>CM065643.1:25340611-26540611 GCA_033220585.1 Dipteronia sinensis | reverse complement strand
AGGAGCTGGCCTATCTTTTCTAGATCGGGAGCCTATTTAGCGCTCCTCGAGGTCAGTTTTATGCTAAAGCCAAGAACAAGCTCAACTTTGTTATTCCTGGAACATCGAAGAAGGACCCTGCCTGGAAGGAAGAATGGATCCTTACGGGGGATGATTGGGGGAGCTCGATTTTCATCGGGGGGCATGAGTTCGAGGTTCCCACTACTTTCAGTGACAAACCCTCGTGAGACCGGGACTTCCTGCCTTCTGAATCTGAAGCTATTTTGAAGGCTATTTTATCCAGGAACTACTCGAACCTGAATTTCCCAACCGCTAAAGCCTTCGATCCTTGTAGGGTTAATCAATACCTGCGGATCTCAGACGCTACTCCTCGTAAGTGTCATTGAATTGCCTTACTTTGTCTTATTGATTAGCTTGGTTATGATGTTTTCCTTTTTGACTTGTTTACTCACAGTTTTTATCTTTGAGCCAGCTTCCTGTGACATCCAATGTTCTCCTCAAGGTCGAATTCCTCTTCCCTTTGCTGGGGTCGCACCGACTCTTGTTCAATCTACCTCCCCAGATGGGTCTAAGATGGCCAACCTGGGGTCGCGGGCTTTTCAGGCTCTGGGTAAACCTCCCCTAGCTGTTGGTCCAACTACTTCTGTCCCCTCTATTGTAGTCGCTAAGGTTGCTACTCCCTCGATTCACCCTCCTGATTCTACTGTGCTTCTAACCCCCCGAGCTTCAGAGGACTTTGGAAGGGGTGTCACAAGGATTCCTTATAGCCGTTCTGGCCCTCAGTCGAGCTCGACGGGGCAGGACGAAGTCTTGGAACAATTCATCGCATCCTGTCCGGGCGGTGGGATATCTAGGATGGCCTCCATGCCCGTGGACGTCTTGCTCACCAAGGGTCTGCTGTCTTAGCTGAGGTAAATGCATTTCCTTCGTACTGCTTCTGCCAATTTGTTCAATCTCTAACTCTGGCTTTATATTTGATAGGCCTTCAAGTTTAATGTAGCGATGGGCCAGCAGGTAGCCCTCCTTCATGATCGGGCTGCTAAAGCTGAAGCCGAAGCCGAGAAAGCCATGGGATTACTCACGCAGGCTCAGACCTTAGTTGAAGAGATGACCTCCAACCAAGGAAAGGTCGAGATCGAGATGGCTGAGCTTCGTTGTGATCATGAGAGGATGAAGCAGTCTTATGATCAAGAGCGTCTTCAATCTACCTGGCGGGCTAGGCAGAGGGATTCTTAGAAAGCTGAGGCGAAAAAGTTAGATCTCGAGAACTAGGCTTTGATTGCTTAGGTGACCAAGCTTCAAGCTGACGCGGATACCTCATTTAGCGATGGATACTTCTATGCTTCCTTTCAGGCTGCAGAAGCTCTCCCTCTTCCCTTTGATCTGTCATCTATCGCCAGCTGGGATAAATAGGAGATAATGATCAAGACTGATGAGCTATCTTGCCCTGATAGTGACAAAGCGGTTCCTTCGAGCCAGGCAGGAGCTAGCAAACAGCCCGTTCAGGTAGATCATCCATTTCCTCCTCCTGTCTTTACTATTTCAGGTCCCGGGGAGTCTTCAAGCAAGGTTTTATCTTCTCGATCTGAAGGAGACTAACCAGGAGCTGGGGACGGAGCTAGGAGTCCGTTTGAGGAACCCGTTATAATGGAGATGGAGGTCGACAGGAGCCAGACGGGGTCCATGGCTGCCCTTCTTGATGCGGCTATCCCGCCTGAGATTATGGCAGTGATTAATGAAGTCCTGGAGGAAGATTCTGCTGACCAACAGGTGGAGCCTTTGAATGGAGGGATGGTTGGCGAGGGTAACCAAGATGGACAACTACCTGAAGGGAGGATCGATGGCGAGGATTAGCATTAGAGAGGAGGATTAGTAAAGGAAAACCAAGAGAGTTCCAAAGCTTGAAGCAGTCCATTCATGACTTGTCTTGATTACCTGGAAAAGGGGGTGGGCACCTCGTTTTGCTCTTATTTAGTTTAGCTTTTTTTTTATTGCCCGAGCTCGGGGGTTGGGCTCCCCATTGGATAGATGTAGCCTTACCGGGGGATAGTCTCCTCTTGTCTTTAATAAGAAACCGATTCGCTTTGAGAAACTCTTGTTTCATTCCTAGTCTTGGATAGGAACCAGAACTGCACCCGTAATGATAATTTGTTCATACTTCATTCAAACTTTGGTAGGGAATTTTTTTTATGATGATCTTGATCCTGCACATGAGAACAAATATGTATATTTAAATCCGTCTTAGGAGAGGTAGCCCGATCGAGGCATCAAGAAGGCTATTTAAATATTTCCGGGTCTCGAGGTCCAGATGGCAAACATGCTTTTACATTCAGTCCCTTCTTGGGGGTGGTAGCCCAACCAAGGCATCAAGAGGGCTGTTAAGCTATTCATGGTCTCGAGATCTGGATGGCAACTATGCTCTTACATTTAGACCCTTCTTGGGGGTGGTAGCCCGACCAAGGCATCAGGAGGGTTGTTAAGCTATTTCCTGGTCTTGAGATCTGGATGGCAACTATGCTCTTAGACTCAGACCCTTATTGGGGGTGGTAGCCCGACCAAGGCATCAGAAGGGCTATTTAGCTATTTCCTGGTCTCGAGATCTTCATGGCAACTATGCTCTTACACTCATACTCTTTTTGGAGGTGGTAGCCAGACCAAGGTATTAGGAGGGCTGTTAAGCTATTTCCTGGTCTCGAGATCTGGATGGCAACTATGCTCTTACATTCAGACCCTTCTTGGGGGTGGTAGCCCGACCAAGGCATCAGGATGGCTGTTAAGCTATTTCCTGGTCTCGAGATCCGGATGGCAACTATGCTCTTACACTCAGACCCTTCTTGGGGGTGGCAGCCCGACCAAGGCATCAGGAGGTAGCGAGGGTGCTTCCCTGGCTAATCACTGGTCCTGAGATGTCTATGTTGAATTTCCCACTCGAGGATGTAGATACTAATGTTGAACATAGTCGGAGATAAAGATGAAAAAGAAAAAACGACTTTATTGATGATCGAGATGTAGTACATCTTTATTAGGGATTCTAATGAAACCTAAATGGGGGTATTCTGCTTGAGAACTCTCTACTCAATGGTAGAATTTCCTCAAGTGATCTGCATTCCAAGTGTGGTCGATGGGTCGTCAATCCATGGCTTCGAGTTTGTAGGCTCCATTGCGAGCAACTAGCTTTTTCAAATATGGCCCTTTCTAATTGGGGCTTAAGACTCCATCCGACCTTTTCCGAGTATTCAAGGTAACTTTCCTAAGCACCAGATCACCTTCTTTGAAATTTCGGGTTTTGACCTTTCTGTTGAAATATCTAGCGATCCTACTCCGGTAGATTGCCACTTTCTTCGCTACCCAGTCTTGTTTCTCTTCTACGAGGTCTAGATTAGCCCGGAGCTTGACCTTGTTACTTTCGGGCTCAAAGTGTTGCACCCTGAATGAGATTAATTTATGCTCGATGGGGAGGACCGCTTCAACTTCGAAAGCCAGGGAGTAATGTGTCTCCCCGGTAGCTGTTCTCTTTGTAGTCCGGTATGCCCAGAGGACTTCTGGCAGCTCTTCGGCCCATTTGCCTTTTTTCTGCTATAGCTTCTTCTTTAGAAGTTTCTTGATAGTCTTGTTGGTAGATTCCACCAGCCCGTTAGTCTGGGGATGGGCTACTGAAGCGAGCCTGAGGTCGATCCTCAATCCTTTACAGAAATCTTTGAATCCGTCGTTGTCGAACTGCTTACCCAGGTCAGCTATAATGATGAGAGGGGTTCTGAATCTACATACCACGTTGGTTTTGATGAACTTGGTCGTATTCTTTTCTCATATCTGAGAAAGAGGCCCCGCCTCGACCCATCTTGTGAAATAGTCGATAGCCACGATAGCATATTTCATCTGTCCGGGAGTGGTAGGAAGTGGTCCAATTAGGTAGATTCCTCACATAGCAAAGGGGTAAGGTGAACTGAGAGACGATAGTCACTCAAGTGGCTTGTGGTTCAAGTTTGAAGTTCTTTGGCATGGCTCGCAAGATTGTACAAAACTCCTCGCGTCTTGGTGGATGGTTGGCCAGTAGCACCCCATACGAAGCACTTGATATGCTAGAGCTTCCCCCCCAGATGTGGTTCCCGCAGTCCCTAGAGTGGACCTCTCTTAGTGCCCATTTGGCATCATAAGGATGCAAACATCTAAGCAGGGGCAGGGATCTGCCCCTTCTGTAGAGGTATCTGTTAGGATTATGCTCAATAGCAAGAGTGTAATATTGTAATTGACAATCTTTTCATATAAATAAAGTGATTTATGATTCTGCAAAATCTTATAGCATTTATAATTATAATTGTCAAGGTAAATAATCATAAGGTCAAAAGACTATGAGATATGAAGAATTGTTTGTACATCCGGATATGTATGAGGTAGACACAATTCTTTAGTTAGTCTTGAATAACGTTCACAACTTAAGTTAAAGGTTGGGCACCTCTATCTTGATAAAGTTGTAGAATACTTTTACTAGCATTTGAGTGGGATCAAATGAGTTATGATGAGTCTAAAATCATCGAAAGGATTTCGAGTAAAAGAATCTAGTGCACTGGGTGCATTGAACTGGATCATAATGAAATACTTTATCTAGAACCGTCACTAGATATAAGTCTTTTCATTATCAGGACAATCGGAGAGTCTATCTAAATCCTGAGATAAATGATGGACTTATGGTTGCAAGTGTTATCATTTGAGCTATCAATGAGTACGATTATATAGCATAGTCTATCCTCGATAGTTTGGTGGTATTCATTTGTTAATCGATAGAGGACTTCATTTACAGATATGGACATCGTGGCTCCATTTATTAAATGAGAGTATAATATCATCATATGGATGTTTTGAGGTATTGGATATTAAATCTCAACGTTGAGTTTTCAATAATGATTATTGAAGACATGGCTTCTGGACAAGTCAAAATATCCAAGTTCAAAATGTGGTCATATGAGGAAATATGGTAACTTGGAGAGCTATAGGCGGTCTATGAGCTCTTGGCGGTTACTGATATTATTCACGAGGATACACCATCTCCTATAAGATTGTCTAGGGTATGAATGAGAAACATCTCCTTATTCTATCTTTATTTAAGAGTTCAATTTTAGCTCTTTAGTGGAATGAGTTAAAATTAATAGATCGGACCTAAGTGAATCATTTATTGATTGTGATTAGGTTATGTCTATTAAAGCTTAAATTTAGGTAGCCCGCTAAGATCCACAATCCACACGTACTTGCATGGATCACTTGATATATTCTAACGGACCAATTTATGGGTCCATCTAGAATTGCATTTAATATATTAAGAATATAATTTGTCTATTATTTATTTAATGGGCTGCACTATTATATTAATATATTAAAAGGAGACATGTAGGCTTGTTTCTTTTAGTAAGAATAAGGCTGGTTCACTTGTGGGCTTTTATTTAAAGTCTAATGGATTAAATAAAATAAGAAAAATAATATTGGGCCCATATATACATGGTGTGGGTGGCAAGGCTAAATAAAATAGCCCAAGATATTATTTTATTTTATTGTTTTGATTAAATGGGAATTAACTAATTATTTAATTAATTAATAGTTTAAATCAAAATCTTTTCCTGATCAGTAAATTAAATACTATGTGTTGGATTAGGGTTGGAATTCTTTTAAGTGATAGGAGTCCTAATGTGGGAAGGATTAAGTCCACATACACTCCTTATTATACAAAGAATTCGGCCACCACTAGTCCTACAAGGGTTAGGATTCTTGAATTGAAAGGAATTAGGGAAAAGGATAATTCCTTTTCAAGTAAGGAAATTAACCAACCCTAGATTTCCTATTCAATGAATTCGGCCAACCCTACTTGGTGAAGGAGAAAATTCGGCCAACCTATAAATATAAGGTTATGAATTTTCGACCACTAAGAAGCAAAATAGAGAGAGATTTTTGTTTGTTTTGAAAACAAAAATCCTACTCTATACACATAGATTTTCGGCCAAGAGAGAAAAAGAAAATAAGTTCTCATTCGATAGTATACTTACAAGCTTTTAACATCAAAAGGTTTTGTGCACACTTTCGATTTAGGGTTACGCGAGTTTCAATCATATTGATTGTGAATTCAAAAGTGACCAGAACTATTTTTTAGGCTCTTGGTGTTTTACTATTGAAGATCAAGATCAGAAATTCCATACATCCATTCTAAGGTAAGCAATTCAAATAAAAAAGGGAGACCACGCTCCTAGGTGATTCACGTACGTGCTAGGATTGAAGATCTTGTGGATTACCATCGACGTAAGTCAATCGGATCACGCGACAAGAGGTATTTAACTCTAACCGTATATTTGAGTTTAATTAATTAAAGGGTTAAGGTTCAAATCTTTAGAAAAATTTTAAACCATACGAAAATTATTTTTTCGCCTTCCGCTGTGGTTTTAAGTTAATTTTTCCCTACACTAACTTCCTTGAAGTTGAGTAGAGAATGTAAGGATGAGAGAGAGAGAGAGAGAGAGATTCTAGGTCTAAATGTGTTTAACCTCTGCAAAACGGAGTCAAAAGCTCACTAAAACGTTTCTATACTTTTCTATTTATACAAGATACAAAAATAGGTCACTTAAGCTTTGAAAATCAAACTGGCGCGCGCGGAGTGCGGGTGAATTACCTGCACTGTATGGGTTGTCTTCATCTTCAGTTCTTTGATCAGGGCAATAGTACGAGTGGCGTGCGGTTGAATTACCCGCATTTGACCTGCACTTTGAATTGCACTGTGATCGCACTCGAATCGCACTTCCCTGTCAGGTGCAAAATCTACCTTCTGTCTTGAGCAACAGTTCGGGTAGAGTGCGGTTGGATGACCCGCACAGTGCCCGCACTCTAATGTCAGGTACAACTCTACTCTTCTGTTCTTGGTGACAGTTCCGGTGGAGTGCGGTTTGATGACCCGCACAGTACCCGCACTCTAACGTCAGGTGCATCTTCAACTTCTCTGGTTTGGCATTAGTGCTGGTAGAGTGCGGTTGGATGACCAGTACAGTACCCGCACAGTACCTGCACTTTATCGTCAGGTGCAACATCAGCTTCTATGGTTTGGCATTAGTGCGGGTTAAGTGTGGTTGGATGACCCGCACTGTACCCGCACTTTATCTCTTCACTTGCATCCTGTCCCGGCTATGAACATGAGTGCGGCTGGAGTGCGGTCGGAGTGCGGTTGCGACCCGCACTTGACCCGTACTGGACCCGCACTGTAGAGTTGTTTGTACTCATTTGCCTTTACTTTCGCCCCTTTTCTGCCGGAATCATCGCAATATGCTTTCAAACCTGTCTTTGCATCATTTCCTACAAATACACACAAAACAACCCATCAAAGATACAAAAACGCACGAAAACAGAACATAAGGTAAGGATCTGAGGGCCTAAATATACTACATATTTGGCCTGATCAAACACCCCCAAACCAAACCTTTGCTCGTCCTCGAGCAAATCTAATCGAAACAGTAAGACACCTGTAGGAAAAAATCGATATAAAACGCAGCGGCAGAAACGAAAAATAGATTTCGTATGGTTTTAAAAATTTTCTCAAAGTTGAACCTTAACCTTTTAATTAATTAAACTCAGATATATACGGTTAGAGTTAAATACCTCTTGACGCGTGATCCGATTGACTTACGTCGATTGGTAATCCGCAAAATACTTTCCGATGCCCGTGAACAGTACCCACGTGAACAGGACCCCCATCGTGAACAGTGATCGTGAACAGTACCGCGAGATCTTCCAATCCGAACACGTACGTGAATCACCTAGGAGCGTGGTCTCCCTTTTTCTTTGAATTGCAAATCTGAGAATGGATGAACAAAGTTTTCTTTTTCTTTTGTTAGTCACAAAACAATCAAAAGAAGACAAAAATTATTCCGGTCACTTTTGAGTTCTCAATCTAATGATCGAAACTCGCGTGAACCTAATTCGATGTTGTACACACAAGCTTATTGATGAACAAGCAATCAGTGTACTATCAAAGAATAATCTCTTCTCTCTTTTATGTTTAGTAGAATAAAAATTATCCTTTTCTATGAATTGAGAAGAAGAAGAAAAATTGAATCATTCAATCAACTATGGTGGCCGAATTCTATATGTGGAATTATATAGGTGGCTGAAATTTTGCTTCCTCTTCTATTTAGGATTGCCGAAATCTTCCTCTAAATGGACTAGGGTTGCCGCAAATCACATACCAAAAAGAGTTTGTGTTGCACCCTAATTTCCATCATCCTTTAGACTTCAAAACTTAATCTTTTTATTCTTTTATTGACTAAATAAAAAGACTTCTTATTTGATTAAATAAATAAAATTAATTATTTATTTTCTTATCAAACAAGTCTTTTACTTTTAGTATACTACTACCAATAGTATAACTTAAGGAAATATATTTCCTGATCAGAAAAAGATTTGTTTCTTAATTAAACAATTAATTAATAAATTAACTAATTCTTATTTATTTAAAACAATGAAACAAAATAATATATTAGGTTAATATATACACCTTGCCGCCCCACTTATATAAATGGGCCATATATTATTTTCTTATTTCATTTAATCCATTGGACTTTAAATAAAAGCCCACATGTGAACCAGACCCATTCTTATTAAAAGAAACAAGCCCACATGTCTCCTTTTAATATATTAATATAATAGTGCAGCCCATTAATAAAATAATAGACATATTATATTCTTGATATATTAAAAACAATTCTAGATGGACCCTTAAATCGGCCCGGTAGAATATATCAAGTGATCCATGCGAATACGTGTGGATTGAGGATCTTGACGGGCTATCTAAATTTAAGCTTCAATAGACAAAACCTAATCACAATCAACAAATGATTCACTTAGGTCCAATCTATTAATTTTAACTCATTCCACTAAAGAGCTAAAATTGAACTCTTAAATAAAGATAGAATAAGGAGATGTTTCTCATTCATACCCTAGACAATCTTATAGGAGATGGTGTATCCTCGTGAATAATATCAGTAATCGCCAAGAGCTCATAGACCGCCTATAGCTCTCCAAGTTACCATATTTCCTCATATGACCACATTTCGAACTTGGATACTTTGACTTGTCCAGAAGCCATGTTTTCAATAATCATTATTGAAAACTCAACGTTGAGATTTAATATCCAATACCTCAAAACATCCATATGATGATATTATACTCTCATTTAATAAATGGAGCCACGATGTCCATATCTATAAATGAAGTCCTCTATCGATTAACAAATGTATACCACCAAACTATCGAGGATAGACTATGCTATATAATCGTACTCATTGATAGCTCTAATGATAACACTTGCAACCATAAGTCCATCATTTATCTCAGGATTAAGATAGACTCTCCGATTGTCCTCTTTAATGAAAAGACTTATATCTAGTGACGGTTCTAGATAAAGTATTTCATTGTGATCCAGTTCAATGCACCTAGTGCACTAGATTCTTTTACTCGAAAACCTTTCGATGATTTTAGACTCATCATATTCATTTGATCCCACTCAAATGCTAGTAAAAGAATTCTACAACTTTAACAAGATAAAGGTGCCCAACCTTTAACTTAAGTTGTGAACGTTATTCAAGACTAACTAAAGAATTGTGTCTACCTCATACATATCCGGATGTATCAACAATTCTTCATGTCTCATAGTCTTTTGACCTTATGATTATTTACCCTGACAATTATAATAATAAATGCTATAAGTAATTGTAAGAATCAGAATTCACTTTATTAATATGAGAAGATTGTCAATTACAATATTACACTCTTGCCATTGAGCATAATCCTAACAACACCAACTGATTGTAATTTCTAGATACCTAAACAATACCTCAACAATACCGCAAGTCTAATGTGTGATATGATACAAATAGGTGTGATAGAGAGGAGAAAAAAAACATATGCACAAGATCAAGAGAAATTTGGAGACACCCAAGGGAGGCTCGTACGAACACGAATCCCACACCTAAAGGCATTCATGAATTAGGGACGACCTACTCCCATACCTTGAGCATAATTCGCTTCGATTCTAAAACTCACATGGATTCTCTCTTTTCTTTCCTCAAGAGTCCTAAGTTCCACACAAACAAGTATGCAAAGAAGATTCTGCATAAAATTTAAGCAATGAACTATCCTAGGAACGAGTCACCATGCCATGGATGTGAAAGATTGTACTTCAACCGACATTCCCAAACTAGACTTATATGGATCAAATAGGGCTTTTCAACCGGTTATAGTGTGGCTGTGGGGTTGAATGAGGTTACATAAAAATATGGACATTTGGAGTTCAAACTCACCAATCATGCTAGAATATATCCCTACTACCACACCATGTTCTTTTATTGCTTAAATGAAACCCTCTAGGAAACCATTTAACCCACATTTGTGCCTTCAACGTTACATTCCGTTTGAGCGTTTTTAGCATAATACAATCCCTATTATGGCACTTCAAGTACAATCTTTCTTTTAATTTTTCTTTTAACAATTCCCCAATCACAATGTTGTACTCCATTTGAGTTGTTACAATTTCCCTTTCTTAGGCATTTAGGGCACATAACTAAGGTTCTTACCCCTTTCCTTGCATATTTTCAACAATTATTTCATTTTACCCGCTGTAGGACCATTTTAACTCTTTTCATCACTACCATTTCCCATCCTAACATGATTAGTACAAGGGTAGGCATGTGTTTTGGCTATTGGGTATATGGTTGAATGTGGTACCAAATGAAAGAGTAAGTGTTTGGCCTCAACTTGGCTTTGGAGCACACAATATGGTATGTGGTGTTTAGGCTATAGAGGTAATTCGATACACATACATTCCCTAATATCACTTCCACAACCATCTAAAAAGGGAATGAAAGCATCCATCATGCAATTCACAAAATGATATGCAAGTCCTATGGCACATGACATAAATGACTAGAGGCGTGTTTAAGAATAATCAATAATGCACTCAGAAAACGCACTTTCATGCTTGTGTTTGTGATCTCACGGGTATCTCCACTATTAGAACAAGACATGGGAACAATGAGTCCCCAATACTTAACACCAACGGGTGGGACGACCCCATGATGGTGCATGTGAACCCTCACGTAGCACCAAACTATATCACAAGGTCAGAGCACATATAACGAACTCGTCAAAAGCACACTCTAGAGGCATCATACCCATACTAGATACAGTTTGAAAAATGGACAAGCGACAAAATTGAAAAATTGGACACTAAACTGTACAAGGCGTAGGCGTAATACACCCTCAAACTAAAACTCAACAATGTCCCCATTGTTGGAAATAACAATCATAATCTCAATAAATGGCGGAATGAGGGTTCAACACCCCCAAACCGAATCTAGACATACACACGACCATGCTCATTCATAATAACAAAAACTAAATCGCATTCATTGAAAGCTTAAGTACAAAATCGAAGGTAGAAAACTCCGTTTAGAAGGAAGCGCGTTTGATGTCCATGGGTGTTGTTGTGTGCTTCCCAAAAGATGCACAACCTAGCTTAAAACCACACAACAACTCTACCAAACAAAAATCAAATGCGAAAAGAAAAGAACAATAAGTCTAAGCCGTTTAAAAGAAATTACAAATACAAGCAATAAGAGTAAGTAGTCCTAGAATAATAACAATAAACAAAAAGGAATGGATGGTCAATCTTCGTCGGAAAACTCCCTCTCCGGTTCACTGGCGATCCCTTTTCCCTTGGGGTTGATCTCTGATCCGATCTGATCTGCTCTTCATGTTCTCTCCTGGATCTCTCTATTGCAGCTCGGAGCTCTCCCCCATATGGATCAATGTCTGGGCCCCTTGAAGGAGGTGAGAAAGCAGCTGGCTCTTCTTCTTCTGTGGATAACTTGGAAGACTGAGTGCCTCCCTCATGTCAGTGAGGTTGCCCCAAATGTCAGTAAAATACTCATTGGCTTCCGCCCTGCTCTCAGTAATATGCCTCCTATTTTCGAACGACCTCGGTTCTGAGGTTCTCCAATCCTGTAAGCAAGGTTTGCCAAGGGACCTCTCTAAACGTCTCCTGCGTGGGTGGGGAAGCAGCGGGCCTATAATCATCCGTATTCGAGGTAAACCGGCTCCAAATCTGGTTGTTCCGGGATGTCTTCAGCCTGTCTGCTAGTGTTGCCCCCTCGAGCAGGTTTCCTCCTCTCTGTTCAGACCCTGACACTAGAGGGGTCCCGCTCTCTGACTTGGTCATTCCGTGTGAAATGCCCAACTGGCCCCAAACCACATTCGAAAGGATCGGATCCAAAATCCACCCCGGCAGTTCTGCAGAATGCGGTGATGAGGCTAGGAAAGATGAGTGGCTGCTTGTCTACTCTGACACCTCCCAACTCAAGTATCTCTCTTTTGACCAGAAAGCCTTTGTCGACCAATTGATTCTGCAGTATACAGTACATGATCATTGCTGCATTGAAGTTCACTGAAGTCCTATGCTTTCTAGGGATCAATGAATGGAAATTGAACACATGCCAGAAACCCAACTCACTCTTCAAGTTGGTGTGCTTCATGCGGTGATCAGGTGCCACCCAAAAATCCATTGGACGGATCACTAATTGATTTGTAAAATCCACATTTTGTGTCACAAAGAATTCACTCCAAGTCACCCCCTGCCTTAGACGTCCGACTGCTTCGGGATCAACTGGAAGCTCAGTCCTATAGTACCTGTTAATGTCTGCTATAGTCATCCGGACTTCTACCCCTCGGACCAGAACAGAAGAAGTGTGCTGAAAAGTTTTAGGTACCATTCCAGCAAAGAATTCCTCAACCACACATCGACAATACATCGGGGGGGGGGGGTGGCTAACAAAGGTTTCCCATCCCCTTGTTTCAAGCATTAGAGGAATTGAGGTGCCCTCCAGCTCTTCAACTGCTACCCCCCTTTCCACTACTACGTCTCGTTCCCTGAAATATTCTAAACGGTCCTCGAAATCTGGGTGTCTGATGCATGGTGGTGGAACTTGGGGTCCCCTCCTCAGTCTTCGTTCGGAACCCTGACTGCCTTGCCTAGTTGATTGCCTGGTTCTTCCTGACATCTGCACAATAAACAACAGTTTTAAGGGAATTTTCAGCTCAAAGAACCATGAGGTTATGATGAAGGAATTTGAAAGGACACATATTCTGCCAGGAGGATAAAGTGTGGGTGAAGTGCGGGTGAATGACCCACACTGTACACGCACTCTAACTCGTTCCCAGATACCAGCACATGCAGAATTGCCATTCATGTATACATTTCATAATCTCAGCACATCATCGACCGAAGTAACACCAATATGACTCTAACTCATGCATAGGATTCCATTCAACCCATATAAACCCAAATTTATAATTTGAATATCCAATTGCAATAGAAAATCAATGTAACAATGAACACATCACATGCATAATTAGACAACACCCGTCATTCCATCCTCTTAGACATTCAATAGGTAGTTAGACATTAGCAAAAGCAAAAAAAAAAGTTCAAAACCTTGAATCATGAAGTTCATGCATAAGAGGAAAAACAAATTTGATAAAAGGGTTAGGGTTTTGGATTAGAGAGATATGTAATGAAATTAGAGGAAGAATTCATACCTTGGTTGCCAAAAAATTGAAAACGTGGCACACACGGAATACCTTTCAGTTGAGACGAGGGAAAAATTTGAAATTTGCTATTTTGTTTTGCTTTTGTGGCAAAGTGGAGCCCTAGAAAACGACAGGCAGTATATATACTGCGCGACCAAAGTGGAGTGCGGGTGACTGACTCACACTGTACCCGCACTTTATTACCTGATGCCTTCGGATTGGGGGACGAGTGCGGGTGACTGACCCGCACTGTAACCGTACTGTTCCCCTGGACTGACTCCTGGACTCTGCCCTGCAACTGTATCTGCACCAAAACTAAAACCTTTACACATTGTCAAGCATTATGTACCAAAAGTTTACAAAGACAAAAACTAACCATCCGAAAAATAAAAATAAAAATACTAAAATTAATTCAAAAGTGAGTGCAATGCACTCAAAGTGGGACCCGGTCAACCAAATGAGGTTTGACCGAAATGGGGAGCACATTCAACTTGGCCACCCAAACCGGTGCCAAATGCCTATGCACTGCATCTCTCCCCACTTTCCTCATTTGTCCAACTAGGTCCTTTCGAACCCATATTTGTTGAACCCTTGGTGGATTTATCCTAGATCCAACTCTACTTGCATTGAACCCTTGGAAACTAAAGCAATAAGCCTTAGTGTGCCCTCTTTTGGCACAAAAGTAACAAGTAACAGGACGGTTAGGGAAACTCCCTGTTCGATTGTTGGCGTGGGCACCTTTTTGTTGTCCGTATCTGAGGGATTTGACATTGTTTTCTATCACAACGAGTTGCTCAATTAAATCACACTCCTTGACCTTGGCCCGCTTCAACTCATCTTCTTTTGTGCTCAACCGTTCTTGCAATTCCCTTACTGCTTTTGCGAACTCCAGTTTGAGCAAATAAACTCCGTGTTGTCTTGCTCAAGCTCACCTAATTGTTTGAAAATTTCAATACTTGAGTCCTCCTCTTCAAATTCTGACTCTTGCCTTTCCTTAATGCAGTCTTGGTTTCCCAATTCCATCTCCTTAACACCCTCAAAAGCTTGCACAAGGGTGAGCACCCGGCTTATTTTCTTTCTGGAATTTGGTGCCTCCAAGACCAAACAATCTCTGACTTGGCTTGTTCCGGGGGATGTTACCTTGTAGTTAACACTTTTGCCTCCACAGCTGAAGGAAATGTCCCTAGAACAAATATTAACTACCATACCCGATGTGGCCATGAATGACCTCCCCAAAAGTAGTTTCCAGTTCTTACCACTGGATTCTCCTCGTTTGCAATTCAACACAACAAATTCTACCGGCACCATCAAACCGTGCACATTCACGTAAACTTCCTCCACAATACCAACTGGGGTGATGGAAAAATTGTCCGCCATGATGAGAGTCTAGGAGGTAGGCTTGATCGACTGAATCTTCAACTGTTCGTATACCTCTAATGGCATCATATTGATGCTAGCCCCCATATCAAGCACTGCTCCCATATTTGGTGAATTCTCAATTCGTACCTCTATGACGAAACTTCCGGGGTCCTCAAGTTTAACGGGGAAGTTTATGCCACTTCCCCTGTCTTCATTAACTGTGACCTCTACCACGCTTTCTTCGGTTTCATCAACTCCCAACTAGATGACCTCTAACACGTTAACATGTTCATCAGAGTTTGATGCCTTCTGCTTGTTCTTGACCAATGCATCAAAAATCTGTGCCAACTGAGTTTCCATCTTCTTCAGTGACGCTCCATGACTATTTGCTCTCTGATCATTGGACTGCATGTAAGCTGTCATTCGTTGCTCAGAGGCATGCAAGGTGTTCTTGAGAGCTTCTGGCCCGATACCAACCATTTTGATCACTATGCTCACTATCTCCTCTAGAGACTTGTCCTTTGGTTGGCTAGCGGAAGATTAGGAATTAAAGTTGGATGGTGGGTTACTACTTGAACTTCCCCATTGATTGTTGTTGTTTGCCCCTCTTTGATTGTATCTATTGTAGGAAAAAATCGATATAAAACGCAGCGGAAGAAACGAAAAATAGATTTCGTATGGTTTTAAAATTTTTCTCAAAGTTGAACCTTAACCTTTTAATTAATTAAACTCAAATATATACGGTTAGAGTTAAATACCTCTTGACGCGTGATCCGATTGACTTACGTCGATTGGTAATCCGTAAAATCTTTTCCGATGCCCGTGAACAGTACCCGCATGAACATTGATTGTGAACAGTACCCGCACCCCCCCTCCCCCCCCGTGAACAGTGATCGTGAACAGTACCGCAAGATCTTCCAATCCGAACACGTACGTGAATCACCTAGGAGCATGGTCTCCCTTTTTCTTTGAATTGCAAACCTGAGAATGAATGAACAAAGTTTTCTTTTTCTTTTGTTAGTCACAAAACAATCAAAAGAAGACAAAAAATATTCCGGTCACTTTTGAGTTCTCAATCTAATGATCGAAACTCGCGTGAACCTAATTCGATGTTGTACACACAAGCTTATTGATGAACAAGCAATCAGCGTACTATCAAAGAATAATCTCTTCTCTCTTTTTTACGTTTAGTAGAATAAAAATTATCCTTTTCTATGAATTGAGAAGAAGAAGAAAAATTGAATCATTCAATCAACTATGGTGGCTGAATTCTATATGTGGTATTATATAGGTGGCCGAAATTTTGCTTCCTCTTCAATTTAGGATTGCCGAAATCTGCCTCTAAATGGACAAGGGTTGCCGCAAATCACATACCAAAAAGAGTTTGTGTTTCACCCTAATTTCCATCAACCTTTAGACTTCAAAACCTAATCCAACTCATATATATTTTTATTCTTTTATTGACTAAATAAAAAGACTTCTTATTTGATTAAATAAATAAAATTAATTATTTAATTTCTTATCAAACAAGTCTTTTACTTTTAATATACTACTACTAATAGTATAACTTTAGGAAATATATTTCCTGATCAGAAAAAGATTTGTTTCTTAATTAAACAATTAATTAATAAATTAACTAATTCTTATTTAATTAAAACAATGAAACAAAATAATATATTAGGTTAATATATACACCTTGCCGCCCCACTTATATAAATGGGCCATATATTCTTTTCTTATTTCATTTAATCCATTGGACTTTAAATAAAAGCCCACATGTGAACCAGACCCATTCTTACTAAAAGAAACAAGCCCACATGTCTCTTTTTAATATATTAATATAATAGTGCAGCCAATTAATTAAATAATAGACATATTATATTCTTGATATATTAAAAACAATTCTAGATGGACCCTTAAATCGGCCCATAGAATATATCAAGTGATCCATGCAAATACTGTGTGGATTGGGGATCTTGGCGGGCTATCTAAATTTAGGCTTCAATAGACACAACCTAATCACAATCAACAAATGATTCACTTAGGTCCAATCTATTAATTTTAACTCATTCCACTAAAAAGCTAAAATTGAACTCTTAAATAAAGATAGAATAAGGAGATGTTTCTCATTCATACCCTAGACAATCTTATAGGAGATGGTGTATCCTCGTGAATAATATCAGTAATCGCCAAGAGCTCATAGACCGCCTATAGCTCTCCAAGTTACCATATTTCCTCATATGACCACATTTCGAACTTGGATACTTTGACTTGTCCAGAAGCCATGTTTTCAATAATCATTATTGAAAACTCAACGTTGAGATTTAATATCCAATACCTCAAAACATCCATATGATGATATTATACTCTCATTTAATAAATGGAGCCACGATGTCCATATCTATAAATGAAGTCCTCTATCGATTAACAAATGTATACCACCAAACTATTGAGGATAGACTATGCTATATAATCGTACTCATTGATAGCTCAAATGATAACACTTGCAACCATAAGTTCATCATTTATCTCAGGATTTAGATAGACTCTCCGATTGTCCTGAAATTGAAAAGACTTATATCTAGTGACGGTTCTAGATAAAGTATTTCATTGTGATCCAGTTCAATGCACCCAGTGCACTAGATTCTTTTACTCGAAAACCTTTCGATGATTTTAGACTCATTATAGCTCATTTGATCCCACTCAAATGCTAGTAAAAGAATTCTACAACTTTAACAAGATAGAGGTGCCCAACCTTTAACTTAAGTTATGAACGTTATTCAAGACTAACTAAAGAATTGTGTCTACCTCATACATATCCGGATGTATCAACAATTCTTCATGTCTTATAGTCTTTTGACCTTATGATTATTTACCTTGACAATTATAATAATAAATGCTATAAGTAATTGTAAGAATCAGAATTCACTTTATTAATATGAGAAGATTGTCAATTACAATATTACACTCTTGCCATTGAGCATAATCCTAACAATCTCCCACTTGCTCTATAGCAAGTGTGTCATATCTCTCATTCCCATGTTCTCTAGATGTCCATCAAAGCTCTTCTGAGGTAGAGCCTTTGTGAAAGGATCCGCTAGATTTTCTGCTGACGAGATTTTGGTGATCGTCACGTCTCCCCTATGAACAATTTCCCTTAAAAGGTGATACTTCCTTTCAATGTGTTTACCTTTCTTATGACTTCTTGGTTCTTTCGAATTAGCCACTGCACCACTGTTGTCATAGTGTATAGTGATCTGCTTATTCGCACTAGGAACCACTTCTAAGTCAATCAGGAATTGGCGGAGCCAAACAGCCTCTTTGGCAGCTTCGCATGCAGCAACATACTCAGCTTCCATGGTGGAATCAGCAATACAAGATTGCTTGATACTCCTCCATATGACTGCTACTCCTCCAATGGTAAACACAGATCCTGATGTGGATTTTCTAGAGTCAGAATCCGACTGGAAATCAGAATCTGTATACCCAACGGGAATTAAATCCCCTCCAGAGTATACAAGCATATAATCTCTAGTTCTCTTGAGATACTTGAAAATATGCTTGACTGTCGTCCAATGATCAAGACCAGGTTTCGATTGAAACCTGCTAACTATGCCAACATCAAAACAACTATCTGGTCTAGTACAGAGCATTGCATATATGAGACTTCCAACTGCCGAGGCATATGGAACTCTACTCATGAATTGCTCTCCATGCACATTCTTAGGTGCTTGACCCTTAGAAAGTTTGATTCCATGTCTAAAAGGTAACATACCTTTCTTGGAATCTTGCATGGTGAATCTAGACAAGATTTTATCAATGTATGAAGCTTGGGATAATGCAATCGTTCTATTCTTTCTATCCCTTATTACTTGGATACCAAGAATATAACTTGCTTCTCCTAAGTCCTTCATATCAAATTGTTTTGCTAACCATTCTTTCACTGATGTCAATACACCTACATCGTTTCCAATGAGTAGTATATCATCAACATAAAGAATGAGGAAAACCAACTTGTCGCCATTGATCCTCTTGTATACACAAGGTTCGTCAGGGTTTTGAATAAATCCAAAACCCTTTACAACTTGATCGAATCTTATGTTCCAGTATCTGGATGCTTGCTTTAGTCCATATATGGACTTTTGCAACTTGCATACTCTTTCTTCTTGGCCTTTTTCAATGAATCCCTCTGGTTGCATCATGTAGATGCTCTCGTCAAGACTTCCATTAAGAAAAGCTGTCTTGACGTCCATTTGCCAAATCTCTAGGTCTAGAGATGCTGCAATGGATAAGAGTATCCTAATGGATTTAAGCATGGCCACATGTGAGAAGGTTTCCTCGTAATCGATACCTTCTTTCTGTGTATAACCTTTAGCTACTAGTCTAGCTTTAAGGGTTTCCACCTTACCATCCATACCTCTTTTCCTCTTGTATACCCACTTGCACCCAATGGGTTTTATCCCTTTAGGCAAGTCTACAAGGGACCAGACTTTGTTATTGAACATCGATTCAATCTCAGGATTGCATTGCCTTTTGCTAATGAAAACAATCAACATCCTCCATAGCTTCCTTGTACGTGTAGGGATCATCGTCGTCCGGGAGATTCTCAATAGATTCTCCTAGACCGATATATCTTTCGGGTTGTGTTCTAACCCTCCCACTACGACGAGGAATGGTAGGTTGTGGATCTTGTGTTGGAGTGGAACTTACAATTGGGCTGGGTTGTGAAACCTCTTGTGGAATTGTATCTCTTGACATCTCATTCAGGACAACTCTACTTTTGGGCACAAAATTATTCATATAGTCCTTTTCTAGAAATGAAGCATTTGTTGAAACAAATACTTTTAGATCAGAAGGACTATAGAAATAATATCCTTTAGTTCCTTTTGGATACCCCACAAATATACATGTTTCCGAACGGGACTCCATCTTTTCTGTCTTTCCTTTCAACACATGTGCAGGACAAACAAATATCCTCATGTGTTGTAAACTAGGCTTTCGCCCAGTCCACAATTCATGTGGGGTTTTAGGGACAGATTTAGATGGTACATCGTTTAGAATATATATTGCTGTTTGTAAAGCATATCCCCAAAAAGAAATAGGAAGTGTTGAATAACTCAACATTGATCTAACCATCTCTAAAAGAGTCCTATTTCTCCTTTCTGCTACCCCATTTTGTTGAGGTGTACCTGGTGCAGAAAGCTGAGAAACTATCCCATTATCAATAAGATATTGCTGAAACTCTCCAGATAGATATTCTCCACCACGATCAGATCTCAAGATTTTTATATGTTTCTCAAGCTAATTTTCTACTTCAGCTTTGAATGCTTTGAACATATCAAATGCATCCGACTTATGTCTCACTGAGATACATGTAACCAAATCTTGAGTAATCATCTGTGAAGGTGATGAAGTACTCATATCCACCTCTAGATTGAATGCTCATAGGACCACATACATCAGTGTGTACTAGTCCTAAACATTCAGTGGCTCTTGCATCTTTGGTATTGAACGGCCTTTTGGTAATTTTACCTTCCAAACAAGATTCACAAGTTGGTAGATCATCAACCTTTAAGTCACTTAAAGGTCCATCACATACCAATCTTTTAATCCTATTAAGGTTAATGTGACATAGGCGTAAATGCCAAAGATAGGTTTCATCTTTTGATAATTTTACTCTTTTATGATTAGGTTCCGTTATTTCTGTGTCTAACGAGTGAGAGATATTTCTATGCAAAAAGAATAAACCGTTTTCCAATGTACCTTTGCAAACAACTTTGTCATTCTTACTAATAATAAAAGTTTTATTAAAAGTAACCGAATATCCAAACTTATTTAAACAAGAAATTGAAATATAATTCCTCTTGAATTAAGGTACATAATAAACGTCTATTAAATATAAATGCCTACTAGAATCTTAAATAACTCTAATATCTCCCACTACACTTGCAGACACTAACGTTCTATTGCCCAAGCGCAAATTGACTTCATCTTTATTCAGCCTTCTCCTTTTTGTTCATCTGTATTCCTTTTTGTTCAAGGTGTAGTCCAAATTGAACTGATCAAAGGAATCTGACAGTGAGTTAACTACCATATCAATTTTGGTCTCACCATCAATCTCAGCACCATTTAGTTCAGCAATATTGAGATGTGCTATGACTTTCATCATGTGATCTTTCACAGATTATCCAGGTTTCATCCTAAGATTCATAAAAGCAGTCACTGCCTCTCTCTTAGTCGTCCTAGACCTCATAACAAACATTTCCTCTAAAGACATCATTATATCAGCAGCGGACTCCATTCCTTCATGTTGCTGTTGCAACACGTCGGAGATAGTGGCCATAATGTAACATTTTGCCATATCATCAGAAGTCTTCCACTGCTCATACTCATCTCTTTGTATCACATTAGATTCATTATTAGGAAGGGGTGGTTTAGGAGTGGTCAGAACAAACTTATGTTTTTCACTTTGCAGCAACAACCCAATTTTCCTTTTCCATGTTACGTAGTTATCTCCAGTTAAGGTGTTATCTTTCTGGATGTTCATAAGTGATGGGGTCATGATTTTTGATAAAAACAAAAGCATATATAAGTAAATAATCATGATAATAGCACTTTTCAAAAAATTTATCTTGAATTTAAATAAATAATTCAATCATAAAAATTCAACGGTGATCCAACACCCATAAATATTACGCCACCTTTGGGAGTTCGCACTATTTACTAGTTAGACTAGGTCCCACCTAATTGTTAACAGAACAACCAGCGTTTCTAATTTTAGCCTTGTAATTTTTATTAACAAGAACTCTTGGGAGGATATTAATAAAATTACATTTAGTGTGTTACCAAGATATCGACCCTCAATTTTCTCTCACGAAAATCCCTCCTTGGGGAGTAGATTTCGTTAAGTCAATTGTCTAGTCTATCCTTGTAAGGAAGTATATTGTTAAATTCCATTTATGGATGCCCCTTGGGGGGACTACCAAAAATAATAAAACTCAACTAATCTTGGAGGCCATAGGCGTTCTTGCACACCTTCTCCCACTCAATTATTTAAGGCGTGTGATTAAATCCCAAAGAATGATTTTTACCAAGTTATCTAGATGCCAATTAGATACCTAAATCATTCAATGCATGTTCATACCAAAAGAGATATATGAGTGGCACTCCTATTCTAAAATGTCATATTATCATACAACAACAAACATTGTAATATTTAAGCAAAAATTAAATAGCAACAATTTTGGCCCTATCCTAGAAAAGCAAGTAAATTACAATTGTTAGGAATACAAGATCTTCAGATGGCCATCAACCATACGCTCATCCCTCGGCCTCCTCCCATGGACGTGCACAGCCCACAACCCCACAAAAGGGGCTACCTTGCGCAGCCCATAAGGCCACACAAGGCTGCCGTGCACAGCCCACCAAGGATTGGGCTTGCTATGCGCAACCCAATCCAGTCCTAGGGTGCGCACGGTGCTCGTTCTCGGTTCCGGTTGCTTCATTTTCCTTCGTGTATTCGAATTTTCAATACCCGAATACATTACATCATATTACGAATAAATTACTGCAGCAAATTTT
The DNA here is from genome assembly GCA_033220585.1 of Dipteronia sinensis. Classification (NCBI taxonomy): domain Eukaryota; kingdom Viridiplantae; phylum Streptophyta; class Magnoliopsida; order Sapindales; family Sapindaceae; genus Dipteronia; species Dipteronia sinensis. The sequence continues at coordinate 26,518,063 of CM065643.1, read as the reverse complement.
TTTTTTTTTATTTTACTGCAGTAAGATTTACAAAAAAAATACTGCACCTGATTACAAAAAAAAATAAAAAAATACTGCACTTATTTTACATACAAAAAAAATTAAAACCCTAGCAACTACCAAGAAGGAATTGTGGCGATAATAGACCACCCTTCTTGTTACAAATCCGAAACAAAAATTACATTGAAAATCTAGGACCAAAATCGAGCAATAACAATTCACTTTATAAAACATAAATAAATCCATACATTCAACATGTAATTATATATGCGAATACCTAGAGTGCCATCTCTTTCTAAAACATGTATAATCATAATAAAAAAGAAATAGATTCACGTATATATACGTTAATTAATTAAAAGGTACAACCAAGGCTCTGATACAAATTGTAGGAAAAAATCGATATAAAACGCAGCGGAAGAAACGAAAGTAAATACTGGGCAATGCAACAAACTTGTCAATAGCACGGCTATTCAAGGTAGCCGACCTAGGATGTATAGAGTCGGTTATTTATCCTTAGAAGGTGGCCAACCTAGGATGTATAGTGCGGACCACCTATTAGGGATTAATCCGTCGTAAACTACCAACCTAAGATGTATAGAGTTGGTTGTTTATCAGATTCTAGAAATGAAGCTCGTCTACCTAACAATGACTCAACCGATTAAACATAGTCACCCTAGGATGTATAGAGATGACTTCTAACTCTCTCACGGGTTCCGACCTAGGATGTATAGTGCCGGAAACTCGATCGAGGTTAGATTAAAACCACGGTTTAAGAGTCGGAATTCATGACTTTCCGTCCATTCTTTAAAGCATTAAACAACTAAATAGGATGTATATCTAGATGCAATACTCATACATAATATAAAGACATCTTGCAAAGAGGATGTATCTACACAAGAAATCAATGATAAACATTCACAACAAGAATAGATCAATGAAAGATAGACATGAATATCAATATAATATCAAGTTTATGTACAAGCCCAATATTCAACTAACTACTCCATCAATCCCTTAAAGGGGATTTAGCTACTCATTACAACTAGGAAACTAAGAGAAAGGAAAGAGAAAGAACCCTTGGAGAACATCTCCTTCCTTGAAGTGGCTCCAATCTCCTAACTTCCTTGAAGTTGAGTAGAGAATGTAAGGATGAGAGAGAGAGAGAGATTCTAGGTCTATATGTGTTTAACCTCTGCAAAACGGAGTCAAAAGCTCACTAAAATGTTTCTATACTTTTCTATTTATAGAAGATACAAAAATAGGTCACTTAAGCTTTGAAAATCAAACTGGCTCGCGTAGAGTGCGGGTGGAGTGCTGGTGAATTACCCACACTGTATGGGTTGTCTTCATCTTCAGTTCTAGGATCAGGGCTATAGTGTGGGTGGAGTGCGGTTGAATTACCCGCACTTGACCCGCACTTTGAATCGCACTGTGATCGCACTCGAATCGCACTTCCATGTCAGGTGCAAAATCTACCTTCTGTCTTGAGCAACAGTGCGGGTAGAGTGCGGTTGGATGACCCGCACAGTGCCCGCATTCTAATATCAAGTACAACTCTGCTCTTCTGTTCTTGGTGACAGTGTGGGTGGAGTGCAGTTTGATGACCAGCACAGTACACGCACTCTAATGTCAGGTGCATCTTCAACTTCTCTGGTTTGGCATTAGTGCGGGTAGAGTGCGGTTGGATGACCCGCACAGTACCCACACTTTATCGTCAAGTGCAACATCAGCTTCTCTGGTTTGGCATTAGAACGGGTTAAGTGCGGTTGTATGACCCGTACTGTACCCGCACTTTATCTCTTCACTTGCATCCTGTCCCGGCTATGAAAATGAGTGCGGCTGGAGTGCGGTCGGAGTGCGGTTGCGACCCGCACTTGACCCGCACTGGACCCGTACTGTAGAGCTGTTTGTACTCTTTTGCCTTTACTTTCGCCCCTTTTCTACCGGAATCACTGCAATATGCTTCCAAACCTGTCTTTGCATCATTTCCTACAAATACGCACAAAACAACCCATCAAAGATACAAAAACGCACGAAAACAGAACATAAGGTAAGGATCTGAGGGCCTAAATATACTACATATTTGGCCCGATCATATCCTGAGAACGCATCCATAAAGCTCAAGAGTTTATTTCCGGACGTGGAGTCAACTAGCTGGTAGATCTTTGGTAAAGGAAAACTGTCCTTTGGACAGGCCTGGTTGAGGTCGGTGTAATCGACACACATATGCCATTTTCCATTCGCCTTCGTAACCATAACCACGTTGGTGATCCACTCGGGATAGTGATGAGAAGGTTTTTACCGTCAGAAAACCGTCCGTCAAAACAATTTATAAAACCTATGCAATGCGTTCACAAGTATAAATACAAGCAAAGTGGCAAGCACGGGTGTCGTCCACTAAGATCGGGGTAGCGGTGATAAGATTAGGATTAATATAACTAGCAAGCATAAAGGTAAAGTGATAGTGAATGAAAATACAATACAAACTAAACTATGAAAGCAAATAAATGGGATGACAATGGAGGGATGAATGAATGATGATGGAAGTATGGAGTTGATGGACTCGTAAGTGAATATTGGGGGCAATTGCAACAAACTCTCAATTAAGTACGTTTTGACAAATGTAACCAACCTAGGGTGTATAGTGTTGGTATATACCTCTAGCAAGAGGTCAACCTAGGATGTATAGCGAAGACCTCCTACTAGCGATTAATCCCTCTTAAGAAACCAACAGTGGCTAGTTACTCAATTGGGACTTGTTCTATGAATGCTCATCTATCTAGCTATGGCTCAACCTATTATTAATGTAGCCATCCTAGGATGTATAGTGATGGCTTCCAATTCCCTCATAAGTGGCCGACCTAGGATGTATAGTGAAGGCCACCCGTTTGGGATTGGATGAGGCTCGAGGTTATCAACCGAATTCTACTCGAAGGTTAGTTCTCGTAGAATCACTAAAGTAGCCAACCTAGGGTGTATAGTGGAGGCTTCTAATTCTCTCACAAGTGGCTAACCTAGGATGTATAGTGAAAGCCACTAATTCGAGATTAGATTAAGGGCATGGTTATAGAGCCGGATTTTCAGAAATCCTTCCATTCAATGGAGCAATAGACAACCTAATTGCCTACTCAAGTAATCCAAATCAATCATCAAAGAGGGTGTATCCAAGCAAATCAATAATGGAAATCAATTAATGCAATGGAATAAAACATAGAGATAGAATAAATATAACACATAGAGTTTATTTACAAAGCCCAATATCCATCATACAAATAACATCAACCCCATAGTGGGGTATTTTAGCTACTCATGTTCTATTACAAACAAATAAACTAAGAGAGAGAGTAGAGATAACCCTTGAAGATTGATCTCTTTCCTTGAAGCTTGAATCCAAGTCTCCTAGTTGCCTTTGATTGAGTAGAGATGGTTTGGATGATAGGTAGATGTGTTTCTAGCTTAGAATACAAGTTTTGGGAGGTATGGTGATGTTTTGGTTCGTTCCCATCTTTTTCTATTTATAGAGGATGGAAAAATAGGTCACTTAAGCTTGAAACCAGAAGCTGTCGCGGGTAGAGTGCGGGTGGAGTACGGGTGAATTACCCGCAATGTACCCGCACTCTGGTGTCAGGTGTAAATCCACTCCTCTGTCTTGAGGAACAGTGCGGGTGGAGTGCGGTTGGATTACCCGCACTTTACCCGCACTTTAGTGTCAGTTGGAGCTGTTTTGAGCAATAGTGTGGGTGGAGTGCGGGTGGAGTGTGGGTGAGTGCGGGTGGAGTGTGGGTGAATGACCCGCACTTTAATGAATTAAACTCTGTCTTGACCCGCACTTGACCCGCACTTTATCTGTCAGGTACGAATCAGCTCCTCTGTCTTGAGCAATAGTGCGGGTGGAGTGCGGTTGGATGACCTGCACTTTACCTGTACTTTATATTTCCTTCATGCTTCAAGTCCCGGCTGTGGGAAGGAGTGCATTTGGAGTGCGGTTGCGACCCGTACTTGACCCGCACTTTTGAGCTGCTTATGATCCTTGTCTTCCCTTTTGCCCCTTTTCTGCCGGAACCACCGCAATTAACTTCTAACACCAGAATTACATCTATTTCCTGCAATTAACACCAATGAGCCTATTAGACATAAAAGACATAATATATATAGAAAATACACACGAGAACGAGACAAAAGAATAGGAATGAGGGCCGAAATATACAACAATTTAGGCACGATCAAACACCCCCAAACCAAACCTTTGCTCGTCCTCGAGCAAACATAATCTAAAACAAAATAAGACAAACTAAAAATGACTCAAACTAAGGACTCCCTAGACAAAAAGAAAAACTTGCTGCAGAACCAAATAGCAGAGAGATACGCAAAAGCAATATGGGAGTGAGGAATGAGCATATGCAAAATGTTCTAAACAACTCGAAGGCACCTCAAGGGAAACTGGAACAACACGAATCCCACACTTAAAATGCCCCTCGCCTCAGAAACTACTCACTCTCACACCTCGAGCATAATTCGCTTCGACACTAAGTTCTCACATGGATTTTCTCTTATCTTTCCTCTTAGAACCTAGGTTCACACTCATGCAACATGTATGCCAATGAATTTATGTAGCTGAATCAACTTAGTTGCATACATTTAGTGTAGAATAAACGCTGTTTTTAGTGAGTGAGTCTCATAAAAAAATCACTTGTCATGAACGTGGAAAGAGCATTCATTAACTAATATTCCCAATCTAGACATCCCCTAAGATCAACTAGGTCTTTTCCTTTTGGTTGTAACGTGGCCACGGTGAATGGTGATTAGAAGAATGAGAAATTTAGGCACAAGCACTAATCAACCAAGTTAAGGCAATACATTCGACACCTAAGCATTTAATTTCTCGTGCAACTCCACTTCCAAATACAATATGGCGTCCAGGCATACAATTAGATTCTACGTGCAATCTTTAACTACTCATGTTACCTTTGAGTAGCATTTACAATTTACACAAGGCATTTGAAGCATATTTTTCTTTTGTTGTTTGCTTCTTTTCTTTTCTTTTCTTTTCATGCCTTTTTACTATGCACATTTTCACAACTCATTACTCTTGCCTAGGTACACGCCATTTATCAAATTAAAGCACAACTTTACATTCCTAAGCCTCAACAAGATCAATTAAGAGAGGGTTGGCTAAGTGTTTAGGTTGCTTGGGTTATGGATAACGTGGGTGTAGAAAGGAAAAGTCTATTTATGTTTGGCTTCGAAATTGGCTTGGGAGCACACATATTACGGGAATGGGAAGTATTTAGGCTTTCTTTTTGAGTGGCTAAAACACACATTGCCTAATATAACTTCAAAGGATCAATCTACCAAGGGAATAAAAGTTTCTGTCAAGCAGTCCACATATATGATGCATGTTCAATGACAAATGATGATTTTTGATGTAGTGAGACTATGCATGGTGTTTAAATAGTGTTTACAGATTTGAAAAACATTTTCCCTCAAATATACACGCTTTTGGCTTGTGTTTGTGATCTCACAAGGGAAATCTCCACTATTAGAACAAGGCGCTTGAGCACCGAGTTCCCTAAACTTGGACACTAGGAGATGAGACTAGCCCATGAAGTGCAAGTAAAACCCCTTAAGTGACTAAGAGTTATTGAATAAGCACACAAAGCATACACACATTCGCCATAAACACCATGCTCCAGGTATCTCACCAAGCTAAATAAGCTTAAATTCTGGCTAAGCAGCAACTTTTTCAAAAATAAGACACAAAAATTACTCAAGACACAAAAGACGACTCAAAAAGGCGTCAACACCCCCAAACCAAAACCCAACATTGTCCTCAATGTTGAAGACAAGAGAATCTGGCCTAGTGGCACACACCTAACATGACTCAAACAAACCTAGGCACTAATCAAACAAAATCAATGCCCCAACAAAATAAAAATGACTCAAACAAGGCTCACAAAATAAAGGCAATTCATGCAATATATCATTGAAGCACAAGTCAAGCTTAACATCATGCATTTTATCAAAATTGACGGAAAGGAGCATGAACAACCCCCAAACCGAATTAAACAATATAAAGCACATGCATTCATACTTGCACAAGAGCCTCCGGCTCTTTCATCCACAAATATAATCAATAAATTCAATGTGCAAATATCCACAAAATATAACACTCGAACAAAAATATCCCAACAACACAATTTATTGAATGTAAACAACCTAAAACATAAAACTAACTACATGCATGAAAATCATTCAATGGGATGCATTCATGGAGAGGCTAGGGTCCTCTAAGGGTGGTTTGACCAAGTTAGGAAATTCTCTATTTTTCACTACCCAAATAAATTTAGGTGACTTCATTATCTTTTCCTTTAACCTGTTTCTATATAAGTGCACTTGGTCTTTCCTTACCCATATTTGCTTGACCCTAGGTGGACTCCATCTATTCCTAGGACCTCTAGTTTTCCTATGTTGATTTGGCTTGGTTTTAGCCTTAAAATGCTCTATCCTAGAACATGCATAGCAAAAGACATTAGAGTTAAAGGAACTCCCCTTTGATGCGTGGTCTTGAAGACGTTTGATTTGTTTCACTTGCAACGTCTTGACCTCCTCCTCCTTTTTGCTTAATGCTACCTTTGCATCCTCTAAGGCATTTGCTTGTTGGTCAACCTCCATTTGCATCTTCAATGACTTGTGAGCTATCTCATCTTCAAAATCTTTTGATAGCCTCACTAAGCTCTCCAAATCCTTCGATGCGGTACTCTTTTCGGCTTCAAATCTCTCAATTTGTTCTTCTAATTCTTTGTTCTTGTTGGAGACTTCGCCATTGATCTTCTTAAGAGTACCATTCTCAACCCTGAGCATCTTCACTTCAGATAATAGTTTCTTGTTCAAGTCTTAGAGATTACTCGCCTCCATTCACAAGGCTTCTCTCTCTTGAAGTGCATCATTCTCTTCCTTCAACACACCCATTTCCAACACTAGCTCTGTGCTCAAGCTCATAAGCTCTTGGTTTATCTTGATCATCCTGTCCATCTCGTCCATTCTCTTGCTTCGCTCCACTTCAAATTCTATTCGGAGCTTATACATGTCTTCTTTTGAGAAATTGGAGGATTCCACCGGTTTGGCTGCTTTAACTTGGAAACAACTCTGATTTACCGGGGTGGACTGCTGGGCGGATTCGAGCATTTGGGTGGTTTTCTCTTCTATGAAGGCTTGAGTCTCTTGTTGAGAAGCTATCATCTGCTCAGTCTCCCGCACATGATTCTTCATGAAATTTTGTAGTTGATCTTCAACGGAATTTGACTGGGATGATGAGATGTAGGTATTCTCGTTAGGCTCGTAGCTTGACCCTGAATTTTGCTAAAAGGAATCCATAGAGTCCTGAAACAAATAAAAACAAAAACTACCAAAGCAATAAAAAGACACTAACAAAACTAAAAACAACTAAACAACTAATAGTATTAAAACTAATCTAATCACTACTACGCACACCGATCCCCGGCAGCGGCGCCATTTGATGAGAAGGTTTTTGCCGTCAGAAAACCGTCCGTCAAAACAATTTATAAAACCTATGCGATGCGTTCACAAGTATAAATACAAGCAAAGTGGCAAGCACGGGTGTCGTCCACTGAGATCGGGGTAGCGGTGATAAGATTAGGATTAATACAACTAGCAAGCATAAAGGTAAAGTAATAGTGAATGAAAATACAATATAAACTAAACTATGAAAGCAAATAAATGGGATGACAATGGAGGGATGAATGAATGATGATGGAAGTATGGAGTTGATGGACTCGTAAGTGAATATTGGGGGCAATTGCAACAAACTCTCAATTAAGTACGTTTTGACAAATGTAACCAACCTAGGGTGTATAGTGTTGGTATCTCTAGCAAGAGGTCAACCTAGGATGTATAGCGAAGACCTCCTACTAGCGATTAATCCCTCTTAAGAAACCAACAGTGGCTAGTTACTCAATTGGGACTTGTTCCATGAATGCTCATCTATCTAGCTATGGCTCAACCTATTACTAATGTAGCCATCCTAGGATGTATAGTGATGGCTTCCAATTCCCTCACAAGTGGCCGACCTAGGATGTATAGTGAAGGCCACCCGTTTGGGATTGGATGAGGCTCGAGGTTATCAACCGAATTCTACTCGAAGGTTAGTTCTCGTAGAATCACTAAAGTAGCCAACCTAGGGTGTATAGTGGAGGCTTCTAATTCTCTCACAAGTGGCTAACCTAGGATGTATAGTGAAAGCCACTAATTCGAGATTAGATTAAGGGCATGGTTATAGAGCCGGATTTTCAGAAATCCTTCCATTCAATGGAGCAATAGACAACCTAATTGCCTACTCAAGTAATCCAAATCAATCATGCAAAGAGGGTGTATCCAAGCAAATCAATAATGGAAATCAATTAATGCAATGGAATAAAACATAGAGATAGAATAAATATAACACATAGAGTTTATTTACAAAGCCCAATATCCATCATACAAATAACATCAACCCCATAGTGGGGTATTTTAGCTACTCATGTTCTATTACAAACAAATAAACTAAGAGAGAGAGTAGAGATAACCCTTGAAGATTGATCTCTTTCCTTGAAGCTTGAATCCAAGTTTCCTAGCTGCCTTTGATTGAGTAGAGATGGTTTGGATGATAGGTAGATGTGTTTCTAGCTTAGAATACAAGTGTTGGGAGATGTCACTGAATTCTTTGAGAAGATTAACTAAACCTTCTTTCTCTTCTGGTTCAAGGGTGGCCCCGACCATTACCACCTTGGTGGGATTGTCATTTCTGATGGGTATCTCCTCTAGTCTTTCTACGGTCTGCCCATTGGCCCACTCTTTGCTTCGTTCCTCCTCATAAAGCATAATAGGTTAGCTCTCTGGATGCTCCACGGGCTCCATCTCTTCCTGGATTATCCGGGATGTTTCCATGTCCTTTTGGAATAATGCCATCTGTACGCACTGTTTTACTAAAGCTGTAGGATTGGCAGACACTACGTAGCACTTCCTAGCTACCTGCTAATCTCCGCGTACCTCCCCCACCTTGGTTCCAACCTGGGAATTTCAGGACGTTGTGGTATATGGACAAGACTCCCTTTGATGAGGATAGAAATGGTCCCCCTAGGATGGCGTTGTAGGCCGATGGGGTGTCAACCACAACAAAGTCGGTCATAATTTTCTATTGGAGAGGGGTGGTTCTGATGATTACTGGGAGGATCATCGACCCCACTGGTATGATCGAATCTCCAATGAACCCATAAAGTGGAGTTGTACAGCTATTGTAACACCGTTGCTTCAGATTTAATTTTTCCAAAGTATCCTTGAAGAGGATATCTACACTGCTACCTGTTGATCGTGCCTAAATTGTTGTATATTACGGCCCTCATTCCTATTCTTTTGTCTCGTTCTTGAGTGTATTTTCTATATATTTTATGTCTTTTATGTCTAATAGGCTTGTTGGTGCTAATTAAAGGCAATATATGTAATTATAGTGTTAGAAGCTAGTTGTAGTGGTTCCGGCAGAAAAGGGGCAAAAGGAAAGACAAAGGATCATAACCAGCTCTACAGTGCGGGTCGCAACCACACTCCAACCGCACTCCTTCCCACAGCCGGGACCTGAATCATGAAGGAAAGATAAAGTGCGGGTTAAGTGCGGGTCATCCAACCGCACTTCACCCGCACTGTTGCTCAAGACAGAGGAGCTGATTCGTACCTGACAGATAAAGTGTGGGTAAAGTACGAGTAATCCAACCGCACTCTACCCGCACTGTTGCTCAAGACAGAGGAGTGGATTTACACCTGACACCAGAATGCGAGTACAGTGCGAGTAAAGTGTGGGTAAAGTGCGGGTAATCCAACCGCACTCCCCCCGCACTATTGCCCAGATCAGAGAAATGAAGATGAAGAAAACCTTTACAGTGAGGGTACAGTGCGGGTAATTCACCCGCACTCCACCCGTACTATGCGCGCGACAGTTTCTGGTTTCAAGCTTAAGTAACCTATTTTTCCATCCTCTATAAATAGAAAAGGATGGGAACGAACCAAAGGATCACCACACCTCTCAACACTTGTATTTTTAGCTATAAACACATTTCCCTATCATCCAAACCATCTCTACTCAATCAAAGGCAACTAGGAGACTTGGATTCAAGCTTCAAGGAAGGAGATCAATCTTCAAGGGTTCTCTCTACATTCTCTCTTAGTTTATTTGTTTGTAATAGAACATGAGTAGCTAAAATACCCCACTATGGGGTTGATGCTATTTGTTTGATGGATATTTTGGGCTTTGTAAATAAACTCTATGTGTTATATTTATTCTATCTCTATATTTCATTCCATTGCTTGTATTAATTTCCATTATTGATTTGCTTGGATACACCCTCTTTTCATGTTGATTTGGATTACTTGAGTAGGCAATTAGGTTGTCTAATTCTCAATTGAATGGAAGGATTTCCAGAAATCCGGCTCTAAAACCATGCCCTTAATCTAATCTTTAATTAGTGGCTTTCACTATATATCCTAGGTTAGCCACTTGTGAGAGAATTAGAAGCCTCCACTATACACCCTAGGTTGGCTACTTTAGTGATTCTACGAGAACCAACCTTCGAGTAGAATTCGGTTGATAACCTAAAGCCTCATCAAATCTCAAACGGGTGGCCTTCACTATACATCCTAGGTCGGCCACTTGTGAGGGAATTCGAAACCATCACTATACATCCATCCTAGGATGGCTACATTAGTAATAGGTTGAGCCATAGCTAGATAGATGAGCATTCATGGAACAAGTCCCAATTGAGTAACTAGCCATTGTTGGTTGCTTGGGAGGGATTAATCTCTAGTAGGAGGTCTTCACTATACACCCTAGGTTGACCTCTTGCCATAGATATATACCAACACTATACACCCTAGGTTGGTTACATTTGTCAAAACGTGCTTAATTGAGAGTTTGTTGCAATTGCCCCAATATTCACTTACGAATCCATCAACTCCGTAGTTCCATCATCATTCATTCATCACTACATTGTCATCCCATTTTATTTGTTTTCATAATTTAGTTTATATTGTATCTTCATTCACCATCACTTTACTTTTATGCATACTAGTTATATTAATCCTAATCTTATTACCACTACCCCGATCTCAGTGGACGACACCCGTGCTTACCGCTTTACTTGTATTTCTACTTGTGAACGCATCGCATAGATTTTATAAATTGTTTTGACGGACGGTTTTCTGACGGCAAAAACCTTCCCATCAAATGGCGCCGCTGCCGAGGATCGGTGTGCGTAGTAGTGATTAGATTAGTTTTAATATTATTAGTTTTTTAGTTGTTTTTAGTTTTGTTAGTTTCTTTTTATTTCTTTGGTAGTTTTTGTTTTTGTTTTTGTTTGTTTCAGGACTCTATGGATTCCTTTTGGCAAAATTCAGGGTCAAGCTACGAGCCTAACGAGAATACCTACATCTCATCATTCCAGTCAAATTCCGTTGAGGATCAACTACGAAATTTCATGAAGAATCATGTGCGGGAGACTGAGCAGATGATAGCTTCTCAACAAGAGACTCAAGCCTTCATAGAAGAGAAAACCACCCAAATGCTCGAATCCGCCCAGCAGTCCACCCTAGTAAATCAGAGTTGTTTCCAACTTAAAGCAACCAAGTCAGTGGATTCCTCCAATTTCTCAAAAGAAGACATGTATAAGCTACGAATCGAATTTCAATTGGAGCGAAGCAAGAGAATGGACGAGATGGACATGATGATCAAGATAAATCAAGAGCTTATGAGCGTGAGCACATAACTAGTGTTGTAAAGGGGTGTGTTGAAGGAAGAGAATGAAGCACTTCATGAGAGAGAAGCCTTGGGAATGGAAAAGGCGAGTAATCTCAAAGAGTTGAACAAGAAACTATTATTTGAAGTGAAGATGCTCAAGATTGAGAATGGTACTCTCAAGAAGACAAATGGTGAAGCCTCCGACAAGAACAAAGAATTAGAGGAACGACTTGAGAGATTTGAAGCCGAGAAGAGTACCGCATCGAAGGATTTGGAGAACTTAGTGAGGCTATCAAAAGATTTTGAAGATGAGATAGCTCACAAGTCAATGAAGATGCAAATGGAGGTTGATCAAAAAGCCAATGCCTTAGTGGAAGCAAAGGTAGCACTAAGCAAAAATGAGGAGAAGGTCAAGGAGTTACAAGTGAAACAAATCAAATGTCCTCAAGCCCACGCATCAAAGGGGAGTTCCTCTAACTCTAATATCTTTTGCTATGCATGTTCTAGGATAGAGCATTTTAAGGCTAAAAATTACAAGCCAAATCAACATAGGGAGACTAGAGGTCCTAGGAATAGATGAAGTCCACCTAGGGTCAAGCAAATATGGGTAAGGAAAGACCAAGTGCACTTATATAGAAACATGTTAAAGGAAAAGATAATGAAGTCACCTAAATTTATTTGGGTAGTGAAAAATAGAGAATTTCCTAACTTGGTCAAACCACCCTTAGACAACCCTAGCCTCTCCATGAATGCATCCCATTGAATGATTTTGATGCATGTAGTTAGTTTTATGTTTTATGTTGTTTAAATTCAATAAACTGTGATGTTAGGATAATTTTTTCGAATGCTATATTTTATGGATATTTGCACATTGAATTTATTGATTATATTTGTGGATGAAAGAGCCGGAGGCTCTTATGCAAGTATGAATGCATGTGCTTTATATTGTTTAATTCGGTTTGGGGGTGGTTCATGCCCCATTCCGTCATTTTTTATAAAATGCATGATGTTAAGCTTGACTTGTGCTTCAATGATATATTGCATGAATTGCCTTTATTTTGTGAGCCTTGTTTGAGTCATTTTTATTTTGTTGGGGCATTGATTGTGTTTGATTAGTGCCTAGGTTTGTTTGAGTCATGTTAGGTGCGTGCCACTAGGCCGGATTCTCTTGTCTTCAACATTGAGGACAATGTTGGGTTTTGGTTTGGGGGTGTAGACGCCTTTGTGAGTCATCTTTTGTGTCTTGAGTCATTTTTGTGTATTTGTTTCTTGAGTCATTTTTGTGTCTTATTTTCGAAAAAGTTGCTGCTTAGCCAGAATTTTGAGCTTATTTAGCTTGGTGAGATACCTGGAGCATAGTGTTTGTGGCGAATCTGTGAATGCTTTGTGTGCTTATTCAATAACTCTTAGTCACTTTAGGGGTCTCACTTGCACTTCATGGGCTAGTCTCATCTTCTAGTGTCCAGGTTTAGGGAACTCGGTGCTCAAGCGCCTTGTTCTAATAGTGGAGATTTCCCTTGTGAGATCACAAACACAAGCCAAAAGCATGTATATTTGAGGGAAAATGTTTTTCAAATCTGTAAACACTATTCAAACACCATGCATAGTCTCACTACATCAAAAATCATCATTTGTCATTGAACATGCATCATATATGTGGACTGCTTGACGGAAACTTTTGTTCCCTTGGTAGATTGATCCTTTGAAGTGATATTAGGCAATGTGTGTTTTAGCCACTCAAAAGAAAGCCTAAATACTTCCCATTCCCGTAATATGTGTGCTCCCAAGCCAATTTTGAGGCCAAACACATATAGACTTTTCCATTCTACACCCACGTTATCCATAACCCTAAGCAACTTGTTGATAGCCAAAATTGGCTAAGGACCAAAGGGAAATTTTCCACCTCCCAGACCTAGTTCCATGCCCGAGAGTTTCACCAGGAGACCTCTCAATCTAGAGCCGAGCTACTATACCACCCCAGAAATGAGGGCGGGCTCCGGAAACTTCCGGGATAGAGCCTGGACCCTAGAGCTTCCACCAGGAGACCTCTCTGTCCAGAGCCGAACTGCGATACCACCCCAGGAACAAGGACGGGCTCCGGAAACATCCTGGGATAAAGCCCGGAATTATCAGATCTAGCCCGCATCACCAAAACTAGAAGCTCCCCGAAGTCGAGGTCATCTCGCAAGTTCTCCAGAGACTCGTCTATACCTCGATTGACACAGAAAAATGTCCCTAAAAGGCCGCTGAGGTCAGTCGAAGCCACAGCTAGCTTCAAAAAGTCAATCGAGGCCACACCTAGCTTCAAAAAGGTCAAGGGAAGCCAGATTTGGCTCAAAGCTGGATGAAACTTCTCAGATATAAAGGTCAAAATACTAATCAACCTCCTTGGTTGATGTACCACACCATATCGTCATATCCAACGACATCCATAAAGGATCATACTGAAAGGATACGAGGAATGCATTGAATCATATCTGGAAATGTTACCTACATGCAGAACAAGTAATAAAATCCAAAAAGGAAACAAACGGATCTCCACCACGATACTCTCAATTCGGACGTCAATTCAAAAGTCAATGACATTATAGCATGAAATCCCGCCCGATAAGGAGGAGACTGAGAAAATCAAGGGATAATCAATTTGTTGACCTATAAACTATGTATAAATAGAAAAGAAAAGAAATGAAAAAGAGGAGACTACTATTCGACAGGCATAAGACTAACAATCGACCATTCCCTAGAGAGAGTTGAGAGAAAAGAGAGAAGAACCTTTGTATTTGTATACCATGCATATTCAATAAAAATAGTCTTGCTTACTTGTCACTTTATAAATCACTGTTACATATACAATGAATTTTGGCCACCACCTACGTGGTAGTGGTCTAGAGGGCGTTAACTGAGATTTCTCATCCCGAACAAAATTTCCGTTAACACAACCTAAACACTTAGCCAACCCTCTCTTAATTGATCTTGTTGAGGCTTAGGAATGTAAAGTTGTGCTTTAATTTGATAAATGGTGTGTACCTAGGCAAGAGTAATGAGTTGTGAAAATGTGCATAGTAAAAAGGCATGAAAAGAAAAGAAAAGAAAAGAAGCAAAACGTAACAAAAGAAAAATATGCTTCAAATGCCTTGTGTAAATTGTAAATGCTACTCAAACGGGTAACATGAGTAGTTAAAGATTGCATGTAGAGTCTAATTGTATGCCTGGATGCCATATTGTATTTGGAAGTGGAGTTGCACGAGAAATTAAATGCTTAAGCGTAGAATGTATTGCCTTAACTTGGTTGATTAGTGCTTGTGCCTAAATTCTCATTCTTCTAATCACCATTCACCGTGGCCACGTTACAACCAAATGGAAAGACCTAATTGATCTTAGGGGATGTCTAGATTGGGAATATTAGTTGATGAATGCCTTTTTCCACGTTCATGACACGTGATTCTTTCATGAGACTCACTCACTGAAAACAGCGTTTATTCTACACTAAATGTATGCAACTAAGTTGATTCAGTTACATAAATTCATTGGCATACATGTTGCATGAGTGTGAACCTAGGTTCTGAGAGGAAAGATAAGAGAAAATCCATGTGAGAACTTAGTGTCGAAGCGAATTATGCTCGAGGTGTGAGAGTGAGTAGTTTCTGAGGCGCGGGCATTTTAAGTGTGGGATTCATGTTGTGCCAGTTTCCCTTGAGGTGCCTTCGAGTTGTTTAGAACATTTTGCATATGCTCATTCCTCACTCCCATATTGCTTTTGCGTATCTCTTTGCTATTTGGTTCTGCAGCAAGTTTTTCTTTGTGTCTAGGAAGTTCTTAGTTTGAGTCGTTTTTAGTTTGTGTCTTATTTTGTTTTAGATTATGTTTGCTCAAGGACGAGCAAAGGTTTGGTTTGGGGGTGTTTGATCGTGCCTAAATTGTTGTATATTTCGGCCCTCATTCCTATTCTTTTGTCTCGTTCTTGAGTGTATTTTCTATATATTTTATTTCTTTTATGTCTAATAGGCTCGTTGGTGCTAATTGCAGGCAATAGATGTAATTCTGGTGTTAGAAGCTAGTTGCAGTGGTTCCGGCAGAAAAGGGGCAAAAGGAAAGACAAAGGATCATAACCAGCTCTACAGTGCGGGTCAAGTGCGGGTCGCAACCGCACTCCTTCCCACAGCCGTGACCTGAATCATGAAGGAAAGATAAAGTGCGGGTTAAGTGCGGGTCATCCAACCGCACTTCACCCGCACTGTTGCTCAAGACAGAGGAGCTGATTCGTACCTGATAGATAAAGTGCGGGTAAAGTGCGGGTAATCCAACCGCACTCTACCCGCACTGTTGCTCAAGATAGAGGAGTGGATTTACAGCTGCCACCAGAGTGCGAGTACAGTGCGAGTAAAGTGCGGGTAAAGTGCGGGTAATCCAACCGCACTCCACCCGCACTGTTGCCCAGATCAGAGAACTGAAGATGAAGAAAACCTTTACAGTGCGGGTACAGTGCGGGTAATTCACCCGCACTCCACCCGTACTATGCGCGTGACAGTTTCTGGTTTCAAGCTTAAGTAACCTATTTTTCCATCCTCTATAAATAGAAAAGGATGGGAACGAACCAAAGGATCACCATACCTCCCAACACTTGTATTTTTAGCTAGAAACACATCTCCCTATCATCCAAACCATCTCTACTCAATCAAAGGCAACTAGGAGACTTGGATTCAAGCTTCAAGGAAGGAGATCAATCTTCAAGGGTTCTCTCTACACTCTCTCTTAGTTTATTTGTTTGTAATAGAACATGAGTAGCTAAAATACCCCACTATGGAGTTGATGTTATTTGTTTGATGGATATTTTGGGCTTTGTAAATAAACTCTATGTGTTATATTTATTCTATCTCTATATTTCATTCCATTGCTTGTATTAATTTCCATTATTGATTTGCTTGGATACACCCTCTTTGCAGTGTTGATTTGGATTACTTGAGTAGGCAATTAGGTTGTCTAATGCTCAATTGAATGGAAGGATTTCCGAAAATTCGGCTCTAAAACCATGCCCTTAATCTAATCTTTAATTAGTGGCTTTCACTATACATCCTAGGTTAGCCACTTGTGAGAGAATTAGAAGCCTCCACTATACACCCTAGGTTGGCTACTTTAGTGATTCTACGAGAACTAACCTTCGAGTAGAATTCGGTTGATAACCTAAAGCCTTATCCAATCTCAAACGGGTGGCCTTCACTATACATCCTAGGTCGGCCACTTATGAGGGAATTGGAAGCCATCACTATACATCCTAGGATGGCTACATTAGTAATAGGTTGAGCCATAGCTAGATAGATGAGCATTCATGGAACAAGTCCCAATTGAGTAACTAGCCACTGTTGGTTGCTTGGGAGGGATTAATCTCTAGTAGGAGGTCTTCAATATACACCATAGGTTGACCTCTTGCTATAGATATATACCAACACTATACACCCTAGGTTGGTTACATTTGTCAAATTGTTTTTGATTAAGAGTTTGTTGCAGTTGTCCCAATATTCACTTAAGAGTCCATCAACTCCGTAGTTCCATCATCATTCATTCATTACTCCATTGTCATCCCATTTTATTTGCTTTCATAATTTAGTTTATATTGTATCTTCATTCACCATCACTTTACTTTTATGCATACTAGTTATATTAATCCTAATCTTATCACCGCTACCTCGATCTCAGTGGATGACACCCGTGCTTACCGCTTTACTTGTATTTCTACTTGTGAACCCATCACATAGGTTCTATAAATTGTTTTGACGGACGGTTTTCTGATGGCAAAAACCTTCCCATCACCCGTATCTACGAGCACGCGATGGACCAG
Organism: Dipteronia sinensis; assembly: GCA_033220585.1. Taxonomy (NCBI): domain Eukaryota; kingdom Viridiplantae; phylum Streptophyta; class Magnoliopsida; order Sapindales; family Sapindaceae; genus Dipteronia; species Dipteronia sinensis. The sequence goes on along the minus strand of CM065643.1, from coordinate 26,500,445 downwards.
TGTAAGTTCCTCATATTTTGATTGACTTATTTCGTTGACAAACCACATTGGGGATTATTTTTGTAACGGTAAATTAGGCCTCTTGGGTGTGATCAAGCTTCCAGGACATCATCTCTCTCAAGAGCCACTTCAAAGGTATCTCACTTGTTTAACTTTCTTTGAAGAGATCTAGTTGTACACACTCACTTGCATGCATTATGTTCTTATCTTCATGTAATTGAATGATGTATTGTATGCCACTTTTCACACTCCACACTTGCACTTTTTGCACATCACTTAGTGTGTTGAGTTTGCCCCGAAAAGAGAATTTCTTCTCTTACCGCGGCCTAGACCGCTTGGCAAGACATGCTTGCACCACGGCATACAGAGCGGTATACCTCAGTAGGGTCATGCTTCCGGTACCGCTTCCTGTACACTTGCACTCATAGCGATCTAAGTCGCGGTGTTGTCTAGTAGGCCTCTGTTGCCCATACCGCGGCCTGTGCACCTGCATGCACAGCGCCCTACATCGCGTTGTTGTCTAGATGGTGCACTGCTGTGTGTACCGCGGTCTGGACACTTGCCTGTGACGCGGTCCATCAAGCGGTATTGACGGGTTTCGGTGCCCTAAGTTCAAAACGACGCAGTTTTGACTAGGGCTCCCATATATATATATATATATATATATATTCTCTCTTCTTCCTTGCTCGTTCGTGTGAGTTCAAGAAGCCATTTTTGAGAGGCCAAGCTTCATTTAGAGAGAGAAACTCCCAAGAACTCTCATCTTTACTCAACCAAACACAAATCCATGTGCATCTAACATCTTACAAGCATCATCTCATCATGGATTCTTCTTGTTTTCATTGACTAGGTAACTTGAACAGGCCCTAAATCTCATTGTATTTATTTATGTTCTTGTTTGCCTAGGGTTAGCTCTTTTATATGATTTTATTGCATATCATTATGTTTATTGGCATTTATAACATGTTTGAGTTGTTGTTGGTTGGTTGAGAGCTTTGTTCATTGATAGCTAGCATTTAGGACGATTTTACCCTTCTAGCTAAATCTTCATGCATTTGCATTTAGATATTAATATCTAGGATTTGCATTTATTGACATCGTTAAATCCCTAAATAAGCTCTTGGTATAGCCTAGCATTAATTGCATGATAGAATATTGTCACATATTCACATAGGTTGTTTTATCTCTTCATTGATTGTCAAGCTTTGTGACTAAGTGGGTTAGTGCACAAGCTTGTGGTCTAGAATCACTATTAAAGGCCCGTTGGGTAGAGTGAAAGGGTTAGTGACTAAGTAGGTGTGACTTGAGGTCAACCTAGGTTGTAAACTTTCGTTCATATAGTGGATTTGAGGACCGTATGTGGCTAGAAGGATAGCCCGTGAGTTTTACCCAGTTAGAGGGTTTCTCACGTAAATCAATCCTTGTGTTTTTATTGTTTTCCACATATTTATATTTGATTGATTGATTGCTAATATGGGGTAGGACTATTAAAATTGATTAAGTCGAAAAGTTGGTGATAAATCAACTAAAACCTATTCACCCCCCCCCCCCCCCCTCCCCTCTAGGTTGTATTAGACACACTTTGTGTATTTTCAACCAGTCAGTTGGCAATTTGTATTGTGATTACCATGGGATCATCATGAGGTTGCACGGTGTTGAAGACATTTGCTTCAGTGAAAACGATCTGTGCTGACTGGGAGGGCTCCATCGGGCTCTGGCTGACCTTGAAGACTCCCCGGCTTTCTTCGATGTGAGGAATCTTCCTTGCGTAGTTTTATCAAGAATTATTGGAAGGCCAGCTAGTGTGGGACCTCCGCTGATGGTGTGTATCACCTGGATCTGTTGCATTAAGTCAATTTGTTCCCCATTTCTCTTCTCTGCATCCTCACGGATCTCGGCTTGTACCTCCCTTCCAGTCTGAATGTTATCTCTGATCTGTTGTAAGAATTCAATCAAGCATCCCCCTTTATCAGGGCTTCAATCTTGTTGCGCAAATTATAGCACTCTGAAGTGTTGTGGCCCACGTCTTCGTGGAAGTCGCAGTACTTGTACCGGTTCCTTTTGTCAGCTGGGGCTTTCATGGGAGTGAGCTTTTGGAGTAGCCCTTTGTCTCGTATAGCAAGGTAGACCGTTTCCCTGGAAGCGTTTACAGAAGTGTAGTAGTCATACCCTTTCTCCCCTTGCATTACGGGGGCCACGGTCCTGGGAGGTGGTGAAGCCCGGGGAGGGGTTCATCTTTCTGGATATTTTTCTTGCCTGTACTGAGGAGTGGGGATGCGATAGGTCGACCTATTAGTAGGTTTATTCTAAGTTTTCTGAACTGGCTTCTTTTTTCAGACGCTTCACCGTTCTCATGTCGTCGTGTTCCATCTTGACTTTGAGTTGCTCGTCGATCTCGACCTGCTCAAGAGCCTGATCGTAGGCCTCTTGGTAAGTCTCGGGAGGTCTCTTGGTGAAGGAGCGGAAGAGCTTTCCCGCCCATAAGTTCTGCCTGAAGTTAGCGAGAGTTTCTTTCTCGGTGAAAACTCTCATTTGTATGACCTCTTTGTGAAAACGTTCCACGTACGATCGAAGTGTCTCACTTCGTTCCTGAATCACATACTGGAGGTGTATGGGATCCTTCAGACGAGGTTTGACCCCTTGGAACTGCGAGTAAAAATCTGTTGATAACTTCGTGAAAGAATCCACGCTACCAGCAGACAGCTTCTTGAACCAAGTTTTCACGTAGTAGGTTAGGGTCGTTGGAAACATCATACACGTAGCTGCTCTGGTTGTGTTCTGGACCTCCATCTGTTGAACGAAGCTCTCCAGGTGGCTTAGAGGATCTTCCGTTCCGGAGAACTTATCTGCTGGCATTTTAAATTTTGGTGGGAGCTCCGCTTCCTGGATCCTCCTAGTGAAGGGAGCGTTCATCTCGCTCAGGGGATCCTTTTTATCCTCCTTATTCTTTCCTTTTCTTATCTGCTGGACCTTCTTCTGTAGCGTTACAAGCTGATCCCTAAGTCGCTTGTTCCCAGGTTTCTCTGAATTGACCTCGAATTCTTCACTGCCGAGTCTCTCGGATGAACTGGCAACCTCTATCGGTCCCCTTCATGGACATGATCCATTCAGGAAGTTTGTCTACTCTCCTCCTCTTGGGCCCGGGCGTTATTCCTTGATGCCATTGGGCGAGATACCTTTCGTTGCTCCCGGGTCAAGGCATCCGCGACAGATTTAACTCGCTTGGGTTGATATTGTGAAGGTCTTTTCGGAACTGGGAGCATGGGTCCCAGCCTATCCCGGATCGAAAGTTGGGACCCAGTCCTGCCTCGAGGTGGCTTTGGAAGAGGAGGTCCCAGTCGATCAAAGGCAGGTTGCCTAGCTCCGAACCTGCTCGGTTCTCCCTGATCATTCGGGTTCATTGGCTGGACTGTGATGCCTTCGGCGAGCAGACGGATGAGGACGGTTTCCACGAAGGCTGTCGCTTGTTGGTCGAGCATGGCCTGGCTCAATGTACGGTTGCCAGAAGCCCGCGCATTAGTTTTTTGGACCGGAGATTGATTGCCATATCTAGACTTCCTCCCCTTTCTTGGGGCCTTTCGCGTAGGCCTCGCTGAGGGTTGTTCCGAAACTCCATGTTGGCCTTGGGAAAAGCGGAGCCTCATGGTTCCTGTAAACAACGAAAATGTAAATGAAAATAGTTGACTTGATTAACTGGGTGTAGGGTATTTCCCACAGACGGTGCCAGAAAGTGTTAACGGAAATTTTGCTCAAGACGAGAAATCCCAGTTAACACCCTCGAGTCCACTACCACGTAGGTGATGGCCAAGGTTGATCATATGTGTAATAGTGCTTTATAAAATGACAAGGAATAATGATACAATTCACCACCCAAAAGAAAGAAAAATATTCTCTTTATTGATCATGTATGGTATACAAATCTTTATCAAATTGCTCTCAATTCTCTCTAGGGTGTAGTCGGGTACTTGTCGTATGCCTGTCGAATCGTAGTCTCCTTTTCAGAAGGTGGAAGTCCTCCCTTTATACAATGTCTTCATAGGTTTAAACTCATTGATTCCCCCTTTATTTTCTCATCCCTCCCCTCCTTATCGGACGGGATTTTTATCTTTAAATGTCATTGACTTTGAGTTAATTGCTCAGTTAAGGATATCTTGGTCGAAATCAATTTGTTTTTACTTAGACTCTATTACTTGTTTTGTACGTATGTAAAGTCTTTAGATGCAATCATGTGTGTCTTCAAGTCTAGCGTGATCCCCATAGGGGTCGTTGAATATGGCAAGTATCATGGTGTGGTACATCGGATAGTGATGTCAATCAGTGTCCTGGCCCCGATATTGAGAAGTTTCGTCTAGCTAAGAGCTAGATCTGGCCTCCCTTGACCTTTGGAAGCTAGGTGCGGCCTCCTATGGACACCCCTCTGTATCAGTGAGGTATATGCGAGCTTCCGGAGAAATTACGAGGTAACCTCGACTTCAGGGGGATTTCCTGGTTTCACGTTTGATGATGCGGGCTCGATCTGACCGAGCCGGGCTCTATTTCGGATGTTTCTGTAGCCCGTCCTTTTTCCTGTGGGGGGCATCGTAGCTCGGCTTCGAGTAACATGGTCTCCTGGTGGATAATCTTGGGTATGGAGCCAGGTTTAGAGGGTGGAAAATTTCCCTTTGGTCCTCGGCCAAATTTGGCTATTAACAGAATCATTTGTTGATTGTGATTAGGTTATGTCTATTGAAGCTTAAATTTAGATAGCCCGCCAAGATCCCCAATCCACACGGACTTGTATGGATCACTTGATATATTCTACCGGACTAATTTATGGGTCCATCTAGAATTGTATTTAATATATTAAGAATATAATTTGCACATTATTTATTTAATAGGCTGCTCAAATTATATTAACATATTAATGAGAGGCATGTGGGCTTGTTTCTTTTAGTAAGAAGAGGTCTGGTTCACATGTGGGCTTTTATTTAAAGCCTGAATGGATTAAATAAAATAAGAAAAAAATATTTGACCCATATTTTTGTGTGGGTGGCAAGGCTATAATAATAGCCTAATATATTATTTTATTTTATTGTTTGATTAAATGGAAATTAATTAATTGATTAATTAATTATTTAATTAAAAATAAAAATCTTTTTCTGACTAGGAATTATGTTTCCTAGTAGTATACTATTATAGTAGTATAATAAATATAAAAGACTTAATTAGGTAAGTAGATAAATAAATAATATATTTATCTAATCAAATAAGGAAGTATTTAATATAATCACAAATACACTATTTGAGTTGGATTAGGAGTCTTGGTGTCGAAAAGAAATATTTTTTTGAAAAAGGATTCTTTGTCACCTAGTAAATCCACCTAAATATAGGATTCTTGCCCACCAAGTAAATCTTCTTTAGGAAAGAATTTGTATACCTATATATATTATTAATTTCGGAATTAATAGTGATAGGAAGAAAAAAAGTTTTTTTTTTTTAGAGAAAGAATTTTTTATTCTCTTTATTTTGAATAAAAAAAAATTCCAACTCTAGAACATAGTGAAAATTCGGCCAAGAGGAAGAGAGAAAGATAGTTCTAAATTCGATAGTGCACTTGTAAGCCTTTACATAAAAAGGTTTTGTGCACACTTTCGATTTAGGTTCACGCGAGTTTCAATCATAACGATTGTGAATTCAAAAGTGACCGGAACGATCTTTTTAGGCTCTTGGAGTTTTTGTGATTAACGAACAGGAAAGAAGATTTCGTTTTTCCATTCTCAAGTACGCAATTTAAAGAATAGGGAGACCACGCTCCTAGGTGATTCACGTTCGTGATCGGATTGGAAGATCTTGCGGATTACAATCGACGCTAAGTCAATCGGATCACGCAACAAGATGTATGATATCTTTTGAATATATATATATATATATATATATATGTTTAATTAATTAAAGGGTTAAGGTTCAAATATTGGAAAAAATTTAAACTATAATAAATTTTTTTAGTCTCGCTTCCGCTGCGTTTCGTATTTTTCCCTACAGTTTACAACCTAGGTTGACCTCTAGTCACACCATTCTTGGTCACTAACCCACCACTACTACCTAACAGCCCTTTATAGTGAACTCTTGATCACTTTGCTTGCCAACCACACCTTGGTTGCAAGACTTCACTTGCTTGTGCACTACACCTTGTAGTTACAAGACTTAACTCTCAAAGAAGAGATTAACAACCTAAGTGAATATATGAATATTCAAAATGCAAATAATGCTAGGCAACACTAAATGCTTATCTAGGAATTAAAGATGACACTAAGTACCAATCCTAGATATCAATGTCTATATGAATGCTCATAAAGACCTAACTAGATATAGATATGCAAGTCTAAAATCTAGTCATCAAACAAAGCCATATCAACACATGTTGTCACATAAAATGGCAAAGACAATAAATGCAATTAACAAATGCAATCAATGAGTCCTAATTGGCTAGAGGGCAAATATGTCATAAATGCAAGCTATCACAATACAAACCCAATCATGCAAAGGAACTTATAACAGGATGTAATAAATGAAGTCCTAGCATTTAATCAACTAATAAATGCAATAAAAACATCTTCTTGGATAGTATAAACAAATAACAAAGATGGGGTTTTTGTTTAACTTACCAAATCAACTAAAGATGAAGACCCATGCCTTAATGTAGCTTAATGATGCATGAAGGATGATGGGTTTTGGGTTTGGAGAGTTAAAGAACAAGTCTTAGAGCTTCTCTCTCTAAGAAACAATCTGTTAACTTAAAATTTGCTCGAGGTGAAAAATCTCAATTAACACCCTCGAGACCACTACCACGGCGGTGGGGACCAGGGTGTGATATACTTTATACCAAGCTTGTTCAAATGATAATTTAAAATGCTAATGTAGATACCATTGAAAGAAAACAAAGAAGATTTTATTATCAATGGTATATTATGTACAAATATCTCTCAAATGCTCTCAATTTCCCTGGGGTGTAGTAGGGTGGTTCTCGTTTGCTTGTCTAAAAGTAGTCCTAATTTTTTCTCTTTTTCTCTTTTTCTCCTATTTATACATGTTAATAGCCAAAATTGGCTAAGGATCAAAGGGAAATTTTTCACCCTCCAGACCTGGCTCTATGCCTGAGATTTTCGACCAGGAGACCATGTTACCCAAAACCGAGCTACGATACCGCCCTGTAAGAATAAGGGCAGGCTCCAGAAACATCCGAAATAGAGCCCAGAATGGTTAGATCAAGCCCGCGTCACCGAACCTGAAAACAGGAAATCCCCCCGAAGTCAAGGTTAACTCGTAATTTCTCCAGAAGCTCGCCTATACCTCGCTAATACAGGGGGGTGACCATAGGGGGCCGCACCTAGCTTCGAAAGGTCAAGGGAGGCCAGACCTAGCTCCTAGCTGGACGAAACTTCTCAATATCGGGGACAGAACACTGATCGACCTCACTAAACTGATGTACCACACCGTGATACATTCAACGATATGGAATCATGCTAGACCCGAAGATACACAGGATCACATCTAAAGACGTTACATATGTACAGAACAAGTAATAGAGTCTAAGTAGAAAACAAATTGATTTCCACCAAGATATCCTCAACTGAGCAATTAACTCGAAGTCAATGACATTTAAAGGTAAAAACCCCGTCCGAGAAGGAGGGAGGAGAAAATCAAGGGGGAATCAATGAGATTGAACCTATGAAGACATTGTATAAAGGAGGGACTTCCTCCTTCTGAAAAGAGGAGACTACTATTCGACAGGCACACAACAAGTACCCAACTATCCCCCCAGAGAAAAGTGAGAGCAATTTGAAAGAGAGAGAGAGAGATGTATACCATATGTTATCAATAAAGGAAGACTTTTATTTCTTTCGAGTAGCTAACAATATCATTGTCTCCTTGTCATTTCATTAGGCACTGTCATATACATATACATTCTACCTTGGTCACACCTACATGGTAATGATCTTGAGGGTGCTAACTGAGATTTATTGCCTCGAGCAAAATTTCTGTTAACACTTTCTGGCGCCGTCTGTGGGAAACAAAGCCTTCACCCAGTTTATCAGATCAACTATTTGCATTTACATTTTCGTTGTTTTACAGGAACTATGAGGCTCCGCTCTTCCCAAGGCCAACATGGAGTTTCGGAGCAACCCCCGGTGAGGCCTACGCGAAAAGCCCCAAGAAAGGGGAGAAAGTCAGGATATGGCAGTCAAGCTCCGGTCCAAACAACAAATGCGCGGGCTTCTGGCCAACCTATAGTGAGCCACGCCGCGCTAGACTTACAAGCGGCAGCCTTTCCTGAAAAAACCGTTCGCATCCGTCTGCTGGCTGAAGGCATCACGGTCCTGCCAACCAACCTGAATGATTAGGGAGAGCCGAGCAGGTTCAGATCTAGGCAGCCTACCTTCAATCGCCTCGGACCTCCTCTTCCAGAGCCAGCTCAAGACAGGTCGGGTCCCCAACTTTCAATCCAGGATAGGCTGGAACCCATGCCCCCAGTTCCGAAAAGACCTTCACAATATCAACCAAGGTGAGTTAAATCTACCGCAAATTCTTTTACCCAAAAGCAACGAGAGCTATCCCATCCAACTGCATCAAGGAGGAACGCCCGGGCCTAAGAGGAGGAGAGTAGACAAACTTCCCAAATGGATCCTGTCCGTGAGGGGGACCGGATAGAGGTTGCCAGTTCATCAGAGAGACTCGATAGTGAAGAATCCGAGGTCAATTCAAAAAAGCCTGGGAACAAGCGACTGAGGGATCAGCTGGCAAAGCTACAGAAGGAGGTCCAGCAGATAAGAAAAGGAAAGAATAAGGAGGATAAAAAGGATCCCCTCAGCGAGATGAACGCTCCCTTCACTAGGAGGATCCGGGAAGCGGAGCTCCCACCAAAATTCAAAATGCCAGCAGATAAGTTCTCTGGAACGGAGGATCCTCTAAGCCACCTGGAGAGCTTCGTTCAACAGATGGAGGTCCAGAACACTATCAGAGTAGCTATATGTAGGATGTTTCCAATGACCCTAACCGACTATGCGAAAACTTGGTTCAAGAAGCTGCATGCTGGCAGCGTGGATTCTTTCACGAAGTTATCAACAGATTTTTGCTTGCAATTCCAAGGGGTCAAACCTCATCCGAAAGATCCCATACACCTCCAATATGTGATTCAGGAACAGAGTGAGACACTTCGGTCATACGTGGAACGTTTTCAAAATGAGGTTATACAAATGAGAGTTTTCACCGAGAAAGAAACTCTCGCCAACTTCAGGCGGAACCTATGGGCTGGAAAGCTTTTCCGTTCCTTCGCCAAGAGACCTCCCGAGACTTCCCAGCAGGCCTACGATCAGGCTCTTGAGTAGGTCGAGATCGACGAGCAACTCAAAGTCAAGATGGAACACGACGACATGAGAACGGCGAAGCGTTTGAAAAAAGAAGCCAGTTCAGAAAACTTAGAATAAACCTACTAATAGGTCGACCTATCGCATCCCCGCTCCTCAGTACAAGCAAGAAAAATATCCACCAAGACGAACCCCTCCCCGGGCAGCGCCACCTCCCAGGACCATGGCCGCCGTAATGCAAGGGGAGAAAAAGTATGACTACTACACTCCTTTGAACGCTTCCAGGGAAACAGTCTACCTTGCTATACAAATAAATGGCTGCTCCAAAAGCCCGCTCCCATGAAAGGCCCAGCTGACAGGAGGGACCGGTACAAGTACTGCGACTTCCACGAAGACGTGGGCCACAACACTTCAGAGTGCTATAATTTGCGCAACCAGATTGAAGCCCTGATAAGGGGGGGATGCTTGATTGAATTTTTACAACATATCAGAGATAAAATTTGGACTGGAAGGGAGGTACAAGCCGAGATCCGTGAGGACGCAGAAAAGAGGAAGGGGGAACAGACTGACTTAATGCAATAGATCCAGGTGATACATGACAGAACATTTTTCTTAGTGTCGTTTTAAAAGATCAATCCGTCAACAATATTTGATAAAACCTCACAAGCCTAAATTAGTTTGAAAACATAAATATAGTGGCAAGTGGGGTGTCGTCCACAGGGAGCGGAGTTAGCCAAATTAGTTATTGCTAAAGTAATGATATGTATATATATAATTTCGAAAATTAGTTGGTGAAAATGTAGGTGGTGAATTACCCTAAAAATAACACTAAATTAATTATGCAAATAAAATGAAGGGGGAAATGGAATGAGGGATATATATAGATGATTGAAACTAAGGAGTTAATGGATACAAAAGTAAATACTGGGCAATGCAACAAACTTGTCAATAGCACGGCTATTCAAGGTAACCGACCTAGGATGTATAGAGTCGGTTAATTATCCCTAGAAGGTGGCCAACCTAGAATGTATAGTGCTGACCACCTATTAGGGATTAATCCGTCATAAACTACCAACCTAGGATGTATAGAGTTGGTTGTTTATCGGATTCTAGAAATGAAGCTCGTCTACCTAACAATGACTCAATCGATTACAAATAGTCACCCTAGGATGTATAGTGATGACTTCTAACTCTCTCACGGGTTCCGACCTAGGATGTATAGTGCCGGAAAATCGATCGAGGTTAGATTAAAACCGCAGTTAAAGAGTCAAAATTCATGACTTTCCATCCATTCTTTAGAGCATTAAACAACTAAATAGGATGTATATCTAGATGCAATACTCATACATAATACAAAGACATCTTGCAAAGAGGATGTATCTACACAAGAAATCAATGATAAACATTCACAACAAGAATAGATCAATGAAAGATAGACATGAATATCAATATAATATCAAGTTTATGTACAAGCCCAATATTCAACTAACTACTCCATCAACCCCTTAGAGGGGATTTAGCTACTCATTACAACTAGGAAACTAAGAGAAGGGAAAGAGAAAGAACCCTTGGAGAACATCTCTTTCCTTGAAGTGGCTCCAATCTCCTAACTTCCTTGAAGTTGAGCAGAGAATGTAAGGATGAGAGAGAGAGAGAGATTCTAGGTCTAAAAGTGTTTAACCTCTGTAAAACGGAGTCACAGGCTCCCTAAAACATTTCTATACTTTTCTATTTATACAAGATACAAAAAATAGGTCACTTAAGCTTTGAAAATCAAACTGGCGCGCTCGGAGTGCGGGTGGAGTGCGGGTGAATTACCCACACTGTACCCGCACTGTAAGGGTTGTCTTCATCTTCAGTTCTCGGATCAGGGCAATAGTGTGGGTGGAGTTCGGTTGAATTACCCGTACTTGACCCGCACTTGTAATCGCACTGTGATCGCACTTGAATCACACTTCCCTGTCAGGTGCAAAATCTACCTTCTGTCTTGAGCAACAGTGCGGGTAGAGTGCGATTGGATGACCCACACAGTGCCCGCACTCTAATGTCAGGTACAACTCTGCTCTTCTTTTCTTGGTGACAGTGCGGGTAGAGTGCGGTTTGATGACCAGCACAATACCCGCACTCTAACGCCAGGTGCATCTTCAACTTCTCTGGTTTGGCATTAGTGCGGGTAGACTGCGGTTGGATGACCCGCACAGTACCCGCACTTTATCGTCAGGTGCAATATCAGCTTCTCTGGTTTGGCATTAGTACAGGTGAAGTGCGGTTGGATGACCCGCACTGTACCCGCACTTTATCTCTTCACTTGCATCCTGTCCCGGCTATGAATATGAGTGCGGCTGGAGTGCGGTCAGAGTGCGGCTAGAGTGCGGTCAGAGTGCGGTTACGACCCGCACTTGACCAGCACTGTAGAGCTGTTTGTACTCCTTTGCCTTTACTTTCACCCCTTTTCTACCGGAATCACTGCAATATGCTTCCAAACCTGTCTTTACATCATTTCCTACAAATACGCACAAAACAACCCATCAAAGATACAAAAATGCACGAAAACAGAACATAAGGTAAGGATCTGAGGGCCTAAATATACTGCATATTTGGCCCGATCAATACACAGCATCAGCGGAGGTCCCACACCGGCTAGCATTTCCAATAATTCCTGAAAAAAACCACGCGAGGAAGATTCCCCGCATCGAATAATGCCGGGGGATCTTCAAGGTCAGCCAGAGCCCGATGGAGCCATCCTAGTCAGCACAGATCGTTTTCACTGAAGCAGATGTCTTCAACACCGTGCAACCTCATGATGATCCCATGGTAATCACAATATAGATTACCAACTGTCTGGTCCATCGCATGCTCAGAGATACAGGTAGCAGTGTAGATATCCTCTTCAAGGATACTTTGGAAAAATTAAACATGAAGCAACATTGTTACAAGTTAAACATCCCACTAAGGGATTGATACGAAACACTTGTGGATGTTGGGCTTTGTAATGAACTTTATATTTTCTATCAATTTATCTTATATGTTCTATTCATTGTTTTTAATTGATTTCAAGAATGATTTGTTTTAGATTTTACATGACTCTCTTTGCAAGTTGTTTTAGAAATTATTTGAGTAGAGAATTTAGTATACATGATGCTTGGTTCTCTTAAGCTCTTTTGAATGGGAGGATTGAACAAGAGTACATGACTTTAGTAAAATCTGGACATAATTAATCTCATCTCTATCTAATCTTTAATGGTAACCAAAACTATACATCCTAGGATTGGTTGCTTGTGATAGATTAAGCATCAACACTATATATCCTAGGTTGGTGAATTTAACAAAGAGATTAGTCCCCTATTTGATAGATATTCATTCATTGCACAACCATTTATGGGTGGCCAATACTATACATGATAGATTGGACACTCATAATTGGTATACAACCAATTCTATACATCCTAGGTTGGTTACACAAGATATAAGCACACTAATGAGAAGTTCCCATATTGCCCATTATTCACTTATTGGATCCATCAATACCTTAGTTCTCATTATCATATTTTAACACTAATTGCATTAACTAGCCTAATTGTAGTTGCATTGTAGTTATTAACTTTTCAAATAAATCATTGATTTTTACTTTATTTATGCTTAGTTTAGGTTTAATAGTAGTTAACTAGTTTGAGTCATTTACTTTCCCTTTCCTGTGGACGACACCCTTACTTGCCATTGTAATTGTTTTGTAAACATTTTGAGGCATTTGAGGTCTTATAAATATTTTTGATGGATCTTTTCTAATGGCAAAAACGCACCACGTCACTTACATTGTGTACTCTACTTTTGTTTGAGTACTTAACATTGAAATTTCAAGGTTTTTGTGCTTTTTTTTCCTCCTTTTTTTACACTTTACATTTGACAATTTAAGCTCCAAGTGCACATTTTTGGCACTTTTACAATTGTGAGCCCTTGCTTTGCACATTCACAACTTTAGCCTAAGTACATGCTATTTTACATATGAGAGCTTTTCACCTTTCAAAACACCACAACTACACATCCTAACATGATTGATAACAATGGGAAGGCATGTGTTTAGGGTAAGTGGCTTTATGGTTATGTTGTGGGTAAAAAATAAAAGGTAAGTGTTGATCGAGCCGAAAATGTTATACATTTTTGCCCTCATATCCTTCCTCTTTGTTTTGTTCTTGAGCGGTTTTATGTGTATTTATGGCTGATTTGGTTTTTCTTACAGGCATTAGGGAAAAAAGCAAGAAAGGGGATCAAAAATGAGATTTGGTGACAAAAGGGCAAAATATTGTAAAAACAGTGTGTGCAGATCATCTAACTTCAAAGAGTTATATCTCCCTCCTCAGATTGAACCATGTTTCGAATTGCATATATTCGGAAAGCCCCGGGAGTCTAGTTTCCAACAGTTTTTTATGGATTGCAATTCCGAATTTTCTAGAGGAAGTTATGGCCATTTTTATAACTGTTGCGTAGCTGTCCACTGGTACTACACGGGTACTGCACAGATAACTTACCCGTGCACCACTCGTGCAACTCACCAAAACCCAAAATTTGATCACTCGAGCATGAGCAAACTGCACGGGTCACCTACCCGTGCAGTTACCAGTGCACTGCACTTTCCAGCACCAAAAATGACGGGTTTTAAGCAATTTTTAGAGGGGCAATGATGTCTTTTCCGGCCCAAATCGTGCCCTAGCATCCCAAACATATATATACACCATTTTTTCATTAAGGAGACTCTCTCTCTTCCCTTCTCTCATACAATTCTCTCCCAAGAACACGAACCTCACAAAACCTAACCATCATCCTTATCATCTACTCAAGGACATTGAAGATTGGATTCAAGCTTCAAGAAAGGAGGAGTTTCTCAACATGGGTCTTCTCTATCTCTTTTCTCTTTGTTATTTTCTTGTATTTGTAATGAGTAGTTAATTATCCCACTAAGGGATTGATGTGAGACCCTTGTGGATGTTAGGCTTGTAATGAACCTTATATTTTCTATCAATCTATCATATATGTTTCATTCATTGTTTTAATTGAATTAAAGGATGATTTGTATTTGATTGTACATGACTCTCTTTGCAAATTGTTTGAGGATTTATTTGAGTAGATAATTTGGTATACATGATGCTAGGTTTTCTTATACCCATTTGAATGGAAGGATTGAACAATTGTACATGACTTGAGTGAAATCCGGACACATTAATCTCAACTCTATCTAATCTTAAATGGGTAACTAATCCTATACATGATTTGATTGGTTGTTTGTGAGAGATTAAGCATCAACAGCATACATGATGGGTTGGTGAATTTAAACAAAGAGATTAGTCCCTTATTTGATAGATATTCTTTCATTGCACAACCATTTGTGGGTGGCCAATACTACCACTCCACTTTATGGGTTCAGTGGAGATTCGATCATACCGGTGGGGTCGATGATCCTCCCAGTAATCATTGGAATCACCCCTCTCCAACAGAATGTTATGACCGACTTTGTTGTGGTTGACACCCCATCGGCCTACAACGCCATCCAAGGGAGACCATTCCTGTCCTCCTTGAAGGGAGTCTTGTCCATATACCATAATGTCCTGAAATTCCCGGTTGGAACCAAGGTGGGAGAGGTACGCGGAGACCAGCAGGCAGCCAGGAAATGCTACGCAGTGTCTGCCAATCCTACAGCTTTAGCAAAACAATGTGTACAGGTGGCATTAGTCCAGGAAGACATGGAAACATCTTGGATAATCCAGGAAAAAATGGAGCCTGCGGAGCATCCTCAGCATTAAGAAAGCAAACTTCCTTATAAGAAGGAACGGGGCAAGGAGTGGGCCAGCGGACAGCCCGTAGATAGACTTGAACCAGAAGTGAAAGAAGGTTTAATTAATCTTCTCAGGGAATTCGGCGACATCTTCGCTTGGAGCCATGATGAAATGCCAGGAATCCCTGCATCATTGGCTGCACATCGACTAGCGGTACATCCAACAGTCAAGCCAGTCAAATAGAAGAGGCATCACTTCAACGCTGATAGGAACGCTGCGGTGTAGGAAGAGGTAGATAAATTGATCAAGGCAGGGTTTATCATAGAAGTACGTTATCCTGAATGGATCGCCAACGTGGTCATGGTTACGAAGGCTAATAGGAAGTGGCATATGTGTGTCGATTACATCGACCTCAACCGGGCTTGTCCAAAAGACAGTTTTCCTTTACCAAAGATCGATCAGCTGGTTGACTCCACATCCAGAAATAAACTTTTGAGTTTTATGGACGCGTTCTTAGGATACAACCAAATTAAAATGCACCTGGCTGACCAGGATAAAACCAGTTTCATTACTAGGAAGGGCTTGTACTGCTACAAGGTGATGCCGTTTGGTTTAAAGAATACGGGGGCTACATACCAGCGACTGGTTAACAAGCTGTTCAAGCCCGAGATAGAAAGGATGATGGAGGTAAATATCGACGACATGATCATAAAATCACCAACCGCAGAAGGACATCGGGAAGACCTTCATAAAACCTTTCTCATACTGAGAGAAAACCAGATGCGGTTGAACCCTTCCAAGTGTGCCTTTGGGGAAACAGTGGAGAAATTTCTAGGCTATATGGTTCATGAGAGAGGCATAGAGGCCAACCTAGAAAAAACCAAAGCTATCTTGGACCTGGAATCCCCAACATCACTCAAACAAGTACAAATTCTGACTGGATGCTTAGCGGCGCTCAACGGGTTTATCTCTCGCTCCACCGATAAATGTCTCCCTTTCTTCAAAGCCATCAAACAGGGGAAAAACATGAAGTGGAGCCAGGAGAGTGAACAAGATTTTCAAGCTTTGAAAGAATACCTAACAAGCCCACCGTTGTTAGTCAAGCCAGTTCTCGGAGATGAGCTGCAGATCTACCTGGCCGTATCAGAAACTGCAGTAAGCGGAGCTTTGGCTAAGGAGTGTGGCGATGGTTTTCAAATACCCATATACTATGTGAGTCATGCTTTGACCAAGTCAGAGAGGAATTAATTTCTCCTGGAAAGGCTCGCTTATGCTCTGGTGATCTCAGCGAGGAAGCTCCGTCCCTATTTTCAAGCTCACACAATAGCAGTGGTGATGGACCAATCTCTCCGCCAATTCTTGCAAAGACCAGATGTGTCTAGAAGGCTAGTCTTATGGTCCCTAGAGCTCACTCAATTCGATTTAAAGTATAAGCCCCGAACCACTATTAAGGCACAGGCTTTGGCTGACTTCGTGGCAGAATTTTCGGCGCTCTCAGATCAAGAGGATCCCTCAGCACCAAATGAGATCCCTGAAAAGACATATGAGATCAACAATTGGACAGAATGCTGCAAGCCATGGACCCTCTTTACAGATGGAGCATCCGGGCAAGCTGGGAGAGGAGCTGGCATAATTTTAATAGACCCGGAGGGGACTGATTTCTGTCACTGTTTCAGATTCGAGTTTAAAGCCACCAATAATGAAGCATAGTATGAAGCCCTCATAGCTGGGATGAAGGTAGCCATCGAACTAGAGGCTGATTACCTACAAGTCAAGAGTGACTCATTGCTTGTTGTTAATCAGGTCACTGGGGTGTACCAGGCAAAGGGAGATAATATGGCTGCCTATCTAAAGCTAGCTCAGTTGCTAAAAAATAAGTTTAAGAGGTTCAAGATCGATCAAGTCCCTCGACACCAAAACCATCGCGCATATGTTCTGGCTAAAATAGCGGCAAACAGAGGCCAATCCTTACCACGGGGAATTCCCCTCCAAGTGATCTCCCAACCAAGCATAGTCACAAATAAAGAAATCTACTCCCTGGATCGCCAGCCTTGCTGGATGGACCCGATCGTCACCTACCTCCTTGAGGGGGAGCTTCCCGAAGAGCCCGACCAAGCCCCCGAAGAATTAAAAGACTCTCGGTCCGATATTGTTTGGTAGAGGGGTACCTTTACAGAAGGGGCAGATCCCTCCCCTTACTTAGGTGCTTGCATCCGGATGATGCTAAATGGGAACTAAGAGAGGTCCACTCTGGGGACTGGGGGAACCATATAGGTGGGGAAGCTCTAGCATATCAGTTGCTTCGTATGGGGTACTATTGGCCGACCATCCACCAAGATGCAATGAGTTTTGTTCAATCTTGCGAGCCATGTCAAGGAACATCAAACTTGAACCACCAGCCACCTGAGTGACTGTCGACCCTCAGTTCACCTTACCCTTTTGCCATGTGGGGAATCAACCTAATTGGACCACTCCCTACCCTTTTGCCATGTGGGGATCTGGTGCTTAGGAAAGTTACCCTGAATACTCGAAAAAGGTCGGATGGAGTCTTCAGTCCCAATTAGGAAGGGTCATATTTGATAAAGCTAGTTACTCGCAATGGAGCCTACAAACTCGAAGACATGGACAGACGACCCATCGACCACACTTGGAATGCAGATTATTTGAGGAAATTCTACCCTTGAGTAGGGAGTTCTCAAGCAGACTACCGCCATTTAGGTTTCATTAGAATCCCTAATAAAGATGTACTACATCTCGATCATCAATAAAATCATTTTTCTCTTTCATCTTTATCTCCAACTATGTTCAACAATAGTGTCTACACCTTTGAGTGGGAAATTCAACATAAACACTTCGAGACCAGGAAATAGCTAAATAGCCCTCCTGATACCTTGGTCGGGCTACCAACCCATAGAAGGGTCTGAGTGTAAGAGCATAGTTGCCATTCAGATCTCGAGACCAGGAAATAGCTAAATTGCCCTCCTGATGCCTTGGTCGAGCTACCACCCCCAAGAAGAGTCTGAGTGTAAGAGCATAGTTGCCATCCAGATCTTAAGACTAGGAAATAGCTAAATAGCCCTCTTGATGCCTTGGTCGGGCTACCACCCCCAAGAAGGGTCTGAGTGTAAGAGCATAGTTACTATCCAGATCTAGAGACCAGGAAATAGCTAAATAGCCCTCCTGATGCCTTGGTCGGGCTACCACCCCTAAGAATGGTCTGAGTGTAAGAGCAAAGTTGCCATCTAGATCTCAAGATCAGGAATAGCTAAATAGCCCTCTTGATGCCTTGGTCAGGCTACCACCCCCAAGAAAGGTCTGAGTGTAAGAGCATAGTTGCCATCCAGATCTCGAGACCAAGACATAGCTAAATAGCCCTCATGATGCCTTGGTCGGGCTACCACCCCCAAGAAGGGTCTGAGTGTAAGAGCATAGTTGCCATCCAGATCTCGAAACCAGGAAATAGCTAAATAGCCCTCCTAATGCCTTGGTCGGGCTACCACCCCCAAGAAGGGTCTGAGTGTAAGAGCATAGTTGCCATTTAGATCTCGAGACCAGGAAATAGCTAAATAGCCCTCTTGATGCCTTGATCAGGCTACCACCCCCAAGACGAATTTAAAAACAAATGTTTGTTTTCGTGGGCAGAATCAAGATCATCATAATAAGAATTCCTTACCAAAGTTTTAATGAAGTATGAACAAATTGTTGTTGCGGATACAATTCCGGTTCCTATTCAAGACCAGGAATGAAACAAGAGTTCTCAAAGCGATTTGATTTCTCATTATAAGAGTAGCCTATCCCCGGTAAGGCTACATCCATCCAACGGGGAGCCCAACCCCCGAGCTCGGGCTATAAAAAAAAGAAGAAGAAGGAAAGCTAAGCTAAATAAGGGAAAAACGAGGTGCCCACCCCCTTTTCCGGGCAATCAAGACAAGCCATGAACGAACTGCTTCAAGGTTTGGGACTCTCTGGGTTTTCCTCTGCCGGTCCTCCTCTTTCACAGTTGATCCTCGCCATCGACCCCCCATTCGGGTAGTTGTCCATCTTGGTTATCCTCGCCAACCGCACTTCTATTTAGAGGCTCCATTTGTTGATCAGCAGGATCTTCCTCCAGGACTTCATTAATCACTTCCATAACCTCAGGCGGGATAGCCGCATCGAGAAGGGCAGCCATGGACCCCGTCTGGTTCTTGTCGACCTCCATCTCCATTATAGAGGGTTCCTCAGACAGGCTCCTAGCTCCTTCCCCAGCTCCTGACTGGTTCCCCTCGTATCGAGAAGACAGAACCTTACTGGATGACTCCCCGGGATCTGAAGTAGTAAAGGGAGGAGATGGTAAAGAGAGGAGGTGGAAATGGAGGATTTGTCTGGGCGGGCTGTTTTCCAGCTCCTGCTTGGTTCGAAGGAACCGCCTCGTCGCCATTAGGGCGAGATAACTAGGCAGCCTTAATCATTATTTCCTGTCTATCCCAGCCAGCAATAGATGATAGATCAAATGGAAGAGGGAGAGCTTTAGCGGCCTGAAAGGAAGCATAGAAGTATCCATCGCTAAAAAAGGTCTCCGCGTTAGCTTGCAGCTTGGTCACCTAAACAATCAAAGACTGATTCTCGAGGTCCAACTTTTTGGCCTCAGCTTTCCAAGAATCCCTCTGTCTGGCCCGCCGGGTAGATTGAAGACGCTCTTGATCATAAGATTGCTTCTGTTAGCATTATGCTCAATAGCAAGAGTGTAATATTGTAATTGACAATCTTTTCATATAAATAAAGTGATTTCTGATTCTGTAAAATCTTATAGCATTTATAATTATAATTGTCAAGGTAAATAATCATAAGGCAAAAGACTATGAGATATGAAGAATTGTTTGTACATCCGGATATGTATGAGGTAGACACAATTCTTTAGTTAGTCTTGAATAACGTTCACAACTTAAGGTAAAGGTGGGCACCTCTATCTTGATAAAGTTGTAGAATTCTTTTACTAGCATTTGAGTGGGATCAAATGAGTTATGATGAGTCTAAAATCATCGAAAGGTTTTCGAGTAAAAGATTCTAGTGCACTGGGTGCATTGAACTGGATCACAATGAAATACTTTATCTAGAACCGTCACTAGATATAAGTCTTTTCATTATCGGGACAATCGGAGAGTCTATCTAAATCCTGAGATAAATGATGGACTTATGGTTGCAAGTGTTATCATTTGAGCTATCAATGAGTACGATTATATAGCATAGTCTATCCTCGATAGTTTGGTCGTATTCATTTGTTAATCGATAGAGGACTTCATTTATAGATATGGACATCGTGGCTCCATTTATTAAATGAGAGTATAGTATCATCATATGGATGTTTTGAGGTATTGGATATTAAATCTCAACGTTGAGTTTTCAATAATGATTATTGAAGACATGGCTTCTGGACAAGTCAAAATATCCAAGTTCAAAATGTGGTTATATGAGGAAATATGGTAACTTGGAGAGCTATAGGCGGTGTATGAGCTCTTGGCGATTACTGATATTATTCACGAGGATACACCATCTTCTATAAGATTGTCTAGGGTATGAATGAGAAACATCTCCTTATTCTATCTTTATTGAAGAGTTCAATTTTAACTCTTTAGTGGAATGAGTTAAAATTAATAGATCGGACCTAAGTGAATCATTTGTTGATTGTGATTAGGTTATGTCTATTGAAGCTTAAATTTAGATAACCCGCCAAAATCCACAATCCACATGTACTTGCATGGATCACTTGATATATTCTACCGGACCAATTTATGGGTCCATCTAGAATTGCATTTAATATATTAAGAATATAATATGTCTATTATTTATTTGATGGGCTGCACTATTATATTAATATATTAAAAGGAGACATGTAGGCTTGTTTCTTTTAGTAAGAATAAGTCTGGTTCACATGTGGGCTTTTATTTAAAGTCTAATGGATTAAATAAAATAAGAAAAATAATATTGGGCCCATATATACGTGGTGTGGGCGGCAAGGCTAAATAAAATAGCCCAAGATATTATTTTATTTTATTGTTTTGATTAAATGGGAATTAATTAATTATTTAATTAATTAATAGTTTAAATCAAAATCTTTTCCTGATCAGTAAATTAAATACTATGTGTTGGATTAGGGTTGGAATTCTTTTAAGTGATAGGAGTCCTAATGTGGTAAGGATTAAGTCCACATACACTCCTTATTATACAAAAAATTCGGCCACCACTAGTCCTACAAGGGTTAGGATTCTTGAATTGATAGGAATTAGGGAAAAGGATAATTCCTTTTCAAGTATGGAAATTAACCAACCCTAGATTTCCTATTCAATGAATTCGGCCAACCCTACTTGGTGAAGGAGAAAATTCGGCCAACCTATAAATATACGGTTATGAATTTTCGGCCACCAAGAAGCAAAATAGAGAGAGATTTTTGTTTGTTTTGAAAATAAAAAAAATCCTACTCTATACACATAGATTTTCAGCCAAGAGAGAAAAAGAAAATAAGTTCTCATTCGATAGTGCACTTACAAGCCTTTAACATCAAAAGGTTTTGTGCACACTTTCGATTTAGGGTTACGCGAGTTTCAATCATATTGATTGTGAATTCAAAAGTGACCGGAACTATTTTTTTAAGCTCTTGGTGTTTTACTATTGAAGATCAAGATCATAAATTCCATACATCCATTCTAA
This sequence comes from Dipteronia sinensis, assembly GCA_033220585.1. NCBI lineage: Eukaryota > Viridiplantae > Streptophyta > Magnoliopsida > Sapindales > Sapindaceae > Dipteronia > Dipteronia sinensis. The sequence goes on along the minus strand of CM065643.1, from coordinate 26,478,646 downwards.
GGTAAGCAATTCAAAGAAAAAGGGAGACCACGCTCCTAGGTGATTCACGTACGTGCTAGGATTGAAGATCTTGCGGATTACCATCGACGTAAGTCAATTAGATCACGCGACAAGAGGTATTTAACTCTAACCGTATATTTGAGTTTAATTAATTAAAGGGTTAAGGTTCAAATCTTTAGAAAAATTTTAAACTATACGAAAATTATTTTTCGCCTTCCGCTGCGGTTTTAAGCAATTTTTCCCTACAGCTTCGTCCTTTTATGGTCACAACGAAGCTCAACCATCTCGATCTCGACCTTTCCCTGGTTGGAGGTCATCTCTTCCACTAAGGACTGAGCCTGCTTGAGCAATCCCATGGCTCTCTCGGCTTCGGCTTCGGCTTTTGCAGCCCGATCGCGGAGGAGGGCTACTTGCTAGCCCATCGCTACATTAAATTTGAAGGCCTGCAAAATACAAAGCCAGAGTTAGAAACTGAACAAATTAGCAAAAGCAGTACGAAGGAAATGCAATTACCTCAGCTAAAATAGCAGACCCCTTGGTAATCAGAACATCCATGGGCATGGAAGCCATCCTGGAGATCCCACAGCCCAGACAAGACGCGATGAATTGTTCCAGGACTTCGTCCTGCCCTGTCGAGCTCGACTGAGGCCGGGAACGGCTGGAAGGAATCCTTGCGACACCCCTTCTAGAATCCTCTGAAGCTTGGGGGTTGGAAGCGCAGTGGAATCAGGTGGGTGAATCGAGGGGGTAGCAACTTTAGCAACCACAGCAAAAGGGGCAGAAGCAGTTGGACCAATAACCTGGGGAGCTTTATCCAAAGCCCGAAAATCCCGGAAAGCCCGTCACGCAAGGTTGGCCATCTTGGACCCAGCTGGGGATGCGGATGGAGCAAGAGCTGGTTCGACCCCAGTAAAGGGAAGATAAATTCTAGCTTGAGGAGAGCGTGAGACGTTGCGGGAAGCTGGTTCAACGACAAAAACTGTGAATAAACAAATTAAAAAGGAAAATGTCAGAACCAAGCTGATCAACAAGACAAGGCAAGGCAATTCAATGACACTTACGAGGAGTAGCGTTTGAGATCCGTAGGTATTGGTTCACCCTACGAGGATCGAAGGCTTCAGCAGTGGGGAACTTCAGGTTCAAGTAATTCCTGGCTAAAAGCTGGATTGCGTTAAGAGCCCGCCGAAGAGTCGGATGAAAGGGAAGCCAAACCCCATTCTCGAGAGTCGCCATATGAATTGGAAGCACGCCTTTAGGGGGGTTGAAGACCTCGTAACCCTTGGGGGGCACCGAGATGGAAACGCTGTCGGGTATGCCATACTTATACCTCAAACTGTCAATCGCGACTGGATCGACGATGGAATCAGGGACAACTCTGAAGTCATAAGGAGGGAGCCTCTCCAAAAGGGGTCCAGAAGCTGGGACTCGATGTTCTCCCGCGGCGTCGCCGCCCACTTCTTTGTCGGAGTCTTCATCGGCAATATCCAAAGGATGGTCAGGGTGGTTGGAAATCCTAGTCCCAATGGACACATTCCTGTTTGACCGCCGACGTTACGAGTTGGGCGGGGAATCGTCGCTGTCTAAGCTCCTCCTTGCCCGTTTCCTCGGGGCAAGGCTAAAGACCTCATCGACATCAACTATGGAGTCAACTGAATCATGACTGGTTTTTGACATGGTGAAGTCAGTAAGGATGAAGAATGAGGAAAAAGATAAGCTTGAGAGAAAGGTTATGAGAGAAAGTATATCTTGGGAAAATTTTGAGTTTGAAAGTTGTGAGGAAGACGTTGAGATAAATAGATATATATATATATATATATATATATATAGGCAAGAGGGCAGCAGCACGAGCTGTCGAGATCTTCGGTTGAGATCACAAAGAATCTCGGGGACTGCTGTAATGTAACCGGATTAACTCAGAAACAAGCTAGTCAGCTCACGCCACGTCACTTGCGCAGTTAATAAGGAGATCTCCCCAAGATTCTGGTAACGGTAAAGAATCTCGTGGACTGCCGTTACGCAACCGGATTAATTCAGAAATAAATTAGTCAGTTCATGCCACGTCGCTTACGCAGTTAATGAGAAGATTTCCCCAATATTCTGGTAACGGTAAAAAAGGAAAGATTTCCCAAATAAAATAAAAAATCTGACCCCAACCCCCAGCTCGACGTCTGGTGTTCAAGTCAAAGGGAACTTCTATTAATAGCCAAAATTGGCTAATGACCAAAGGGAAATTTTCCACCCTCTAGACCTGGCTCCATGCCAGAGATTTTCCACCAGGAGACCATGTTACCCAAAGCCGAGCTACGATACCGCCCCGTAGGAATAAGGGCAAGCTCCAGAAACATCCAGAATAGAGCCCGGAATGGTCAGATCAAGCCCACGTCACCGAACCCGAAAACAGGAAACCCCCCCCGAAGTCAAGGTTACCTCGTAATTTCTCCAGAAGCTCGCCTATACCTCGCTGATACAGGGGGGTGTCCATAGGGGGCCGCACCTAGCTTCGAAAGGTCAAGGGAGGCTAGACCTAGCTCCTAGCTGGATGAAACTTCTCAATATCGGGGCCAGAACACTGATCGACCTCACTAAACTGATGTACCACACCGTGATACATTCAATCACCCCTATGGAATCATGCTAGACCCGAAGATACACAGGATCACATCTAAAGACGTTACATACGTATAGAACAAGTAATAGAGTCTAAGTAGGAAACAAATTGATTTCCACTAAGATATCCTCAACTGAACAATTAACTCAAAGTCAATGACATTTAAAGGTAAAAATCTCATCCGATAAGGAGGGAGGAGAAAATCAAGGGGGAATCAATGAGATTAAACCTATGAAGACATTGTATAAAGGAGGGACTTCCTCCTTCTGAAAAGAGGGGACTACTATTCGACAGGCACACAACAAGTACCCAACTATCCCCTAGAGAAAAGTGAAAGCAATTTGAAAGAAAGAGAGAGATGTATACCATATGTTATCAATAAAGGAATACTTTTATTTCTTTCGAGTAGCTAACAATATCATTGTCTCCTTGTCATTTCATTAGGCACTGTCATATACATATACATTCTACCTTGGTCATCACCTACGTGGTAATGATCTTGAGGGTGCTAACTGAGATTTATTGCCCCGAGCAAAATTTATGTTAACACCTTCTCAAATGGTCACTCAACGTGCTAAAACAAGCATACCATCGTGCAAGCGCGGACACAACACAAAACCACACTTAAATCTAGAAATGAAGTGCAGGTGTGATTGTGAAGAAATACACACATGAGCAATAAGAAACAAATGCATAACAACTCATATGCATGTAAGTGTTTGTGTGTGCAACAATCAATGCATGTCAATACAAATGCTTGAGATGTGAGTGTGTGCAACTAAATCTCTTCAAGAGTTAAGAACAAGTGAACTACCTCTCTTGAAGCTCTTTAGGATGACCGGAAGCATGTCTTCGAGAACACCGCACTTGGAGAACCTATTCTACCCGTTACAAACATCCCCAATGTGATTTGTCATGAAATAAGCCAATCATAAAAAATGAGGTTCTTATACATATCCCGATGAATTGAAGATTACCTCGCTCTATAATGGTCTCACATCAATTATTCAGATGTTGGTAGATAATGCTTGTGGATAGACCATTGTGGACTAAAGAGGTGCAGAAGCCAATGAGATACTTGAGAAGTTAGCTCAAAATTCACAGAGAGGACTCCAATCACTAGGAGAGGATGTATTTGAGATAGATAAAGGCACAGAAATGGCAGTTGAAATGTTAATGATGGCTAAGGAATTACAGTCCATGAAGACAATGGTTAAGCCAAGTCAGAGTGCATATCAGATAACTGGAGAGGGATTGACTAGAGGAGAAGGATTAGTGGGGCAGTATGAAGAAGCCCAAGTCCTAGAAGGTTTTCAGAGACAGGGGAATGACCTGTTCTCTAATTCTTACAATCCTAGGTGGAGAAATCACCCAAATTTCTCGTGGTCAAACAACAACTCCAACAACAACCAAGGTTTTGGTAACCAAGGATTCAACTGTCGGAACTACAATAATCAAGCAAGTGGGAGTGGAAACAACAACCAGCCAGGAAATTACAACACTCAACCAAGGAAAAAGACATTTGAAGAGGAGATGAGAGAGTACATTCAGACAGCTCAGTAGGCTTTTCATGTTATTATAAATTCTCAAAGGTTAACGGAGCAAGTCTTGAATAGCTACATCTAGTCAAATGATCTGAGGTCTAATGGGATGGATGCTTCAATCAGGAAGCTTGAGACACATTTGAGTCAGATAACTAAGGCTTGTCACAAGCAAGACAAGGGAAGTCTCCGAACAAACATGGGCATGCTAAGGTGATTGAAGCTGTCTATGATGAGTGTGAGTGGTTGGAGGAAGAAGGAACCCCGTTAGAGTTTGTTGAGGTGTTAGGAAAGGTAAAGAATGAAGACCACCAAAGTGAGAAGGAAGTGGCGAAGCAAGCACATGAAGTTGGTGATATGGTGAAGGAGAGTGTTCCCCTCAAGCTAGAAGATCCTGGGGGTTTCATTATCTATATCAAGGTTGGTGATTCAATGGAAATAGGAGCAGTCTTAAACCAGGGAGCAAGCATCAACATGATGCCTCTCAATTTGTACAAGCAATTAAGGATTAGCTCGATGAAACTAAAGAAGATGACACTTCAGATGGTGGACAACTCTACAAAGGTTCCACATGGCATTGTAGAGAATGTTTATCTTAATGTGAATGGCCTTGAAATCCCGACAGATTTTTTGGTCATGGAGGTTAAGGAAAAGTTGCCTCATGAGAGGGATTGGAAGCTCCTTTCAAGGAGATCCTTCATAGCTATAGCTGAAATTAGGGTAGATGTTGTCACGAGGAAGCTAGCATTCAATTATTGTGGCAAGAGTGTGGAATTTTATGTCCACAAGCCTGTAAAGAGAGCTAATGAAGAATGGTGTTTCGTGATAGAAGTACCCAACAGAAGAAAGAAGAAGATCCGTGTGTGCAATCTTGAGCAAGCATTTGAAAAGGTCTCGGAGATGGAAGAAGGGCAACAAAATTGCTTTAAAGAGCAAGAAGCAATATAGTTTGAAGAGAAAGTTTTCAATCGAGAAGAACTTGAGGAAGTAAATAGTGTTGAGAAGGAGAAAAAAAAAGCTTATGCTTGAAGTGAGGCTTCTAAAGGCAGAGAACAGGATGCTTAGAAAGAAAGTGCAAGAGTTCTCATTTACCAACAAAGAGTTGGAAGACCTTGCAAAGTTATTAGAGGAATTTGAAGAAGAATATGAAAGGAAGACTAGGAATATGCTTGTTTTTACTTTTTTCCTACTTGTCAACAAGAGGGAGTCATTTTTAATTTTCTCCTACTTGTTTTTTTTTTGTTCTAGAAAAGGGCACATTCAAGCCCATTGTTACAAGTTTGATAGGTATAGGAAGACAAGAGAGGCTAGGGCTAGAAAGAATTCACCTAGGGTGAAAAAGATATGGGTGAGCCAGGAATTGGTGAGCCAAGTTAGAACAAACAGGGGATTAGAGTCATTAGCACCCATATAAGTTGTGAAAAAATGAATCCCCCAACTTAGCTAAGCCACCCTTAGTTGATCCTATCCACTCTATGAGTGCATCATGTTATTGTTAAAATTCGAAGAGACGACATGTCAGCATAAATGCCGTATTTCATGGGAATTAGAAAATGACATGTCAATAAATGTCAACTAGATCAAACCAACCTAAGATGACTATAATGTCGTACCTATAATATCTGGTCGGGGATACCTAAGATGGTCATGTTGAGTTACCCAATCGGGTTTAGATCCTTGGTTGGGGGTAAAAGAAATTGTGTCCAGTTTGGTAGATGGTCGGCTAAAGCGACGATTGGACAATTTTGAGATGCGCTCGGAATGACGACACGTCAACAACGTAAGATTTAGTGTAATCACGACTCAAATACGCAAAAGAAGAATCTTATTCAAACAAGGCATCATTAAGCTTACTCTGATAAGGAAATAAACTTCCTTAGAGATATCAAAGTCTAGAATAGGCAAAAGACCCAATGTGTCTGAAACACTAAAAGTGCAAAACGGGAAAGAATATTAAGACGATGCCAAACAAGCCAGAGTTTTATTAAGTTACTACCACCTTTTCTTTTACTTGTATTCCAATAATTAAGGTTCTAAGTATGTATAAATAGATCCTACAAATACCATGTTAACAGGGTTTTTTGGCAAGGGACCAAAAGAGAATTTTCTGACAAAGACCTACCTAGAAAGAATCATCATGATATTCCAGGTGACCAGTGAAATCGGTACCACTACTTAGATGGAGCCGATACTTGATAAGGTCAGGACCCCGACTACATATCTATCTAGATAGGACATCAGCTCTGCAAGTTAACGAAGGCATGTACCTCACCCTACTGAAGCTCCTAATACCAACTTAAGACCGGTACGATGATAACTTGCACGCCCAGCACCCCGCAAGCACCTCGACCTCAATCAAGGCACCTGGTACCTCGATAGCTGCCTTGGTACTGCCTCGACTTCCACCTGGTACCTAGTACCTGGATATTTATTCAGAGCCTCTCCAAGGCAGATACCTTACCTGCCAAGCAATACGAGAATGATTGTGACGACACAAGCACCACTCCATCGAGAAGTAGAACAAGCTCCATCAGACTGGTATACCAGCACCTCGATCTACCAAAAATTCAGAATCAGAGTTTCCCTCCAAGCTCCATGAAGAAGGAAAGTTGATTCCATCGCCAAAATAAAGTGTCATTAATGAGACCTAATGATCAACCAAATCAGAACTTGAATTCGACAGTGATTAATGGGATCAAATCTCGCGCCTTCAGCCCCACACAAATGCCTTTCAATGCCTAAAAAAGGACTCTTAATAATCCTCATCAATACAACCAGATTTTGAGGAGATTCTTTGGAGAACTATATATACGGCTTTGAAGGGAAAAGAATGGGAGACTCTCGAGTATTTTTTATCGCCAAAGACAAAGAGACTAATTTCTGGTAGAATTTCCTCTGAAATTCTTCGAAGCCAGTGATAGTCCATTGATGATCATTGGAAAGACATATCCACTTATCGATATAAACGCTTTCTCCACAACCACCCTGTGTAAAAGAGTGAGAAACGAGAGAAGAGTGTATGCTTTGTAACTTTGTTATAGTGTTATTTAATAAAACAGTGTTCTTCTATATCTCCCGATCCCTTTTGTTTCTTCTCCATCATTTTATTTCTTGCCTTCGATTATAAAAATTGACCTCGGTACCATAGGTACCTACCTCGCTACTGCTACCGGTAGTGGGTGAGGGTGCTAACCAAAATTTCACTCCCCGATTGGATTTTTCTGTTAACACTTTTTGGCGCCGTCTGTGGGAACACCACACCCTCAAAAGAAAGCCAGTGTGCCTCGTTTTCTTGCTATACCATCAAAATGAAGCTTCGATCCTCTCAGGATCATCCTGATCAGTCGGGACACCAGTCAAACGCTTCAACCCGAAAGGGTCAGAAGCCAAAGAAAGGGGGAAAAGGTCACAAACTCGCCTCGAAGCCATCAACTACCGCGCCGGTTAACCCCTAGGTACCTACTACCCCAGCAGCTGGACCTACCAATCTACACCAGTAGGTTGTGGCCTTTATAGAAAGTATTCACCTCCGAATGGTAACTGAAGGTAGTACTAGTCAGCCCGCGGTACCAGATCCCAGGGGAGATACCAATCGGTAAGGTACCAGGGTACCTCCCTTTCGACAGGTTAGGACCACCACCTCCTATACCGGTTCATGATAGACTCGGGCCCATGCCCACAGTACCATCGGTCCATGACAGACTCGGGCCCATGCCCTCGGTTCCAGGGCAACCTACAGGTTATCAACCCCGGCTCGCGAGATCCGTAATCTATCTCCCGCCTAGAGAGCGCCACCACCTGGTCCAGCCAGAAGTTTTTTCTATAGGGCCGTCGGAGAAGACCCTCCCAGTGGCAGGAGGTAGCAACAGGGCCACCGGAGAAGACCTTCATAGGGAGAGAATCAAGATGAAACTTCTACGACATCAGAAGGGCCGGACGACGGAGATTCTAAAGTGGAATATAGGAATGATGGCAACAAATGTCTCCAGGACCAGGTTGCCAGAATGGCAAAAGAAATCCAGGAGTTGAAGAAGGGCAAGCACCGGGAAAATCGGAAAGACCCCTTGGGAGAGATGAGTGCTCCCTTCTCTAGGAGGATCAAGGAGGCAGAACTACCTCCTAAATTCAAGATGCCAACTAACAAATATTATAGAACCGAGGATCCCCTGAGCCATCTAAAAAGGTTTTTTCACCAGATGGAAGTCCAAATGCTACCAGGGTCGCCATGTGCAGAACGTTCCCAACCACGCTAACAGATTATGCCAAGACATGGTTCAGGAAGCTACTGATCGGGCCAAATATGTAGTATATTTAGGCCTTCAAGTCCTTACCTTATGTTCTGTTTTCATGCGTTTTTGTATCTTTGATGGGTTTTGTTGTGCGTATTTTGTAGGAAATGATGCAAAGACAGGTTTGGAAGCATATTGCAGTGATTCCGGAAAAAAAAGGGTGAAAGTAAAGGCAAAGGAGTACAAACAGCTCTACAGTGCGGGTCCAGTGTGGGTTAAGTGCGGGTCGCAACCGCACTCCGACCGCACTCCAGCCGCACTCATGTTTATAACCGGGACAGGGTACAAGTGAAGAGATAAAGTGAGGGTACAGTGCGGGTACAGTGCGGGTCATCCAACCGCACTTAACCTGCACTAATGCCAAACCAGAGAAGCTGATGTTGCACCTGACGATAAAGTATGAGTACTGTGCGGGTCATCCAACCGCACTCTACCCGCACTAATGCCAAACCAAAGAAGTTGAAGATGCACTTGATGTTAGAGTGCGGGTACTGTGCGGGTCATCAAACTGCACTCCACCCGCACTCTCACCATGAACAGAAGAGCAGAGTTGTACCTGACATTAGAGTGCGGGCACTGTACGGGTCATCCAACCGCACTCTGCCCGCACTGTTGCTCAAGACATAAGGTAGATTTTTCACCTGATAGGGATGTGAGATTCAAGTGCGATCACAGTGTGATTCCAAGTGCGGGTCAAGTGCGGGTAATTTGACCGCACTCCACCCGCACTATTGCCCTGATCCGAGAACTAAAGATGAAGCCAACCCATACAGTGCGGGTAATTCACCCGCACTCCACCCGCACTCCGAGCGCGCCAGTTTGATTTTCAAAGCTTAAGTGACCTATTTTTGTATCTTGTATAAATAGAAAAGTATAAAAAAGTTTTAGGGAGCCTTTGACTCCGTTTTGCAGAGGTTAAACACATTTTAAACCTAGAATCTCTCTCTCTCTCTCATCCTTACATTCTCTACTTAACTTCAAGGAAGTTTGGAGATTTGAGCCACTTCAAGGAAGGAGATGTTCTCCAAGGGTTCTTTCTCTTTCCCTTCTCTTAGTTTCCTAGTTGTAATGAGTAGCTAAATCCTCTCTAAGGGGTTGATGGAGTAGTTAGTTGAATATTGGGCTTGTACATAAACTTGATATTATATTAATATTCATGTCTATCTTCCATTAATCTATTCTTGTTGTGAATGTTTATCATTGATTTCTTGTGTAGATACATCCTCTTTGCAAGATGTCTTTGTATTATGTATGAGTATTGCATCTAGATATACATCCTATTTAGTTGTTTAATGCTCTAAAGAATGGACGAAAGTCATGAATTCGGACTCTTAAACCGCGGTTTTAATCTAACCTCGATCGAGTTTCCGGCACTATACATCCTAGGTCGGAACCCGTGAGAGAGTTAGAAGTCATCACTATACATCCTAGGGTGACTATGTTTAATCGGTTGAGTCATTGTTAGGTAGACGAGCTTCATTTCTAGAATCCGATAAACAACCAACTCTATACATCCTAGGTTGGTCGTTTACGATGGATTAATCCCTAATAGGTGGTCTGCACTATACATCCTAGGTTGGCCACCTTCTAAGGATAAATAACCCACTTTATACATCCTAGGTCGGTTACCTTGAATAGTCGTGCCATTGTCAAGTTTGTTGCATTGCCCAGTATTTACTTTCGTATCCATTAACTCCTTAGTTTCCATTATCTATATATACCCTTCATTCCATTTTCCCCTTCATTTAGTTTGCATAATTAATTTAGTGTTATATATAGAGTAATTCACCACCTAGATTTTCACCAAATCATGCTTCGATATTATATATATATATAACATTACTTTAGCAATAACTAATTTAGCTAACTCCGCTACTTGTGGACGACACCCCACTTGCCACTATATTTATGTTTTCAAACTAATTTAGGCTTTGTGAGGTTTTATCAAATATTTTTGACGGATTGATCTTTTAAAACTGACATGAATAAAAATCTATCTGTCAAATGGCACCGCTGCCGGGGAGCGGCATGTTTAGTTTGATTAGTTTTGCATAGACAATAGTTAGTCTAGTAACGTTTCCGATCTACCCTATTTGTTTCTCATTTACGTTGTGCGTTATTTGTTGTGAAATTTCAGGATTCAAGGTATATGCACGAAAGAAGAGCGTTAAGAGAACAGTGTTGCCAGTTATCGATAACATCAATCAGTTGGGTAGAAGAACCGGTCAGTTAGAGGGAAACATGGATGCCAGTGTTCCTATGGATTACCCTGGGCAGAATAGGGAAGACAAGAATGATCAAAATCAGAATGAGCAGCAGGCTCGAGAGCATGAGGGAAGTGTACATGGGAATGAACAGCTAGGTCTCACCATAGGTGAGTACACTCTCCCGTTTGTAGGTAATGTGCCCACTGCCATAGTACTGGATGATGTAACAAGGCAGTATGAGTTGAAGACTTTGCACATTAGCCTCCTACCATCGTTTAGTGGGCGGATTACCGAGGATTGCCTCCAATTTATGAAACAGTATGGAGCCACCCTAGAAACCTTCCCGGTAATGGCTCGCCAAGCAGTACTGACAAGAGAGCAGCTTTATCTCAGGTGTTTCCAGTATTGTCTGAAAGATGCAGCCATGACATGGTACATAAACTTGAGGCCATGATCACTGGTGTCATGGAGTCAGGTGTGCAAGGTCTTTTTCAACAAGTATTTTCCATCGCAGAAAGCAAAGGACCTAAGGTTGAAGATAGCATCATTTGTTGAGGAGGACGGTGAACCATTCCATGAGGCATGGGAGAGGTTCAACTTGTTGTTAGCACAAATGCCACCGCCTACATACCACCCTGAGTTGAAGGTTAATTCCTTCTATAGTGGACTTTCACCGATAACACAAATGCTAGTGGACAATGTGTGCGGAGGTATAATAGCAGACAATAGAGCAGTTGAGGCGTATGACATCTTGGAGAAGATTGCCCAGAACTCACAGCAGAGGACATCACACGTGAGAAGGGATGGAAGAATAGAAGTGGGTCAGGATACCCAAGTTCAGATTCAGATGTCCAGAATGAACAAAGAGCTCCAATCAATCAAGGATCTTATAACTGGAAAACCAGGGTCCTCCCAAGGAGTGAGTCAAGTCATGGGGGAGATAGAAGGAGGAGAAGGGCATTTCGGGCAAGAAGAGCAAGCCCAAGCCCTTGGGGAATTCCCAAGGCCAAGGAATGACCCATATTCAAACACATACAATCAAGGGTTAAGAAACCACCCAAACTTGTCTTGGTCCAATAATAACCACCTAGGAGCAACAACTTACCAAGGTGGCAACAACACTTACCAAGGTGGCAACAACAATTTCCAAGGTGGAAACAATAATCAAGGGTACCAAAACCGTGGGTACAATAGATACAATCAAGGAGGGGCAAACAACAACAATCAATGGGGAAGTTCAAGTAGTAACCCGCCATCCAACTTTAATTCCCAAGCTTCCGCTAGCCAACCAAAGGACAAGTCTCTAGAGGAGATAGTGAGCACAGTGATCAAAACGGTAGGTATCGGGTCAGAAGCTCTCAAGAACACCTTGCATGCCTCTGAGCAATGAATGACAGCTTACATGCAGTCCAATGATCAGAGAGCAAATAGTCATGGAGCATCACTAAAGAAGATGGAAACTCAGTTGACACAGATTTTTGATGCATTGGTCAAGAACAAGCAGAAGGCATCAAACTCCGATGAACATGTTAACGTGTTAGAGGTTGTCAAGTTGGGAGTTGATGAAACCGAGGAAAGAGTGGTTGAGGTCACAGTTAATGAAGATAGGGGAAGTGGCATAAACTTACCCATTAAACTTGAGGACCCTGGAAGTTTCGTCATAGAGGTACAAATTGAGAATTCACCAAGGATGGGAGTAGTGCTTGATATGGGGGCTAGCATCAATATGATGCCATTAGAGGTATACGAACAGCTGAAGATTCAGTCGGTCAAGCCTACCTCCCAGACTCTTATCATGGCAGACAATTCTTCCATCACCCCAGTTGGTATTGTGGAGGAAGTTTACGTGAATGTGCACGGTTTGATGGTGCCGGTAGAATTTGTTGTGTTGAATTGCAAACGAGGAGAATCAAGTGGTAGGGACTGGAAACTTCTTTTGGGGAGGTCATTCATGGCCACAGCGGGTATGGTAGTTGATATTTGTTCTAGGGACATTTCCTTCAGCTGTGGAGGCAAAAGTGTTAACTTCAAGGTAACATCCCCCGGAATGAGCCAAGTCAGAGATTGTTTGGTCTTGGAGGCACCAAATTCCAGAAAGAAAAGAAGTTTGGTGCTCATCCTTGTGCAAGCTTTTGAGGGTGTTAAGGAGTTGGAATTGGGAAACCAAGACTGCATTAAGGAAAGGCAAGAGTCAGAATTTGAAGAGGAGGACTCAAGTACTGAAATTTTCGAACAATTAGGTGAGCTTGAGCAAGACAACACGAAGCACAAACTGGAGGTTTATTTGCTTAAGGCTGAGAATGGACAGTTGAGGAAGAAATTGCATGATCTCTCAACATTGAACAACGGTTTAAAGGAGCAGGTAGTGGAGGAGCTTGCCACCAAAGAGGAGTTAGTCTCCAAGAACCTAGAAGAGTTGGCAAAACTCTTAGAAGAATTTGAGGAAGACAATGGGAGAAGGACAAGGAAACTTCAACTAGGTGTGGAGGAGTCTGCAAAAGAGGTAAGGGAATTGCAAGAACGGTTGAGCACAAAAGAAGATGAGTTGAAGCAGGCCAAGGTCAAGGAGTATGATTTGATTGAGCAACCCGTTGTGATAGAAAACAATGTCAAATCCCTCAGATACGGACAACAAAAAGAGGCCCACGTCAACAATCAAACAGGGAGTTTCCCTAACCATCCTGTTACTTGTTACTTTTGTGCCAAAAGAGGGCACACTAAGGCTTATTGCTTTAGTTTCCAAAGGTTCAAAGAAAGTAGAGTTGGATCTAGGATGAACCTGTAGGGAAAAATTGCTTAAAACCGCAGCCGAAGGCGAAAAAATAATTTTCGTATAGTTTAAAATTTTTCTAAAGATTTGAACCTTAACCCTTTAATTAATTAAACTCAAATATACGGTTAGAGTTAAATACCTCTTGTTGCGTGATCCGATTGACTTACGTGAATGATAATCCGCAAGATCTTCAATCCTAGCACGTACGTGAATCACCTAGGAGTGTGGTCTCTCTTTTTCTTTGAATTGCTTACCTTAGAATGGATGTATGGAATTTCTGATCTTGATCTTCAATAGTAAAACACCAAGAGCCTAAAAAAATAGTTCCGGTTACTTTTGAATTCACAATCAATATGATTGAAACTCGCGTAACCCTAAATCGAAAGTGTGCACAAAACCTTTTGATGTTAAAGGCTTGTAAATGTACTATCAAATGAGAACTTATTTTCTTTTTCTCTCATGGCCGAAAATCTATGTGTATAGAGTAGGATTTTTTATTTTCAAAACAAACAAAAATCTCTCTCTATTTTTTCTTCTATAGTGGCCGAAAATTCATAACCTTATATTTATAGGTCGGCCGAATTTTCTCCTTCACCAAGTAGGGTTGGCCGAATTCATTGAATAGGAAATCTAGGGTTGGTTAATTTCCTTACTTGAAAAGGAATTATCCTTTTCCCTAATTCCTATCAATTCAAGAATCCTAACCCTCGTAGGACTAGTGGTGGCCGAATTCTTTGTATAATAAGGAGTGTATGTGGACTTAATCCTTACCACATTAAGACTCCTATCACTTCAAAGAATTCCAACCCTAATCCAACACATAGTATTTAATTTACTGACCAGGAAAAGATTTTGATTTAAACTATTAATTAATTAAATAATTAATTAATTCCCATTTAATCAAAACAATAAAATAAAATAATATCTTGGGCTATTTTATTTAGCCTTGCCGCCCACACCATGTATATATGGGCCCAATATTATTTTTCTTATTTTATTTAATCCATTGGACTTTAAATAAAAGCCTACATGTGAACCAGACTTATTCTTACTAAAAGAAACAAGCCTACATGTCTCCTTTTAATATATTAATACAATAGTGCAGCCCATTAAATAAATAATAGACATATTATATTCTTAATATATTAAATGCAATTCTAGATGGACCCATAAATTGGTCCGGTAGAATATATCAAGTGATCCATGCAAGTACGTGTGAATTGTGGATCTTGGCGGGCTATCTAAATATAAGCTTCAATAGACATAACCTAATCACAATCAACAAATGATTCACTTAGGTCCGATCTATTAATTTTAACTCATTCCACTAAAGAGCTAAAATTGAACTCTTAAATAAAGATAGAATAAGGAGATGTTTCTCATTCATACCCTAGACAATCTTATAGGAGATGGTGTATCCTCGTGAATAATATCAGTAATCACCAAGAGCTCATAGACCGCCTATAGCTCTCCAAGTTACCATATTTCCTCATATGACCACATTTTGAACTTGGATATTTTGACTTGTCCAGAAGCCATGTCTTCAATAATCATTATTGAAAACTCAACGTTGAGATTTAGTATCCAATACCTCAAAGCATCCATATGATGATATTATACTCTCATTTAATAAATGGAGCCACGATGTCCATATCTATAAATGAAGTCCTCTATCGATTAACAAATGAATACCACCAAACTATCGAGGATAGACTATGCTATATAATCGTACTCATTGATAGCTCAAATGATAACACTTGCAACCATAAGTCCATCATTTATCTCAGGATTTAGATAGACTCTCTGATTGTCCTGATAATGAAAAGACTTATATCTAGTGACGGTTCTAGATAAAGTATTTCATTGTGATCCAGTTCAATGCACCCAGTGCACTAGATTCTTTTACTCGAAAACCTTTCGATGATTTTAGACTCATTATAACTCATATGATCCCACTCAAATGCTAGTAAAAGAATTCTACAACTTTATCAAGATAGAGGTGCCCAACCTTTAACTTAAGTTGTGATCGTTATTCAAGACTAACTAAAGAATTGTGTCTACCTCATACATATCCGGATGTACAAACAATTCTTCATATCTCATAGTCTTTTGACCTTATGATTATTTACCTTGACAATTATAATTCTAAATGCTATACGATTTTGCAGAATCAGAAATCACTTTATTTATATAAAAAGATTGTCAATTACAATATTACACTCTTGCTATTGAGAATAATCCTAACAATCTCCCACTTGCGCTATAGCAAATGTGTCATATCTCTCATTCCCATGTTCTCTAGGTGCCCATCAAAACTCTTCTGAGGTAGAGCCTTTGTAAAGGGATCTGCTAGATTTTCTGCCGACGCGATTTTGGTAATCGTCATGTCTCCCCTATGAAAAATCTCCCTTAAAAGATGATACTTTCTTTCAATGTGTTTTTCTCTCTTATGACTTCTTGGTTCTTTCGAATTAGCCACTGCTCCACTGTTGTCACAGTAGATAGTGATCTGCTTATTCGCACTAGGAACTACTTCTAAGTCAATCAAGAATTGGCGAAGCCAAACAGCCTCCTTGGCAGCTTCGCATGCAGCTACATACTCTGCTTCCATGGTGGAGTCAACAATACAAGATTGCTTGATACTCCTCCAAATGACTGCTCCTCCTCCAAGAGTAAACATAGATCCTGATGTGGATTTTCTAGAGTCAGAATCCAATTGGAAATCAGAATCTGTATACCCAACGGGGCTTAAATTCCCTCCAGAGTATACAAGCATATTATCTTTCGTTCTCCTAAGATACTTGAAAATATGCTTGACTGCCGTCCAGTGATCAGGACCAGGTTTCGATTGAAACCCGCTAACTATTCCAACAGCAAAACAAATATCTGGTCTAGTACAGAGCATTGCATACATGAGACTTCCAACTGCCAAGGCATATGGAATTCTACTCATGAATTGCTCTTCATGCTCATTCTTAGGAACTTGTTCCTTAGAAAGTTTGATTCCATGCCTAAAAGGTAACATACCTTTCTTGGAATCTTGCATGGAAAACCTAGACAAGATTTTGTCTATGTATGAAGCTTGGGATAGTGCAATCGTTTTATTCTTTCTATCCCTTATTACTTGGATACCTAGAATAAAACTTGCTTCTCCTAAGTCCTTCATATCAAATTGTTTTGCTAACCATTCTTTTACTGATGTCAATACTCTCACATCGTTTCCAATGAGTAATATATCATCTACGTAAAGAATAAGGAAAACCAACTTGTCACCTTTGATCCTTTTGTATACACAAGGTTCTTCAAGGTTCTGTAAAAATCCAAAACCTTTTACAGCTTGGTTGAACCTTATGTTCCAGGATCTGGATGCTTGCTTTAATCCATAAATTGATTTCTGCAACTTGCATACCTTTTCCATTTGGCCCTTTTCAATGAATCCTTCTGGTTGCATCATATAGATGCTTTCGTCAAGACTTCCATTAAGGAAAGCTGTCTTGACGTCCATTTGCCAAATCTTTAAATCTAAAGATGCTGCAATGGATAAGAGTATCCTAATGGATTTAAGCATGGCCAAAGGAGAGAAGGTTTCCTCGTAATCGATACCTTCTTTCTGTGTGTAACCTTTAACTACCAATCTAGCTTTAAAAGTTTCCACCTTTCCATCCATACCTCTTTTCCTCTTGTATACCCACTTGCACCCAATGGGTTTTATCCCTTTAGGCAAGTCTACAAGGGACCAGACTTTGTTATCGAACATGGATTCAATCTCAGATTGCATTGCCTTTTGCCAATGGTGACACTCAACATCCTCCATTACTTCCTTGTACGTGTAGGGATCATCGTCGTCAGGGAGATTCTCAACAGATTCTCCTAGACCAATGTATCTTTCAGGTTGGGTTCTAACCCTCCCACTACGACGAGGAATGGTAGGTTGTTGATTTTGTGTTGGAGTGGAAATTACAATTGGGTTAGGTTGTGAAACCTCTTGTGGAATTGTATCTTCTGACATATCATTCAGGACAATTCTACTTTTGGGAACAAAATCATTCATATAGTCCTTTTCTAGAAATGAAGCATTTGTTGTGAAAATACACAAAGTGTGTCTAATACAACCTAGAGGGGGGAGGGGGGGGGGGGGGTGAATAGGTTTTAGTTGATTTATTACCAACTTTTCGACTTAATCAATTTTAATAATCCTACTCCATATTAACAATCAATCAATCAAATATAAATATGCGGAAAACAATAAAAACACAAGGATTGATTTACGTGAGAAACCCTCCAACTGGGCAAAACTCACGGGCTATCCTTCTAGCCACATACGGTCCTCAAATCCACTATTTGAACGAAAGTTTACAACCTAGGTTGATCTCAAGTCACACCTACTTGGTCACTAACCCTTTCACTCTACCCAACGGGCCTTTAATAGAGATTCTTGACCACAAGCTTGTGCACTAACCCTCTTAGTCACAAAGCTTAACAATCAATGAAGAGGTTAAACAACCTAAGTGAATATGTAAAAGATATTCAAGTATGCAATTAATACTAGGTAACAATAAATGCTTATCTAAGGATTTAAGGATGTCAATAAATGTAAATCCTAGATATCAATATCTAAATGCAAATGCATGAAGATTTAGCTAGAAGGGTAAAATCGTCTTAAATGCTAGCTATTAATGAACAAGGCTCTCAACCAACACACAACAACTCAATCATGTTATAAATGCCAATAAACATAAAGATTATGCAATAAAATCACATAAAAGAGCTAACCCTAGGCAAACAAGAACATAAATAAATACAAAGAGATTTAGGGCATGTTCAAGTTACCTAGTCAATGAAAGCAAGAAGAATCCATGATGAGATAATGCTTGAAGAGGTTAAATGCACATGGATTTGTGTTTGGTTGAGTAAAGATGAGTTCTTGGGAGTTTCTCTCTCTAAGGGAAGCTTGGCCTATCAAAAATGGCTTCTTGAACTCATAAAAACGAGCAAGGAAGAAGATAGAGCATACATAAGGGAGCCCTAGTTGAAACAGCGTCGTTTTGAACTTAGGGCAAAAAATCCCGTCAATACCGCTAGATGGACCGCGTCGCAGGCAAGTGTCCAGACCGCGGTACACACAGCAGTGCACCGTCTGGACAACAACGCGATGCAGGGCGCTGTGCATGCAGGTGCACAGGCCGCGGTATGGGCAACAGAGGCCTACTGGACAACACCGCGACTTGGGTCGCTTTGCATGCAAGTGTACAGGAAGCGGTACAGAGAGCTTGACCCTGCTGAGGTATACCATTCTGTATGCCGCGGTGCAAGCATGTCTTGCCAAGCGGTCTAGGCCGCGCTAAGAGAAGAAATTCTCTTTTCTGGGCAAACTCAACACACTAAGAGATGTGCAAAATGTGCAAGTGTGGAGTGTGAAAAGAGGCATACAATACATCATTCAATTTCATGAAGATAGGAACATAATGCATGCAAGTGAGTGTGTGCAACTAGATCTCTTCAAAGATAGTTAAACTAGTGAGATACCTTTGAAGTGCTCTTTGAGAGAGATGATGTCCTTGAAGCTTGATCACACTCAAGAGGCCTAAAATACCCTTACAAAGAATAATCCCCAATGTGGTTTGTCAACGAAATAAGCCAATCAAAATATGAGGAACTTACATGTTGAAACAAATACTTTTAGATCATTCGGACTATAGAAATAATATCCTTTAGTTCCTTTTGGATACCCCACAAATATGCATGTTTCCGAACGAGACTCCATCTTTTCTGTCTTTCCTTTTAACACATGTACAGGACAACCAAATATCCTTATGTGTTGTAAACTAGGCTTTCGCCCAGTCCACAACTCATATGGTGTTCCAGGAACCGACTTCGATGGTACCACGTTTAGAATATATATTGCAGTTTGTAGAGCATATCCCCAAAAAGAAATAGGAAGTGTTGAATAACTCAACATAGACCTAACCATGTTCAAAAGAGTTCTATTTCTCCTTTCTGCTACCCCATTTTGTTGAGGTGTACCTGGTGCAGAAAACTGAGAAACTATCCCATTATCAATAAGATATTACTGAAACTCACCAGATAGATATTCTCCACCACGATCAGATCTCAAGATTTTTATGCGTTTCTCAAGCTGATTTTCTACTTCAGCTTTGAATGCTTTGAACATGTCAAAAGCATCCGACTTATGTCTCATGAGATACACATAACCAAATCTTGAGTAATCATCTCTGAAGGTAATGAAGTACTCATATCCACCTTTAGCTTGAATGCTCATAGGACCACATACATCCGTGTGTATTAGTCATAAACATTCAGTGGCTCTTGCACCTTTGGTATTGAATGGCCTTTTGGTCATTTTACCTTCCAAACAAGATACACAAGTTGGTAGATCATCAACCTTTAAGTCACTTAAAGGTCCGTCACATACCAATCTTTTAATCCTATTAAGGTTAATGTGACCTAGGCGTAAATGCCAAAGGTAGGTTTCATCTTTTGATAATTTTACTCTTTTATGATTAGGTTCCATTATTTCTGTGTCTAACGAGTGAGAGATATTTCTATGCAAAAATAATATACCGTTTTCCGATGTACCTTTGCAAACAATTTTGTCATTCTTACTAATAAAATAAGCTTTATTAAAAGTAACCGAATATCCAAATTTATTTAAACAAGAAACTGAAATTAAATTCCTCTTGAATTGAGGTACATAATAAATGTCTATTAAATCTAAATGCCTACTAGAATCTATAATAACTCTAATATCTCCCACTGCACTTGCAGACACTAACGATTCGTTACCCAAGCGCAAATTAATTTCGTTCTTATTCAGCCTTTTCCTTTCTTGGAACCCCTGTAAGGAATAACAAACATGATTAGTGGCTCCAGAGTCTATGATCCAAGAATCTGTAGAATCTGCCAGAAAACATGTTTCAAGATAATTAATATTACCTTCTTCCTTCTTGTTCTGGGACTTTGGGCAATTTCTTTTCCAATGTCCCTTTTCACCACAAAGGAAGCATTTCCCTTTGATCTTAGTTACTTTCTTGGTCTCCTTCTTGGTAGGCCCAAGTTGCTTTTTCTTCTGTTGTTTCTTGACCTTCTGACGGGTCTTAACAGTAGCAACTTTACCAACCATATGAATCTCTTGACCTTTGCTTTTCACAAGGATCTTTTCAACGCTTTGAACATCTTGCATCAGGCCCTGCAAGGTGTATTCCTTTTTGTTCAAGGTGTAGTCCAACTTGAACTGATCAAAGGAATCTGATAGTGAGTTGACAACCATGTCAATTTTGGTCTTACCATCTATCTCAACGCCATTTAATTCTGCAATATTTAGATGTGCTATGATTTTCATCATATGATCTTTCACAGCCTGTCCAGGTTTCATCCTAAGATTCATTAAAGCAGTCACTGCCTCTCTCTTAGTCGTCCTAGACCTCATAGAAAACATTTCCTCTAGAGACATCATTATATTAGCAGCGGACTCCAATCCTTCATGCTGCTGTTGCAACACGTCGGAGATAGTAGCCATAATGTAACATTTGGCCATATCATCTGAGGTCTTCCACTGCTCATACTCATCTCTTTGCAAAATACTTGATTCATTATTAGGAGCAGGTGGTTTAGGAGTAGTTAGAACAAACTTATTTTTTTCACTTTGCAGCAACAACCCAATTTTCCTTTTCCATGTGACATAATTATCTCCAGTTAAAGTGTTATCTTTCAGGATGTTCATAAGTGATGGGGTCATGATTTTTGAATAAAATAAAAAACATTTATAAGTAAATAATCATGATAAAGCACTTTTGAATATTTATCTTGAATTAATTAAATAACTCAATCGAGAAAAATTCAACGGTGATCCAACACCCATAAATGTTACGCCTCCTTCGGGAGTTCGCACTATTTACTAGTTGGACCAGGTCCCACCTAATTGTTAACATAACAACCAGCGTTTTCACTTTTAGCCTTGCAATTTTATTAACAAGAACTCTCGGGAGGATATTAATAAAATTACATTGAGTGTGTTACCAAGATATCGACCCTCAATTTTCTCTCACGAAAATCCCTCCTCTGGGAGTAGATCTCGTTTGAGTCAATTGTCTAGTCTATCCTTGTAAGGAAGTATTTTGCTAAATTCCATTTATGGTCGCCCCTCGAGGGGATTACCAATAAATAATAAAGCTCAACTAACCTTGGAGGCCATTGGTGTTCTAACACACCTTCTCCCCCTCAATTATTTAAGGCGTGTGATTAAATTCCAAAGAATGATTTTACCAAGTTATCTAGATGCCAATTAGATACCTAAATCATTCAATGCATGTTCATACCAAAAGAGATATATGAGTGGCACTCCTATTCTATATGACATGTTATCATACAATAACAAATATTGTAATATTTATACATAAAAATAAATAACCACAATTTTGGTCCATCCTAGAAAAGCATGTAAATTACAATTGTACGGAATACAAAAAACTCCTTGCTTGGCGAACAAGACTTCAAGCGACCATCTCGCACACGTAACTCGCGCGCCCGAAGATCACCAAGCAGCCCATGCGCATGCCTAGTCCATGCAAGGGCATGAGCTACCACATGGCCAGCCCATGCATGGGTTGCGCGCGCTGCTGCACCGCAACAAGCGCAGCTGCACGCTTGGTTGCGTGCACGCTTGTTGTGTTGGTGCGCGCGGGTGCCAAGCTCGGTTCCGGATGCTCCAATTTCTTCAAATCTTCGAGTCTTCGAAACTTGAATATATTATAACTTATTTTATACAATAAAATACTGCAGAAATATTTTTTATTTATTTATTTAAACTACTGCAGTATTTTTTTGTTTACAAATAAAAAACTGCACTTATTTTAATACAATAAAAAACTGCACTAAATTTTAATACAATAAAAAACTGCAGTATTTTTACAATAAAATTAATAAGAACTTAGCAACTACCAAGAAGGAATTATGGCGATAATAGACCACCCTTCTTGTTACAATTCCGAAACAAAAAATACATTGAAATTCTAGGACCAAAATCGAGCAATAACAATTCACTTTATAACAACATATATAAATCCATACATTCCACATGTAATTATATATGCGAATACCTAGAGTGCCATGTCTTTCTAAAACATGCATAATCACAATAAAAAGAAACATATTCACGTATATATACGTTAATTAATTAAGGGTACAACCAAGGCTTTGATACCAATTGTAGGGAAAAATTGCTTAAAACCGCAGCCGAAGGCTAAAAAAATAATTTTCGTATAGTTTAAAATTTTTCTAAAGATTTGAACCTTAACCCTTTAATTAATTAAACTCAAATATACGGTTAGAGTTAAATACTTCTTGTCAGTGTGATCCGATTGACTTATGTCGATGATAATCCGCAAGATCTTCAATCCTAGCACGTATGTGAATCACCTAGGAACGTGGTCTACCTTTTCTTTGAATTGCTTACCTTAGAATGGATGTATGGAATTTCTGATCTTGATCTTCAATAGTAAAACACCAATAGCCTAAAAAAATAGTTCCGGTTACTTTTGAATTCACAATCAATATGATTGAAACTCGCGTAACCCTAAATCAAAAGTGTGCACAAAACCTTTTGATGTTAAAGGCTTGTAAGTGCACTATCGAATGAGAACTTATTTTCTTTTTCTCTCTTGGCCGAAAATCTATGTGTATGGAGTAGGATTTTTTACTTTCAAAACAAACAAAAATCTCTCTCTATTTTTGCTTCTATAGTGGCCGAAAATTCATAACCTTATATTCATAGGTTGGCCGAATTTTCTCCTTCACCAAGTAGGGTTGGCCGAATTCATTGAATAGGAAATCTAGGGTTGGTTAATTTCCTTACTTGAAAAGGAATTATCCTTTTCCCTAATTCCTATCAATTCAAGAATCCTAACCCTCGTAGGACTAGTGGTGGCCGAATTCTTTGTATAATAAGGAGTGTATGTGGACTTAATCCTTACCACATTAGGACTCCTATCACTTAAAAGAATTCCAATCCCTAATCCAACACATAGTATTTAATTTACTGATCAGGAAAAGATTTTGATTTAAACTATTAATTAATTAAATAATTAATTAATTCCCATTTAATCAAAACAATAAAATAAAATAATATCTTGGGCTATTTTATTTAGCCTTGCCGCCCACACCATGTATATATGGGCCCAATATTATTTTTCTTATTTTATTTAATCCATTAGACTTTAAATAAAAGCCTACATGTGAACCAGACTTATTCTTACTAAAAGACCTTACTAAAAGAAACAAGCCTACATGTCTCCATTTAATATATTAATATAATAGTGCAGCCCATTAAATAAATAATAGACATATTATATTCTTAATATATTAATTGCAATTCTAGATGGACCCATAAATTGGTCCGGTAGAATATATCAAGAGATCCATGCAAGTACGTGTGGATTGTGGATCTTGGCGGGCTATCTAAATTTAAGCTTCAATAGACATAACCTAATCACAATCAACAAATGATTCACTTAGGTCCGATCTATTAATTTTAACTCATTCCACTAAAGAGCTAAAATTGAACTCTTAAATAAAGATAGAATAAGGAGATGTTTCTCATTCATACCCTAGACAATCTTATAGGAGATGGTGTATCCTCGTGAATAATATCAGTAATCGCCAAGAGCTCATAGACCGCCTATAGCTCTCCAAGTTACCATATTTCCTCATATGACCACATTTTGAACTTGGATATTTTGACTTGTCCAGAAGCCATGTCTTCAATAATTATTATTGAAAACTCAACGTTGAGATTTAGTATCCAATACCTCAAAACATCCATATGATGATATTATACTCTCATTTAATAAATGGAGCCACGATGTCCATATCTATAAATGAAGTCCTCTATCGATTAACAAATGAATACCACCAAACTATCGAGGATAGACTATGCTATATAATCGTACTCATTGATAGCTCAAATGATAACACTTGCAACCATAAGTCCATCATTTATCTCAGGATTTAGATAGACTCTATCATTGTCCTGATAATGAAAAGACTTATATCTAGTGACGGTTCTAGATAAAGTATTTCATTGTGATCCAGCTCAATGCACCCAGTGCACTAGATTCTTTTACTCGAAATCCTTTCGATGATTTTAGACTCATTATAACTCATATGATCCCACTCAAATGCTAGTAAAAGAATTCTACAACTTTATCAAGATAGAGGTGCCCAACCTTTAACTTAAGTTGTGAACGTTATTCAAGACTAACTAAAGAATTGTGTCTACCTCATACATATCCGGATGTACAAACAATTCTTCATATCTCATAGTCTTTTGACCTTATGATTATTTACCTTGAAAATTATAATTATAAATGCTATAAGATTTTGCAGAATCAGAAATCACTTTATTTATAAGAAAAGATTGTCAATTACAATATTACACTCTTGCTATTGAGCATAATCCTAACAGAACCCACCGAGGGTTAAACAAATATGGGTTCGAAAGGACCTAGTTGGACAAATGAGGAAAGTGGGGAGAGATGCAGTGCATAGGCATTTGGCACCGGTTTGGGTGGCCAAGTTGAATGTGCTCCCCATTCCGGTCAAACCTCATTTGGTTGACCGAGTCCCACTTTGAGTGCATTGCACTCACTTTTGAATTAATTTTAGTATTTTTATTTTTATTTTTCGGATGGTTAGTTTTTGTCTTTGTAAACTTTTGGTACATAATGCTTGACAATGTGTAAAAGTTTTAGTTTTGGTGCAGATACAGTTGCAGGGCAGAGTCCAGGAGTCAGTCCAGGGGAACAGTGCGGTTACAGTGTGGGTCCATCACCCGCACTCGTCCCGCACTCCGAAGGCATCAAGTAATAAAGTGCGGGTATAGTGCGGGTCATCCACCCACATTCCACCCTCACTTTAGTCGCGCAGCATATATACTGCCTGTCGTTCTCTAGGGCTCCACTTTGCCACAAAAGCAAAACAAAACAACAAATTTCAAATTTTTCCCTCGTCTCAACTGAAAGGTATTCCATGTGTGCCACGTTTTCGATTTTTCGGCAACCAAGATATGAATTCTTCCTCTAATTTCATTACATATCTCTCTAATCCAAAACCCTAACCCTTTTTATCAAAATTCTTTTTCCTCTTATGCATGAACTTCATGATTCAAGGTTTTGGACTTTTGTTTTTGCTTTTGCTAATGTCTAACTACCTATTGAATGTCTAAGAGGATGGAATGATGGGTGTTGTCTAATTATGCATGTGATGTGTTCATTGTTACATTGATTTTCTATTGCAATTGGATATTCAAATTATGAATTTGGGTTTATATGGGTTGAATGGAATCCTATACATGAGTTAGAGTCATATTGGTGTTACTTCGGTCGATGATGTTCTGAGATTATGAAATGTATACATGAATGGCAATTCTGCATGTGCTAGTATCAGGGAACTAGTTAGAGTGCGGGTCATTCACCCACACTTCACCCACACTTTATCCTCCTGGCAGAATATGTGTCCTTTCAAATTCCTTCATCATAACCTTATGGTTCTTTGATCTGAATATTCCCTTAAAACTATTGTTTATTGTGCAGATGTTAGGAAGAACTAGGCAATCAACTAGGCAAGGCAGTCAGGGATCCGAATGAAGATCGAGGAGGGGACCCCAAGTTCCACCACCATGCATCAGACACCCAGATTTCGAGGACCGTTTAGAATATTTCAGGAACGAGACGTCGTGGTGGAAATGGGGATAGCAGTTGAAGAACTGGAGGGCACCTCAATTCCTCTAATGGTTGAAACAAGGGGATGGGAAACCTTTGTTAGCCCCCCCCCCCCCCCCCCCCCGATGTATTGTCGACGTGTGGTTGAAGAATTCTTTGTTGGAATGGTACCTGAAACTTTTCAGCGCACTTCTTCGGTTCTGGCCCAAGGGGTTGAAGTCCGGATGACTATAGCAGACATTAATATGTACTATAGGACTGAGCTTCCAGTTGATCTCGAAGCAGTCGGACGTCTAAGGCAGGGGGTGACTTGGAGTGAATTCTTTGTGACACAAAACGTGGATTTTGCAAATCAATTAGTGATCAGTCCAATGGATTTTTGGGTGGCACCTGATCACCGTATGAAGCACACAAACTTGAAGAGTGAGTTGGGTTTCTGGCATATGTTCATTTCTCATTCATTGATACCCAGAAAGCACAGGACTTCAGTGAACTTCAATGCAGCAATGATCCTATACTGTATACTGCAGAATCAGTTGGTCGACATAGGCTTTCTGGTCAAAAGAGAGATACTTGAGTTAGGAGATGTCAGATTAGACAAGCTGCCACTCATTTTCCCTAGCCTCATCACCGCATTTTGCAGAACTGTCGGGGTGGATTTTGGATCCGATCCTTTCGAATGTGGTTTGGGGCCAGTTGGGTGTTTTACATGGAATGACCAAGTCAGAGAGCGGGACCCCTCTGGTGTCAGGGTCCGAACAGGGAGGAGAAAACCTGCTCGAGGGGGCAACATGAGTAGACAGGCTGAAGACATCCTGGAACAACCAGATTTGGAGCCGGTTTACCTCGAATACGGTGATTATAGGCCCACTTCTTCCCCACCCACGCAGGAGACGTTTGGAGAGGTCCCTTGGCAGACCTTGCTTACAGGATTGGAGAACCTCAGAACCGAGGTCGTCGAAAATAGGAGGCAGATTACTGAGAGCAGGGTGAAAGCCAATGAGTATGTTACTGACATTTGGGGCAACCTCACTGACATGAGGGAGGCACTCAGTCTTCCAAGTTATCCGCAGAAGAAGAAGAGGCCTAGCTGCTTTCTCACCTCCTTCAGGGGGCCCAGACATTGACCCATATGGGGGAGAGCTCTGAGCTGCAATGGAGAGATCCAAGAGAGAGCATGAAGAGCGGATCAGATCGGAGATTGACCCCAAGGGAAAAGGGATTGCCAGTGAACCGGAGAGGGAGTTTTCCGATGAAGATTGACCATCCATTCCTTTTTGTTTATTGTTATTATTCTAGGACTACTTACTCTTATTGCTTGTATTTGTAATTTCTTTTAAAAGGCTTAGACTTATTTTTCTTTTCTTTTCGCATTTGATTTTCGTTTGGTAGAGTTGTTGTGTGGTTTTAAGCTAGGTTGTGCATCTTTTGGGAAGCACACAACAACACGCATGGACATCGAACGCACTTCCTTCTAAAGGGAGTTTTCTACCTTCGATTTTGTACTTAAGCTTTCAATGAATGCGATTTAGTTTTTGTTATTATGAATGAGCATGGTCGTGTGTATGTCTAGATTCTGTTTGGGGGTGTTGAACCCTCATTCCGCCATTTATCGAGATTATGCTTGTTATTTCCAACAATGGGGACATTGTTGAGTTTTGGTTTGGGGGTGTATTACGCCTACGCCTTGTACAGTTTAGTGTCCAATTTTTCAATTTTGTCGCTTGTCCATTTTTCAAACTATATCCAGTATGGATATGATGCCTCTAGAGTGTGCTTTTGACGAGTTCCTTATATGTGCTCTGACCTTGTGATATAGTTTGGTGCTACATGAGGGTTCGCTTGCACCACCATGGGGTCGTCCCACCCGTTGGTGTTAAGTATTGGGGACTCATTGTTCCTATGTCTTGTTCTAATAGTGGAGATACCCGTGAGATCACAAACACAAGCATGAAAGTGCATTTTCTGAGTGCATTATTGATTATTCTTAAACACGCCTCTCGTCATTTATGTCATGTGCCATAGGACTTGCATATCATTTTGTGAATTGCATGATGGATGCTTTCATTCTCTCTTTAGATGTTTGTGGAAGTGATATTAGGGAATGTATGTGTATCGAATTACCTCTATAGTCTAAACACCACATACCATATTGTGTGCTCCAAAGCCAAGTTGAGGCCAAACACTTACTCTTTCATTTGGTACCACATTCAACCATATACCCAATAGCCTAAACACATGCCTACCCTTGTACTAATCATGTTAGGATGGGAAATGGTAGTGATGAAAAGAGTTAAAATGGTCCTACAGCGGGTAAAATGAAATAATTGTTGAAAAATATGCAAGGAAAGGGGTAAGAACCTTAGTTATGTGCCCTGAATGCCTAAGAAAGGGAAATTGTAACAACTCAAATGGAGTACAACATTGTGATTGAGAAATTGTTAAAAGAAAAATTAAAAGAAAGATTGTACTTGAAGTGCCATAATGGGGATTGTATTATGCTAAAAATGCTTAGAAGGAATGTAACGTTGAAGGCACAAATGTGGGTTAAATGGTTTCCTAGAGGGTTGCATTTAAGCAATAAAAGAACATGGTGTGGTAGTAGGGATATATTCTAGCATGATTGGTGAGTTTGAACTCCAAATGTCCATATTTTTGTGTAACCTCATTCAACCCCACAGCCACACTATAATCGGTTGAAAAACCCTATTTGATCCATATAAGTCTAGTTTGGGAATGTCCGTTGAAAGTACGATCTTTCACATCCATGGCATGGTGACTCGTTCCTTGGATAGTTCATTGCTTAAATTTTATGCAGAATCTTCTTTGCATACTTGTTTGTGTAGAACTTAGGACTCTTGAGGAAAGAAAGGAGAGAATCCATGTGAGTTTTAGAATTGAAGCGAATTATGCTCAAGGTATGGGAGTAGGTTGTCCCTAATTCATGAATGCCTTTAGGTGTGGGATTCGTGTTCGTACGAGCCTCCCTTGGGTGTCTCAAAATTTCTCTTGATCTTGTGCATATGTTTTTCTCCTCTCTATCACACCTATTTGTATCATATCACACATTGGACTTGCGGCATTGTTGAGGTATTGTTTAGGTATCTAGAAATTACAATCAGTTGGCGTCTTACTGTTTCGATTAGATTTGCTCGAGGACGAGCAAAGGTTTGGTTTGGGGGTGTTTGATCGGGCCAAATATGTAGTATATTTAGGCCCTCAGATCCTTACCTTATGTTCTGTTTTCATGCGTTTTTCTATCTTTGATGGGTTGTTTTGTGCGTATTTGTAGGAAATGATGCAAAGATAGGTTTGGAAGCATATTGCGGTGATTCCGGCCAAAAAAAGAGCGAAAGTAAAGGCAAAGGAGTACAAACAGCTCTATAGTGCGGGTCCAGTGCGGGTCAAGTGCGGGTCGCAACCGCACTCTTACCGCACTCCAGCCGCACTCATGTTCATAGCCGGGACATGGTACAAGTGAAGAGATAAAGTGCGGGTACAGTGCGGGTCATCCAACCGCACTTAACCCGCACTAATGCCAAACCAGAGAAGCTGATGTTGCACCTGACGATAAAGTGCGGGTTCTGTGCGGGTCATCCAACCGCACTCTACCCGCACTAATGCCAAACCAGAGAAGTTGAAGATGCACCTGACGTTAGAGTGCGGGTACTGTAAGGGTCATCAAACCACACTCCACCCACACTGTCACCAAGAACAGAAGACCGGAGTTGTACCTGACATTAGAGTGCGGGCACTATACGGGTCATCCAACCGCAGTCTGCCCGCATTGTTGCTCAAGACAGAAGGTAGATTGTGCACCTGACAGGGAAGTGCGATTCAAGTGCAATCACAGTGCGATTCCAAGTGCGGGTAAAGTGCGGGTAATTTAACCGCACTTCACCCGTACTTTTGCCCTGATCCGAGAACTGAAGATGAAGGCAACCCACCCGCACTCCGTGCGCACCAGTTTGATTTTCAAAGCTTAAGTGACCTATTTTTGTATCTTGTATAAATAGAAAAGTATAGAAACATTTTAGGGAGCCTTTGACTCCGTTTTGCAGAGGTTAAACACATTTTAGACCTAGAATCTCTCTCTCTCTCTCTCTTATCCTTACATTCTCTACTCAACTTCAAGGAAGTTAGGAGATTGGAGCCACTTCAAGGAAGGAGATGTTCTCCAAGGGTTCTTTCTCTTTCCTTTCTCTTAGTTTCCTAGTTGTAATGAGTAGCTAAATCCCCTTTAAGGGATTGATGGAGTAGTTAGTTGAATATTGGGCTTGTACATAAACTTGATATTATATTGATATTCATGTCTATCTTCTATTGATCTATTCTTGTTGTGAATGTTTATCATTGATTTCTTGTGTAGATACATCCTCCTTGCAAGATGTCTTTGTATTATGTATGAGTATTGCATCTAGATATATATCCTATTTAGTTATTTAATGCTATAAAGAATGGACGAAAAGTCATGAATTTCGACTCTTAAACCGCGGTTTTAATCTAACCTCGATCGAGTTTCCGGCACTATACATCCTAGGTCGGAACCCGTGAGAGAGTTAGAAGTCATCTCTATACATCCTAGGGTGACTATGTTTAATCGGTTGAGTTATTGTTAGGTAGACGAGCTTCATTTCTCGAATCCGATAAACAACCAACTCTATACATCCTAGGTTTGTCGTTTACGATGGATTAATCCCTAATAGGTGGTCTGCACTATACATCCTAGGTTGGCCACCTTCTAAGGATAAATAACCGACTCTATACATCCTAGGTCGGTTACCTTGAATAGCCGTGCTATTATCAAGTTTGTTGCATTGCCCAGTATTTACTTTCGTATCCATTAACTCCTTAATTTCCATCATCTATATATATCATTCATTCCATTTCCCCCTTCATTTAGTTTGCATAATTAATTTAGTGTTATTTATAGAGTAATTCACCACCTACATTTTCACCAAATCATGTTTCGATATTATATATATACATAACATTACTTTAGCAATAACTAATTTAGCTAACTCCGCTCCCTGTGGACGACACCCCACTTGCCACTATATTTATGTTTTCAAACTAATTTAGGCTTTGTGAGGTTTTATCAAATATTGTTGACAGATTGATCTTTTAAAACGACATGAAGAAAAACCTATTTGTCAGCTACCAGCGGGGAGCGTTGACTCATTCACCAAGTTGACTACTGACTTCTGTGCTCAGTTTCAGGGCATCAAACCTCACCCCAAGGATCCCATTCACCTCCAATACGTGATCCAGGAGCGGGGTGAATCGCTCAGAGCCTACGTGGAGAGATTCCACAAAGAGGTAATCCATATGGGGGTCTTCGCGGAGAAGAAAACCTTGGCAAATTTCAGAAGAAACCTATGGGCGGGCAGGCTATTCAGATCCTTCACCAAGCATCCCCCGGAGACTTACTAGGAGGCCTACGATAGATCTCTAGAGCAGGTTGAAATAGATGAACAACTTTGAGTGAAGATGGAGCACGATGATATGAGAACTGCCAAACGCCAAAAGAAGGAGGCGCCCAAGCCTGCACCAGTTCAGAAAAATCAGAACAAACCTCCTAACAAATCTACAGTACCGGTCGCCACCCTACCATCCTTCGGGGAACCGATACCCAGTTCGGCGGACTCCGCCCAGAGCCACACCTCCACCCAAGGTGATAGCACGGGTAGATAGAGAGGAAAGGGGGTACTCGCACTATACCCCCCATGAATGTATCTCGCGAGACTATTTACCTCGCCATTCGTGACAAATGACTGCTCAGGAAGCCGGGTCCAATATAGTTACCAGTCGATCAGCGGAACCGCTATAAGTATTGTAACTTCCACGAGGATGTAAGTCATAATACCTCGGAATGCTATAGTCTGCGGAACCAGATTGAAGCCCTGGTTAGGGGAGGTAGCTTGGAGGAATTCCTCCAACAAGTACGCGACAACATACACACCGGGAAGGAGGTGTAGGCAGACATTAAAGGCTTTGAAGAAGGAAGGAAGGAAAGAAAAAGGGAAGGATCTGATGGAGCAGATCCACATTGTTAACACCATTAGTGGGGGTCCCACCCGGGTAGGAACCTCCATCAAAGCTCGAAAGAACCATGCCAGGAAAGTTCTCAGAATAGAAGCTGGTAAGAATGTTTTCAATGTTACCAGAGGATCACCTCGGCCACTTCCTACTGCATAGATCATCTTCACAGAAGAGGATGTATACAACACCGTGCAGCCCTATGATGATCCCATGGTCATTAGTGTGCAAATAGCCAACAACTTGGTCCATCGTGTCTTGATTGACAAAGGTAGCAGCATTGATATTCTCTACAAGAGTGCTTTGGAGCAATTCAACCTAAAGAGACCTTGTTACAATAGCTGCACTACCCCATTATACAGGTTCACAGGAGACTCGCTGATTCCCGCCGGATCTATGATCATACCAGTGATAGTAGGAACAGCGCCACTCCAGCAGAACCTGATGACAGACTTCGTTGTGGTTGACACCCCATCCGCCTACAATGCCATCCTGGGAAGACCCGACCTGTCTGCCCTCAAAGGGGTCCTGTCAATATACCATAACGTCCTGAAATCCTAGTAGGAGACAAGGTGGGTGAAGTGCGAGGGGATCAGCAGGCTGCACGTAAGTGCTATGCAGTATCTACCAACCCAGCAGCACTGGCCAAGCTGTGTGTGCAGATAACCATTAACCAAGGTCAACAGTTCTCGGAGGAAGATTTTAAAGGCAAAACGAACTCAGTTGGAAAGGGATCCATGCCAGAACTCCCTGATACAGAGATCATGGAGGAGAAAGAGAAGGGATAGGACAGTGGCCATCGTGCAGAAGAGTTAGAAGAGATACCTATCAGGAAGGACGATCATTCAAAGGTAGTCAGGATAGGTTCAACATTGAAGGCAGAGGTAAAGGAGGATCTGATAAAGCTCTTACAAGAATATAATGACATCTTTGCATGGAGTCATGAGGAGATGCTGGGGATACCCGTTACCTTAACGGCTCACAGGTTAGCGGTAGATCCCACCTTCAAGCCAGTCAAACAGAAGAGAAGGCATTTCAACCAAGCAAGAAATGCTACGGTACAAGACGAGGTTAACAAACTACTAAAGGCAAAATTCATTAGGGAAGTCATGTTGACCAAAGCAAATGGAAGTGGTGCATGTGCGTTGACTGTGCAGATCTCAACCGCGCTTGCCCGAAAGACAGCTTCCCGCTACCAAAAATCGACCAACTGGTAGATTCAACAGTGAGTAACAAGATACTAAGCTTTATGAACGCCTTCTAAGGATACAACCAGATTATGATGCACCCAGCTGACCAGGATAAAACCAGTTTCATAACCGGGCAAGGCCTGTACTGCTACAAGGTCATGCCCTTCGGGCTCAAAAATGCTGGGGCTACCTACTAGCGCCTGGTCAACCGTTTATTCAGGGGACTGATAGGAAAGTCAATGGAGGTATACATCGATGATATGATCATGAAATCTCAAGTAGCTGAACATCACCAGGACCACCTCTGCCAGACTTTCTAGATAGTCAGAAGAAATCATATGCTATTGAATCCTGCTAAATGCGCCTTCGGAGTTACAGCCTGGAAATTTCTCGGATTCATGGTCCATGAGAGAGGGATTGAAGCTAATCCCGAGAAGATCAAAGCCATCCTAGATCTTGAGTCTCCCACCTCAATCAAGCAAGTGCAAGGTTTGACTGGACGAATTGCAGCCCTGAACCGCTTCATATCACGATCCACTGACAAGTGTATCCCGTTCTTCAGGGCAATCAAATAAGGGAAGAACATGAAATGGAACTAGGACAACGAGCTAGCTTTCCAATCATTGAAGAGGTACCTCGCTAGCTCACCACTGCTAGCTAGCCCGGTACCAGGAGAATAATTACAGTTATACCTGGCAGTATCTGAAACCACTGTCAATGGAGCATTGGTAAAAGAATGCGGAGATGGGGTCCAATCGCCCTGTCTACTGTGTGAGCCGTGCCCTAACCATATCAGAAAAGAACCACACTCTCATAGAGAAGCTTGCCTTCGCATTGGTAGTTGCTGCCAGGAAGCTCTGCCCTTATTTCCTTGCTCACACAATCGTGGTAGTCACTGATCAACCTCTGAGTCAATTTCTCCAAAGGCCGGACGTATCGTGAAGACTTGTGCTGTGGGCCCTCGAGCTCACCCAGTTCGATATCAAGGCCCAGGCTTTGGTGGATTTCGTGGAAGAATTTAGTGCAATCCCCGATCAGAGTGCTACCCCGAGCCTGAATCAAGCTCCTCATAAGGAGCAAGAGCCTGCAGATTGGCCTACCAATCGAGACATCTGGATCTTATATACCGATGGGGCAACCAATCAAGTAGGAAGCGGAGGTGGGATTATTCTAACCGACAAAGAAAAAGTTGAGTGCTGTCACTATTTCAGATTCGAGTTTAGCATCACCAACAATGAGGCTGAATATGAAACCTTGTTAGTAGGAATGAGAACATCAGTAGAGCTAGGGGCAGATTACCTCCTTGCCAAATGTGACTCGCAACTGGTAGTTATTCAAATAACAGGTCTATACCAGGCCAAAGGGGATAACATGGCAACCTACCTCGAAAAAGTCCAAGAGTTGTTGCCCCGCTTCAAAGGTTTCAGGATCGAGCAGATACCTAGGCAGTAGAATCATCGAGCTGATGTCCTTGCCAAGATAGTTGCAAGTGGAGGACAAGCACTGCATTAAGCATAGCTGAAGGCATGGAAGTCAACCCTGTAGAATGACTACCATGCTGGATGGACCCATCGTGGATTATCTTTAGTCAGGAAAGCTCCCTGAAAACCCTGATAAAGCTCGCAAGGTCAAGAGAACCTCGGTCCGTTACTGCTTGGTAGAGGGGCACATTTACCGTAAATGTAGGTCACTCCCCTTGCTTAGATGCCTACATCCCGATGATACGAACTGGGCATTGAGAGAAATGCATTCAGGGGACTGTAGAAATCATGTCGAGGGAGAAGCACTAGCTTACCAAGTGCTACGCATGGGATATTTCTGGCCAACCTTGCACCATGATGCAAGGCAGTTCATGCAGTCTTGTGAACCATGTCACAAAATGGCCAACCTGCATCACCTACCTCCAGAATGATTATCTACCATCAGCTCACCGTATCCGTGTGCCTTCTGAGGAGTAGATCAGATTGGAACTCTCCCAACCGCGCCTTGTCAGCAGAAGCATGCAATCGTGGCTATTGATTATTTCACCAAGTGGGTGGAAGCGGAACCCCTCTCTAGAATTACCAATGCAAATACGACAAAATTCATCAAGAAAAATGTAGTTTGCAGGTTTGGATCCCTGATGGTCATCATCACGGATCTGGGTAAGCAATTTGATAACGCCAGATTCCAGGAATTCTGTGAGAATCTGGGGATTGAGCTTTGCTTTGCATCTGTAGCACATCCTCAGACTAATGACCTAGTAGAGGCCACAAATAAGACTATCAAGAGGCTCCTGAAAAAGAAGCTTCAACAGAAGAAATAGAGATGGGCAGATGAACTCCCAGGCGTGCTATGGGCTTACCGTACCACCAAAAGAACTTCTACTAGAGAGACCCCCTACTCACTAGCTTTCGGGGTATAAGTTGTCTTTCCTATTGAGCTTAAGCTCACCTCTTTCTGGGTTCAACATTTCAACCCCAATAGGAATGAAGACAAGCTGAGGGCCAACCTAGAGCTCCTAGAGGAGAAACAGGACAGGGTTGTAGAAAGGGTAGTAGTTTACCAGAACCTAGATTGCTCGTTACTTCAACATAAGAGTAAGAGTCCAAAGCTTCAAAGAAGGGGACTTGGTTCTCAGGAAGGTTACTCAGAATACCAGGAAGAGGTCGGACGGGGTACTGTCACCTAATTGGGAAAGTCCCTACCTAATCAGAATGGTGATCCAAGGTGAAGCCTACAAGTTGGACGACATGAATGGACATCCTATAGACCACACTTGGAATGCAGATCACCTCAATAGGTTTTACCCATAAGTCATGCAGTGGAAATCAGCTGGGGTTATCTCAAAACGAAAGTTAGAAGATGTTAGTAATCATGAGTGCTTGTATTCTCTTTTTGATCATCAATAAAGAAGGTTTCTTTCTCCATCTACTTTTGTCTACATCTATCTACATCTATCTACTTTATGTCGCCAATTGAATCCGCCTATGATCATCGCCTTAAGATCAGGAGACCTACAAAGCACTTCTGATGCCCTGAACTTGATAAAACCCTTCAGAAGGATCGCCTTAAAACAAGAAGAGCTACACATCACTTATAATGCCCTGGACCGGATTAATCCCTCTAGGAGGATCTCCTCGAGACCAGGATAAGCAGCATGGCCTTCCTGATGCCCTGGTCGGGCACAAGGATACGGTATGTAATAGCATAGTTGCCCGACGGATCAGACCTCGGCCGGGCACCGCCCCCTACTGAGAAGGGTCTGGATAATAAGTGTATAGCTGCTAGCCAGATCAAGGCATTGGCCGGGTACCACCCCCCGATAAGAAAGACTTGGTGCTAAAGTGGCCTTAGTTGCCTACCAAGATCTTATTGCCAGTATAATCGCCTTATTTTCGCCAATGATCGCCTCAAGACCAGAAAAGACAGTATGGTCTTCCTGCTGCCTTGGCTGGGTGCCACCCCCCTTTAGGAAGAGTCTGGTTAGTAAGGGCATAGTCGCCTGCTAGATAAAGGCCTTGGCCGAGTACTACCCCTTGTTGAGAAAGACTTAGTGCTAACATGGCCTTAGTCGCCTACCAGGATCTTGTTGCGAACACATTCTCCATCATGTTCGCCACGATACCAAGATTTCTAGAGCAGGAATGCAAGGTACCCTGATTCGCCAATTTGTTCGCCAATGCACCAAAATTTCTACAAACGGGAATGCGAGGTGCCCAGTTTCGCCAGAATATTCACCTAGAGACCTAGGTTCCTTGAAACAGGAAGACTAGGTACCAGGTTATTCGTTGAGGTACCAAGATCCCTGCAAATAGGAATGCGAGGTACCCAGATTCACCAAGTTCATTCGCCACGATATCAATATTCTTAGAACGGGAATACAAGGTATCTAGTTTCGCTAGAATATTCGCCATGGTACCAAGATTCCTAAAATAGGAATGCAAGGTACCTAGACTGCAAAATTATTCGCCATTACGTTCACCCTTATTAAGGAACCAAGATTACTAGAACAGGAATGCAAGGTACCTGTATTTTACAGATTTTTCCGCCAAGGTACCAGGATCCTCAGAAGAATAAGGATCTCCAGTACCCAGGCTTCTTTCAACTAAATCTCCGCCAAGCTACCAAGGTTCCTCGAAATGGAACGCCTGGTACCTTGACTCGCCTGCATACAATGATCACTGACAACAATGGGCCACATTGAGCCTCGGGTAAAAGGTCCTGAGATTCTTCGATGATATCATGGTACCTGTCTCCTGCCATTTCTCTACTTCTGTTCCTATCAGAATCCTGGCGTTATCGATAATTGATTAAATTAAGTTTTATGTTGTGGACTATTGATCGGGCCAAATATGCAGTATATTTAGGCCCTCAGATCCTTACCTTCTGTTCTGTTTTCTTGTGTTTTTCTATCTTTGATGGGTTGTTTTGTGCATATTTGTAGGAAATGATGCAAAGACAGGTTTGGAAGCATATTGCAGTGATTCCGGCAGAAAAGGGGCGAAAGTAAAGGCAAAGGAGTACAAACAGCTCTACAGTACGGGTCCAGTACGGGTCAAGTGCGGGTCGCAACCGCACTCTGACCGCACTCCAGCCGCACTCATATTCATAGCCTGGACGGGATGCAAGTGAAGAGATAAAGTACGGGTACATTACGGGTACAGTGCGGGTCATCCAACCGCACTTCACCGGCACTAATGCCAAACCAGAGAAGCTGATGTTGCACCTGACGATAAAGTGCGGGTACTGTGCGGGTCATCCAACCGCACTCTACCCGCACTAATGCCAAACCAGAGAAGTTGAAGATGCACCTGACGTTAGAGTGCGGGTACTGTACGGGTCATCAAACCGCACACTACCCGCACTGTCACCAAGAACAGAATAGCAGAGTTGTACCTGACATTAGAGTGCGGGCACTGTGCGGGTCATGATGAGAAGGTTTTTGCAGTCAGAAAACCGTCCGTCAAAACAATTTATAAAACCTATGCGATGCGTTCACAAGTATAAATACAAGTAAAGCGGTAAGCACGGGTGTCGTCCACTGAGATCGGGGTAGCAGTGATAAGCTTAGGATTAATATAACTAGTATGCATAAAAGTAAAAGTGATGGTGAATGAAAATACAATATAAACTAAACTATGAAAGCAAATAAAATGGGATGATAATGGAGTGATGAATGAATGATGATGGCTCAACCTATTACTAATGTAGCCATCCTAGGATGTATAGTGATGGCTTCCAATTCCCTCACAAGTGGCTGACCTAGGATGTATAGTGAAGGCCGCCCGTTTGAGATTGGACGAGGCTTTAGGTTATCAACCGAATTCTACTCGAAGGTTAGTTCTCGTAGAATCACTAAAGTAGCCAACCTAGGGTGTATAGTGGAGGCTTCTAATTCTCTCACAAGTGGCTAACATAGGATGTAAAGTGAAAGCCACTAATTCAAGATTAGATTAAGGGCATGGTTTTAGAGTCGGATTTCCGGAAATCCTTCCATTCAATTGAGCATTAGACAACCTAATTGCCTACTCAAGTAATCCAAATCAATCATGCAAAGAGGGTGTATCCAAGCAAATCAATAATGGAAATCAATTCAAGCAATTGAATAAAACATAGAGATAGAATAAATATAACACATAGAGTTTATTTACAAAGCCCAATATCCATCAAACAAATAAAATCAACCCCATAGTGGGGTATTTTAGCTACTCATGTTCTATTACAAACAAATAAACTAAGAGAGAGAGTAGAGATAACCCTTGAAGATTGATCTCTTTCCTTGAAGCTTGAATCCAAGTCTCCTAGTTGCCTTTGATTGAGTAGAGATGGTTTGGATGATAGGGAGATGTATTACTAGCTAAAGATACAAGTGTTGGGAGGTATGGTGATCATTTGGTTCGTTCCCATCCTTTTCTATTTATAGAGGATGGAAAAATAGGTCACTTAAGCTTGAAACCAGAAACTGTCGCGCGCAGAGTGTGGGTGGAGTGCGGGTGAATTACCCGCACTGTAACCGCACTGTAAGGGTTTTCTTCATCTTCAGGTCTCTGATCTGGGCAATAGTGCGGGTGGAGTGCGGTTGGATTACCCGCACTTGACTCGCACTTGACCCGCACTGTAGTCGCACTTGAGTCACACTGTACTATCAGGTGCAAAATCCCTCCTCTGTTTTGAGCAATAGTGCGGGTGGAGTGCTGGTGGATGACCCGCACTGTACCCGCACTGTAATGTCAGGTACAACTCTTCTCTTCTGTTCTTGGTGACAATGCGGGTTGAGTGCGGTTTGATGACCCGCACAGTACCTGCACTTTATCGGCAGGTGCAACATCAGTTTCCTGGTTTGGCATTAGTGCAGGTTAAGTGTGGTTGGATGACCCGCACTGTACCCGCACTTTATCTCTTCACTTGCATCCTGTCCCGGCTATGAATATGAGTGCTGCTGGAGTGCGGTCAGAGTGCGGTTGCGACCCGCACTTGACCAACACTGGACCCGCACTGTAGAGCTGTTTGTACTCCTTTGCCTTTACTTTCGCCCCTTTTCTGCTGGAACACTACAATAATCTTCCAAACCCAGAATTACATCTATTGCCTGCAATTAGCACGAATGAGCCTATTAGACATAAAATATATAGAAAATACACATAAGAATGAGACAAAGGAATAGGAATGAGGGCCGAAATATACAACAATTTAGGCACGATCAAACACCCCCAAACCAAACCTTTGCTCGTCCTCGAGCAAACATAAAACGAAACAAAGACACAAACTAAAAATGACTTGAACTAAAAACTTTCTTAGACACAAAGAAAAACTTGCTGCAGAACCAACTAGCAGAGAGATTAGCAAAAGCAAATGGGAGCGAGGAATGAGCATATGCGAAATGTTCTAAACAACTCAAAGACACCCCAAGGGAAACTGGCATAACACGAATCCCACACTTAAAATGCCCTCGCCTCAGAAACTACTCACTCTCACACCTCGAGCGTAATTCGCTTCGAAACTAGGTTCTCACATGGATTCTCTCTTATCTTTCCTCTCAGAACCTAGGTTCACACTCATGCAACATGTATGCCAATGAATTTATGTAACTGAATCAACTTAGTTGCATACATTTAGTGTAGAATAAATGCTGTTTTCAGTGACTGAGTCTCATGAAAGAATCACGTGTCATGAATGTGGAAAGAGCATTCATTAACTAATATTCCCAATCTAGACGCCCCCTAAGATCAACTAGGTCTTTCCATTTGGTTGTAACGTTGCCACGGTGAATGGTGATTTAGAAGAATGAGAATTTAGGCACAAGCACTAATCAACCAAGTTAAGGCAATACATTCTACGCTTAAGCATTTAATTTCTCGTGCAACTCCCCTTCCAAATACAATATGGCGTCCAGGCATACAATTAGACTCTACGTGCAATCTTTAACTACTCATGTTACCCATTTGAGTAGCATTTCCTATTTACACAAGGCATTTGAAGCATATTTTTCTTTTGTTACTTTTTGGTTCTTTTCTTTTCTTTTCTTTTCTTTTCATGCGTTTTTACTATACACATTTTCACAACTCATTACTCTTTCCTAGGTACACGCCATTTATCAAATTAAAGCACAACTTTACACTCCTAAGCCTCAACAAGATCAATTAAGAGAGGGTTGGCTAAGTGTTTAGGTTGCTTGGGTTATGGAGAACGTGGGTGTAGAATGGAAAAGTCTATATGTGTTTGGCATCAACATTGGCTTGGGAGCAGACATATTACGGGAATGGGAAGTATTTAGGCTTTCTTTTTGAGTGGCTAAAACACACATTGCCTAATATCACTTCAAAGGATCAATCTACCAAGGGAATAAAAGTTTCTGTCAACCAATCCACATATATGATGCATGTTCAATGACAAATGATAATTTTTGATGTAGTGAGACTATGCATGGTGTTTGAATAGTGTTTACAGATTTGAAAAACATTTTCCCTCAAATATACACGCTTTTGGCTTGTGTTTGTGATCTCACAAGGGAAATCTCCACTATTAGAACAAGGCGCTTGAGCACCGAGTTCCCTAAACTTGGACACTAGAAGATGAGACTAGCCCATGAAGTGCAAGTGAGACCCCTAAAGTAACTAAGAGTTATTGAATAAACACACAAAGCATACACACATTCGCCACAAACACTATGCTACAGGTATCTCACCAAGCTAAATAAGCTCAAAATTTTGGCTAAGCGGCAACTTTTTCAAAAATAAGACACAAAAATGACTCAAGACACAAAAGACGACTCAAAAAGGCGTCAACACCCCCAAACCAAAACCCAACATTGTCCTCAATGTTGAAGACAAGAGAATCTAGCCTAGCGGCACGCACCTAACATGACTCTAACAAACCTAGGCACTAATCAAACACAATCAATGCGCCAACAAAATAAAAATGACTCAAACAAGGCTCACAAAATAAAGGCAATTCATGCAATATATCATTGAAGCACAAGTCAAGCTTAACATCATGCATTTATCAAAATTGACGGAATGGAGCATGAACAACCCCCAAACCGAATTAAACAATATAAAGCACATGCATTCATACTTGCACAAGAGCCTCTGGCTCTTTCATCCACAAATATAATCAATAAATTCAATGTGCAAATATCCACAAAATATAACATTCTAACCAAACTATCCCAACATCACAATTTATTGAATTTAAACAACATAAAGCATAAAACTAACTACATGCATCAAAATTATTCAATGGGATGCATTCATGGAGAGGTTAGGGTCCTCTAAGGGTGGTTTGACCAAGTTAGGAAATTCCTTATTTTTCACTACCCAAATAAATTTAGGTGCCTTCATTAACTTTTCCTTGAACATGTTTCTATATAAGTGCACTCGGTCTTTCCTTACCCATATTTGCTTGACCCTAGGTGGACTCCATCTATTCCTAGGACCTCTAGTTTTCCTATGTTGATTTGGCTTGTAATTTTTAGCCTTAAAGTGATCTATCTTAGAACATGCAAAGCAAAAGATATTAGAGTTAGAGGAACTCCCCTTTGATGCGTGGTCTTGAGGACGTTTGATTTGTTTCACTTGTAACGCCTTGACCTCTTCCTCCTTTTTGCTTAGTGCTACCTTTGCTTCCTCTAAGGCATTGGCTTTTTGGTCAACCTCCATTTGCATCTTCATTGACTTGTGAGCTATCTCATCTTCAAAATCTTTTGATAGCC
Organism: Dipteronia sinensis; assembly: GCA_033220585.1. Taxonomy (NCBI): domain Eukaryota; kingdom Viridiplantae; phylum Streptophyta; class Magnoliopsida; order Sapindales; family Sapindaceae; genus Dipteronia; species Dipteronia sinensis. The sequence goes on along the minus strand of CM065643.1, from coordinate 26,436,072 downwards.
ACACTAAGTTCTCCAAATCCTTCGATGCGGTACTCTTCTCGGCTTCAAATCTCTCAAGTCGTTCCTCCAATTCTTTGTTCTTGTCCGAGACTTCGCTATTTGTCTTCTTGAGAGTACCATTCTCAACCCTGAGCATCTTCACTTCAAATAATAGTTTCTTGTTCAACTCTTGGAGATTACTCGCCTTTTCCATTCCCTATGCGTCTCTCTCTTGAAGTGCTTCATTCTCTTCCTTCAACACACCCCTTTCCAACACTAGCTCTGTGCTCACGCTCATAAGCTGCTAGTTCATCTTGATCATCATGTCCATCTCGTCCATTCTCTTGCTTCGCTCCACTTCAAATTCTATTCGGAGCTTATACATGTCTTCTTTTGAGAAATTGGAGGAATCCACCGGCTTGGTTGCTTTAACTTGGAAACAACTCTGATTTACCGGGGTGAACTACTGGGCGTATTCTAGCATTTGGGTGGTTTTTTCTTCTATGAAGGCTTGAGTCTCTTGTTGAGAAGTTATCATTTGCTCAGTCTCCCGTACATGATTCTTCATGAAATTTCGTAGTTGATCTTCAACGGAATTTGACTGGAATGACGAGCTGTAGGCATTCTCGTTAGGCTCGTAGCTTGACCCTAAATTTTGTCAAAAGGAATCCATAGAGTCCTGAAACAAACAAAAACAAAACTACCAAAGCAATAAAAAGAAACTAAAAAAACTAAAAATAACTAATAAACTAATAGTATTAAAACTACTCTAATCACTACTACACACACCGATCCCCGGCAGCGGCGCCATTTGATGAGAAGGTTTTTGCAGTCAGAAAACCGTCCGTCAAAACAATTTATAAAACCTATGCGATGCGTTCACAAGTATAAATACAAGTAAAGCGGTAAGCACGGGTGTCGTCCACTGAGATCGGGGTAGCGGTGATAAGATTAGGATTAATATAACTAGTATGCATAAAAGTAAAAGTGATGGTGAATGAAAATACAATATAAACTAAACTATGAAAGCAAATAAAATTGGATGATAATGGAGTGATGAATGAATGATGATGGGACTACATAGTTGATGGACTCGTAGGTGAATATTGAGGCAATTGCAACAAACTCTCAATTAAGCACATATTGACAAATGTAACCAACCTAGGGTGTATAGTGTTGGTATATATCTATAGCAAGAGGTCAACCTAGGGTGTATAGCGAAGACCTCCTACTAGAGATTAATCCCTCCTAAGCAACCAACAGTGGCTAGTTACTCAATTGGGACTTGTTCCATGAATGCTCATCTATCTAGCTATGGCTCAACCTATTACTAATGTAGCCATCCTAGGATGTATAGTGATGGCTTCCAATTCCCTCACAAGTGGCTGACCTAGGATGTATAGTGAAGGCCACCCGTTTGAGATTGGACGAGGCTTTAGGTTATCAACCGAATTCTACTCGAAGGTTAGTTCTCGTAGAATCACTAAAGTAGCCAACCTAGGGTGTATAGTGGAGGCTTCTAATTCTCTCACAAGTGGCTAACATAGGATGTAAAGTGAAAGCCACTAATTCAAGATTAGATTAAGGGCATGGTTTTAGAGCCGGATTTTCGGAAATCCTTCCATTCAATTGAGCATTAGACAACCTAATTGCCTACTCAAGTAATCCAAATCAATCATGCAAAGAGGGTGTATCCAAGCAAATCAATAATGGAAATCAATTCAAGCAATTGAATAAAACATAGAGATAGAATAAATATAACACATAGAGTTTATTACAAACCCCAATATCCGTCAAACAAATAACATCAACCCCATAGTAGGGTATTTTAGCTACTCATGTTCTATTACAAACAAATAAACTAAGAGAGAGAGTAGAGATAACCCTTGAAGATTGATCTCTTTCCTTGAAGCTTGAATCCAAGTCTCCTAGTTGCCTTTGATTGAGTAGAGATGGTTTGGATGATAGGGAGATGTGTTACTAGCTAAAGATACAAGTGTTGGGAGGTATGGTGATCATTTGGTTCGTTCCCATCCTTTTCTATTTATAGAGGATGGAAAAATAGGCCACTTAAGCTTGAAACCAGAAACTGTCGTGCGCAGAGTGTGGGTGGAGTGCGGGTGAATTACCCGCACTGTAACCGCACTGTAAGGGTTTTCTTCATCTTCAGGTCTCTGATCTGGGCAATAGTGCGGGTGGAGTGCGGTTGGATTACCCGCACTTGACTCGCACTTGACCCGCACTGTAGTCGCACTTGAGTCGTACTGTACTATCAGGTGCAAAATCCCTCCTCTGTTTTGAGCAATAGTGCGGGTGGAGTGCTGGTGGATGACCCGCACTGTACCCGCACTCTAATGTCAGGTACCACTCTGCTCTTCTGTTCTTGGTGACAATGCGGGTGGAGTGCGGTTTGATGACCCGCACAGTACCCGCACTTTATCATCAGGTGCAACATCAGCTTCCTGGTTTGGCATTAGTGCGGGTTAAGTGTGGTTGGATGACCCGCACTGTACCCGCATTTTATCTCTTCACTTGCATCCTGTCCCGGCTATGAATATCAGTGCGGCTGGAGTGCGGTCAGAGTGCGGTTGCGACCCGCACTTGACCCGCGCTGGACCCACACTGTAGAGCTGTTTGTACTCCTTTGCCTTTACTTTCTCCCATTTTCTGCTGGAACACTGCAATAAGCTTCCAAACCTAGAATTACATCTATTGCCTGCAATTAGCACTAATGAGCCTATTAGACATAAAATATATAGAAAATACACACAAGAACAAGACAAAGGAATAGGAATGAGGGCCGAAATATACAAAAATTTAGGCACGATCAGGTCAACCAACCGCACTCTACCCGCACTGTTGCTCAAGACAGAAGGTAGATTTTGCACCTGATAGGGAAGTGCGATTCAAGTGCAATCACAGTGCGATTACAAGTGCGGGTCGAGTACGGGTAATTCAACCGCACTCCACCCGTACTATTGCCCTGATCCGAGAACTGAAGATGAAGGCAACCCATACAGTGCGGGTACAGTGCGGGTAATTCACCCGCACTCCACCCGCAATCCGAGTGCGTTAGTTTGATTTTCAGAGCTTAAGTGACTTATTTTTTGTATCTTGTATAAATAGAAAAGTATAGAAACGTTTTAGGGAGATTTTGACTCCGTTTTGCAGAGGTTAAACACTTTTAGACCTAGAATCTCTCTCTCTCTCTCTCTCATCCTTACATTCTCTACTCAAGTTCAAGGAAGTTAGGAGATTGGAGCCACTTCAAGGAAGGAGATGTTCTCCAAGGGTTCTTTCTCTTTCCCTTCTCTTAGTTTCCTAGCTGTAATGAGTAGCTAAATCCCCTCTAAGGGGTTGATGGAGTAGTTAGTTGAATATTGGGCTTGTACATAAACTTGATATTATATTGATATTCATGTCTATCTTTCATTGATCTATTCTTGTTGTGAATGTTTATCATTGATTTCTTGTGTAGATACATCCTCTTTGCAAGATGTCTTTGTATTATGTATGAGTATTGCATCTAGATATACATCCTATTTAGTTGTTTAATGCTCTAAAGAATGGACGGAAAGTCATGAATTCCGACACTTAAACCGCGGTTTTAATCTAACCTCGATCGAGTTTCCGGCACTATACATCCTAGGTCGGAACCCGTGAGAGAGTTAGAAGTCATCACTATACATCCTAGGGTGACTATTTGTAATCGGTTGAGTCATTGTTAGGTAGACGAGCTTCATTTCTGGAATCCGATAAACAACCAACTCTATACATCCTAGGTTGGTAGTTTACGACGGATTAATCCCTAATAGGTGGTCAGCACTATACATTCTAGGTTGGCCGCCTTCTAGGGATAAATAACCGACTCTATACATCCTAGGTCGGTTACCTTGAATAGCCGTGCTATTGAAAAGTTTGTTGCATTGCCCAGTATTTACTTTCGTATCCATTAACTCCTTAGTTTCCATCATCTATATATATCCCTCATTCCATTTCCCCCTTCATTTAGTTTGCATAATTAATTTAGTGTTATTTTTAGGGTAATTCACCACCTTCATTTTCACCAACTCATTTTCGATATTATATATATACATATCATTACTTTAGCAATAACTAATTTGGCTAACTCTGCTCCGTGTGGACGACACCCCACTTGCCACTATATTTATGTTTTCAAACTAATTTAGGCTTGTGAGGTTTTATCAAATATTGTTACGGATTGATCTTTTAAAACGACACTAAGAAAAACGTTCTGTCAACTATTGCTCGAGTTTATGTTACAGTCATAAGCATGCGGCATAATTCAGTCAACAGATATAGAGGAAAATGGGTTTTTCTTCATTGATCAAATCAGGGAACCCAGCCCTTTATTTCTGGATACATACAAGAGAGAAACGAGGGTATCTCCGCTGATCCAATCAGGGAACTGACGGGACTATTTTCGTGTGTCATTTTAAAAGATCAATCCGTCAACAAATATTTGTAAAAAACCTCACGCAGCCTAAATTGGTTTGAAAAACACAAGTATGGTGGCAAGTGGGGTGTCGTCCACAGGGATCGGAGCTAGCTAAGGTTAGCTATTGCAAAAGTAATGCTAATGTATATATATTATAAACGAAACATAAAATGATGAAGATGTAGATGGTGAATTATCCTATGAGTAACACTAAATTAATTATGCAAACTAAAAGAAAGGGAAATGGGATGAAGGATATATAGTTGATGGAAACTAAGGACTTAACGGATACGAAAGTAAATACTGGGCAATGCAACAAACTTGTCAATAGGCACGTCTATTCAAAGGTAACTGACCTAGGATATATAGAGTCGGTTATTTATCCCTAGAATGTGGCCAACCTATGATGTATAGTGAGGACCACCTATTTGGGATTAATCCGTCGTAAACTACCAACCTAGGATGTATAGTGTTGGTTGTTCGTCGGATTCTGAAAATGAATCTCGTCTACCTATCAATGACTCAACCGATTGTAAATGTAGTCAACCTAGGATGTATAGTGATGACTTCTAATCCTCTCACGAGATCCGACCTAGGATGTATAGTGCCTGAAACTTAATCGAGGTTAGATTAAGACCGCGGTTTAAGATTCGGAATTCATGACGTTCCGTCAATTCATTAGAGCAAGAGACAACTAAATAGGATGTATATCTAGATGCAATACTCATACATAATCCAAAGAAATCTTGCTAAGAGGATGTATCTACACAAGAAATCAATGATAACCATTCATAACAAGAATAGAACAATGAAAGATAGACATGAATATAAATATAACATCAAGTTTATGTACAAGCCCAATATCCAACTAACTACTCCATCAACCCCTTAGAGGGGATTTAGCTACTCATTACAACTAGGAAAATAAGAGAAAGGAAAGAGAAAGAACCCTTGGAGAACATCTCCTTCCTTGAAGTTGCTTCAATCTCTTACCTTCCTTGAAGTTGAGTAGAGAATGTAAGTATGTGAGAGAGAGAAATTCTAGATCTAAGTTGTGTAAAACATCTGAAAAAGGGAGTCAAAGGCTGCTGAAAACATTTTCATCATGTTCTATTTATACAACATACAAAAATAGGTCACTTAAACTTCAATAATCAAACTGGCGCGCGTGGAGTGCGGGTGGAGTGCGGGTGAATTACCCATACTGGACCCGCACTGTATGGGTTGTCTTCATCTTCAGTTCTCAGATCTGAGAAATAGTGCGGGTGGAGTGCGGTTGAATTACCCGCACTTGACTCGCACTTGACCCGCACTTGACACACACTTTACTCGTACTTTACTGTTAGGTGCAAAATCCACTCTTCTGTCTTGAGCAATAGTGCGGGTGTAGTGCGGTTGGATGACCCGCACTATACCCGCACTCTAATGTCAGATGCAAATCCACTTTTCTGTCTTGAGCAACAGTGCGGGTGGAGTGCGGTTGGATGACCCGCACTGTACCCGCACTCTAATGTCAGGTGCAAATCAGTTTCTCTGGTTTTGGCAACAGTGCGGGTGGAGTGCGGTTGGATTACCCGCACTGTACCCATACTTTAAAGTCAGGTGCAACCCAGCTTCTCTGGCTTTGGCAACAGTGCGGGTAGAGTGTGGTTGGATGACTAGCACTGAACCCGCACTGTAACTCTTCTCCTGCATCAGGTCCCGGCTATGAGCATGAGTGCGGTTGGAATGCGGTTTCGACCCGCGCTTGACCCGCACTGTAGAGCTGTTTATGATCCTTTGTCTTTTCTTTTGCCCATTTTCTGCCGGAACCACCGCAACATGCTTCCAAATCCACCATTGCACCATTTCCTACAATTACGCACATAAAATCCCATTAGAGATACCAAAACGCACAAAAACAGAACACAAGATAAGGATTTGAGGGCCTAAATATACTACATATTAGGCACGATCAAACACCCTCAAACCAAACCTTTGCTCAGTCCTTGAGCAAACATAATCTAAAACAATCAGACGCCAACTTATTGTAAATCCTAGACACCTAAATAATAATTCAAAAATGCCACAAGTCCAATGTGTGATATGATACACATAGGTGTGATAGAGAGGAGAAAGACATATGCACAAGATCAAGAGCAATTTGGAGACACCCAAGGGAGGCTCGTACGAACACGAATCCCACACCTAAAGGCATTCATGAATTAGGGACAACTTACTCCCATACATTGAGCATAATTCGCTTCAATTCTAAAGCTCGCATGGATTCTCTCTTTTCTTTCCTCACAGAGTCCTAAGTTCCACACAAACGAGTATGCAAAGATGAATTCTGCACACAATTTAAGCAATGAACTATCCTAGGAAAGAGTCACTATGCCATGGACGTGAAAGATCGTGCTTTAACCGACATTCCCAACCTAGACTTAATATGGATCAAATAGGGCTTTTACACTGGTTATAGTATGGCTATGGGGTTTAATGAGGTTACACAAAGAATATGGACATTTGGAGCTCAAACTCACCAATCATGCTAGAATATATCCCTACACCCATACAACGTTCTTTTATCACTCATATGCAAACCTCTAGGCAATCGTTTAACCCACATTCATGCCTTCAATGTTGCACTCCGTTTGAGTGTATTTAGCATAACATAATCACAATTATGGCACACAAGTACAAATTCCCTTTGAATTTTTACAATTTCACAATCACAATGTTGTACTCCGTTTTGAGTTGTTACAATTTCCCTTTCTTGGGCACTTATGGCACACAAGTACAATTCTTAGCCCTTTCCTTGCATATTTTCAACAATTATTTCATTTTACCCGCTCTTTGAGCATTTAGAGCATAACTCCTTTCATCACCACCATTTCACATCCTAACATGATAAGTACAAGGGTAGGCATGTGTTTAGGCTATTAGGTATATGATTGAATGTGGTATAAAATACAAGAGTAAGTGTTTGGCCTCAAGCTTGGCTTTGAAGCACACAATATGGTATGAACGTGTTTAGGCTAGTAAAAGTAATTCAGTGCACACGCATTCCCTAATGTCACCTCCACAACCATCTAAAAAGGGAATGAAAGCATTCATCACGCACTTCAAAAAATGATATGCAAGTCCTATGGCATATGACATAAATGACGAGAGGCATGTTTAAGAATAATCAATAATACACTCAAAATACGCACTTTAACGCTTGTATTTGTGATCTCACGGGCATCTCCACTATTAGAACTAGGCATGGAAACATTGAGTCCCCACTACTTAACACCAACGGGTGGGACGACCCCATGGCGGTGCAAGCAAACCCCCAAGTAGCACCAAACTCTGTCACAACGTCAGAGCACATACAAAGAATTCGTCAAAAGTACACTCTAGAGGCATCATACCCATACTGGTTACAGTTTGAAAATTGGACAAGCGACAAAATTGAAAAATTGGACACTACAAGACTATAATGACGACTATACAAGGCGTAACACACCCCCAAACCAAAACTCAACAATGTCCCCATTGTTGGAAACCACAAGGTATGTTCTAACAGAGGAGAAACACCATAGAAGACTCAAAAATTATAAACATGCATAAAGCGTAACCAATAACAAGTATAATCTCAATAATAGCGGAATGAGGGTTCAACACCCCCAAACCGGATCTAGACATAAGCTCAAAACTTGCAGAAGTATGTAATCAATATGCACTCAACCATGCTCATTCATATTAACAAAATTTAAATTCGCATTCATCGAAAACTTATTGCAATGAAGTACAAAATCGAAGGTAGAAACTCCCTTTAGAAGGAAGCTAGTTCGTTATCCATGCGTGTTGTCTTGTACTTCCCAAAAGATGCACAACCTAGCTTAAAACACACAACAACTCTACCAAACGAAAATCAAATGTGAAAAGGAAAAATAAAAATAAAAATACCAATTCAAATAAAACTAAGAAAGCTAAAAGTTTAAATATGACCTGAGTGGGCTGCCTTCCACCAGTGCTCAGACATGATAGATGTTCTATGGCTCAGTAAGTTCCATGGCACCAACACCCTTGCAGCAGGTTTCTGGTCCAAAATACGGTTTTAGCCTATTCCCATTAACTTTGAATATTCCATTGTTCCTCAAATTCTGAATGTCTACAGCTCCGTTAGGTGAGACATTAATAACACGGTGTGGGCTTGACCATCTCGATTTCAACTTCACAGGGAACAACTTCAAATGGGACTCATAAAGTAACACCAGCATGCCCAGTTGGAACTCTTTCCTTACCAATCGCTTGTCATGAATAACTTTTGTTTTTTCTTTGTAAAGCTGTGAACTCTTATAGGCTTCCAACCTGAATTCATCCAACTCGTTCAACTGATTGCATCTTTCTTCACCTGCCTTGTCATACTCCCAATTCAACTTCTTAATCGCCCACCAAGCTTTATGTTCTAGTTCTACTGGAAGGTGGCAAGCCTTACCAAAAACCGACCTATACGGGCTCATCCCAATAGGAGTTTTGAAAGCCGTTCGGTACGCCCATAAGGCGTCAGATAGTTTCAATGCCCAATCATTCCTAGTGGAGGAGACCATCTTCTCCAGAATCTGCTTGATGTGCCTGTTACTTACTTCAACCTGTCCCGATGCATGTGTGTTGTATGGTGTGGCCACCTTGTGACGCACCCCATACTTCTTCAATAGATTTCCCAAGACTTTGTTACAGAAATGGCTCCCTCCATCACTAACGATCACCCTTGGAATCCCAAATCGGGTAAGAATATGTTCCTTTACGAATTTTACCACCACATTACTATCATTGGTCTTTGTGGCAATAGCCTCAACCCATTTGGAAACATAGTCAACCCCCACTAAAATATAGTTGTTTCCACAAAAAGGTGGGAACGGTCCCATAAAATCAAGACCCTAAGTGTCAAATATTTCAAGCACCAAAATTCCAGTTTGTGGCATCTCATTCTGTTTACCAATGCTCCTTGTGCGCTGGCCCCTATCACATGCTACACAAAACAGATAAAGCATATTTAAAAAGTGACACCCAGAAGAAACCTGATTGCAGCACCTTAAGTGCTGTCTTACGTGCGCTGAAATGGCTGTAATTCTTTCTCTGTTGTTGAATAGTTCAATTGTTCATCATTCAAAATCCGGGATGAGTAATATATAACAAGCGGGTCTTTTCCAACCCTCTGACCCAAAACTGCACCTACAGCAAAGTCAGATGCATCGCACATTATTTCGAATGGTAAATCCTAAACTGGAGATGAGGTCAAGGCTTCTTTTAAAGATTCAAATGCCACCACACATTCTGCACTAAACACAATATCCTTGTCCTTTTGTAGCAACAAGCATAGTGGTCTGGAGGTCTTCAAAAAATCCTCGATGAATCGCCTGTAGAAACCCGCATGTCCAAGGAACGACCGGATGTCCTTCACATTGCGAGGAGGTGGCACACTTTTGATTACTTCAACCTTTGCCTTGTCTACCTCAATCTCTTTTTCAGATATTATGTGACCCAAGACAATCCCGTGTTGCACCATGAAGTGGCACTTCTCCCAGTTCAACACCAAATTGTTTTTCATACGTCTTTGTACCACTAATGATAAGTTGTCAAGACACAACTTGAAAGAGTCCCCGAATACTGAGAAATCGTCCATGAAGACTTCAATAATCTTTCCCACCATATCTAAAAAAAACGAAACCATACACCTTTGAAACGTACCAGGGGAATTGCAAAGGCCAAAGGGCATTCTTCGGAAAGCATAGTGTTAATAGCCAAATTTGGCTAGGGACTAAAGGGAAACTTTTCACACCCTCCTAGTCTGATTCTAGGCCTGAAGTCATCCACCAGGAGACCACGCTTCCCGAAATCGAGCTACGGTACCACCCCACATAAATAAAGGCGAGCTCCAGAAACACCCGGAGTAGAGCCCGACGCGACCAGATCGAGCCCGCGTCACCAAACCTGAAATCAAGAAGCTCCCCGAGGTCGATATTACCTCGCAACCTCTCCAGAAGCTCACCAAAACTCCGCCGTCATAGAAGAGTATCCGCACGGGGGACGCATCAAGCTCCGAAAAATCAAGGAAGGTCAAATCGAGCTTCTGGCTAGATTAAGCACTTGAATATCGGAACCAAGACACTAATCTACCTCGCTATATGATCTTCCTCGCCATACTACCATATTCAACTGACCTCTATGAAGGATACACTGGATCATATCTGGAAACATTACGTACATGCAGAACAAGTATTAGAGTCCAAAGAGGAAACAAACTGATCTCCCCCAAGATATCCTCCATTCATTTATTAACTCAAAGTCAATGACATTTAAACTAGGAATCCCGCCCGATAAGGAGGGGAGAGACGGAGAAAATCAAGGAGAGAAGCAGTTGATTTAACCTACAAAACTACGTATAAATGGAGAAAAAAAGAAAGAAAATAGAGAGACAACTTTTCGACAGGCATAAGACAACAACCCTACTACACCCTAGAGAGATTGAGAGCGATTGAGAGATATTTGTAAACGATACACCATTGATAAGAATAAAGAAAACATTTTCGTTCTCTTTTGTTCACTCTCTTTTGATGGTACTGATAATATTATTTTTTGTCATTTTTAACTAGCACTAACTAGAATACATTCTACCTTGACCACCACCTTCGTGGTAGTGGTTTTGAGGGAGTTAATTGAGATTTCTCACCCTGGGTAAAATTTCAGTTAACACTTTCTGGCGCCGTCTGTGGGAACACCCACACTCTGTTAATCAAATCAACTGTGTGCATTTTCATTGTTTTACAGGAACCGGGAGGCTCCGGTCATCCCAAGGACAGCACAGAGCTTCAGAACAACCTTCGGCGATGCCAACACGAAAGGCCCCATGGAGGGGGAAGAAGTCTAGACATCGTAGTCAAGCTCCAATCCGGATGACCAATGCGCGGGCTTCTGGCCACCCTATGATAAGCCAGGCCGCGCTCGACCAACAAACGGCAGCCTTCGTGGAAACCGTTCACCTCTGCCTGCTCGCCGAAGGCATCACAATCCAACCAACAAACCCAAATGATCAGAGACAACCTGCTTTTTACCGCCTAGGACCTCCTCCTCCAGCGCCAGCTCGCGATGGGACAGGGCGCCAACCTTCGATCCGGGATAGGCTAGGATCTATGCCCCCAGTTCCAAGAAGACCTTCATCATATCAGCCCAGGCTAGTTAAGTCTGCAGCAGATGCACTAACACGGGAGCAACGAGAGGCACCTAGCCCGACGGCCTCAAGAAAAGAAGCCCGGGCCTAAGAGGATGGAAGTCGACCAACCTCCCGAGTGGATCCCACCATAAAAGAGGATCAGGTAGAGGTCGCCAGTTCAGCAGAGGGATCCGCACCGAAGGATCCGAGGTCAATTCAAAGAAACCCGGAAACAAGCGACTGAGGGATCAGTTGGCAAAGCTACAGAAAGAGGTCCAACATATAAGATATGGGAAGAACAAGGAGGATAAGAAGGATCCATTAAGCGAGATGAACGCTCTCTTTATAAGAAGGATCCATGAAACAGAGCTCCCACCAAAATTTAAAATGCCAACAGATAAGTTCTCTGAAACGAAAGACCCCTTAAGCCACCTGGTGAGCTTCGTCCAACAGATGGAAGTTCAGAATACCACCAGAGCAGCAATGTGTAGGATGTTCCCAACGACCCTAACCGACTACGCGAAAACTTGGTTCAGGAAACTGCCTGCTGGTAGCGTGGATTCTTTCACAAAGCTATCAACAGACTTTTGCTCGCAATTCCAAGGAGTCAAACCTCGTCCAAAAGATCCCATACACCTCCAATATGTGATTCAGGAGCGAGGTGAAACACTTCGATCATACATGGAGCATTTTCACAAAGAAGTCATACAAATGGAAGTCTTTGTCGAAAAAGAGACTCTCGCCAATTTCAGGCGGAACTTGTGGGCAGGAAAGCTTTTCCGTTCCTTCACCAAGAGACCTCCAGAGACTTACCAAAAGGCCTATGACAGGGCTCTTGAGCAGGTCGAGGTCGACGAACAACTCAAAGTCAAGATGGAACACGATGATATGAGAACGACAAAGCGCTTGATGGTTTTCGAAGTAATGGTTGAATCAGGGATGCATCTGTACTCATAAGGAAGAGCGAGCATCCTCCCTATGAAGTCCTTGACCTCACCGGCCCTCTCTCTACCAACCCCAGCGGCTCCTGTTTCTCTACTCGACTCCTAGTCGACATCAACCGGAGCATCGGGATTGTTTGAAAAGCTCATCCCGATTGCAACATTCCGGTTGGAACGTCGACGTTCAAAAGGAACGTCGTCCCCACTGTCGCTATCGACAAATGCCCTTTTTCTAGGGGCGAGGCTCCCGCTGGCCACCACGTCACCATCAAACAGTTGCTCAATACTGTCGCCGCCCAGTGAAGACATGTTCACAGATTCGAGGTTTAGTTTCTTAGAAAAGGGAAAGTTGAAAGTTTGACGAAGAGGAAGCTAGGCTTTTTCTCTTGAAACTCTTGTTCGGGAAAGTTTGCCTAAGTTAGCACAATGTGAAGAAGCTGGGTTTATATAGAGATAGTTACTTGTAACAGGCAGAGAAGGTTATCAATGTTACGAGACAATCGGCGATATGGAGGGAACGGTTTTCGAGAAACATGCGCCCCTAAAAAATTTCCTTTTTTGAATTTGGCCTACCCTGGTCAGCCACATGGAAGATTCATTTAAATCAGCGTGCAAAGAGAAGATTCCCTCCGACAAGACGGTTGCAAAAAATTCTCCAAGTGTTATCCATCCTGACTCCAACTCCAACTTGGTACCGGTGTTAAAGTCAGGGGGACTTCTGTTAACAGGGTTTTCTGGCAAGGGACCAAAGGAAAATTTTCTGACAAAGACCTACCTAGGAAGAATCATCCTGATATTCCAAGTGACCAGTGAGATCGGTACCACTACTTAGATAGAGCCGATACTTGATAAGGCCAGGACCTCCATTACTTATCTATCTAGATAGGACATCAACTTCGCAAGTTAACGAAGGCATGTACCTCGCCCTACTGAAGCTCCTAATATCCACTTAAGACCGGTACGATGATAACTTGCACGCCCAGCACCCCGTAAGCATCTCAACCTCAATCAAGGCACCTAGTACCTTGAAACCTACCTTGTTACTGCCTCGACTTCTACATGGTACCTAGTACCTGTATATATATTCGGAGCCCCTCCAAGGCAGATACCTTACCTGCCAAGCAATACGAGAATGATCGTGACGACACCAGCACCACTCCATCAAGAAGTAGAACAAGCTCTATCAGACTGGTATACCAGCACCTCGATCTATCAAAAATTCAGAATCAGAGTTTCCCTCCAAGCTCCACGAAGAAGGAAAGTTGACTCCATCGCCAAAATAAAGCGTTATTAATGAGACCTAATGGTCAACCAAATCAGAACTTGAATTCGACAGTGATTAACAGGATCAAATCCTGCTCCTTCAGCCCCACACAAATGCCTTTCAATGCCTAAAAAAAGACTCTCAATAATCCTTATCAATACAACCGGATTTTGAGGAGATTCTTGGAGAACTATATATACGGCTTTGAAGGGAAAAGAAGGGGAGACTCTCGAGTGTTTTTTATCGCCAAAGACAAAGAGACTAATTTCTAGTAGAATTTCCTCTAAATTCTCCGAAGCCAGTGAGATTCCATTGAGGATCATTGGAAGGACATATCCACTTATCGACATAAACGCTTTCTCCACCACCACCCTGTGTAAAAGAGTGAGAAATAAGAGAAGAGTGTATGTTTTGTAACTTTGTTATAGTGTTATTTAATAAAACAGTGTTCTTCTATATCTCCCGGTCCATTTTGTTTCTTCTCCATCAATTTATTTCTTGCCTTCGATTATAGAAAGGGACCCCGGTACCGAAGGTACCTACCCCGCTACTGCTACCGGTAGTGGGCGAGGGTGCTAACCAAAATTTCACTTCCTGAGTGGATTTTTCCGTTAACACACCAAAAAAAAAACAATAACGAATCATTAGATATTCAAGAGAGCAAGTGAGGTTGAGATTGTAACGATTTTTCCATAGTGGATTGCTTCCTTTCCGTCGCTGGCAACCGTGGTTTTTTCCCTTCACGGTTTTCCACATAAAATCTCTCTTACGTAATATTTTTATATTATTTGTGGTTGATTATATAATTGCAAACTCTGCTTATTTTGTGTGACGTGTGATTGAATTTACATAATCCAAAAATTGCAGTAAACAATTGGCACTAGAAAGAGAGGGTGTGTCAATAAAATCTAAGGAAACTTGTGTGACACTCATATGGCGAATAGTAGAGACGGAAGTCAGTCCCCGCATGAGACTGACACCCCATGTGGTATCGATGATACTAGTGGAACAAACACCAGCGCTACCGGAGGAGATTTACCTTCTAGAACTCCGACTTCCATCGTATAAGATGTAATAACCTCTACAGATACCATTCCCGGTATCTCCCTGGAAGCTTTCCAGCAAGTCTAGGAATCTCTGCTAAGAGTCACCGGAGACGCCGCCAAACAGGGAATCAGTATAACTGCTACCGCCAACTTGACCTCACCATACCAACTATCTATGCCGGTGGTAACCCGAGATCCAAAGGTACAGTCAGAAATAGTAGTTCTGACCCCAAGCGCACCGTAAAAATTTGGTATAGATGAGGTAGATCGTCTTGATATGAGGGAACATTCCAAGAAGATAGATGATCGAGCCAAAAATGTTATACATTTTGGCCCTCATATCCTTTCTCTTTGTTTTGTTCTTGAGCATTTTTATGTATATTTATGGAATTTTTGGTTTTTATTGCAGGCATTAGGTAAAAAGGCATGAAGGGGGGAAAATGGACCCATTAGTGCACATATGAAGTGAAGGAAGCAAAAGTGCACGGCTAGCATACCCGTGCACTCCCCTATGCACCGGAAGGTGGATTTTGATCAGATCAAACTGCACGGGTATCTGCACGAGTAACACCTGTGCACACACCCGTGCAGTTCACCAGACCAGGGAGCAAGGCCACTGGCGAAGGCAACTGTACGAGTGGTGCACGGGTCATCCACACGTGCACATACCCGTGCACATTGTGCAAATCTAAAGGGAAATGAAGACTGCACGGGTAACTGCATGGGTAACCTACCCGTGCTATACCGGTGATATATGGGATACCTAGCTCGCCACATTAGTATTTTGGCCCAGTTTTTAAAGGAAGTATAAATAGTTTTCAAATCTGATTTTTCAAGATGGGACCCATGACCATACACCATTCCATTCATTCTTTCTCTCTCTAAATCCCAAAAATCTTTCTCACAAAAAACCCGTTATCATCTTCATCAATTGCTACTCATAAGGACATAGTAGGTGGATTAAAGCTTGAAGAAAGAAGGTTCTACATGGGTCTTCTCTACTTCCCTCCTTTTTATTCTTGTATTCCATTTGTTATGAGTAGCTAAATCCCATTAAGGGATTGATGTGATTCACTTGTAAATATGGATATTTGTAATGAACTCAATATCTTATATTAAAATCTATCTCATTTGTTCTATTCAATATTTTACTTGATTTAAAAAGTAATTTGTGTTTGATTGTACATGACTCTCTTCATGAGTTGTTTGAGAAATTATATGTGTTGAGAATCAAGTATACATGATGCTTGGTCCGCTAAGCTCAATTGAATAGGAGGATTGAACAAGGGTGCATGACCCAAGTAATATCCGGACTTATTAATCTCACCTAATTCTAATCGTTCATTGGTAATCAAGAATACATGATAAGAAGATTTTCGCCGTTGGAAAACCGTCCGTCAAAACAATTTATAAAACCTATACGATGCGTTCACAAGTAAAAATATGATTAAAGCGATAAGCACGGGTGTCGTCCACTGAGATCGGGGTAGCGGTGATAAGATTAGGATTAATATAACTAGTATGACTAATAGTAAAAGTGATGGTGAATGAAAATATAATATAAACTAAACTATGAAAGCAAATAAAATGGGATAAAAAAGGAGTGATGAATGTATGATGATGGAACTACGGAGTTGATGGACTCGTAAGTGAATATTGGGGCAATTGCAACAAACTCTCAATTAAGCACATTTTTACAAATGTAACCAACCTAGGGTGTACAGTTTTGGTATATATCTCTAGCAAGCGGTCAACCTAGAGTGTATAGTGAAGACCTTCTTCTAGCGATTAATCTCTCCTAAGCAACCAACAATGGCTAGTTACTCAATCAGAACTTTTTACATGAATGCTCATCTATCTAGCTGTGGCTCAACCTATTACTAATGTAGCCATCCTAGGGTGTATAATGATGGCTACCAATTCCCTCACAAGTGGCCGACCTAGGGTGTATAGTGAAGGCCACCCGTTTAAGATTGGATGAGGCTCGAGGTTATCAACCGAATTCTACTCGAAGGTTAGTTCTCTTAAAATCACTAAAGTAGCCAACCTAGGGTGTATAGTGGAGGCTTCTAATTCTCTCACAAGTGGCTAACCTAGGGTGTATAGTGAAAGCCACTAATTCAAGATTAGATTAAGGGCATAGTTATAGAGCCGGATTTCCAGAAATCCTTCCATTCAATGGAGCATTAGACAACCTAATTGCCTACTCAAGTAATCCAAATCAATATGCAAAGAGGGTGTATCCAAGCAAGTCAATAATGGAAATCAATTCAAGCAATGGAATAAAATATAGAGATTGAATAAATATAACACATAGAGTTTATTTACAAAGCCCAAATATCCATCAAACAAATAACATCAACCCCATAGTGGGATATTTTAGCTACTCATGTTCTATTACAAACCGGTAAACTAAGAGAGAGTGTAGAGAGTGTAGAGAGAAAAGCCTTGAAGATTGATCTCCTTCCTTGAAGCTTGAACCCAAGTCTCCTAGTTGCCTTTGATTGAGTAGAGATGGTTTGGATGAGAGGGAGATGTGTTTCTAGCTTAGACTATGTATATAAAATATAAAATACAAGTGTTGGGAGATATGGGAGTCCTTTGGTTCATTCCCATGCTTTTCTATTTATAGGGGATGGAAAAATAGGTCACTTAAGCTTGAAAACTAAAGCTGTCGCGCATAGAGTGCGGGTGGAGTGTGGTTGGATGACCCGCACTTGACCCGTACTTTATCTTTCCTTCATGAATTAGGTCCCGGCTATGGGAAGGAGTGCGGTTAGAGTGCGGTTGCGACCAGCACTTGACCTGCACTCTTAGAGTTGCTGATGACCCTTTGTCTTTCCTTCAACCACCTTTTGCCCTTTTTCGGCCAAAACTCCCGCAAAATGCTTCTAACACCAGAATTACATCTATTGCCTGCAATTAGCACTAACGAGCCTATTAGACATAAAATATATAGAAAATACACACAAGAACGAGACAAAGGAATAGGAAATGCGGGCCAAAATATACAACAATTTAGGCACAATCACTATACATCCTAGGATTGTTTGCATGCGATAGATTAAGCTTCAACCTATACATGATGGGTTGGTGATTTTTTTTAACTAAGGGACTTGTCCCTTATATGATAGATGATCTTTCATTGTATAACAAATTGTGGGTGGCCAATGCTATACATGATGGTTTGGGCACTCACAAGAGGTAAATAATCACTCCTATACATCCTAGAGTGGTTACATTAGTTAATGGCAATTAGTGTGAGTTCATTCTTTACCCATCGTTTGCTACTTGAATTCATCAATTCCTTAATCCACCTATCACATATCCATACCTTTTTAGAATAGTACATTTTAGTGCATTTTAGTTTAGTTTACATTTTAGTTTTACTTTTTCTCCAAAACCATATCAATTTACGTTTCTTGCATTTCTAACTAAAGCATTAATTTACTCTTAACTATCACTCGATCTCTGAGGAACAATACCCATACTTGCCACACACTAGTTTTATATTTGTTTGAGTGTATATTGGGATCTTATAAATTTGTTTGAATATTGCATATCACGGCATATAAAATATAGCACGTTCAAAATGGCGCCCCTGCTAGGGATCGGCGTACATAGTTGTGATTAGGTTTTGCTTTAGTGTTAGTTATTTATATAAGTTTCTTTTACTTTGATTGTACTTGTTATTTTGGATTTATAGGTGCATAGGTACATGCACGGGAGACGCTCTTTGAGGGGCAGCTTAGTACTGAGAATTAACAATATTCATTGGATTAGAGGAGTGATTAGACATTTGAGAACAACAATCTTGAAGAAGAGATGGCCGAAGGAATTCCACAGAATACACCAGTTGAGGAACAAGGAACAAATGAGGAGGACTTGGGACTCACAATTGGGGAGTACATTATTCCATCAGTTGGGGATGAGCAACTAACGACTATTGTTTTGGATGACACCGCTAGGTTATATGAGTTGAAGGGGATGCATGTAAACTTGTTGCCGACATTTCATAGGCTTCCTTTTGAGGATTTCAATTCATGAAGGAATATATGTTGTGTTGGAGAAATTTCCCATTTTAGTCCGAGACAGAGTATTGACTAGGGGACAGTTGCAGATGCGTTGTTTCCAATATTGTCTCAAGGATTGTGCCAAACAGTGGTACATGGCATTGAGGCCGGGAACACTCACGTCTTGGCCCCAAATTTGTAAGGTGTTTTACAACAAGTTTTTCCCAACCGCAAAAGCAACAGAATTGAAGATCAAGATTGCCACCTTTAGTGAAGAGGACGGGGAACCATTTCATGAAGCATGGGAAAGATTTCATCTTCTACTCGCTCAAGTTCCACCACATACCTATCCTGAAGAATTAAAGGTCTTTTCCTTCTACCAGGGGCTATCCATTATTACTTAGATGATGGTGGACAATGCTTATAGGGGGACAATTGGTGACAAGAGGGCTAAAGAAGCATATGAGATTATGGAGAAACTAGCCTAAAATTCACAACAAAGGTCCTCAAGCATAAGGAGGGGTGGAAAGTTATAGATTAATGGGAATACATGAATTGCTATTGAGATGTCAAGAATGGCTAAGGAAATGCAGTTAGTGAAGGACTTGATGAAGAATATCTTCAAGCCAACAGCTCAAGTGAACCAAGTCAGAGGACACATTAAATGGACTGGAGGGACAGTAGGAGCATGAGGAAGCCCAAATGTTATGGGGGTTTCAAAGGTAGAGGAATGATCCCTACTCCAATCAATACAACCCAGGGTGGAGGAATCACCCTAACTTCTCATGGAGCAACAACAACAACAACAGTGCAAACAATCAAGAATATCATAATCAAGGATACAACAGATACAACAATCAAGGTGGAGCAAGCAACAACCAGCGGGGGAGCTCTAGTAATAACCCACAGGGAAATTTCAACATGCAAGCAAATATGTATCAACCGAAAGTAAGATCACTTGGAAAAGAATTGAGAGACTTTATCAAGGCAACAGATGAAGCTTAAATAGCTATCAAAAACTTCCAGAGTGCAAATGAGCAAATGTTGAAGAGTTATATACAGTCAAATGATCAAAGGGCAAATAATATGGATGCCTCGATAAAGAGATTGGAGACTCAAGATTCTCAAATTGCAGAAGCTCTGCACAGGGAGGACAAAGGGAAGTCTCAGAGCCATAATGAACATGTTAAAGTGATGGAGGCAATTCTAAGGAAGAATGAAGAGTTGGGCCTAGGTGAGGAAACTCATGACACAAATATTGTTGTTAGAGATGTGGTACAAGAAAAGACAGTCGAGTCAAAGGAAACTAGTCTAGTGAAGCTGGAGGATCCTGGTGACTTCTGTTGGAACCTCGTTCACCAGTAACACAGCGGAAATAGGTTTTAAATTTTTTTAATATAGATCGTAAACGATCTGTAACCAGTGAACTTGAGATCGTAATTCTTTTTTCGGAACTAATACATACAATATGTAAACACAGGAAATTGTAATCAATATATTAAAAGAAAATTTAGAACCTTACCAACGTTTAGAGGCTCCTTCACTTTACGATATGCTCCTAGTCTGTACCACTGATCTTCCCAGCTATTCCCAGAACTGGTAACTGTGTGTGGACGCGTCACGTACTCAGGAATCTGAATGGAGGATTTGTAGGGAAAAATTAACTAAAACCGCAGCGGAAGGCGAAAAGTAGATTTTCGTATAGTTTGAAGTTTTTCTAAAGATTTGAACCTTAACCCCTTAATTAATTAAACACAAATATACGGTTAGTGTTAAATACCTCTTGCCGCATGATCCGATTGACTTACGTCGATGGTAATTCGCAAGATCTTCAATCCTAACACGTACGTGAATCACCTAGGAGTGTGGTCTCCCTTTTTTTTTTGAATTGCTTACTTGAGAATGGATGTATGGAACTTCTGATCCTGATCTTCAATCCCAAAACACCAAAAGCCTAGAAAAATAGTTCCGGTCACTTTTGAATTCACAATCGATATGATTGGAACTCACGTAACCCTAAATCGAAAGTGTGCACAAAACCTTTTGATGTTAAAGGCTTGCAAGTGCACTATCGAATGAGAACTTATTTTTCTTTTTCTCTCTTGGCCGAAATTCTATGTGTATTGAGTAAGATTTTTATTTTTCAAAGAAAACAAAAATCTCTCTCACTCAAGCTTCTAGGTGGCCGAAATTTATCACCTTATATTTATAAGGTGACCGAAATTTCTCCTTCTCAAAATAGGGTTGGCCGAATTCTTTGTGTAGGAAATCTAGGGTTGGCCAATTTCCTTACTTGAAAAGGAATTGTGCTTTTCCCTAATTCCTATCAATTAAAGAATCCTAACCCTTATAGGACTAGGGTGGCCGAATTCTTTGTGTGGTATGGAGTGTATGTGGACTTAATCCTTACCACATTAGGACCCTAATCCAACACATAGTATTTTATTTACTGATCAGGAAAAGATTTTGATTTAAACTATTAATTAATTAAATAATTAATTAATTTCCATTTAATCAAAACAATAAAATAAAATAATATCTTGGGCTATTTTATTAGCCTTGCCGCCCACACCATATATACATGGGCCTAATATTATTTTTCTTATTTTATTTAATCCATTAGACTTTAAATAAAAGCCCACATGTGAACCCGACTTATTCTTACTAAGAGAAATAAGCCCACATGTCTCCTTTTAATATATTAATATAATAGAGCAGCCCATTAAATAAATAATAGACATATTATATTCTTAATATATTAAATGCAATTCTAGATGGACCCATAAATTGGTCCTGTAGAATATATCAAGTGATCCATGCAAGTACGTGTGGATTGTGGATCTTGGCGGGCTATCTAAATTTAAGCTTCAATAGACATAACCTAATCACAATCAACAAATGATTCACTTAGGTCCGATCTATTAATTTTAACTCATTCCACTAAAGAGCTAAAATTGAACTCTTAAATAAAGATAAAATAAGGAGATGTTTCTCATTCATACCCTAGACAATCTTATAGGAGACGGTGTATCCTCGTGAATAATATCAGTAATCGCCAAGAGCTCATAGACCGCCTATAGCTCTCCAAGTTACTATATTTCCTCATATGACCACATTTTGAACTTGGATATTTTGACTTGTCCAGAAGCCATGTCTTCAATAATCATTATTGAAAACTCAATGTTGAGATTTAATATCCAATACCTCAAAACATCCATATGATGATATTATACTCTCATTTAATAAATGGAGCCACGATGTCCATATCTATAAATGAAGTCCTCTATCGATTAACAAATGAATACCACCAAACTATCGAGGATAGACTATGCTATATAATCGTACTCATTGATAGGTCAAATGATAACACTTGCAACCATAAGTCCATCATTTATCTCATGATTAAGATCGACTCTCCGATTGTCCTAATAATGAAAAGACTTATATCTAGTGACGGTTCTAGATAAAGTATTTCATTGTGATCCTGTTCAGTGCACCCAGTGCACTGGATTCTTTTACTCGAAAACCTTTCAATGATTTTAGACTCATCATAACTCATTTGATCCCACTCAAATGCTAGTAAAAGAATTCTACAACTTTATCAAGATAGAGGTGCCCAACCTTTAACTTAAGTTGTGAACGTTATTCAAGACTAACTAAAGAATTGTGTCTACCTCACACATATCCGGATGTATGAACAATTCTTCATTTCTCATAGTCTTTTGACCTTATGATTATTTACCTTGACAATTATAATAATAAATGCTATAAGTATTTGTAAGAATCAGAAAACACTTTATTAATATAAAAAGATTGTCAATTACAATATTACACGCTTGCTATTGAGCATAATCCTAACAGGATTCAGAGAGATTGAAGAAGAAGAAATAATTTCCTTTTGTTCAATGTGCAACCCTCGCACCGCACACACTTGTAATATATTTAGATTTGTGTTGATCAATCTATTTTTCTCACGCACATCTCAATTATCAAAACAACTTTTTGTCTCTTATGTGCGTTCAAATATATCTCTATATTTTACTACTGCACTGATTTGTGGATTTGTATATATTCACGCACCACACCTTATCTTTTTTTTTATGCACTGATTTGTGGATTTTTCCTATATATATCAGGTAATGTTTAAAAAATAAAACTATTTTATTATTGATTCAACGCACATCTTCACTTGTTTGTATCATATACAAACACTTATGTATTTGCCTTGTGTGTTATCTTTTTGTTATTAAAAAATATATCAAATATATATTATTATAACTAAAACTCTTAATTGGTATCTTTCAATTTTAAAACTAAATCATTTAAAATGATATCTCATATCTTTTATTTTAAAAGATAATTAAATATTTATTTTGAATTTAAACATTTTAAATTCAATTTCAAATATTTAATTTAATAAAATAATCATATTATCTTATTCTATTTAAAATCAAATATCAACTAATACCCTCCATTTAGTGATTAATAACATAAATAAATAATCTTATTATTTAATTTATTTAATCACAATTATTCATTAATTAAATAATCTCATTATTCAATTAATTCCCGAATAAATACGTGTCACTTTCGTAACACAATTAATTGGACAATCCAATTAATTAACCGTGACCCTTGTTACCTAAATCGATCGGGCTAGCAAGGGGACCTAATGGACCCACAGTATTTTGAGCTCCAATAATCCTCGGAATTATTAATTAAACTCTTTAGTTAATATTCCTTGATTATTAACTCCGGTGTTATTCCACTAAAAACCCGAAGCTGCACTCTCTCAACTGTAGACGTTTTTACACAGACCGATACAACTCGGTGTCCATCGATATAGCTATTACACATGGTGTGATCCTCCATAGTAGTTCATAATTAGAGCTGAGTCATAATGTCCGTTATACCCCTCTAATTACATATATCCTTTAAGTATCGTTGATTCTCTAATGAACAATAAATCCTATTTCCTCACGGAATTAGGAGAGCACTCATATTGTCCAAGCCCCGAATCAACCCTTAAGGGAACTACCATCTACTTCTCACAAGAAGGAGTGGATTCCACTATTGTGTACATACCTTCCCAGCCACAAGCCAAACCGCAATCCCAACATATGGAGTATATTGATCAGGAACTGCATCTGACCTCACCCATGGTATATTAAAGACCACGATCTAACCTGAAGGAGTCGATAAGACACTCAGGATTAAGATCACCCACATATAGCCATCATTAGTTGATATATATGAATCTCATCAGTAAACGGATCTTGGTGAGAGATTTATATAGATCATGGCCCAGTCCTATATGATCACATCATACAAGGTGCCTCAATTCCTATATCTCATATGAATGATTCAGGATAGAATCACCGTACATTACGGAATGGACCGCAGCTATAGATTAACCATAAATAAAGTACCCAGCTTTATTTGTTATCTATGGACTCTTTAGATTGCACGTCTCTTACTGTATCCATCCGTATATGACACTCATATACACAGTTCGAGATTACATCCGGCAATCTAGAATGTTAATATATGCACAAGTTATAAAATAAACAACACAACAAGAATGAATTGAACTTTTCTTTTTATTTATTTCATAAACCATTTACAAATTACATCTTTAGCGCATAAACCCAAACAATTTCATCATTCCAGTCACCATTGGAGAGTCAGGAAAAATGGGGGCAGTGCTAGATATGGGAGCAAGTGTCAATATGATGCCATTGGAGGTATATAGACAACTGAAGCTACAACCCATGAAGACCAATCAAACTAAACTCAAGATGGCTGACAACTCTCCAAAGACTCCTTATGGAGTAGTTGAGGATGCACAATTGGACATCCATGGACTTAAGGTCCCAGTGGACTTCTTTGTGTTAGAAGTGAAGGATGCTGAAGTTCATGAGAGGTAGTGGAAACTACTTTTAGGGAGGTCGTTTATTGCCACAGCAGGTATGGAAGTAAATATGGTTTCGAGGCACTTATCTTTCAGCTGTGGTGGTAACCGAGTTGAATTTGATGTTGACCGGCCTAATGAGAGACTTTTTGAAGGATGTTTTATGTTGGAAGTGCTGAAGAGAAAAAGGACGAATAACAGAGTTTGTGACCTTGTAAGGTCATTCGAGTTAGCTACAGAGATGGAGAAAGGCTATCAAGATGACATTGAAGAAAATGAAGCTGTGAAAATGGAAGAAGCAATCTTTGATGAGAAGATACTTGAAGAGGTATCCAGAGATTTTGAACAAGAAAGAGAGAAGGAGTTAGAAAATGAGAACAAAAAGCTTCATAAAGAATTAGAACTCCTTAAGGAGAAGAATGAGACATTGAAGAAGAAAGTGCAAGAACTCTCCAACATCAACAAAAAGTTTGAGAAGAAAATTGCCAGGTGGAAGGTGAAAAGAAAGCTATCTCTCGAGACCTAATTGAATTAGCTAAGCTCTCGGAGGAGTTTGAAGAAGAATATGGAAGAAAAATGAGGAGGCTCTTGATAGATGTTGAACAGAAGTCAAATGCATTGGGAGAGGTGAAGGAAGCGCTTTAAAAAAGGGAGAAGGCTTTGAAGATTGCAAAAGTAAGGGAGTGTGACTACATAATGGAATTAGACAACATGGAGAAAGAAGTCAACTCACTCAAAGTGAAACACTCAAGGGGGCCTCAAAGTTTCAATCAAAGAGGGAGTTTTCCTTATACTTTTCCAACTTGTTATTTCTGCTCTAAGCTCGGGCACATTAAGGCCCATTGCTACAAGTTTCAAAGGGTTACAAATTTTCAAAATAAGTTTAGGAGGAACCCAAGGGGAGTTAGAAAGATATGGGTTAGGAAAGATTTAGTGGATGCCGTAAGGGTGAGGGAGAATGATTCTCTAGAAAGAACCTTGGCACCCATATAGGTTGTCAAGAGAAATGAATCCCTTCACTTGGTAAAGCCAGCTGGGGTTGACTCAAATACCACCAAACATACTTTACATTGATAGATTTCTTAAAGTATAGTTGGATGTCACAAATTATTTTCCCATGCATTATTCTTCACATTGGTTATGTAATATCTTTGAGAATATTTAATATAGGTGGTTTTGAGTCTTGAGAAATTTTTTTGTGATATCTTTGAGTAAGGTAGATAATAGTCTTGATAGTGTGAATATGAGTTTTAGAGTTGTTATACGGTAAATAAGGCAAGTATAGTCCATTTACATAGTTTTCATGTGCAGGAAATCTGATCGGGGCATAAGAATTCAAGAAGGCAAGAAAGGTGCTGAAGGGTGACAAGCAGAGCGAACTCATGGGTAGCCACCGGTGCTATACCCATGCAGTCACTCGTGTACAGGGGAAAGGGATGCACTTGAAGGAAAATGCACGGGTAAATTCCCAGGTAAAATTCATGGGTCATACACCCATGTATATACTCGTGCTACAAAGAGGAAAGTTACACCTGAGAGATTAGCACGGGTCACTACACGGGTACGTCACCCGTGCTATACCCATGCTATCGCGAGCGCATATATATATATATGAGGTGTCATTTTCGTGGTAGGGCTCACAAAATCAACCATCTCCATTCTTGAAACCCTAAGGTAAATCTTGAGATCCACGTCTTCAATTTCCAGAACAAAGGTATGGATTTCCCCTTCCTAAATTGTTTCTAATTGATATAACATTAGTTGAATATACTCTTTTCCCCTCCAAACACTCTAATATACATGATATACATGACCTAAGCAACCCACGAATTTTCTCAAGTGTTACAGGCATGATTCTTTGATGGTAATGATGGGTTGTGTTTGATTATTGTATGAAGAGTGTTATAATTAATTTTGATGGGGAATATGACCAATTTCGCACATATCTAGGGTTTAAGTTGTTTTGGTTCTATTGTTGCCATGAATGAATGCTTAGAGATGCCATCATAGTGCTATTGTTGTTTGAATGTGTTTGGAAGAGTCAATTGATTAATTGTGTTGTGTTGAAATTGTGAAAGCAAGACTTTGTTTGAAAGTGAGAGTGCAGTTCTCCACAAATGCACGGGTAGTGCACGGGTACTTCACCAGTGCTATACCCGTGCAATGAGGGGTTGAACGAATGATTCAGGTAACTGCAAGGGTAACTGGACCGGTACTTCACCCATGCTATACTCGTGCACCTAGGCAATTAGGACTGTTTTTCAGTTGATTCAAGTTGTTTCTCTTTGATTCCTTCATACCACAATGTGTATCTTTAGTTGAGCATTTTCTTTTACAGATGTCAGGAAAAACTAAGGGGGTTGGGAAAAAACAAGGATCAAGCAAGAAGAAAAAGCGACCTCTTCTACCTCCATGCACATTGAACATAGATTTCGAGAGGCGAATGGAGTATTTTCGACAGAGTAATATTGTAGAAGAGCGAGGCATTGCCCTATCAGAGCTTGCAGGCACCCCAATCCCTACCAGAGTGTAAGAGCGGGGATGGCAATCTTTTGTTAGCATACCGCCCCGTTTTTACAGAAGGATTGTGCAGGAGTTTTATGCGGGAATGGTTCCCGATGATTTGATGAGAGGAGTGGCTGTAATGGTCAGAGGTGTAAAGGTACAGATGAACATTGACAACATCCAAAGGTACTTTAGAACAGAACTTCCTGATGATAATCAAATCTAGAATAGATTAAGGAATGAAGTGACTTGGGATGACTGCTTTGTGAAGAAGAACCTAGACCTCATTGATGACTTGGTCATAAATCTAATGGACTTCTGGGTGAATTCGACATTCCCAATCAAACACAACAACTTGAAGATAGAACTCAGTTTCTGGCATGTGTTCATTTCCCATTCTCTCAGGCCAAGGACATACAGAACAAATGTGTCTTTTGAGATGGCCACCATATTGCACTGTATACAACATAACTAGCCGATCAGTGTGGCATGGATCATTCTGGCAGATATCTTGGTTGTCGGAAGCAAGAAATTAGACAAGCAATCATTGATCTTCCCATGTCTAATCACTAAATGTTGTAAGCAGCTAGGGGTCGACCTCAGCAATGAGAGGCTTGAGTGGCCACATGCAGATTTAGACATCAAGACATGGCGCACCTTGCAGATAGAACGGGATTTGACAAGTGGCAAGAGAAAGACCGGAAGGAAAAAGACTGCTTAACAAGATGAAAATATGCATATGAATGAAGAGCAGGATGAGTACTATCAGGAGGGTCCAATGCCAGAAACAGCAGTTGGGAGTGAACAAGCACCTTGGGAACAGTTGATCAGAGGGATGTCTAGTCTTCAGACCTTAGTGGATTCACTTAAATCCACTTTCACCACAGAGATCAGGACTGTTAAAGATAGTATGGAAGACCTGTGGACAAATGTCAAAGAAATGAGGAAGGACTTGAACTTGATCCCATACTCTAGAAGAAAGAAGCAGTCCACGCGACCAGAGTTCAATTCAAGAGGTCCTACAATTGACTCTGACTTTCAAGCGGCCATGGAGATATCGAGGAGAGAGCATGAGGAGAGGCTCAGAGCACAGCTGGATCCAAAATAGAAGGGGCCTATGATAGAGGAGGAGGAGTTAGATTCTGATGATGATTGATTGTTTTAGCTTGCCATAGTTGGGAACTTTAATTAGAGTTATTTTAGTTATCTAGGAGTGCACTTCACTTTGATTTCAGTATGATTTTCTTGTTTTGTTTTATTTTAGGATGTTTTAGTTTGGATAATGGTGGATAATATTTTATTTTTGGGATATTTAGCTTGTGATGATTTGAAATGTTAACCTTTGTGGTCAGAAATGGTGCTTAATGCTAGGTTCTTTATCTCTTGGATTCAACACACTGGCCACTTGCAAGTCTTGGAGGGACGAGCAAGCCAAGAGTGCTCATAAAATGGGCGAGTACCTACTCATTTTCATTCTACAACTAGCTTCCACATTGGTTTATTCTTTCCAACGTTAACCCTTGCACTTAATTTTCTATTTTTCCTTTTGAGCATATGTGGATATTTGAATAAATGCGAATATTCTTTGGTAAATATCAGGGTTGCATGCGTGGCTATATTTTTGAATGAGAGAAGATGTCTATAATTGATGATACAATTTTAAAGTCCATATTATGAGTTTATTGATTTATTCTTTCTTGATTAGATGAGCAGAAGGCTCTTGTGGATATACAAGTTTTCATTTTATATAGCCTAACACGGTTTGCGGGTTTTGATTGCATACATATACATGTACAGGAATGAGCATATGATAGGAATCGGTTTGGGGGTTAATTCCCACTTTCCGAAAATTTAGTAATAGATGCTTGATGTGGGTGAATGTTAAAGTTTAATTGCCATATTTACATAAGATGCCGTATTTTGTGATGAGCTAGTGTTGTGTCTTTTATTTTATGGGCATTGATTATGTTTGATTAGTGATCGTGCCTAAATTGTTGTATATTTCGACCCTCATTCCTATTCCTTTGTCTCGTTCTTGTGTGTATTTTCTATATATTTTATGTCTAATAGGCTCATTAGTGATAATTGCAGGCAAGAGATGTAATTCTGGGTTTGGAAGCATGTTGCGGTGATTCTGGCAGAAAAGGGGCAAAAGGAAAGACAAAGGATCATAAGCAGCTCTACAGTGTGGGTCAAGCGCGGGTCGCAACCACACTCCAACCGCACTCATGCTCATAGCCGGGACCTGATGCAAGAGAAGAGTTAAAGTGCGGCTATAGTGCCGGTCATCCAACCGCACTTCACCCGCACTATTTCCAAACCAGAGAAGCTGAAGTTACACCTAACATTAGAGTGCGGGTACAGTGCGGGTCATCCACCAGCACTCCACCCGCACTATTGCTCAAAACAGAGGAGGGATTTTGCACCTGACAGTAAAGTGCTACTCAAGTGCAACTCCGGTGTTGGGCAAGTGCGAGTCAAGTGCGGGTAATCCAACCGCACTCCACCCGCACTATTGCCCAAATCAGAGACCTGAAGATGAAGAAAACCCTTACAGTGCTGGTACAGTGCGGATAATTCACCCGCACTCCACCCGCACTCTGCGCACGACAGCTTTTGGTTTCAAGCTTAAGTGACCTATTTTTCCATCCTCTATAAATAGGTTGGCTACTTAGTGATTTTACGAGAACTAACCTTCGAGTAGAATTCAGTTGATAACCTCGAGCCTCATCCAATCTCAAACGGGTGGCCTTCACTATACATCCTAGGTCGGCCACTTGTGAGGGAATGGGAAGCCATCACTATACACCCTAGGATGGCTACATTAGTAATAGGTTGAGCCATAGCTAGATAGATGAGCATTCATGGAAAAAGTCCCGATTGAGTAACTAGCCATTGTTGGTTGCTTAGGAGGGATTAATCGCTAGTAGGAGGTCTTCACTATACACCCTAGGTTGACCTCTTGCTAGAGATATATACCAACGCTATACACCCTAGGTTGGTTACATTTGTCAATACGTGCTTAATTGAGAGTTTGTTGCAATTGCCCCAATATTCACTTACGAATCCATTAACGCCGTAGTTCCATCATCATTCACTCATCACTCCATTATCATCCCATTTTATTTGCTTTCATAGTTTTATTTATATTGTATTTTCATTCACCATCACTTTACTTTTATGCATACTAGTTATATTAATCATAATCTTATCACTCCTACCCTGATCTCAGTGGACGACACCCGTGCTTACCGCTTTACTTGTATTTCTACTTGTGAATGCATCGCATAGGTTTTATAAATTGTTTTGACGGATGGTTTTCTGATGGCAAAAACCTTTTCATCAATTAGTGCCTAGGTTTTTGTGTTGCGTCAGTTGGTGCGCGCCGCTAAGCTGGGCTCTCTTGTCTTTAACATCGAGGACAATGTTGGGTTTTGGTTTAGGGGTGTAGACGCCTTTGTGAGTTGTTTTTTTTTTTGTGTCTTGAGTCATTTTTTGTGTCAATTTTTTCAAATTTGCTGCCTAGCTAAAATGTTTGAGCATTAATTAGCTTGCTGAGATAATCCTGAGCAAAGTGTTTATGGCGAATTTGTGTATGCTTTGTGTGCTTGTTCATAGCTCTTAGTCACTTTAGGGGTCTCACTTGCACTACATGGGTTAGTCCCATCTTTTGGTGTCTAAGTTGAGGGGACTCGATGCTCAAGCGCCTTGTTCTAATAGTGGAGACAACCCTTGTGAGTTTCACAAACACAAGCCAAAAGTGCGCAATTCGAGGGAAAATGTTTTTCAAATCTTTTAACACTTTTCAAACACCATGCATAGTCTCATTGCACCAAAATCATCATGTGTCATAGAACATGCATCATTAAAGTGGACTGCTTGACTCAAACTTTTATTCCCTTGGTAGATGGATTTTTTGAGGTGATGTTAGGCAAAGTGTGTTTAGCCACTTTAAAATGCCAAATACTTCCCATCAAATAATGTTTGTGCTCCCAAGCCAATTTTGAAGACAAACACATTAAGACTTGTTCATTCTACACCTATACTACCCATAACCCAAGCAACACGAACACTAAGCCAACCCTCGCTTGATTGATCTTGTTAAGGATTATGAATAAATGTAATTGTGCTCTAATTATCAAATGGCATGTACCGAGGCAAATAAGTGTTGAGTGTAAAATATGTGCAAAAGTCAAAGGCAAGAAAATAGACCAAAGAAACAATCAAAAGAAAAGAAAAGAAAAAGAAAGAGAAGCAAATGAAAATAAAAATAAATAAAAACTTAGAAAAGGAATATGCTTCAATTGCCTTGTTTAAATTGTAAACACTACTCAAAAGGGTAACAAGAGTAGTTAGTGATTGCACTTGGAATTTATGTACGCCTTGACGCCTTACTGTATACTTGTATTTAGAAGTGGTGTTACATGAGAAATTAAATGTTTAAACGTAGAATGTATTGCCTTAATTTGGTTGATTAGTGTATTGTGCCTAAATTCCCATTCTTTCTAATCACCAATCACCTTAACCCAATTACAACCAAATGGAAAAGACATAGTTAATCTTAGGGGAAGTCTAAATTGGGAATATTTTTCGATGCATGCTCTTTCCACGTTCATGGCACTTGATTCTTTCATGAGACTGTTTCAATAAAAAGAGCGTGTATTTTGTATGAAATGTATGCAACTTTGATTCTATTACATAAATTCTTTTGCATACATATTGCATGAGTGTGAACCTAGGTTATGAGAGAACCCATGTGAGAATTTAGGTCGAAGCGAATTATGCTCAGGGCGTGAGAGTGAGTAGTTTCCAAGGCAAGGGCATTTAAAGTGTTGGATTCGTGTCGTGCGAGTTTCCCCTTATGGTGCCTTGGAGTTATTTAGAACATTTTGCATTAGCATCTCTCTTACTCCCATTATCTTTGACTTATCTTTCAGTTAGTTGGCTTGCAGCTTATTTGTTTGAGTCTAGGTGTTTTTATATCGAGTCATGTTTGCGTATTTAGAGTTATATTTGGTTTTGTTTGGAGTTTGCTCGAGGATGAGCAAAGGTTTGGTTTGGGGGTATTTGATCGAGCCAAAAATGTTATACATTTTGGCCCTCATATCCTTTCTCTTTGTTTTGTTCTTGAGCGTTTTTATGTATATTTATGGCTCGTTTGGTTTTTACTACAGACATTAGGTAAAAAGGCATGAAGGGGGAAAATGGACCAATTAGTGCACATATGAAGTGAAGGAAGCAAAAGTGCACCGGTAGCATACCCGTGCACCGGAAGGTGGATTTTGAGAAGATCAAACTGCACGGGTATCTGCATGAGTAACACCTGTGCACACACCTGTGCAGTTCACCAGACTTGTGAGCAAGGCCACGGGCGAAGGCAATTGCATGAGTGGTGCACGGGTCATCCACCCGTGCACATACCCTTGCACATTGTACAACTCTGAAGGGAAATGAAGACTACACGGGTAACTGCATGGGTAACCTACCCGTTCTATACCTGTGCTATACGGGATACCTAGCTCGCCATATCAGCATTTTGGCCCAGTTTTTGAAGGAAGTATAAATAGTTTTCAAATCTGATTTTTGAAGAAGAGACCCACTACCATACACCATTCCATCCATTCTTTCTCTCTCTGAATCCCAAAAACCTCTCTCACCAAAAACCCATCATCATCTTCATCAATTGCTACTCATAAGGACATAGGAGGTAGATTGAAGCTTGAAGAAAGAAGGTTCTACATAGGTCCTCTCCACTTCCTTTCTTTTTATTCTTGTATTCCATTTGTTATGAGTAGCTAAATCCCATTAAGGGATTGATGTGATTCACTTGTAAATATGGGTATTTGTAATGAACTCAATATCTTCTATTAAAATCTATCTCATTTGTTCTATTCAATGTTTTACTTGATTTCAAAAGCAATTTGTGTTTAATTGTATTGTACATTACTCTCTTAATGAGTTGTTTGAGAAATTGTATGTGTAGAGAATCAAGTATACATGATGATTGGTCCTCTAAGCTCAATTGAATATGAGGATTGAACAAGGGTACATGACCCAAGTAATATCCGGACTTATTAATCTCACCTAATTCATCTTTCATGGGTAATCAAGACTATACATCATAGGATTGTTTGCATGTGATAGATTAAGCATCAACCTATACATGATGGGTTAGTGATTTTTTTAACTAAGAGACTTGTCCCTTATGTGATAGATGCTCTTTCATTGTCCCTTATGTGATAGATGCTCTTTCATTGTATAACCAATTGTGGGTGGCCAATGCTATACATGATAGTTTGGCCACTCACAAGAGGTAAATAATCACTCCTATACATCCTAGGGTGGTTACATTAGTTAATGGCAATTAATGTGAGTTCATTCTTTACCCATTGTTTGCTAGTTGAATTCATCAATTCCTTAATCCACCTATCACATATCCATACCTTTTTAGAATAGTACATTTTAGTGCATTTTAACTTAGTTTAGATTTTAGTTTTACTTTTTCTCCAAAACCATATCAATTTACTTTTCTTGCATTTTTAACTAAAGCGCTAATTTACTCATAACTATCGCTCGATCTCTGAGGAACGATACCCATACTTGCCATATACTAGTTTTATATTTGTTTGAGTGGATCTTGAGATCTTATAAATTTGTTTGAATAGTGCATATCATAGCGTATAAAATATAGCACGTTCAATAAATATCACCAAGATGACCAGGATGGTAGAGAGAGAGGGGGTTGGGGGAACCAAGAAAAGAAATAACATAGAGAGCCCAGTCTGCAGGAAGAAACCGGAAGATACCAGTGGCGGGGGACGAGTTACGACCCGATCGACCGATATGACGGTCACAGAAAGAGATCCCGGTCGGCCTCAGCTGATGATGAAGCTCCACCTAGGAGGCGTAGAGAGACAACTCCTGCTCCCAAGTACAACATTCGTGACACCCAAGTTACGGGGCGAGTTTCAAAGAACCTTTATGGTCTAATCATTCACCAAAAGTTTGATGATCGTGGCAAACCGGAAGGAGAGCAGAAAGTTCTGTTAAGAAGAATTGAAGCAGTGGATCAAAGACAGGGTTGTGGCAACCTGCTAATTGGTAATACTGGCAGTCCATTCGCTACTTCCATAAGGCAAGCTCATTTTTTGGAGAAGTTTAGGATGCCTTACATGGAAATTTTCAAGGCCAGCACTAACCCTCAAAAGCACGTTAGAAGATACCAGAGCGCGATGGAGCAATATGACTAGATAACGCACTTCTATGCAGGATATTCCCTCAAACATTGAGGGATCAGGGTCTAGATTGTTTGGCGACCAGATGTTTCACATTAAACACATCAGCTGTACGAGTGTGGCTAAGAAGCTTCAACAGATATGCATTTGGATTTATCTTCTTGAGCACTTCAAGTGGACTGATCTTTTTTGCTGCAAGTTTTTTGTATTCCCTAACTGAAAAACGGTCTTTAGTCAAGACAACCCACACAAAATCCCCCACCTCGAACTCCACCAGGCGGCGTTTCATGTCAGCTACCGCTCTGTATTTCGCTGTGGATTGTAACAAGTTCTCACGGACTTGCTTATGAGTTTCCTGCAAATGTTTAACAAAATCCTCAGCCTTTCCATGAAGCCGAGTCTTGTTTGGAAAAGGTATTAGGTCAAGCAGACCATGAGGGATCACCGAATACACCACTTGAAAAGGACTAAAACCTGTGCTCCGATTTACTTCTTAATTATGTGCAAATTCTGCCTCGCTGAGCTTTTGATCCCAAGCCCGAGTATTCTCCCCCACTAAACATCGTAACAAATTTCCCAGTGACCTGTTAACGACTTCTGTTTGACCATCCATATGCGGATGATATGCACTGTTGAAATCAAGTCGAGTGTTCACCAACTTCCACAGGCTGCGCCAAAAGTGGCTAGGAAAATGGGTGTCGCGATCGGACACGATGGAATTAGATAGCCTATGTAATAGTTATACTTTCTGAAGAAAAAAAAATTAAGCAACACTAATTGCATATGTGGTCTTCTTGCACGGAATGAAGTGGAACATCTTCGAAAACCTGTCAACGACCACATAAATTGAATCAAATCCACGTTGAGTTTATGGTAGTCCGAGGAAAAAATCCATGCTTAATTTTGTCCATGGTTTAGTTGGTACTAGTAGCGGTAAGTACAAG
This sequence comes from Dipteronia sinensis, assembly GCA_033220585.1. NCBI lineage: Eukaryota > Viridiplantae > Streptophyta > Magnoliopsida > Sapindales > Sapindaceae > Dipteronia > Dipteronia sinensis. The sequence continues at coordinate 26,400,595 of CM065643.1, read as the reverse complement.
CCCACATTAGTTGCCTTCCCTTTTGAAACTCGACAAACTCGACAGCGCTACACATATCGCTCCACTTCTTTTCTAATGGTCGGCTAAAAATAGCTCGCATTGATCAATTGGAGTGTGCGATCTCTGCCTATATGTCCTTCCCCATGAAGTTCTTTAATGATTTTCAATCGCAAGCTGCAATCGTGAATGCACAATTGATTTCCCATAAACAAAAACCTGTCTACCAACAAAAAGTCAGATTTCTCTCCGACTTGCAAGGCTGTCAGAATGGATGAGAAATACAGATCTGAAGCAAGTGTTTCACGGAACAATTCGAACCCTGGTACAGTGAGACTTATGGTGAACAGCAAGTTACTTCATCAACTCAATGGATCCGTAACTCTTTTAGAAGTGCCTGCTTTTTGTTTCAGGATGAATGTGAACTGTTGTAGATAGGCTGACCAAGCTGTGTGTCTAGTTGAAATTTTATCTTGACTGTGGGGATGTTTCAGCGCTTCCAGATCCGTAAAGAGGATGAACTCACGATGGAAAAGGTAGTGTCTCCAATGTTTCACAGCTTAGACCACTGCGTAGAACTCAATGTCGTAGGTGTTAAACCGCGACCTTGCCCCTGCTAACTTCTCATTGAAAAATGCCACTGGTTTGCTAGCTTGGCTTAACACCGCCCCTATGCATAGCTTGGATGAATCACTGTGAAGCTCGAAAGGTTGCAAAAAAATCTGGTAGGATTAATATGGGAGCTGTTACCAACCGCAACTTGATGAGCTTGAAGGCTTCTTCGGTGTCTGGAGTCCATTCAAACTTGTCTTTCTTCATACAGTCAATTATGGGTGCCATGATGCTGTTGAAATGTGAGATGAAATGCCTATAGAAGGCTACCAAACCCTAAAAACTCATGACTTCCGTGACAGTTTTTGGCCGAGGCCATTGCTTGATGGCTTCAATTTTCGACTCATTCACTTGTAAACCTTCCCCTGAAATTATGTAACCCAAAAATAACACTTTGGCTATCATGAAAACATATTTACTGTTAGGATTATGCTCAATGGCAAGAGTGTAATATTGTAATTGACAATCTTCTCATATTAATAAAGTGAATTATGATTCTTACAATTACTTATAGCATTTATTATTATAATTGTCAAGGTAAATAATCATAAGGTCAAAAGACTATGAGACATGAAGAATTGTTCATACATCCGGATATGTATGAGGTAGACACAATTCTTAAGTTAGTCTTGAATAACTTTCACAACTTAAGTTAAAGGTTGGGCACCTCTATCTTGTTAAAGTTGTAGAATTCTTTTACTAGCATTTGAGTGGGATCAAATGAATATGATGAGTCTAAAATCATCGAAAGGTTTTCGAGTAAAAGAATCTAGTGCACTAGGTGCATTGAACTGGATCACAATGAAATACTTTATCTAGAACCGTCACTAGATATAAGTCTTTTCATTATCAGGACAATCGGAGAGTCTATCTAAATCCTGAGATAAATGATGGACTTATGGTTGCAAGTGTTATCATTTGAGCTATCAATGAGTACGATTATATAGCATAGTCTATCCTCGATAGTTTGGTGGTATTCATTTGTTAATCGATAGAGGACTTCATTTATAGATATGGACATCGTGGCTCCATTTATTAAATGAGAGTATAATATCATCATATGGATGTTTTGAGGTATTGGATATTAAATCTCAACATTGAGTTTTCAATAATGATTATTGAAAACATGGCTTCTGGACAAGTCAAAGTATCCAAGTTCGAAATGTGGTCATATGAGGAAGTATGGTAACTTGGAGAGCTATAGGCGGTCTATGAGCTATAGTATCCAAGTTCGAAATGTGGTCATATGAGGAAATATGGTAACTTGGAGAGCTATAGGCGGTCTATGAGCTCTTGGCGATTACTGATATTATTCACGAGGATACACCATCTCCTATAAGATTGTCTAGGGTATGAATGAGAAACATCTTCTTATTCTATCTTTATTTAAGAGTTCAATTTTAGCTCTTTAGTGGAATGAGTTAAAATTAATAGATTGGACCTAAGTGAATCATTTGTTGATTATGATTAGGTTGTGTCTATTGAAGCTTAAATTTAGATAGCCCGCCAAGATCCCCAATCCACACGTATTTGCATGGATCACTTGATATATTCTACCGGGCCGATTTAAGGGTCCATCTAGAATTGTTTTTAATATATCAAGAATATAATATGTCTATTATTTAATTAATGGGCTGCACTATTATATTAATATATTAAAAGGAGACATGTGGGCTTGTTTCTTTTAGTAAGAATGGGTCTGGTTCACATGTGGGCTTTTATTTAAAGTCCAATGGATTAAATGAAATAAGAAAATAATATATTGCTCATTTATATAAGTGGGGCGGCAAGGTGTATATATTAACCTAATATATTATTTTGTTTCATTGTTTTAATTAAATAAGAATTAGTTAATTTATTAATTAATTGTTTAATTAAGAAACAAATCTTTTTCTGATCAGGAAATATATTTCCTAAAGTTATACTATTGGTAATAGTATATTAAAAGTAAAAGACTTGTTTGATAAGAAAATAATTAATTAATTTTATTTATTTAATCAAATAAGAAGTCTTTTTATTTAGTCAATAAAAGAATAAAAATATCTATGAGTTGGATTAGGTTTTGAAGTCTAAAGTTTGATGGAAATTAGGGTGCAACACAAACTCTTTTTGGTATGTGATTTGCGGCAACCCTAGTCCATTTAGAGGAAGATTTCGGCAATCCTAAATAGAAGAGGAAGCAAAATTTCGGCCACCTATATAATACCACATATAGAATTCGGCCACCATAGTTGATTGAATGATTCAATTTTTCTTCTTCTTCTCAATTCATAGAAAAGGATAATTTTTGTTCTACTAAACGTAAAAGAGAAAAGAGATTATTTTTTGATAGTACACTGATTGCTTGTTCATCAATAAGCTTGTGTGTACAACATCGAATTAGGTTCACGCGAGTTTCGATCATTAGATTGAGAACTCAAAAGTGACCGGAATAATTTTTGTCTTCTTTTGATTGTTTTGTGACTAACAAAAGAAAAAGAAAACTTTGTTCATCCATTCTCAGGTTTGCAATTCAAAGAAAAAGGGTGACCACGCTCCTAGGTGATTCACGTACGTGTTCGGATTGGAAAATCTCACGGGTACTGTTCACGCGGGTACTGTTCACGGGCATCGGAAAAGATTTTACGGATTACCAATCGATGTAAGTCAATCAGATCACGTGTCAAGAGGTATTTAACTCTAACCGTATATATTTGAGTTTAATTAATTAAAAGGTTAAGGTTCAACTTTGAGAAAAATTTTAAAACCATACGAAATCTATTTTTCGTTTCTTCCGCTGCGTTTTATATCGATTTTTCCTTACATTTACTTGTGGTTGCGACTAATTTCTGTGCACGCAGGACAGTTAACACCTCACGAATGTGTTGCCCTCGCTCTGTGGTATTGTGTAAAGCCTTTCCGCCCATTATTATTATTCTTGTGTTGTTCACGGTGTGCACTGTAGATCAAAATGTCATCAAAGTATACGACAACGAATTTTCCGATAGGATGGCCGCAAAGCTTGGTTCATTACTCTCATGAATGTGCTCGGTGCATTAGATGAGCCGAAGGGAATGGCCATCCATTCATATAGACCCTCTCACATCTTGAACACAGTTTTCCGCTTATCTCCGGGTCGAATTCTGATCTGGTGTTATCCGCTCTTCAGGTCTAATTTGGTGAAAACAGTTGCTCCACTAATTTGATTAAGTAAGTCGTCCAAACATGGAATCGGAAACGATATCTCACCGTGATTTTATTGATCGAACGGCTATCCACACACATCCTTTAGGACCCATCTTTTTTTGGAATTAGAAAGGTCAGTCTAGCACACGGACTAAGGCTCTCACGGATGTGACCCTTAGCCAATAATTCTTCAACCTATCTCTATAATTCCTCATGCTCTAAGGGACTCATTCTATAATGTGGGTGGTTAGGTAGCATCGCTCCTGGTTCCAAGTCAATATGGTGTTGAATGTCTCTTAGGGGTGGAATCCCCTCAGGTAATTCGTCAAGAAACACCTCTGGAAATTCTGACATTAGTGGAACCTGCATCTTGAGGAATCTCGACCTTGGTTGTCTTTTCTTTGTTGAGCAGCACAAAAATTGTCTCTGCGTCCTCCATCTCTGTTTCAAACCTAGCAAAAGAAAGTAGATTTGTACTATCTGGTAATTTGGGTTTTTCCAAATTTTTACAAGGTAATAGCACTATATTGGTATTGTTGAATCGTAGAGTGTAAGTGTTCAAGAACCCATCATGCTTCACTTTCCGGTCATATTGCCACAGTCTTCCGAGCAATAGGTAGCATGCATCCATGTGGACCACATCGCACCATGCGTGGTCCTTGTAATTCGTTCCCATCGAAAAAGAGACAAGAACTGTTTGTGACACCATTATCTCCCATCCCTTTTGTAGCCATACTAACTTATACGGTCTTAGGTGTTTCTCCGTTCTCAGTCCCAATTTCCGAACTGCTTCAGTTGATACAATATTCTCACAACTTCCCCCATCGGTAATATATTGGCACACTTTGCCTAAAATAGTGCAAGTTGATTGAAACACATTGTTTCAGAGCCAATCACTCTCCTGAGCTCGTGGAGTCAAGAATATACGTCGTATTGCCAACAACGGACCAGAAACACCATCAACATGATCTTCTTTGACAGTGACTTCTTTATCAAACTGTACATCTTCCCCAATCTCTCCATCTCCTTCTCTACTATCGTCCGTCTCATTGAACACGATTGGTTTCTTTCCCATATTTTGGCACTCCGCTTGATGGTGTCCTACTTCTCCACAGCTGAAGCACCGCACCCCTCATGTCGCTGTTCTCGGCAGGAACTGATTGGTGGTTAGACGTGGAGCTCCTTCGCTGCTACTGGCCACTGTCCGCTACTGCCACCCTGAATTGTTGCTTCTGGTCCCTGTTCTGCCCATCGAACCAGTACTGTTACAGTTGCCTAGTAACAGACCACCTCCAATTCTCTGTATCGTCGTCTTCTCTATTTGCAAGGCCAGCTAGTGTGCCTCCAAGACCATCATCGGGTCAAAATGATTCACCACGTCTAACATTTGTTGATGTAATCCTCCATAATACCTGGACAACAACTGATCTTGGGTTTCATGAATATCGTTGCACACTAGCAACTGATAAAACTCTATGGTACACTCATCGACCGATCACAATCCTTGCCTTAAATTCTGTAATTTATGATACAACAACCTCTGAAAATTATGCGGTAAAAATTCTGATCGCATCTTCCTCTTCATATTCTCCCAATTGGAAATCTTCAACTTTCCAAAGCGATTCCGGGTGAGTTAGAGCTGCTGCCACCATGCGGCTGCCCGTCCTCGAAGCCGAGTCGCCACCAAGGCTACTCTTGCATTATCCGGAACGTTTTTGAACTCTAAAATCTCTTCCACTACTCCGAGCCATTCTAGGAACTCTTCCGGTGTTAGGTTTCCTTGAAACTCCTGGACTTCTCTCCTCATACCTGTCTCCCTCATTCGATTCTCTTCCATTTCTCACACTAGTTGTCTATGCCGTGGAACTTTTTCCTTCTGGTAACTCTCATCATCACTTTCCTCCTCGTCTTCACTCATGCGAGGGTTTCGATTTGGTCCGTTTAAGGTTTCTAGGTTGACGATTACCCTTGCCATCTGCTCAACTAAAATCGCCATCTGCTGCTCCAACTATGTCATACGGTCACGTTCGACAACCTTTTCTACAGGGATCCGGTTAGGTTGTTGTCTCTTCAGCGGCATATTGATGTCTCGAACGAACCTGGCTTTGATACCAACTGGTGTAGTGGAAGCTCTACGAGAAAAACCTGCAAGAAAAAATTAGAAAGAACCTACTAATATTCTGTTGATTCACACACGGATGCAAGAATATTAGGCTTCAAATACGACAATCTCCACACACGAAGGATGTGTAATTGGATAATTGAGAATCAATTCTCCAAAATTTTATTAATCAAAAACTGAGAAACAAAAGCGGCTTATAGGTCTATTTAAAGTAAACAAACCCTAACCCTAATCTGAAACCTTGTTGAGCAAGGAAACGGCCTAAAACCTAAAATAACAAAAATCACCAAAAATGACAAATTTGAGTTAAATGCGGAAACAAATAAAGCTAAAAATTCTAAGCAAGCAATAATTGACGAAAGTCGATTCAGACTTGGAAAACTAAAGTTATTTCAAAAACAAAACTTTCCCAAAATGGTAAAAACAACAATTGCGGAGCCTAAACATAGGAATTCGGCTACAAAAAGGCATGCCTCACTACCAAAGGTCGTGAGTTTTGAAGATCTTGCCGAAACACATCAACTGTAAAAGTTTTACGACATTCCGACTTCGATGCCCGAAAAGTAGGATTGATGTGCTCCTTTTCCTTGGTTTTTTTCTGATCTAACCCCTCAATGTAATCCAATGCCAAGGCTGTTGCATCAACTGTGGCCTTCACAAAATCCATCTTCCGGTGCACTTGTATGCTACCTGTGCACTATGGCCTTCAATACTCCCCATTTTCGTCCCACTTGTCTCCTTTTTATCCCGCTTCATGATTTCTCACCTAATGCGTTCAATATCAACAAAAAAGCCATAAATACATATAAAACACCCAAGAATGACACAAAGGACAAGGATGTGAGGGCCAAATATATAACAATTTTGGCGCGATCAAATACCCCCAAACCAAACCTTTGCTCGTCCTTGAGCAAACTCAAAACAAAACAAACAAAGACACACGACACCACCGTCATGACTCTATCTAAAAAAATTTCCTAGACTCGAAAACAAACAATTAAAATTGCCGCATGTCCAACCGGTGATGAGATACAAGGATGTGTGATAGAGAGAAGTAGACATATGTAATATAATCTAAAGCAAATCGAAGGTCCTAAATGGGAACTCGCGCAATCACGAATCCCACACCTAAAAGTGCTCTCGTATAAAGAACTACTCACTCTCACACCTTGAGCATAATTTGCTTCTACTCTAGCCTCTCGTGGAGTCTCTCCTTTCTTTCTGGTCATAGTCCTAAGTTCACACTCAAACAAGGTATGCAAAGATGAAATTTATGCATAGAAATCTAATGCATTGCATACATGTAGTTGAAAGACCGATAATGTCTGTGAACTAGCCTATGAAGGATTCACCATGCCATGAACATGGAATATCAAGCTTCAGCAAACATTCCCAATCAAGACTCATCATGGATCAAAAAGGACTTTCCCTTTGGTTGTTATGGGGCCATGGGGTTTAATGTGGTGAAACAAAAAAAGAAGAAGAAAAATTTGGCGTTCAAAGATCACCAGTCATGCAATAACTCACACATACTTACACCTCATATTCCCCGGCAGTGGTGCCATTTTGAACGTACATTTTACTGTGAATGCAATATCCAAAATAATTTAAAATCCCAAGATGCACTAAACAAGATTGACCTAATATATGGCAAATAGGGGTATCGTTCCAAAGAGATTGTGAAATAGTTATGACCGAATTCTACTCTAGTACTAAATACATTACAGGTGAATTAAAATTGATGATGATAAAAACTAAATGAAAATGTTAATACTACTGAACTAAGGTAACTAAATAGAACTAAGATAGTAAAGATATGTGTGCAAAAGGTATAATGATAGGTATGGGAGTTGATGAAATATAGACACAAATAGTGGGAATTCTGCTTATGAAGTCCGACTCGATTTAAATATATGGCTTATCTTCTGAGCTCGAGTTTCTGGGATGGCTCAGATTGGAATGCTCACAATCCACTCCCTTCACTTTCACTTTGGATAAATGTAGAAAGGCTGGGATGGCTTGGATTGGAATGCTCTCACTCCACCCCTTTTCCTAACCGGGATATGTTGGATTGGAATGCTCACAACATACCCCTTCTGATTCAATTGACCTTGGTTAACACCTTAAGTGTAGATGGTTAAAATATAATTTGGTATCTCATGTAAACTAAGAGTTGGAATGCCTACTTGGCTCATAAAGAAACCACAATTCAATCTCTACAAAGGGTTAGGAGTTGGAATGCCTACCAAGCCCAAAGTGAGTATTAAATGCATTTTAGAGCAAATTCAACCACTAAGTTAAATGGGAGTTGGAATGCCTACCCATTTTCCCAAAGATTTCAATCAAAGATTAGTTACTCTAATAAGTTCAATTAATCCACAAAAATCAAGAGTTGGAATGCCTACTTAATTCAAGGGACAATCAAGCACAATTAAGTAAATTGAATGGAAATATATTAATCAAGTCAAAATGGTGGAAATCCCACAATCTATGAATTAATTACATCAACCCCTAATTTGGGTTTAGGTACTCATGACAAATGTAAAAAGATAACAAAGAGGAGAGAAATAGAAAAGACTCATATGAGACCTTCTTTCTTCAAGCTTGCTTACACCTCCAATGTCCTCTTAAGTAGCAAATTGATGAAGAAAATGTATGGGTTTTGATGATTTTGGGAAAGAATGGATTTTTAGATTTAGTGTGAGAAACAAATGATGTGAATGGGTGTGTGGTCGTGTGGCTGACCTAACATATGGTCCTATATATAGTTTCCCTAAAATAAGTCTGAAACAAATGACGTGGCTGCACCTGATGCACATATTGCATGGGTAACTGCACGGGTAAGGTGCCCGTGCAGTTGGGTCTTGCCCGAGGATCTACTCCCTGGTTTGGTGAATTGCACGGGCAGTGTATGGGTAGGGTACCCGTGCTATACCTGTGGATTGTGGCCTTCCCAAAACCCATCTTCCGGTGCACCGGTAGTGCACTGGTATGCTACCCATGCACTACGTTCTTCAATACACCCCCGTTTTGTCCCACTTGTCTCATTTTTATCTTGTTTCTTGATTTTTCACCTAATTTCTGCAATATCATCAAAATAGCCATAAATACACATAAAACACCCAAGAATGAGACAAAGGATAAGGATATGAGGGCCAAAATAAATAACAATTTTGGCGCGATCAATGATTCTTAACATCAGAGTTATTCCACTAAAAACCCGAGGTTGCACTCTCATAACTGTTGATGTTTTACACAACCAAAATATCAGTGTCCATTGATATAGCTATTTCATATGGTATGATCCTCCACAAGTAGTTCATAATTAGTGCTAGGTCATAAAGTCTGTTATACCTCTCTAATTATATCTTTTCCTTTAAATACCATTGATTCTCTAATGAACAATTATATTCTTCATTCCTTTTCGGAAGAAGGAGAGCACTCTTAATCGTTCAAGCCCCGAATCAACCCTTAAGGGAACTACTCATCTACTTCTCGCAAGAATGAGTGGATTCCTCTAGTCTGTACAAACTTTCCTAACCACAAGTCAAACCGTGATTCCAAGATATGGAGTTATTGATTGGGAATTCTACTCCGATCTCACCCATGGTATGTCAAAAACCACGATCTAACTTGAAAGAGTCAATAAGACACTCAGGATTAAGATCACTTATATATAGCCATCATTTGTCGATATATATGAATTTCAATATGTAACAGATCTTGGTGAGTGATTCATGTAGATCGTGGCCCGGTCCTATATGATCACACCATATAAGGTGCCTCCATTCTTATATCACCATATGAGTAGTCTAGGATAGGACCACCATACATTACGAAATGGACCGCAACTGTAGATTAACCACAAATAAAGTACCTAGCTCTATTTACTTTCTACTGACTCTTTAGATTGCACGTCTCAAAACGAATTCCTCTGTATATGACATTCATATACTCAGTTTGAGATTACATCTAGCAATATTGGATGTTTTGCACATATAATATAAACCGTTTGAGTCATATTTATTGAATGAAAATACTACTTCTTTCATAAATGGATTTATAACATTTACAAATTACAAGCTTTAGGGCATAAATCCCAACAGATATTGGATGATGGACATATTTTTTGATTGTTGGATGTTGATATTTTGATTTTGATTTGATTGATTTATTTTTAGATGATGAATGAGCCGAAGACTCTTGTGAATGATGCATGTGAGTGTACAGGATTTTATTTGCCATATATAGCCCAATTTGGTTTGGGGGTTTTTGTTGCTTGCATGCGTGTACATGTTTTGTACTTATAGTTTGATTCGGTTTAGGGGTTGTTGTGCCCCCATCCCGTCAATTTTGGGTGAATGCGTGATTTCAAGTATCATTTTGGAAATTTGTGTGTCGTGTGCTTCATTGAAAGTATGCATTGTTTTGCCTTGTTAAGATATTTGAGCCTTAGTTGGTCATATTTGTTTGTTAGACATTGATTGTGCATGATTAGTGCCTAGGTTTGTTTGTTTTGTGTATTGTTAGGTGTGCGCCTCTGGGACGAGCTCTCTTGTCCACCATTAGGCACAATGTTGAGTTTTTGTTTGAGGGTGTAGACTCTTTTTTTGAGTCGTCATTTAAGACTTTAAATCTTTTTGTGTCAAATTTTTTCAAAATTATCGCACGGCCAATTTTCGAGCTTAAAAAGCTTTGGTGTGATGCCTTGAGCATGTGTTGAATTTAGTAAGTCTTTGTCACTCTAGGTCTCACTTGCACTACATGGGTTAGTTCCATCCTTTTTGTACTTAAATTGAAGGGACTCAGTGCTCAAGCACCTTGTTCTAATAGTGGAGATCGCCAAGTGAGTTCACAAACACAAGCCTTAAAAAGCGCATTTACGAGTGATATCATTTTTCAAATCTTAAACACATTTCTTGTCATGTGTATCTTTTGCCATAGGACATGCATCATATTTAGTGGACTGCTTGATAGAGACTTACATTCCCTTGATAGATGGATTTGTGGATATGATTTTAGGCAATGTGTGTGCATTAACCACTTAAAATAGCCTAAAACACATTTCCATGTCCCTTGTATGTGTGCTCTATAGCCCATTTTGAGGCCAAACACTTGACGAGAGCGTTTTTGTCGTTAGTTAATGCCAATTAAAAGTAATTTATAAAACCTCAAATGCCTCAAAATGTTTACAAAACAAGTACAATGGCAAGCAAGGGTATCGTCCACATGGAAAGGGAAACTATGTGGCTAAAACTAGTTAACTACTATTAAAGTAAAACAAAGCATCTAAATGTCAATGGTTGATTTGAAAAGGTTAAAAAAAATGCAATTACAATTAGACTAACTAATATAACATGCAATTGGTGTTAATATATGATAGTGGGAACTAAGGAGTTGATGGATCCAACAAGTAAATGTGGGCAATGTAGGAACTCATATGAATGCACTTTAATCTTACGTAACCAATCAATCATGTATAGGATTGGTTGTATACCACTTATGAGTGTCCAACCCATCATGTTACTAATGACAAATAAATGAAAATAAATAAGAGAAGAGAGATAGACAAGACTCATGTAGACATTCTCTTTCCTTCAAGCTTGAATCCTATCTCCGAGTGTCCTTTGTTGAGTAGTAAATGATGAAGATGATGTAAGATGGTTAGGATATGGTGGGGAATGATTCCTAGATCTAAGGTTAGTAATTAGAGATAAAAATGGGAGAAAATTCGTGTTTGGAAGAGGGTAGAAGTTTTGATGTATGGAAGAAAGGGTTTTCAATAAGAAAATGGTGTATTGATAGGCTTGGGAGGTTAGAGCATGATCTATGCATGAAAGGACATCATTTCCCCTCTACCAATTCCTAAACACCTGTCATTTTTGGTGCTGGAAAGTGATGTGCACGAGTAGTGCACAGGTAACCATGCAGTTCCCGTGGACAGACACACAACAGTTACTAAAATGCCTATAACTTCCTCTAGAAAACTTGGAATAGTAATCCGTAAAAACTGCTGGAACCTAGACCTTCTGAGCCTTTCCGAATATATGTAATTTAAAATATGGTTCAATCCGAGGAGGGAGATATGACCCTTTGAAGTTGGATGATCTGCACACATTGTTTTTTACAATTTCAACCCTTTTGTCACCAAATCTCATTTTTTTTCTTCTGGTCTGGGCAATTTGCTTGGGCAGTGCATAGATTGTAGGGAAAAATCGATATAAAACGCAGCGGAAGAAATGAAAAATAGATTTCGTATGGTTTTAAAATTTTTCTCAAAGTTGAACCTTAACCTTTTAATTAATTAAACTCAAGTATATACGGTTAGAGTTAAATACCTCTTGACGCTTGATCCGATTGACTTACGTCGATTGGTAATCCGTAAAATCTTTTCCGATGCCCTGTGAACAGTACCCGCGTGAACAGTGATTGTGAACAGTACCTGCGTGAACTGTGATCGTGAACAGTACCCCCCCCCCACCCCCCCGTGAACAGTACCGCGAGATCTTCCAATCGGAACACGTACGTGAATCACCTAGGAGCGTGGTCTCTCTTTTTCTTTGAATTGCAAACCTAAGAATGGATGAACAAAGTTTTCTTTTTCTTTTGTTAGTCACAAAACAATCAAAAGAAGACAAAAATTATTCCGGTCACTTTTGAGTTCTCAATCTAATGATCGAAACTCGCGTGAACCTAATTCGATGTTGTACACACAAGCTTGTTGATGAACAAGCAATCAGTTTACTATCAAAGAATAATCTCTTCTCTCTTTTATGTTTAGTAGAATAAAAATTATCCTTTTCTATGAATTGAGAAGAAGAAGAAAAATTGAATCATTCAATCAACTATCGTGGCCGAATTCTATATGTGGTATTATATAGGTGGCCGAAATTTTGCTTCCTCTTCTATTTAGGATTGCCGAAATCTTCCTCTAAATGGACTAGGGTTGCCGCAAATCACATACCAAAAAGAGTTTGTGTTGCACCCTAATTTCCATCAACCTTTAGACTTCAAAACCTAATCCAACTCGTAGATATTTTTATTCTTTTATTGACTAAATAAAAAGACATCTTATTTGATTAAATAAATAAAATTAATTATTTATTTTTTATCAAACAAGTCTTTTACTTTTAATATACTACTACCAATAGTATAACTTTAGGAAATATATTTCCTGATCAGAAAAAGATTTGTTTCTTAATTAAACAATTAATTAATAAATTAACTAATTCTTATTTAATTAAAACAATGAAACAAAATAATATATTAGGTTAATATATACACCTTGCCGTCCCACTTATATAAATGGGCCATATATTATTTTCTTATTTTATTTAATCCATTGGACTTCAAATAAAAGCCCACATGTGAACTAGACTCATTCTTATTAAAAGAAACAAGCCCCCATGTCTCCTTTTAATATATTAATATAATAGTGCAGCCCATTAATTAAATAATAGACATATTATATTCTTGATATATTAAAAACAATTCTAGATGGACCCTTAAATCGGCCCGGTAGAATATATCAAGTGATCTATGCAAATACGTGTGGATGGGGGATCTTGGCGGGCTATCTAAATTTAAGCTTCAATAGACACAACCTAATCACAATCAACAAATGATTCACTTAGGTCCAATCTATTAATTTTAACTCATTCCACTAAAGAGCTAAAATTGAACTCTTAAATAAAGATAGAATAAGGAGATGTTTCTCATTCATACCCTAGACAATCTTATAGGAGATGGTGTATCCTCGTGAATAATATCAGTAATCGCCAAGAGCTCATAGAGCGCCTATAGCTCTCCAAGTTACCATATTTCCTCATATGACCACATTTCGAACTTGGATACTTTGACTTGTCCAGAAGCCATGTTTTCAATAATCATTATTGAAAACTCAACGTTGAGATTTAATATCCAATACCTCAAAACATCCATATGATGATATTATACTCTCATTTAATAAATGGATCCACGATGTCCATATCTATAAATGAAGTCATCTATCGATTAACAAATGTATACCACCAAACTATCGAGGATAGACTATGCTATATAATCGTACTCATTGATAGCTCTAATGATAACACTTGCAACCATAAGTCCATCATTTATCTCAGGATTAAGATAGACTCTCCGATTGTCCTCTTTAATGAAAAGACTTATATCTAGTGACGGTTCTAGATAAAGTATTTCATTGTGATCTAGTTCAATGCACCTAGTGCACTAGATTCTTTTACTCGAAAACCTTTCGATGATTTTAGACTCATCATATTCATTTGATCCCACTCAAATGCTAGTAAAAGAATTCTACAACTTTAACAAGATAGAGGTGCCCAACCTTTAACTTAAGTTGTGAACGTTATTCAAGACTAACTAAAGAATTGTGTCTACCTCATACATATCCGGATGTATGAACAATTCTTCATGTCTCATAGTCTTTTGACCTTATGATTATTTACCTTGACAATTATAATAATAAATGCTATAAGTAATTGTAAGAATCAGAATTCACTTTATTAATATGAGAAGATTGTCAATTACAATATTACACTCTTGCCATTGAGCATAATCCTAACATAGATAAGGTACCTGTGCAGTACCCATGCACTAAGATCTTCTTCAGATTCCATCTTCCGGTGCACGGGTTGTGCACGGGTATGCTACCCGTGCACTATGGCCTTCCATTCACCAGCTTTTGCTCCACTTGTCCTTTTTATCCCTCTTCTTGATTTTTCACCTAATGCATGCAATGTCAATAAAAAGATCTATAAATGCATATAAAAACACCCAAGAATGAGACAAAGATAAAGGATATGAGGGCCAAAATGTATGACATTTTCGGCTCGATCAGTAAGGCATAAGAATGTGTTAAAGTTCAAGCCTAGACGCTAGTGTTCAAAATGTTGCAAGCAAGTAGAGCTAAATTATGGGCGTGTAAAGTAAGTGTGTCTTAGAATGATTGGTGACTTTTGGATTCCATCTTCATATTCTTTCTATCACCACATTTCAACCCCATGGCTTTATTACAACCAAAGGGAAAGACCTAATTGATATTAGAAGAAGTCTAGATTGAGAATGTTTGTTAAATCATGTTCTTTCAACGTCTATAGCATTTGATCCCTTTTTAGGATAGTTCACTTAAGAAAATAGAGGTTTTCAACGATAAGTGTATGCAAGGCATTAGATTCCTATGTATAAACTCTATCTTAGTATACCAAGCATGAGTGTGAACTTAAGACTCCAAGAGGAAAGAAAAGATAGAATCCACGTGAGGATTTAGAGTCGAAGTGAGTTACGCTCGAGGTGTGAGAGTTAGTAGAGTTAGGTTTTAGATTTGTGTAGGAGTGATTCTGTTAGGATTATGCTCAATAGTAAGAGTGTAATAATGTATTTGACAATCTTTTCATATTAATAAAGTGATTTCTAGTTTAACAAATCTTATAGCATTTATAGTTTAATTATTATAATTGTCAAAAGTAAATAATCATAAGGTCAAAAGACTATGAGAAAAGAATAATAGTTCGTACATCTGGATATGTATGAGGTAGACACAATTCTTTAGTTAGTCTTGAATAATATTCACAACCTAAGATAAAGGTTGGGCGCCTTTATCTTGTTAAAGTTGTAGATTCTTTTGCTAGCATCTGAGTGGGATTAAATGTGTTATGATAAGTCTAAAATCATCAAAGTGTGGTGTCTTTTGTGCAAAAGAATCTAGTGCACGGGGTGCATTGAATAGGATCATAGTGAAATACTTTATCCAGAACCGTCAATGGATAAAAGTTTTCACTTGAAGACAATCGGAGAGTCTATCTCAATCCTGAGATAAATGATGGACTTATGGTTGCAAATGTTATCATTTGAGCTATCAATGAGTACGATTATATAGCATAGTCTATCCTCTATAGTTTGGTGGTATTCATTTTTTTACCGATAGAGAACTTCATTTATAGATATGGACATCGTGGCTCCATTTATTAAATGAGAGTAGAATATCATCATATGGATGTTTTGAGTTATTGGATATTAAATCTTAACGTTAAGTTTTCAATAGTGTCTATTGAAATATGGCTTCTGGACAAGTCAAAATATCCAAGTTCAAAATGTGGTCATATGGGTAAATATGGTAACTTGGAGAGCTATTGGCAGTCTATGAGCTCTTGGCGATTACTGATATTCTTTACGAGGATACACTATCTCCATTAAGATTTTCTGGGGTATGGATGAGCAATATTAACTTAATCTATCTCTATTTAAAAGTTCAATTTTAGTTCTTTAGTGGAATGAACTAAAATTAATAGATCGAACCTAAGTGAATCATGTGTTGATTGTGATTAGGTTATGTCTATTGGATCTTAAATTTAGATAACCCGCCAAGATCCCCAATTCACATGAACTTGCATGGATCACTTGATATATTCTACCGGACCAATTTATGGGTCCATCTAGAATTGTATGAAGGCATGTGGACTTGTTTCTTTTAGTAAGAATGGGTCTAGTTCACATGTGGACTTTTTATTAAGGTCTAATGGATTTAATAAAATAAAATAAAAACAATATTGGCCCTTATATATTGGCTTGGGCGGCAAGGGACTTTTTATTAGTCTTATATATTGTTTTTATTTTATTATTTAATTAAATGGAAATTAATCAATTAATTAATTATTTAATTAAAAGTCAAAATCTTTTTCCTAGTAGGAAATGGTCTCCTAGAGTCATATTATTGTTGATAATATGATAAGTATCAAATACTATATTTGATAAGTAGATAAATAATAGGAATTTATTTATCTAGTCAAATTAGGAAGTATTTGATTTATGTTAGGAAGTTTTTGATTTAGTCACAATTTAATTATATTCAATAATTGGTTATTGAATAAATATACTATTTGAGTTGGATTAGGAGTCTTGGTGTGGAAAAGAAATCTTTTTTGAAAAAAGATTCTTTGTCACCAAGTAAATCTACCTAGAGATAGGATTCTTGACCACCAAGTAAATCCTCTTTAGGAAAGGATTTGTATACTTATATATACACCAATTAATTTCGGCCAAGCATATAATTTTTTGGTTGCAAATTTCGGCCAAGCTAGAGAATTTTGAGAGAGAAAAAATATATAATTGTTTTTGCTCTAGAAAAAATTTGGCCGACTAATAGATATTGTGTATTGAATTTGGCCTAAGAGAAGAGAAAAGATGAACGTTTTTGTTTTCGATAGTACACTAGTATCCTTTACATCAAAATGATTTTGTGTACAAAATCGAATCGGGTTCACGCGAGTTTCAATCAAATAGATTGATAATTCACAAGTGACCGGACGTTCTTGGGTTTTCTCTTGGAGGATTGTTGTGACTAACAAAGAAGAAGATTTTGTTTGTTTCATCCTCAGGTATACAATTAAAGAAAGGGAGCCCACACTCCTAGGTGATTCACGTTCATGATTGGATTGGAAGATCTTGTTGATTCAATTCGAAGCAAGCGGATTCAAATCGATGCAAAATCAATAGTCACGTGGAAAAGGTACGATACTTTTACTCTATGTTAATTAATCAACGGTTAAGGTTCTTTCTTTTAAAAGGAAAAATTTTAAAATATACAAACCCAATTTTTCGCTTACGCCGCGTGTTTTCCCTTACAATTGGTATCAGAGCCTAGTTGAACCCTTGATTAATTGATATATATATATATATATATATATATATATATATACGTGAATCTTTTTCTTTTTATTGTATATATGCATGTTTTAGAAAGAGATGGCACTCTAGGTATTCGCATATATATATATATATATATATATATATTTATATTAGAATGTATGGATATATATATATATATATGTTTTATATATGGATTGTTATTGCTCAATTTTGGTCCTAGAATTTCAATGTATTTTTTGTTTTGGGATTGTAACGAGAAGGGTGGCCTATCATCGCCATAATTTCCTTCTTGGTAGTTTCTAAGTTTTTTATTTATTTTGCTATTGTAATAAAAATACTGCAGAAAAATATTGTATTAAAAAAAAGCTGCAGTATTTTATTATTTAAAATTCTTCTGTAATACATTCAAGTATCGAAGACTCGAAGGTTTGAAGAATTGGAAACAACCGGAACAAGTTTGGGACTGTGTGAATGTGAATTTTTATATGTCGTGAATGCAAGCCAAATAAATTTAAAGATCCCGATATGCGCTAATTAAACTAATTTTAGTATAAGGCAAATATGGGTATCATTCCACAGAGATCGTGAACTAGTTGTGACTAAATTCTACTCTAGCACTAAATAAAATGAAGGAAAATTGAATTGGTGTTGATAGAAATTAATTTGGAATTTCAATTACTACTAAACTAAGAATACTAAAATAAACTAAGATAGAAATGGTGTGTGGTGTGTGTGAAATGGTGTGTGTGTGTGTGTGTGTAATGTATGATGATAAAAATGGGAGCTAATGTAATATAGACATAAATCATTGGAATTCCACTTTTGAAGCCCGACTCGATTTAAACATATGGCTTATCTCCCTAGCTTGAGTTTCGGGAATGGCTCGGATTGGAATGCTCACGATCCATTCCTTTCACTTTTGCTCTGGATATGTATTGGGAAACCGGGATGGTTTGGATTGGAATGCTCACAATCCACCCATTTTTCCTAGCCAAGGTATGTGGGATTGGGATGCTCACCACCTACCTTTTCCAATTCAATTGAGCTTAATTAACACCTAGAGTGTAAATGGTTAGAACAAAGGTTGGTAACCAATGTAAACCAAGAGTTGGAATGCCTACTTGGCTCATAAAGTTCCCATAATTCAATCTCAACAAAGGGTTAGGAGTTGGAATGCCTACCCAACCCAAGGTGAGTATCAAATGCAATTAAAAGCACAATCAACCACTAAGCTAAATGAGAGTTGGAATGCCTACTCATTTTCACAAAGATTCCATTTAAAGCTTAATAACTCTAATAAATTCAATTACTCCACAAAATCAAGAGTTGGAATGCCTACTTGATTAAAGGGAGAATCAAACACAATGAAGAAAATTGAAAGGAAATATATTAATCAAGTAAAAATGGTGGAAATCCCACAATCCATGAATTAATTACATCAATCCCAAATTGGGTTTAGCTACTCATGACAATATGAAATACAAGGATAAGAAGAAGGGAATAGAAGATACCCTTAGGAGACCTTCTTTCTTCAAGCTTGATCACACCTCCAATGTCCTCTTGAGTAGCAATTAGATGAAGTAGAATGGATGGGTTTGATGGGTTTTTGGGAGAGAATGGTTTTTGAGATTTAGAGAGAGAAAGAATGAATGGAATGGGTGTATGGTCGTGGTTTTTTTTTATAAATCAGATATCAAAACTATTTATATTTTCCTTCAAAATTAGACCAAAAATGCTGATGTGGGAAGCTAGATTTCCAGTGAGCACGGGTGAGGTACCCGTGCAGTTACCTGTGCAGTTTCATCTTCTTCCTAACTTGAGCCATGTGCACGGGTTAGTGCACGGGTGGTTGACCCGTGCACCACTCATGCAGTTGTTCCTTGCCCGAGGCTCTGCTCACTAGGTTATGGATTGCACAGGTAAGTGCATGGGTCATACCCGTAAAGTTACCCGGCCACTGAGGATCTTCAACAATTCATCTTCCGGTGCACGGGTAAGTGCATGGGCGTGCTACTCGTGCACTTTTGCCTTCTTCACTTCATTTGTGCACCTATTTATCCTTTCTATCCCAGTTCACGGCTTTTTACCTATTGCCTGTAAAAACGATCAAAAGAGCCATAAATATACCTAACAACACTCGAGAACAATACAAGGGAAGAGGATATGAGGGCCAAAATATATAACATATTTGATCCGATCACTGTGCGAGCCATAGCAACAAACGTGCAAGCGAATGAGCATGCGGCCACAATTGTTGTGGCATGGGCTGCGCACGGCAGCCCTATGGAAGCCATGGGCTGCACATGGCAGCCTTTTATGGGGTTGTGAGGTGTGCACACCCATGGGAGGCAGCCAAAGGGTGTGCAAACGATGGACGCATGAAGACTTGTTTGCCAAGAAAGCAGTTTTTTTTTGTATTCCAAATATTGTAATTTACTTGTTTTTTCTAGGATGGACCAAAATTTTAGCTATTTATATTTTCGTAAATATTGCAATGTTTGTCATTGTTTGATAACATGTCATATAGAATAGGAGTGCCACTCATATATCTCTTTTGGTATGAACATGCATTGAATGATTTAGGTATCTAATTGGCATCTAGATAACTTGGTAAATCATTCTATGGAATTCGATCACACGCCTTAAATAATTGAGTGGGAGAAGGTGTTATGGAACACCTATGGCCTCTAAGTTTAGTTGAGCTTTATGTTTCATGTAATAACCCCCCTAAGGGGTATTCATGAATGAAATTTAGCAAGATACTTCCTTACAAGGATAGACTAGACAATTAACCCAAACGATATCTACTCCCAAATGAGGGATATTCGTGAGGGAATATTTTGAAGGTCGAAAACTTGGTAACACATTCAATGTGATTTTATTAATATCCTCCTAAGAGTTCTTGTTAATAAAATTGCAAGGCTAAAATTGAAAACAATGGTTGTTATGTTAACAATTAGGTGGGACCTAGTCTTACTAGTAAATGGTGCGAACTCCCAAATGAGGCATGACATTTACGGATGTTGGATCACTGTTGAATTTTGATGATTGAATTACTTAATTTAATTCAAGATAAATATTCGAAAGTGCTTTATCATGCTTGTTTACTTATATAATTTTTGTTTTATTTAGAAATCATGACCTCATCCCTAATCAACATCCTGAAAGATAATACATTAACTGGTGATAATTATGTCACATGGAAAAGGAAAATTGGGTTATTGTTGCAATCTGAAAAGCATAAGTTCGTTTTGACATCTCCTAAACCACCTGCTCCTACTAATGAATCTACTGAGCAGCAAAGAGACGAGTATAAGTAGTGGGAGACCTTAGATGAGATGGCCAAATGTTACATTATGGCCACCATCTCCGACGTGTTGCAACAACAACATTAAGGAATGAGTTCTGCTGCCGATATAATGATGTCTCTAGAGGAAATGTTTGTTATGAGATCCAGGATGACTAAGAGAGAGGCAGTGACTGCTTTCATGAATCTTAGGATGAAACCTGGATAGGCTATGAAAGATAATGATGAAGGTCATAGCACATCTCAACGTTGCTGAGCTCAATGGTGCTAAGATAGACGGTGAGACGAAAATTGACATGACTGTCAACTCACTGTCAGATTCCTTTGATCAGTTCAAGTTGGACTACACCTTGAACAATAAGGAATACACCTTGTATAGCCTAATGCAAGATGTTCAAAGTGCTGAAAAGATCCTTGTGAAAAGCAAGGGTCAAGAGATTCATACTGTAGGTAAAGTTGCTACTGTTAAGACCCGTAAGGAGGTCAAGAAACAACAGAAGAAAAAGCAACTAAGACCTACTAAGAAGGAGACAAAGAAAGTAACCAAGATCAAAGGGAAGTGTTTCCTTTGTGGTAAAAAGGGACATTGGAAAAGAAATTGCCCAAAGTCTCAAGACAAAAAGGAACAAGGGGTTCAAGGAAAGGAGAAGGCTTAATGAGAATGAATTCAACTTGCGTTTAGTCAATAGAGCGCTAGTGTTTGCTAGTGCAGTGGGAGATATTAGAGTTAGTTTAGATTCTTATAGGCATTTAGATTTAATAGACGTTTATTATGTACCTCAATTCAAGAGGAATTTAATTTCAGTTTATTGTTTAAATAAATTTGGATATTTAGTTACTTTTAATAAAGCTTTTATTATTAGTAGGAATAACAAATTTGTTTGCAAAGGTACATTAGAAAACGGAATATTCTATTTGAATAGCAATATCTCTCTCTTGTTAGACATGGAATCAACACAACCTAATCATAAAAGAGTAAAATTATGAAAAGATGAAACCTACCTACGGCATATGTGCCTAGGTCATATTAACCTTGATAGGATCAAAAGATTGGTTAGTGATGGACCTTTAAGTGACTTAAAGGTCGATGATCTACCAACTTGTGAATCTTGTCTGGAAGATAAGATGACCAAAAGGTCGTTCACGACCAAAGGCACAACAGTCATTGAATGTTTAGGAATGATACACTCTGATGTGTGTGGACCTATGAGCATTCAAGCTAGAGATGGATATGAGTACTTTATTACTTTCACGGATGATTACTCAAGATTTGGCTATGTGTATCTCATGAGACATAAGTCGGATGCTTTTGACATATTCAAAGCTTTTAATAGCCAAATTTGGCTAGGGACCAAAAGGAAATTTTCCACCCTCTAAACCTGGCTCCATGCCCGAGGTCATCCACCAGGAGACCGTGTTACCCGAAGCCGAGCTACGATACTACCCCGTAGGAATAAGGACGGGTTCCAGAAACACCTGGAGTAGAGCCCCTGCTCGGTCATATCAAGCCTGCATCACCGAACCTGAAACCAGGAATCCCCCCAAGTCGGGATTACCTCGCAATCTCTCCAGAAGCTCGCCTATACCTCTCTGACACAGCGGGGTGTCCGTAGGAAGCCGCACCCAGCGGAAAAAGATCAAGGGAGGCCAGCAAAGACACTGATCGACCTCACTATCTGATGTACATCACCATAATATGCACAATATTCAACGACCCCTATGGGAGATCATGTTAAACCTGAAGACATACAGGATCAAATCTTAAGACGTTACATACGTATAGAACAAGTAATAGAGTCCAAGTAGGAAACAAATTGATCTCCACCAAGATATCCTCAACTCAGCAATTAACTCAAAGTCAATGACATTTAAATGTAAAATCCCATCCGATAAGGAGGGGAAGGATGGAGAAAATCAAGGGGAGAATCAATTAGTTTAACCTATGAAGACAATGTATAAAAGAAGGACTTCGGCCTTCTGAAAGAGGAGACTACTTTTCGACAGGCATATGACAACAACCCTACTACACCCTAGAGAGATTGAGAGCGATTGATAAATATTTGTAAACGATACACCATTCGTAATAATAAAGAAACATTTTCTTTCTCTTTTGTTCATTCCCTTTTGATGGTATTGATAATAGTATCTTCTTTGTCATTTTTAATTAGCACTGACTAGAATACACTCTACCTTGACCACCACCTCCGTGGCAGTGGTTTTGAGGGTGTTAATTGAGATTTCTCACCCCCGAGTAAAATTTCCGTTAACACTTACTGGCGCCGTCTGTGGGAACACCCTACACCCAGTTAATCAAGCCAACTATTTGCATTTGCATTTTCATTGTTTTACAGGAACCATGAGGCTCCGCTCTTCCCAAGGACAACATGGAGTTTCGGAACAACCTTCGGTGAGGCCAACGCGAAAGGCCCCAAGGAAGGGAAAGAAGTCTGGGTACAGCAATCAAGCTCCGGTCCAAACAACTAATGCGCGGGCTTCTGGCCACCCTATAGTGAGCCAGGCCGCGCTCGATCAACAAGCGGCAGCCTTCGTGGAAACTGTCTGCATCCGTCTGCTCGCTGAATGCTTCACAGTCCAGCTAACAAACTCAAATGATCAGGGAGAACCGAGCTGGTTTGAAGCTAGGCAGCCTGCCTTCGACCGTCTGGGACCTCCTCTTCCAGAGCTAGCTCGAGACAGGACTAGGCCCTATCTTTCGATCCGGGATAGGCTGGGACCCATGCCCCCAGTTCTGAAAAGACCATCACTATATTAGCCCAGGCGAGTTAAGTCTGCTGCAGATGCCTTGACTTGGGAGCAACGAGAGGTACCTCGCCCAACGGCATCAAGGAGGAACACTCGGGCCTAAGATGAAGAGAATCGACAAACTTCCCGAGTGAATCATGTCCATGAAGGGGACCGGATAGAGGTCGCCAGTTCATCAAAGGGACTCGACAGCGAAGAATCCGAGGTCAATTCAAAGAAACCTGGGAACAAGCGACTGAGGGATCAGCTGGCAAAGCTGCATAAGGAGGTCCAGCAGATAAGAAAAAGAAAGAACAAGGACGATAAAAAGGATCTATTGAGCGAGATGAACGATCCCTTCACTAAGAGGATCCGGGAAGCGGAACTCCCACCAAAATTCAAAATACTAGCAGATAAGTTCTCCGGAACAGAAGATCCTCTAAGCCACCTGGAGAGCTTAGTCCAATAGATAGAGGTCCAGAACACTACCAGAGCAGCTATATGTAGGATGTTTCCAACGACTCTAACCGACTACGCGAAAACTTTGTTCAGGAAGCTGCCTGCTGATAGCGTGGATTCTTTTATGAAGTTATCAACAGATTTTTGCTCGCAGTTCCAAGGGGTCAAACCTCATCAGAAGGATCCCATACACCTCCAATATGTGATTCAGGAATGAAGTGAGACACTTCGATCGTACGTGGAACATTTTCACAGAGAGGTCATACAAATGGGAGTTTTCGGTGAGAAAGCGACTCTCACCAATTTCAGGCAGAACCTGTGGGAGAGAAACCTTTTCCGTTCCTTCACCAAGGGACCTCCTGAGACTTACCAGGAGGCCTACGATCGGGCTCTTGAGCAGGTCGAGATTGACGAGCAACTCAAAGTCAAGATGGAACATGACGATATGAGAACGGCAAAGCGTTAGAAAAAAGAAGCCCCTAAATCTGAGCCAGCTCAGAAAACTCAGAATAAACCTCCTAATAGGTCGACCTATCGCATCCCCGTTCCTCAGCACAGACAAGAAAAATATCAAGCAAGACGAACCCCTCCTTGGGCTTCACCACCTCCCAAGACCGTAGCCCCCGTAATGCGAGGGGAGAAAGGGTATGACTACTACACTCCCTTGAATGCTTCCAGGGAAACGGTCTACCTTGCTATACGAGACAAGGGGCTACTCCAAAAGCCTGCTCCCATGAAAGCCCTAGTTGACAGGAGGAACCGGAACAAGTACTATGACTTCCATGAAGACGTTGGCCACAACACTTCAGAGTGTTATAATTTGCGCAACCAGATTGAAGCCCTGATAAGGAGGGGATGCTTGATTGAATTCTTACAGCAGATCTGACATAACATTCAGACTGGAAGGGAGGTACAAGCCGAGATCCGTGAGGATGCAGAGAAGAGAAAGAGGGAACAGACTGATTTAATGCAATAAATCCAGGTGATACACACCATCAGCGGAGGGCCCACACTGGCTGGCACTTCCAATAATTCCCGAAAAAACCACACAAGGAAGATTCCCCACATAGAAGAAAGCCAGGGAGTCTTCAAGGTCAGCCAATGCTCGATGGAGCCCTCCTAGTCAGCACTGATAGTTTTCACTGAAGCAGATGTCTTCAACACTGTACAACCTCATGATGATTCTATAGTGATCACAATACAAATTGCCAGTTGTCTGGTCCATCGCGTGCTCGTAGATACAGGCAGCAGTGTAGATATCCTCTTCAAGGATACTTTGGAAAAATTAAATCTGAAGCAATGGTGTTACAATAGCTGAACAACTCCACTTTATGTGTTCACGGGGGATTCGATCATACCGGTGGGGTCGATGATCCTCCCAGTAATTGTCGGAACCACCCCTCTCCAATAGAATGTTATGACCGACTTTGTTGTGGTTTACACCTCATCGGCCTATAACTCCATTCTAGAGAGACCATTCATGTCCTCCTTGAACGGAGTCTTGTCCGTATACCACAATGTCCTGAAGTTCCCTATGGGAACCAAGGTGGGGGAGGTACGCGGAGACCAGCAAGTAGCTAGGAAGTGCTACGTAGTTTCTGCCAATCCTACAGCTTTAGCAAAATAGTGCGTATAGGTTGCATTAGTCCGGGAAGACATGGAAACATCCTGGATAATCCACGAAGAGATAGAGCCCACGGAGCATTCTGAGCATCCAGAGAGTGAACCTATTATGCCTTATGGGGAGGAACGGAGCAAGGAGTGGGCCAGCGGGCAGCCCGTAGATAGACTAGAGGAGATACCCATAAGAAATAACGATCCCTCCAAGGTTGTCAAGGTCTAGGCCACCCTCGAGCCAGAAGTGAAAGAAGGTTTAATTAATCTTCTCAGAGAATTCAGTGACATCTTCGCTTGGAGCCATGATGAAATGCTTGGGATCCCGGTATCATTGGCCGCCCATCAACTAGAAGTAGATCCAACAGTCAAGCCCGTCAAACAGAAGAGGCGTCACTTCAACGCTGAAAGGAACGCTGCGATGCAGGAAGAGGTAGATAAATTGATCAAGGCATTATCAGAGAAGTGCGCTATCCCGAATGGATCGCCAACGTGGTCATGGTTACGAAGGCGAATGGGAAGTGGCGTATATGTGTCTATTACACCGACCTCAACCGGGCCTGTCCAAAAGACAGTTTTCCTTTACCAAAGATCGACCAGCTAGTTGACTCCACATCTGGAAATTAACTTCTTAGTTTTATGGACGCGTTCTTAGTTTGAAGAACTCATAACCCTTGGGAGGTACTGAGATAGAAACGATATCGGGAATGCCGTACTTAGACCTCAAATGATCAATCACGTTCGGATCAACGGTGGAATCAGGGACAACCCTGAAGTCATAGGGAGGAAGCCTCTCCAAAGGGGGGCTAGAAGCCGGGACTCGATGCTTCCCTGCGACTGTTGCCGCCAACCTCTTTATCGAAGTCTTCATCGGCTATATCTAGAGGATGGTCGGGATGGTTAGAAAGCTCGGTCCCAATGGACACATTCCGGTTCGACCGCCGACGTTGCGAATTAGGTGGAAAATCATCGCTGTCTAAGCTCCTCCTTGCTTGTTTTTCAGGAGCAAGGCTAAAGATCTCTTCGCCGTCAACCATGGAATCAACGGAATCGCGACTGGTTTTCGACATGATGAAGTCGGTGAGGATGAGGAATGAAGAAAAAGATATGCTTGAGAGGAAGTTTATGAGAGAAAGTTTATCTTGGGAAAAATTTGAAATTTGAGAGATATGATGAAGACGTTGAGATAATCAAGTATATATAGTCAAGAGGGCAGCAGCACGAGCAGTCGAGATCTTTTGTTAAGATCACAAAGAATCTCGAAGACTGCCGTAACGCAGCCGGATTAACTAGAAAATAAATCAGTCAGCTCATGCCACGTCACTTGCGCAGTTAATGAGAAGATTTCTCCAAGATTCTGGTAACGGTAAAGAATCTCGGAGACTACCGTAACGCAGCTAGATTAACTTAGAAATAAGTCAGTCAGCTCACGCCACGTCACTTGCGCAGTTAATGAGAAGATTTCTCCAAGATTCTGGTAACGGTAAAGAATCTCGGAGACTACCGTAACGCAGCCAGATTAACTCAGAAAAAAGTCAGTCAGCTCACGCCACGACACTTGTGCAGTTAATGAGAAGATTTCCCCAGGATTCTAGTAACGGTAAAGAAGGAAAAATTTCCCAAATAAAATAAAAAATCTGACCCCAACCCCAATCTCGACAACCGGTGTTCAAGTCATAAGGGACTTCTGTTAATAGCCAAATTTGGCTAGGGACCAAAAGGAAATTTTCCACCCTCTAAACCTGGCTCCATGCCCGAGGTCATCCACCAGCAGACCATGTTACCCGAAGCCAAACTACGATACTACCCTGCAGGAATAAGGACGGGTTCCAGAAACACCCGGAGTAGAGCCCCAGCTCGATCTGATCAAGCCCGCATCACCGAACCTGAAACCAGGAAATCCCCCCAAGTCGGGATTACCTCGCAATCTCTCTAGAAGCTCGCCTATACCTCTCTAACACAAGGGTGTCCGTAGGAAGCCGTACCCAGCTCCAAAAGATCAAGGAAGGCCAGCTAAGACACTGATCGACCTCACTATCTGATGTACCTTACCATAATATAAACCATATTCAACTGACCCCCATGGGAGATCATGTTAAACCTGAAGATACACAGGATCAAATCTTAAGACGTTACATACGTACAGAACAAGTAATAGAGTCCAAGTAGGAAACAAATTGATCTCCACCAAGATATCCTCAACTCAGCAATTAACTCAAAGTCAATGACATTTAAATGTAAAATCCCATCCGATAAGGAGGGGAAGGATGGAGAAAATCAAGGGGAGAATCAATTAGTTTAACCTATGAAG
This sequence comes from Dipteronia sinensis, assembly GCA_033220585.1. Taxonomy (NCBI): domain Eukaryota; kingdom Viridiplantae; phylum Streptophyta; class Magnoliopsida; order Sapindales; family Sapindaceae; genus Dipteronia; species Dipteronia sinensis. Next base: position 26,372,602 of record CM065643.1, on the reverse strand, counting down.
ACAATGTATAAAAGAAGGACTTCGGCCTTCTGAAAGAGGAGACTACTTTTCAACAGGCATATGACAACAACCCTACTACACCCTAGAGAGATTGAGAGCGATTGATAAATATTTGTAAATGATACACCATTCATAAGAATAAAGAAACATTTTCGTTCTCTTTTGTTAATTCCCTTTTAATCGTATTTATAATAGTATCTTCTTTGTCATTTTTAATTAGCACTGACTAGAATAAACTCTACCTTGACCACCACCTCCGTGGCAGTGGTTTTGAGGGTGTTAATTGAGATTTTTTACCCCAAGTAAAATTTTCGTTAACAAAAGCATTTAAAGCTGAAGTAGAAAATCAGCTTGAGAAACACATAAAAATCTTGAGGTCTAATTGTGGTGGAGAATATCTATCTAGTGAGTTTCACCAATATCTTATTGATAATGGGATAATTCCTCAGTTTTCTGCGCCAGGTACGCCTCAACAAAATGGGGTGGCATAAAGGAGAAATAGAACTCTTTTTGACATGGTTAGGTCTATGTTGAGTTATTCAACGCTCCCTAATTGTTTTTGGGGATATGCTTTACAAACCTCTATGTACATTCTAAATGATGTATCATCTAAGTTAGTTCATAAAACACCGCATGAGTTGTGGACTGGGCAAAAGCCTAGTTTACAATACTTAAGGATATTTAGATGGCATGCGCACGTGTTAAAAGGAAAGACAGAAAAGATGGAGTCCTGTTCAGAAACATGCATATTTGTAGGGTATCCAAAAGGAACAAAAGGATATTATTTCTATAGCCCTTCAGATCTTACAGTATTTGTTTCGACAAATGCTAAATTTCTTAAAGAAGACTATATGAATAATTTTGTGCCTAAAAGTAGAATTGTCCTGAATGAGCTTTCAGGAGATACAATTCCACAAGAGGTTTCACAACCTAGCCTAATTGTAAGTTCCGCATCAACACAAGATCAACAATCTACCATACCTCATCGTAGTGGGAGGGTTAATAAATGATCGGGCCAAATATGTAGTATATTTAGGCCTTCAAATCCTTACCTTATGTTCTGTTTTCGTGCCAAATGATGGACTCCGTTTTGCAGAGGTTAAACAAATTTAGACCTAGACGCTCTCTCTCTCTCTCTCTCTCTCTCATCCTTACATTTTCTACTCAACTTCAAGGAAGTTAGGAGATTGAAGCCACTTCAAGGAAGGAGATGTTCTCCAAGGGTTCTTTCTCTTTCCTTTCTCTTAGTTTCCTAGTTGTAATGAGTAGCTAAATCCCCTCTAAGGGGTTGATGGAGTAGTTAGTTGAATATTGGGCTTCTACATAAACTTGATATTATATTGATATTCATGTCTATCTTTCATTGATCTATTCTTGTTGTGAATGTTTACCATTGATTTCTTGTGTAGATACATCCTCTTTGCAAGATATCTTTGTATTATGTATGAGTATTGCATCTAGATATACATCCTATTTAGTTTTTTAATGCTCTAAAGAATGGACGGAAGGTCATGAATTTCGACTCTTAAACCGTGATTTCAATCTAACCTCGATCGAGTTTCCGGCACTATACATCCTAGGTCGGAACCTGTGAGAGAGTTAGAAGTCATCACTATACATCCTAGGGTGACTATGTTTAATCGGTTGAGTCATCGTTAGGTAGACGAGCTTCATTTCCAGAATCCGATAAACAACCAACACTATACATCCTAGGTTGGTAGTTTACGACGGATTAATCCCTAATAGGTGGTCTGCACTATACATCCTAGGTTGGCCACCTTCTAGGGATAAATAACCGGCACTATACATCATAGGTCGGTTACCTTGAATAGCCATGCTATTGACAAGTTTGTTGCATTGCCCAGTATTTACTTTCGTATCCATTAACTCCTTAGTTTCCATCATCTATATATATCCTTCATCCCATTTCCCCTTTCATTTAGTTTGCATAATTAATTTAGTGTTATTTATAGTGTAATTCACCATCTACATTTTCACCATCTCATGTTTCGTTATTATATATATATACATAACATTACTTTAGCAATAACTAATTTTAGCTAACTCCGCTCCCTGTGGATGACACTCCACTTGCCAATATATTTGTGTTTTAAAATTAATTTAGGCTTTGTGAGGTTTTATCAAATATTGTTGACGGATTGATCTTTTAAAACGACACTAAGAAAGACGTCCTGTCAAATGGCACCGCTGTCGGGGAGCGGCATGTTTAGTTTGATTAGTTTTGCATAGGCAATAGTTAGTCTAGTAACATTTCTGATCTACCTTATTTGTTTCTCGTTTACGTTGTGCGTTATTTGTTGTGAAATTTTAGGATTCTAGGTATATGCACGGAAGAAGATCGTTAAGAGGAACAGTGTTGCCAGTTATCGATAACATCAATGAGTTGGGTAGAAGAACCGGTCAGTTAGAGGGAAACATGGAAGCCGGTGTTCCTATGGATTACCCTGGGTAGAATAGGGAAGATAGGAACGATCAGAATCAGAATGAGCAGCAGGCTCGAGAGCATGAGGGAAGTGTACATGGGGATTAACAGCTAGGTCTCACCATGGGCAAGTACACTCTCCCGTTTGTAGGTAATGTGCCCACTGCCATAGTACTGGATGATGTAACAAGGCAGTATGAGTTGAAGACTATGCATATTAGCCTTCTACCATCGTTTAATGGGTGAATTACCGAGGATTGCCTCCAATTTATGAAACAGTATGGAGACACTCTAGAAACCTTCCCGCTAATGTCTCGTCAAGCAGTACTGACAAGAGAGCAGCTTCATCTCAGGTGTTTCCAGTATTGTCTGAAAGATGCCGCCATGACATGGTACATGAACTTGAGACCAGGATCACTGGTGACATGGAGTCAGGTATGAAGGTCTTTTTCAACAAGTACTTTCCGTCGCAGAAAGCAAAGGACCTAAGGTTGAAGATAGCATCCTTTGTTGAGGAGGACGGTGAACCATTCCATGAGGCATGAGAGAGGTTTAACTTGTTGTTAGCACAAATGCCACCGCATACATACCACCCAGAGTTGAAGGTTAATTCCTTCTATAGTGGACTTTCACCGATAACACAAATGCTAGTGGACAATGCGTGCGGAGGTACAATAGCAGACAAGAGAGCAGTTGAGGCGTATGACATCTTGGAGAAGATTGCCCAGAACTACAAGTAGAGGACATCACAAGTGAGAAGGGGTGGAAGAATAGAAGTGGGTCAGGATACCCAAGTTCAAATTCAGATGTCCATAATGAACAAGGAGCTCCAATCGATCAAGGAGCTTATAACCGAAAAAACAGGGTCCTCCCAAGGAGTAAGTCAAGTCATGGGGGAGATAGAAGGAGGAGAAGGGCAGTTCGGTCAAGAAGAGCAAGCCCAAGCCCTTGGGGAATTTCCAAGGCCAAGGAATGACCCATATTCAAACACATACAACCCAGGGTTGAGAAACCACCCAAACTTGTCTTGGTCCAACAACAACCACCTAGGAGTAACAACTTACCAAGGTGGCAACAACACTTCCCAAGGTGGCAACAACAATTTCCAAGGTGGAAACAACAATCAAGGGTACCAAAACTGTAGGTATAATAGATACAACCAAGGAGGAGCAAACAACAACAACCAATGGGGAAGTTCAAGTAGTAACCCACAGTCAAACTTTAATTCCCAATTATCCACTAGCCAACCAAAGGACAAGTCTCTAGAGGAGATAGTGAGCACAGTAATCAAAACGGTTGGTATCGGATCAGAAGCCCTTAAGAACACCTTACATGCCTCTGAGCAACGAATGACCGTTTACATGCAGTCCTATGATCAGAGAGCAAATAGTCATGGAGCGTCACTGAAGAAGATGGAAACTCTGTTGGCATAGATTTTTGATGCATTGGTCAAGAATAAGGGGAAGGCATCAAACACCGATGAACACGTTAACGTGTTAGAGGTGGTCAAGTTGGGAGTTGAAGAAACCGTGGAAGGTGTGGTAGAGGTCACAGTTAATGAAGATAGGGGAAGTGGCATAGACTCCCCCATTAAACTTGCGGACCCTGAAAGTTTCGTCATAGAGGTGCGAATTGAGAATTCACCAAGGATGGGAGCAGTGTTTGATATGGGGGCTAGCATCAATATGATGCCATTAGAGGTATATGAACAACTGAAGATTCGGTCAATCAAGCCTACTTCCCAGACTCTCATCATGGAGGACAATTCTTCCATCACCCCAGTTGGTATTATGGAGGAAGTTTACGTGAATGTGCACAGTTTGATGGTGCCCATAGAATTTGTTATGTTGAATTACAAGCGAGGAGAATCCAGTGGTAGGGACTGGAAATTACTTTTTGGGAGGTCATTCATGGCCACAGCGGGTATGGTAGTTGATATTTGTTCTAGGGACATTTCCTTCAGTTGTGGAGGCAGAAGTGTTAACTTCAAGGTAACCTCCCCTTGGAACAAGCCAAGTCAGAGATTGTTTGATCTTGGAGGAACCAAATTCCAGAAAGAAAAGAAGCCGGGTGCTCACCCTTGTGCAAGCTTTTGAGGGTGTAAAGGAGATGGAATTGGGAAACCAAGACTGCATTAAGGAAAGGCAAGAGTCAGAATTTGAAGAGGAGGAATCAAGTACTTAAATTTTTGAACAATTATGTGAGCTTGAGCAAGACAACACGAAGCTCAAACTGGAGGTTTATTTGCTCAAGGCTGAGAATGGACAGTTGAAGAAGAAATTGCATGAACTCTCTACATTGAACAACGGTTTAAAGGAGCAAGTAGTGGAGCTTGCTACCAAAGAGGAGTTAGTCTCCAAGAACTTAGAAGAGTTGGCAAAACTCTCAGAAGAATTTGAGGAAGACAATGGGAGAAGGACACGAAAACTTCAACTAGGTGTGGAGGAGTCAGCAAAAGCGGTAAGGGAATTGCAAGAACGGTTGAGCACAAAAGAAGATGAGTTGAAGCGGGCCAAGGTCAAGGAGTGTGATTTGATTGAGCAACTTGATGTGATAGAAAACGATGTCAAATCCCTCAGATACGGATAACAAAAAGGGGCCCACTGTTAGGATTATGCTCAATGGCAAGAGTGTAATATTATAATTGACAATCTTCTCATATTAATAAAGTGAATTCTGATTCTTACAATTACTTATAGCATTTATTATTATAATTGTCAAGGTAAATAATCATAAGGTCAAAAGACTATGAGACATGAAGAATTGTTCATACATCCGGATATGTATGAGGTTGACACAATTCTTTAGTTAGTCTTGAATAACGTTCACAACTTAAGTTAAAGGTTGGGCACCTCTATCTTGTTAAAGTTGTAGAATTCTTTTACTAGCATTTGAGTGGGATCAAATGAATATGATGAGTCTAAAATCATCGAAAGGTTTTCGAGTAAAAGAATCTAGTGCACTAGGTGCATTGAACTGGATCACAATGAAATACTTTATCTAGAACCGTCACTAGATATAAGTCTTTTCATTAAAGAGGACAATCGGAGAGTCTATCTTATTCCTGAGATAAATGATGGACTTATGGTTACAAGTGTTATCATTAGAGCTATCAATGAGTACGATTATATAGCATAGTCTATCCTCGATAGTTTGGTGGTGGTATTCATTTGTTAATCGATAGAGGACTTCATTTATAGATATGGACATCGTGGCTCCATTTATTAAATGAGAGTATAATATCATCATATGGATGTTTTGAGGTATTGGATATTAAATCTCAACGTTGAGTTTTCAATAATGATTATTGAAAACATGGCTTCTGGACAAGTCAAAGTATCCAAGTTCGAAATGTGGTCATATGAGGAAATATGGTAACTTGGAGAGCTATAGGCGGTCTATGAGCTCTTGGCGATTACTGATATTATTCACGAGGATACACCATCTCCTATAAGATTGTCTAGGGTATGAATGAGAAACATCTCCTTATGCTATCTTTATTTAAGAGTTAAATTTTAGCCCTTTAGTGGAATGAGTTAAAATTAATAGATTGGACCTAAGTGAATCATTTGTTGATTGTGATTAGGTTGTGTCTATTGAAGCTTAAATTTAGATAGCCCGTCAAGATACCCAATCCACACGTATTTTCATGGATCACTTGATATATTCTACCTGGCCGATTTAAGGGTCCATCTAGAATTGTTTTTAATATATCAAGAATATAATATGTCTATTATTTAATTAATGGGCTGCACTATTATATTAATATATTAAAAGGAGACATGTGGGCTTGTTTCTTTTAGTAAGAATGGGTCTGGTTCACATGTGGGCTTTTATTTAAAGTCCAATGGATTAAATGAAATAAGAAAATAATATATGGCCCATTTATATAAGTGGGGCGGCAAGGTGTATATATTAACCTAATATATTATTTTGTTTCATTGTTTTAATTAAATAAGAATTAGTTAATTTATTAATTAATTGTTTAATTAAGAAACAAATCTTTTTCTGATCAGGAAATATATTTCCTAAAGTTATACTATTGGTAGTAGTATATTAAAAGTAAAAGACTTGTTTGATAAGAAAATAAATAAATATATTTTTTTATTTAATCAAATAAGAAGTCTTTTTATGTAGTCAATAAAAGAATAAAAATATCTATGAGTTGGATTAGGCTTTGAAGTCTAAAGGTTGATGGAAATTAGGGTGCAACACAAACTCTTTTTGGTATGTGATTTGCGGCAACCCTAGTCCATTTAGAGGAAGATTTCAGCAATCCTAAATAGAAGTGGAAGCAAAATTTCGGCCACATATATAATTCCACATATAGAATTCGGCCACGATAGTTGATTGAATGATTCAATTTTTCTTCTTCTTCTCAATTCATAGAAAAGGATAATTTTTATTCTACTAAACATAAAAGAGAGAAGAGATTATTCTTTGATAGTACACTGATTACTTTTTCATCAATAAGCTTGTGTGTACAACATCGAATTAGGTTCACGCGAGTTTCGATCATTAGATTGAGAACTCAAAAGTGACCGGAATAATTTTTATCTTCTTTTGATTGTTTTGTGACTAACAAAAGAAAAAGAAAACTTTGTTCATCCATTCTCAGGTTTGCAATTCAAAGAAAAATGGAGACCACGCTCCTAGGTGATTCACGTACGTGTTCGGATCGGAAGATCTCGCAGTACTGTTCACGATCACTGTTCACGTGGGTACTGTTCACGGGCATCGGAAAAGATTTTACGGATTACCAATCGACGTAAGTCAATCGGATCACGCGTCAAGAGGTATTTAACTCTAACCGTATATATTTGAGTTTAATTAATTAAAATGTTAAGGTTCAACTTTGAGAAAAATTTTAAAACCATACGAAATCTATTTTTCGTTTCTTCCGCTGCGTTTTATATCGATTTTTCCCTACACCCACGCCAACAACCGAACATGAAGTTTCCCTAACCGTCCTGTTACTTGTTACTTTTGTGCCAAAAGAGGGCACACTAAGGCTTATTGCTTTAGTTTCCAAAGGTTTAAGGCAAGTAGAGTGGGGTCTAGGATGAACCCACCAAGGGTTAAACAAATATAATGACCTAGTTGAACAAATGAAGAAAGTGGGGAGAGATGCAGTGCATAGGCATTTGGCACCAATTTGGGTGGCCAAATTGAATGTGCTCCCCATTCTGGTTAAACCTCATTTGGTTGGTCGGGTCCCACTTTGAGTGCATTGCACTCACTTTTGAACTCATTTTAGTATTTTTATTTTTCGGATGGTTAGTTTTGTCTTTGTAAACTTTTGGTACATAATGCTTTGATAATGTGTAAATGTTTTAGTTTTGGTACATATACAGTTGCAGGGTAGAGTCCAGGAGTCAGTCCAGGGGAACACTGCGGTTATAGTGAGGGTCCGTCACCCGAACTCGTCCCGCACTCCGAAGGCATCAAGTAATAAAGTGCGGGTACAGTGCGGGTCATCCACCCGCACTCCACCCGTACTTTGGTCGCGCAGTATATATACTGCCTGTCGTTCTCTAGGGCTCCACTTTGCCACAAAAGCAAAACAAAACAACAAATTTCAAATTTTTCCCTCGTCTCAACTGAAAGGTATTCCGTGTGTGCCACGTTTTCGATTTTTCGGCAACCAAGGTTTGAATTCTTCTTCTGATTTCATTACATATCTCTCTAATCCAAAACCCTAACCCTTTTTTTATCAAAATTCTTTTTCCTCTTTTGCATGAACTTCATGATTCAAGGTTTTGAACTTTTGTTATTGCTTTTGCTAATGTCTAACTACCTATTGAATGTCTATGAGGATGGAATGATGGGTTTTGTCGAATTATGCATGTGATGTGTTCATTGTTACATTGATTTTCTATTGCAATTGAATATTCAAATTATGAATTTAGGGTTTATACGGTTGAATGGAATCCTATACATGAGTTAGAGTCATATTGGTGTGAATTCAGTCGATGATGTGCTGAGATTATGAAATGTATACATTAATGGCAATTCTGCGTGTGCTGGTATCTGGGAACGAGTTAGAATGCAAGTGCAGGTACAGTGCGGGTTATCCACCCGCACTTTATCCTCCTGGCAGAATATGTGCTCTTTCAAGTTCCATAATCATAACCTCATGGTTCCTTGATCTGAATATTCCCATAAAACTGTTGTTTATTATGCAGATGTCAGGAAGAACTAGGCAATCAACTAGGCAAGGCAGTCAGGGTTCCGAACGAAGGCCGATGAGGGGACCCCAAGGTCCACCACCATGCATCAGACACCCAGATTTCGAGGAACGTTTAGAATATTTCAGGGAACGAGACGTCATAGTGGAACGAGGGATAGCAGTTGAAGAGCTGGAGGGCACCTCAATCCCTCTAATGGTGGAAACAAGGGGATGGGAAACCTTTGTTGTTAGCCCTCCCCCCCCCCCCCCCCCGATGTATTGTAGACGTGTGGTCGAAGAATTCTTTGCTGGAATGGGACCTGAAACTTTTCAGCGCACTTCTGCAGTTCTGGTCCGAGGGGTAGAAGTCTGGATGACTATAGCAGACATTAACAGGTACTATAGGACAGAGCTTCCAGTTGATCCCGAAGCAGTCAGACGTCTAAGGCAGGGGGTGACTTGGAATGAATTCTTTGTGACACAAAATGTGGATTTTGCAAATCAATTAGTGATCCGTCCAATGGACTTTTTGGTGGCACCGGATCACAGTATGAAGCATACCAACTTGAAGAGTGAGTTGAGTTTCTAGCATGTATTCATCTCCCATTCATTGATCCCAGAAAGCACGGGACTTCAGTGAACTTCAATGCAGCAATGATCATGTACTGTATACTGCAGAATCAGTTGGTTGACATAGGCTTTCTAGTCAAAAGAGAGATACTTAAGTTGGGAGGTGTCAGAGTAGACAAGCAGCCACTCGTCTTCCCTAGCCTCATCACCGTATTTTACAGAACTGCCGGGGTGGATTTTGGATCCGATCCTTTCGAATATGGTATGGGGCCAGTTGGGCGTTTCACATGGAATGACCAAGTCAGAGAGCAGGACCCCTCTGGTGTCAGCGTCCGAACAGGGAGGAAGAAACCTGCTCGAGGGGGAAGCACAAGCAGACAAACTGAAGACATCCCAGAACAACCAGATTTGGAGCCGTTTTACCTAGAATACGGTGATTACATGGCCGATGTTTCCCCACCCACATAGGAGACATCTGGAGAGGTCCATTGGAAGACCTTGCTTACAGGATTGGAGAACCTGAGGACCGAGGTCATCGAAAATAGGAGGCAGATTACTGAGAGCAGAGCGGAAGCCAATGAGTATTTTACTGACATTTGGGGAAACCTCACTGACATGAGGGAGGCACTCAGTCTTCCAAGTTATCCACAGTAGAAGAAGAGGCCAGCTGCTTTCTCACCTCTTTCAGGGGGCCCAGACATTGACCCATATGGGGGAGAGCTCCGAGCTGCAATGGAGAGATCCAGGAGGGCGCATGAAGAGCGGATTAGATCAGAGATCAACCCCAATGGAAAAAGGATCGCCAGTGACCGGAGAGGGAGTTTTCCGACGAAGATTAACCATCCATTCCTTTTTGTTTATTGTTATTATTCTAGGACTACTTACTCTTATTGCTTGTATTTGTAATTTTCTTTAAGCGGCTTGGACTTAGTTTTCTTTTTTCTTTTCGCATTTGATTTTTGTTTCGTAGAGTTTTTGTGTGGTTTTAAGCTAGGTTGTGCATCTTTTGGGAAGCACACAACAACGCGCATAGACAATGAACTAGCTTCCTTCTAAAGAGCGTTTTCTACCTTCGATTTTGTACTTAAGCTTTCAATGAATGCGATTTAGTTTTTGTTATTATGAATGAGCATGGTCGAGTGTATGTCTGGATTCGGTTTGGGGGTGTTGAACCCTCATTCCGCCATTTATTGAGATTATGCTTGTTATTTCCAACAATGGAGACATTGTTGAGTTTTGGTTTGGGGTGTATTACACCTACGCCGTGTACAGTTTAGTGTCCAATTTTTCAATTTTGTCGCTTGTCCATTTTTCAAACTGTATCCAGTATAGGTATGATGCCTCTAGAGTGTTCTTTTAACGAGTTCTTTATATGTGCTCTGACCTTGTGATATAGTTTGGTGCTACTTAAGGGTTCGCTTGCACCACCATGGGATCGTCCCACCCGTTGGTGTTAAGTATTGGGGACTCATTATTCCCTGGTCTTGTTCTAATAGTGGAGATACCTGTGAGATCACAAACACAAGCATGAAAGTGTGTTTTCTGAGTGCATTATTGATTATTCTTAAACACGCCTCTCGTCATTTACGTCATGTGCCATAGGACTTGCATATCATTTTATGAATTGCGTGATGGATGCTTTCATTCCCTTTTTAGATGGTTGTTGAAGTGAGATTAGGGAATGTATGTGTATTGAATTACCTCTATAGCCTAAACACCTCATACCATATTGTGTGCTCCAAAGCCAAGTTGAGGCCAAACACTTACTCTTTCATTTGGTACCACATTCAACCATATACTCAATAGCCTAAACACATGTCTACCCTTGTACTAATCATGTTAGGATGGGAAATGGTAGTGATGAAAAGAGTTAAGATGGTCCTACAGCGGGTAAAATGAAATAATTGTTGAAAATATGCAAGGAAAGAGGTAAGAACCATAGTTGTGTGCCATAAATTCCAAAGAAAGGGAAATTGTAACAACTCAAATGGAGTACAACATTGTGATTGAGAAATTGTTAAAAGAAAAAATTAAAAGTGAAATTGTACTTGAAGTGCCATAATGGGGATTGTATTATGCTAAATACGCTCAAACAGAATGCAACATTGAAGGCACAAATGTGGGTTAAATGATTTCCTAGAGGGTTGCGTTTAAGTGATAAAAGAACATGGTGTGGGAATAGGGATATATTCTAGCATGATTGGTGAGTTTGAACTCCAAATGTCCATATTCTTTGTGTAACCTCATTCAACCCCACAGTCACATTATAACCAGTTGAAAAGCCCTATTTGATCCATATAAGTCTAGTATGGGAATGTCGGTTGAAGCACGATCTTTCACATCCATGGCATGGTGACTCGTTCCTAGGATGGTTCATTGCTTAAATTTTATGCAGAATCTTCTTTGTATACTTGTTTGTGTAGAACTTAGGACTCTTGAGGAAAGAAAAGAGAGAATCCATGTGAGTTTTAGAATTGAAGCGAATTATGCTCAAGGTATGGGAGTAAGTTGTCCCTAATTCATGAATGCCTTTAGGTGTGGGATTCGTGTTCGTACGAGCCTCCCTTGGGTGTCTCCAAATTGCTCTTGATCTTGTGCATATGTTTTTCTCCTCTCTATCACATCTATTTGTATCATATCACACATTGGACTTGCGGCATTGTTGAAGTATTGTTTAGGTGTCTAGGGATTAAAATCAGTTGGCGTCTTGTTGTTTAGTTTATATTTGCTCGAGGACGAGCAAAGGTTTGGTTTGGGGTGTTTGATCGGGGCAAATATGTAGTATATTTAGACCCTCAAATCCTTACCTTATGTTCTGTTTTCATGCATTTTGGTATCTCTGATGGGTTGTTTTGTGCGTATTTGTAGGAAATGGTGCAAAGACGGGTTTGGAAGCATATTGCGGTGATTCCGACAGAAAAGGGGCGAATGTAAAGGCAAAGTAGCATAAACAGCTCCAATGTGCGGGTCAAGTGTGGATCGCAACCGCACTCTGACCGCACTCCATCCGCACTCATGTTCATAGCCGGGATAGGATGCAAGTGAAGAGATAAAGTGCGGTTACAGTGCGGGTCATCCAACCGCACTCCACCCGCACTGTTACCAAACCAGAGAAGCTGATGTTGCACCTGACGATAAAGTGCGGGTACTGTGCGGGTCATCCAACCGCACTCTACCCGCACTAATGCCAAACCATAGAAGTTGAAGATGCACCTGACATTAGAGTGCGGGTACTGTGCGGGTCATCAAGCCGCACTCCACCCGTACTGTCACCAAGAACAGAAGAGCAGAATTGTACCTGACATTAGAGTGCGGGTATTGTGCGGGTCATCCAACCGCACTCTACCTGTACTGTTGCTCATGACAGAAGGTAGATTTTACACCTGACAGGGAAGTGTGATTCAAGTGCGATCACAGTGCGATTCCAAGTACGGGTCAAGTGCGGGTAATTCAACCGCACTCCACCCACACTATTTCCCTGATCCGAGAACTGAAGATGAAGACAACCCATACAGTGCGGGTAATCCACCCGCACTCTTGATGAGAATGTTTTTGCCGTCAGAAAACCGTCCGTCAAAACAATTTATAAAACCTATGCGATGCGTTCACAAGTATAAATACAAGTAAAGCAGTAAGCACGGGTGTCGTCCACTGAGATCGGGGTAGCGGTGATAAGATTAGGATTAATATAACTAGTATGCATAAAAGTAAAGTGATGGTGAATGAAGATACAATATAAACTAAATTATGAAAGCAAATAAAATGGGATGACAATGGAGTGATGAATGAATGATGATGGAACTACGGAGTTGATGGACTCGTAAGTGAATATTGGGGCAATTGCAATAAACTCTCAATTAAGCACGTTTTGACAAATGTAACCAACCTAGGGTGTATAGTGTTGGTATATATCTATAGCAAGAGGTCAACCTAGGGTGTATAGTGAAGACCTTCTACTAGAGATTAATCTTTCCTAAGCAACCAACAGTGGCTAGTTACTCAATTGGGACTTGTTCTATGAATGCTCATCTATCTAGCTATGGCTCAACCTATTACTAATGTAGCCATCCTAGGATGTATAGTGATGGCTTCCAATTCCCTCACAAGTGGCCGACCTAGGATGTATAGTGAGGGCCACCCGTTTGAGATTGGATGAGGCTTTAGGTTATCAACCGAATTCTACTCGAAGGTTAGTTCTCGTAGAATCACTAAAGTAGCCAACCTAGGGTGTATAGTGGAGGCTTCTAATTCTCTCACAAGTGGCTAACCTAGGATGTATAGTGAAAGCCACTAATTAAATATTAGATTAAGGGCATGGTTTTAGAGCCGGATTTCCAGAAATCCTTCCATTCAACTGAGCATTAGACAACCTAATTGCCAACTCAAGTAATCCAAATCAATCATGCAAAGAGGGTGTATCCAAGCAAATCAATAATGGAAATCAATTAAAGCAATGGAATAAAACATAGAGATAGAATAAATATAACGCATAGAGTTTATTTACAAAGCCCAAATATCCATCATACAAATAACATCAACCCCATAGTGGGGTATTTTAGCTACTCATGTTCCATTACAAACCAATAAACTAAGAGAGATATAGAGATAACCCTTGAAGATTGATCTCTTTCCTTGAAGCTTGAATCCAAGTCTCCTAGTTGCCTTTGATTGAGTAGAGATGGTTTGGATGATAGGGAGATGTGTTTCTAGCTAAAAATACAAGTGTTGGGAGGTATGGTGATGTTTTGGTTCGTTCCCATCCTTTTCTATTTATAGAGGATGGAAAAATAGGTCACTTAAGCTTGAAACCAGAAGTTGTCGTGCGCAGAGTGCGGGTGGAGTACGGGTGAATTACCCGCACTGTACCCGCACTGTAAAGGTTTTTTTCATCTTCAGTTCTCTGATCTGGACAACAGTGCGGGTGGAGTGCGTTTGGATTACCCGTACTTTACCCGCACTGTACTCGCACTGTACTCGCACTCTGATGTCAGGTGTAAATCCACTCCTTTGTCTTGAGCAACAGTGCGGGTGGAGTGCGGTTGGATTACCCGCACTTTACCCGCACTTTAGTGTCAGGTGCAAATCAGCTCCTCTGTCTTGAGCAATAGTGCAGGTGGAGTGCGGTTGGATTACCCGCACTTTATCTTTCCTTTATGATTCAGGTCCCGGCTCTGGGAAGGAGTGCGGTTACGACCCGCACTTGACCCGCACTGTAAAGCTGGTTATGATCCTTTGTTTTCCTTTTGCCCCTTTTCTGCCGGAACCACTGTAACTAGCTTCTAACACCAAAATTACATCTATTGCCTGCAATTAGCACCAACGAGCCTATTAGACATAAAAGACATAAAATATATAGAAAATACACTCAAGAACGAGACAAAAGAAAAGGAATGAGGGCCGAAATATACAACAATTTAGGCACGATCAACTCCGCTCGCGCCAGTTTGATTTTTGAAGCTTAAGTGACCTATTTTTTGTATGTTGTATAAATAGAATAGTATGGAAATGTTTTAGGGAGCTTTTGGACTCTGTTTTGCAGAGGTTAAACACATTTAGACCAAGACTCTCTCTCTCTCTCTCTCTCTCTCTCTCTCATCCTTACATTTTCTACTCAACTTCAAGGAAGTTAGGAGATTGAAGCCACTTCAAGGAAGGAGATGTTCTCCAATGGTTCTTTCTCTTTCCTTTCTCTTAGTTTCCTAGTTGTAATGAGTAGCTAAATCCCCTCTAAGGGGTTGATGGAGTAGTTAGTTGAATATTGGGCTTGTACATAAACTTGATATTATATTGATATTCATGTCTATCTTTCATTGATCTATTCTTGTTGTGAATGTTTACCATTGATTTCTTGTGTAGATACATCCTCTTTGCAAGATATCTTTGTATTATGTATGAGTATTGCATCTAGATATACATCCTATTTAGTTGTTTAATGCTCTAAAGAATGGACGGAAAGTCATGAATTCTGACTCTTAAACCGCGATTTTAATCTAACCTCGATCGAGTTTCCGGTACTATACATCCTAGGTCGGAACCCGTGAGAGAGTTAGAAGTCATCACTATACATCCTAGGGTGACTATGTTTAATCGGTTGAGTTATTGTTAGGTAGACGAGCTTTATTTCCAGAATCCGATAAACAACCAACACTATACATCCTAGGTTGGTAGTTTACGACAGATTAATCCCTAACAGGTGGTCCGCACTATACATCCTAGGTTGGCCACCTTCTAGGGATAAATAACTGGCACTATACATCCTAGGTCGGTTACCTTGAATAGCCATGCTATTGACATGTTTGTTGCATTGCCCAGTATTTACTTTCGTATCCATTAACTCCTTAGTTTCCATCATCTATATATATCCTTCATCCCATTTCCCCTTTCATTTAGTTTGCATAATTAATTTAGTGTTATTTATAGTGTAATTCACCATCCACATTTTCACCATCTCATGTTTCGTTATTATATATATATATATACATAACATTACTTTAGCAATAACTAATTTTAGCTAACTCTGCTCCCTGTGGACGACACCCCACTTGCCAATATATTTGTGTTTTCAAACTAATTTATGCTTTGTGAGGTTTTATCAAATATTGTTGACGGATTGATATTTTAAAACGACACTAAGAAAGACGTCATGTCAATAAACAACCTGAGAGATACATCGATTTAGGAGAATCTATAGAGAATCTCCCAGATAACGATGATCCCTACACGTACAAGGAAGCCATGGAAGATGTTGATTGTCACCATTAGCAAAAGGCAATGCAATCGGAAATTGAATCTATGTTCAAAAATAAAGTATGGTCTCTTATGGACCTGCCTAAAGGGATAAAACCCATTGGGTGCAAGTGGGTATACAAGAGGAAGAGAGGAATGGATGGGAAGGTGGAAACCTTTAAAGCTAGATTGGTAGCTAAAGGTTACACACTGAAGGAAGGTATCGATTATGAGGAAACCTTTTCCCCTATGGCCATGCTTAAATCCATTAGGATACTCTTATCCATTGCGGCATCTCTAGACCTAGAGATTTGGCAAATGGACGTCAAGACAGCTTTCCTTAATGGAAGTCTTGATGAAAGCATTTATATGATGCAACCAGAAGGATTCATTGAAAAGGGCCTAGAGGAAAGGGTATGCAAGTTGCAAAGATCCATACATTGATTGAAGCAAGCATCCAGATCCTGGAACATAAGGTTCGATCAAGCTAGGAAAAGTTTTGGATTTATTCAAAACCTTGACGAACCCTGTGTATACAAAAAGGATTAAAGGAGACAAATTGGTTTTCCTAGTTCTTTACGTTGATGATATACTACTCATCGGAAACAATGTAGGTGTATTGACATCAATAAAAGAATGGTTAGCAAAACAATTTGATATGAAGGACTTAGGAGAAGCAAGTTATATTCTTGGTATCCAAGTCATAAGGATAGAAAGAATAGAACGATTGCATTATCCCAAGCGTCATACATATATAAAATCTTTTCTAGATTTTCCATGCAAGATTCCAAGAAAGGTATGTTACCTTTCAGACATGGAATCAAACTTTCTAAGGAACAAGTTCCTAAGAATGAGCATGAAGAGCAATTCATGAGTCGAGTACCATATGCCTCGGCAGTTGGAAGTCTCATGTATGCAATGCTTTGCACTAGACCAGATATTTGTTTTGTTGTTGGCATAGTTAGCAGATTTCAATCGAAACCTGGTCCTGATCACTGGACGGCAATCAAGTATATTTTCAAGTATCTTAAGAGAATGAGAGATTGTATGCTTGTATACTCTGGAGGGGATTTAATTCCCGTTGGATATACAGATTCCTATTTCCAATCTGATTCTGGCTCCAGAAGATCAACATTAGGATATGTGTTTACACTTAGAGGAAAGGCAGTCATATGAAGGAGTATCAAGCAATCTTGTATTGCTAATTCCACCATGGAAGCTGAGTATGTGGCCGCATGCGAATCTGCTAAAGAGGTTGTTTGGCCCCGCCAATTCTTGATTGACTTAGAAGTGGTTCCTGATGCTAATAAGCAGATCACTATCTATTGTGACAATAATGGAGCAATGGCTAATTCGAGAGAACCAAGAAGTCATACGAGAGGCAAAAATATTGAAAGAAAGTATCATCTTCTGAGGGAAATTATGCATATGGGTGACGTGACGATTACCAAGATCGCGTCATCAAAAAATCTAGCGGATCCCTTCATAAAGGGTCTTCCACAAAAGAGTTTTAATGGGCATTTAGAGAACATGGGGATGAGAGATATGACACATTTGCTATAGGGCAAGTGGGAGATTGATAAAATTATACTGAATAGCAAGAGTGTAATAATTTATTTGACAATCTTTTCATATCAATAAAGTTATTTCTAGTTTAACAAATCTTATAGCATTTATAGTTTAATTATTATAATTGTCAAAAATAAATAATCATAAGGTCAAAAGACTACGAGAAAAGAAGAATTGTACGTACATCTGGATATGTATGAGGTAAACACAATTCCTTAGTTAGTCTTGAATAATCTTCACAACTTAAGATAAAGGTTGGGCGCTTTTATCTTGTTAAAGTTGTAGATTCTTTTGCTAGCATTTGAGTGGGTTCAAATGTGTTATGATGAGTCTAAAATTATCAAAGTGTGGTGTCTTTGGGCAAAATAATCTAGTGCACTGGGTGCATTGAATAGAATCATAGTGAAATACTTTATCCAGAACTATCAATGGATAAAAGTTTTCACTTGAAGACAATCGGAGAGTCTATCTCAATCCTGAGATAAATGATGGACTTATGGTTGTAAATGTTATCATTTGAGCTATCAATGAGTACGATTATATAGCATAGTCTATCCTTGATTTTTTGGTGGTATTCATTTGTTAATCGATAGAGGACTTCATTTATAGATATGGACATCGTGGCTCCATTTATTAAATGAGAGTAGAATATCATCATATGGATGTTTTGAGGTATTGGATATTAAATCTTAACGTTAAGTTTTCAATAGTGTCTATTGAAATATGGCTTCTGGAAAGTCAAAATATCCAAGTTCAAAATGTGGTCATATGGGTAAATATGGTAACTTGGAGAGCTATAGGCGGTCTATGAGCTCTTGGCGATTACTGGTATTCTTCACGAGGATACACTATCTCCATTAAGATTGTCTAGGGTATGAATGAGCAATATTAACTTATTCTATCTTTATTTAAGAGTTCAATTTTAGTTCTTTAGTGGAATGAACTAAAATTAATAGATCGAACCTAAGTGAATCATTTATTGATTGTGACTAGGTTATGTCTATTGGAGCTTAAATTTAGATAGCCCGCCAAGATCCCCAATTCACACGGACTTGCATGGATCACTTGATATATTCTACCGGACCAATTTATGGGTCCATCTAGAATTGTATTAAGGCATATGGACTTGTTTCTTTTAGTAAGAATGGATCTAGTTCACATGTGGACTTTTTATTAAGGTCCAATGGATTTAATAAAATAAAATAAAACAATATTGGCCCTTATGTATTGGCTTAGGCAGCAAGGGACTATTTATTAGTCTTATATATTGTTTTTATTTTATTATTTAATTAAATGGAAATTAATTAATTAGTTAATTAATTAATTAATTATTTATTTATTTATTTAATTAAAAGTCAAAATCTTTTTCCTAGTAGAAGATGGTTTCCTAGAGTCATATTATTGTTGATAATATGGTAAGTATCAAATACTATATTAGATAAGTAGATAAACAATAGGAATTTATTTATCTAGTCAAATTAGGAAGTATTTGATTTCTATTAGGAAGTTTTTGATTTAATCACAATTTAATTATATTCAATAATTGGTTATTGAATAAATACACTATTTGAGTTGGATTAGGAGTCTTGGTGTGGAAAAGTAATCTTTTTTGAAAACGGATTCTTTGTCACCAAGTAAATCCACCTAGAGATATGATTCTTGACCACCAAGTAAATCCTCTTTAGGAAAGGATTTGTATACCTATATATACACCAATTAATTACGGCCAAGAATATAATTTTTTTGTTGAAAATTTCGGCCAAGCTAGAGAATTTTGAGAGAGAAAAAAAAATATACAATTGTTTTTGCTCTAGAAAAAAATTCGGCCGACTCATAGATATTGTGTATTGAATTTGGCCAAAGAGAAGAGAAAAGGGGAATGTTTTTGTTTTCGATAGTAAACTAGTATCATTTACATCAAAAGGATTTTGTTTACAAAATCGAATTAGGTTCACACGAGTTTCAATCAAATAGATTGATAATTCACAAGTGACCGGACGTTCTTGGGTTTTCTCTTAGAGGATTATTGTGACTAACAAAGAAGAAGATTTTGTTTGTTTCATCCTCAGGTATACAATTAAAGAAAGGTAGCCCACACTTCTAGGTAATTCACGTTCGTGATTGGATTGGAAGATCTTGCTGATTCAATTCGAAGCAAGCGGATTCAAATCGACGCAAAATCAATCGTCACGTGGAAAAGGTACGATACTTTTACTATATGTTAATTAATAAACGGTTAAGGTTCTTTCTTTTAAAAGGAAAAATTTTAAAATATACAAACCCAATTTTTTGCTTCCGTCGCGTGTTTTTCCCTACAGATTCCATAACAAAACTCTCTTTCTTTGTAATGTTTAGTTGCTTAGGTGGTTCGTAATTGGAACAAGCTTTAAGGAAGAAAAGCAACTTCTCATGCAAAGCTCGTCTTCAAAAAGAAAGGTGCATTCTTGGATTCTAAGGTATTAAGATCTTTCTTCCTCTTGCAAGGCATTAGGGCACATACACACATTGCATTCATTTGTTTCCTTGAATTGCTATGGAAAAATATGTATATTACATTCACACACTTATTGAAGTATGCACATGCATTAGACTTAATTTGACAATATTTGTAGAATTGCATGTTCTGGGACAATATCTAGGAAATAGCATACTTGTGTGTTCTTGTGTTTATTTGTTTGTGTTTTTATGTTATTGAACTTGAATTTTAGCTTATATTATGTCTTATTGAGTTCCGTTCATTTCGTTTACTCATTCATTAAGTTTCAAGTTCAAGCTAGGAAGTTAAGAAACTTTCCATACTTTTATCTTACATGGTTTTCGTCCTTATTTTTCAAGTTGAATTCCATATTTTTTGTGACATTTGTCTTGACATCTTTTTTAAATTAGGGAGTTTCAGTTCATAATCTTAAAACAGATTCAAATTTAGAGTTCGGATGCCAGAGAACGGTCGAAGAACAAAACAGTGCGCGAGGGGAGTTTAAAGGGCAAAAGAGGGGAGCCTTGTAACTCTCCCCTTGGAGGCGCGTGGCCTCCATAGGAAGGGCTGCCTTCTGCCCCGGTGGAGGCCATGCACCTCCATGGGAAGAAGAGGTGGCTGCTCCCTACTGGTTGGTAAAATTGCCTCTCTTTCCCTCTCCTTTAAATCGCACTTTCCCTCTCATTTTCAAATAGAAGTTGGTGTGGAAAAATTGAGCTGAAATTTTCTCTCTAACTTTCTCAACTTCCATACACCATAACTCTCTCAAATCAACTCCGTTTTAAGTGATTCAAAAGCCGAAATTGTTAGTCTTGAAGAGAGGAACAAATCTTAATGCTCAGAATTTTTTGATGACCTGATTTCAGTTCGTGAGTCATTGTTTGCAAATGAATCAATTCTTTTCAATTTTCTTTCATGATCTTCTTGATGATTCTTCTTTTATGAATTGAAAGAAATGTTTAGAATGATTTTGATTCCAATATTAGGATTTGTTTGATTTAGTTTCAAGATTAGTTCATTCTTTGATTGAATATCATTTTGCTAATCTTGAAGAACATGAATTTAAATCTAGAATATATTTTGTGTATTTGATCTTAATTGTTGATTTCTAGATTTGATCACATGTTTTAAGAAATAAAATCTTTTGATTGTGATTTTGATTTCTCATAACCTAGTTCTTGATTTTTGGTTTTTGTTTGTTGAATATGTTGAAAACTTCAAGTGTTAACTTGTTCGTTTGGTTTCAAAGTTAGTTGTGTAATTTTCATTGAAAACTTATTATTCTAACTTTGATTGACATGAATAATTTTCTAGATATCTTTGTGAATATTCTTTGAATGCATAATCTAGTTTTCCTAACACATGTTCATAAGAATTAGCTGCATTTGATTATGAGCTTGTTTTGTGCAAAAGTTAATTCTTCATAGAGTGTGTTTGATTAACTTGCTCTATTTGTTTGTGTTTGCATTATTTGCATCCACTTAGATCATTTGCCTTTTAAAGAGGTTGGAAGTCTCATTCCTTAGAGTGATTCCTTGGATTGAGCATTGGAAGTCACATTTAGGAGGGGGGGTCTTAAATTTGTGCATTAGAAGTCTCGACTAGAGTCGGAGTGACTTGGATAGTTTAGCATTGTAAGCCTTGGCTTGGATTGAGCATTGGAAGTCACATTTTGGAGGGGGGGTCTTAAATTTGTGCATTAGAAGTCTCGACTAGAGTCGGAGTGACTTGGATAGTTTAGCATTGTAAGCCTTGGTTAGGATCGGGGTGATCCGGATAGATAAGAAGTGGAAGTCACATGTTTGGAGAGGGGAACTTCAACTTGTGCATGGAAGTCTCGACTAGGATTGGGGTGATCCAGATAGTTAAGCAAGGAGGCATCTCTTCCATTGTGCAGGGTTGAAGGGTAGATTTCTAGGTGAAGTGGTCACTTAAAAGATTGTATCTTTTTATCTTACTAGTGAAAGGTGTTTGCCGGTAGTTGTGGTATCAACCCGTGGATGTTTCCTCATTTTGAGGTTTTACCACGTAAAAATCCCTTGTGTTGATTTTTGTTTTATTGTCTTTACTTTCTTTGAACTTGTATTGATTCATCCATTGTTTAATTGTAATCATATTGTTTTGTTGAATCAATACACTTTGTTGAAAATACAAACTCAAGCGTGTGTCTAAACAACCTAGAGGGGAGGTGAATGGGTTGTTAATCGATTATTACCAACTTTTTGATTAGTCAATATTAAACACAATTAACCTAAATAATCAAACAATAAAATCAAGTATAACATGCGTAAATATAAAGAACACTTGATTTTTATATGGAAACCCTTCAACAAGGGAAAAACCACGGGCTATCCTTCTAGCCACACATGATCACCGAAATCCACTATATGCATAAAAGGTTACACCCTCTAGTGATACTCGGACTCTCACTCTCAACAACCTCAGGCTATGGACACTACCACTCGCCACTCTTGGTTCAATCCCTAGTGATATCCCATGATTCACTACTCTTGGCGTGAGCACCTCCTACTCTACCTTACGTGCCTTTTACAGTGGCACTTGACCAATGCTTGCCAACCACACCTTGGTTGCAGGACTTGACTTGCTTGTGCAACTTTACCTAGAAGCCACAAGACTTTAACTCATGAAGAGTATAAAGGTCTAAGTGAACAATCAATGAATGCTCAATACAAAATATGCTAGACCAAACATACAATGCTTAACTAGATGTTATAATGCAATATTAACAACCTAGTTATCAAACAATGCCTACATGCCAATAATTAAGGACTCAATTAGATGCAAATGGATTCTAGCAACCTAATTGTCAAATAAAGTCCAACCAACACAAGTTGTCACAATATATAACAAGGGCAACAAATATGCAATCAAGAAATGCAATTAATGAGGCTTAAACAACAATGTCTAAATGCAAAGCATAAAGACTTAGCTAGAGGGCAATAATGTCCGAAATGCTAGCTATCACAAACAAACCCAATCAAATATTCATGAACGTTAACTAGTTGATTAAAACACAATTTCTCAACCTAGTTATCAATGAATCACACAAGAATATTAATGACCTAGCTTTTAGGAAAAAATGACCTAACCAATTTAGCTATCACAAAACAAACCCAATCATGTTATCAATCAACACAATAATGCATTCAAAAATGATTTCTACAAATCCTATGCACTAAAAACGAAATCTTGGACTTAAAGAAAAATAAATAAAGATGAGATGTTTGTTCTTACTTACAAAGTCAAGATTGATGAAGACCCATGTGTGATTGATGCAATGGATTTCATGGATGCATGGGTTTTCGGGTTTGAAGAGTCAAAGAACAAAGTTTGAAGCTTTCTCTCTCTAGGGGAGCTCTTTCTCTCACTATATTCTAATTTTCTGAGATCTAGGTCGAAATGGGGAAGAATATGAAGTATATATATGATCCAAGTGAAACTACATAGTTTTGAGAAGTTTTAAAACACAATTTTCTGGGTAAAAATGATGCAGTGCGCGGGTATACTACTTCTGCGCAGGTAATTGCGCGGGTATGGACCCGGGCATAGGCAAATCAGCACAACAGCCTGATTTTCAAGTGGCTCAAAACATGACCAAACGACATCAAAATTTATCAAATAGTATACCATTGGAAAGGTATGGATGTCTACTTTATACTCCAACTCACAAAACAAGGTTTCGATGTGTATAGAAACAATTATGGTAATTTCAATGACCAAAGGTCAAAAACGGACAGCAACGGAGATGTCTAGTTTTGGTGGTCACTTTGGAGATTTCGAAACCAATCCAAACGGTCATGAAATATTGCAAATAGTATACCATTGGAAAGGTATATGTGTCTAGTTTGTATAGAAATTTTCAAAATTCATTTTGAATCTTTGAATAAAACGTTATGGTGACAAGACCATACAAAGGTCAGTTTTGAAAAACATTGAAATCATTGAAATCCACTCTTTTGCAAGTAGACACTATACTCCAAACAACCAAATCAAAACTGACACTTAACCAAGAGAAGAATGGGACATTATCGAATGGTCAACCATCGTGCTAAGACAAACACACTATCGTGCAAGCGCGGACGTTACTAATCACACAACGGAAACGAATCACACCACACAAAACCACACTTAGATCTAACAATGAGGTGTACGTGTGAAATGCGTAAAGGATGCACACATATAAATAATAAATAACAAAAATGTAAGATGAACAAAGCATGCATGAAGTTTGTGTGTGCACCTAAACTCTTCAAGAGACAAAGTCAAGTGAATATACCTTTTGATCTTGACGTTATGGAGATGCTTGGAAGCTTGCCAACAAGGACCTAAGCTACCCATTATAAAATAATCCCCAATGTGGTGTGGTTTGTCATGAAATATGCCAACCATAAAATAGAGGTCCTTACACTTGTCAAAGCTTGCTTGTGAAATTGTATATCTTATGAAGAAAAAGAAAATGCAAGAATTTTGAGGAATGTACCTATTCACTCCCCCCACCCCCCCCCCCCCCCCCCCCCCCCCCCCCCCTCTAGGTATGTTTGACACTATAACATTAAGGGAATTTCAATTGATATTAGAGCAGGTGTCTAGAGTTAATTAGATAGATCTTTTTTATAGTGTTTGTGTTTGTTTGTGGATTAATCATGTTTAAGGAAGTTTTATCCTTCATTTCTTCTAGTGTTGATAATAAGCCTATTAACCTAGGAAATCAAAAGATGAAAAGTCTTGTTCAAGAGAATGAGAGAATCTCTAGGTTGAATATGTCTCTTAATAAGAAGCTAAAAGAAATTCAAGAACTTAGCTTAAAAAATAACAAAGAGCTTAAAGACAAAATCCTCAGTCTTGAGAATAACTGGAAAGATAGTAATGAAAGACTAGGTGTTTTGAAGCATGAAATTGAACTAAGGGATAATTCTCTTGATTGTCCTAAGAGACTTGAAAATGTGCTTAGAGTCAAACTTAGTGAGCATGAAAATCAAGAGAGAGTGCTTAATGACAAGCTTAATGAGGTTAATAAGGTGATAAGCAAGATGTCATCTAGTTCTAACAAAGTAGAAACTCTCATTAAGATTGGAAAACATCCAAGTGACAAAAGAGGTTTAGGATATGTTAATGAGAAGATTACTCCTTCAACTAACAAACCTATTTTGTCAAAGCAAGTAGCAAATTGAATGTAGGTACACTCTCTAACGGTAAAACTATGGATGCTACCGGAGGTGCCTCAACATCAACATCAACAATGCATGTCAAAGAAAAGACTCAACAAGGTCAAAGACAATATTCATCATCTTCAAATACAAAGGGCAAAGCTTCAAAGGTTGTTACCCAAAGAGGCAAATTTGTGAGAAGGCAAAATCCATTGGATGCTCAAGCAAATGGTAAACTTCTCAAATTCATACATATCTGTCATTATTGCAATATGGTAGGACATATAAGACCTTGATGTTTTGAATACATTCGCAAGTGTAAACAAGCCAATGATTTTCATGATGGTCTGGGTTGATTGGTCCTAAGCTGTAAGTACCTCGATTTTATGATTGGCTTATTGTTAGGATTATGCTCAATGGCAAGAGTGTAATATTGTAATTGACAATCTTCTCATATTAATAAAGTGAATTCTGATTCTTACAATTACTTATAGCATTTATTATTATAATTGTCAAGGTAAATAATCATGATGTCAAAAGACTATGAGACATGAAGAATTGTTCATACATCCGGATATGTATGAGGTAGACACAATTCTTTAGTTAGTCTTGAATAACGTTCACAACTTAAGTTAAAGGTTGGGCACCTCTATCTTGTTAAAGTTGTAGAATTCTTTTACTAGCATTTGAGTGGGATCAAATGAATATGATGAGTCTAAAATCATCGAAAGGTTTTTGAGTAAAAGAATCTAGTGCACTAGGTGCATTGAACTGGATCACAATGAAATACTTTATCTAGAACCGTCACTAGATATAAGTCTTTTCATTAAAGAGAACAATCGGAGAGTCTATCTTAATCCTGAGATAAATGATGGACTTATGGTTACAAGTGTTATCATTAGAGCTATCAATGAGTACGATTATATAGCATAGTCTATCCTCGATAGTTTGGTGGTATTCATTTGTTAATCGATAGAGGACTTCATTTATAGATATGGACATCGTGGCTCCATTTATTAAATGAGAGTATAATATCATCATATGGATGTTTTGAGGTATTGCATATTAAATCTCAACGTTGAGTTTTCAATAATGATTATTGAAAACATGGCTTCTGGACAAGTCAAAGTATCCAAGTTCGAAATGTAGTCATATGAGGAAATATGGTAACTTGGAGAGCTATAGGCGGTCTATGAGCTCTTGGCGATTACTGATATTATTCACGAGGATACACCATCTCCTATAAGATTGTCTAGGGTATGAATGAGAAACATCTCCTTATTCTATCTTTATTTAAGAGTTCAATTTTAGCTATTTAGTGGAATGAGTTAAAATTAATAGATTGGACCTAAGTGAATCATTTGTTGATTGTGATTAGATTGTGTCTATTGAAGCTTAAATTTAGATAGCCCGCCAAGATCCCCAATCCACGCGTATTTGCATGGATCACTTGATATATTCTACCGGGCCGATTTAAGGGTCCATCTAGAATTGTTTTTAATATATCAAGGATATAATATGTCTATTATTTAATTAATGGGCTGCACTATTATATTAATATATTAAAAGGAGACATGTGGGCTTGTTTCTTTTAGTAAGAATGGGTCTAGTTCACATGTGGGCTTTTATTTAATGTCCAATGGATTAAATGAAATAAGAAAATAATATATGGCCCATTTATATAAGTGGGGCGGCAAGGTTTATATATTAACCTAATATATTATTTTGTTTCATTGTTTTAATTAAATAAGAATTAGTTAATGTATTAATTAATTGTTTAATTAAGAAACAAATCTTTTTCTGATCAGGAAATATATTTCCTAAAGTTATACTATTGGTAGTAGTATATTAAAAGTAAAAGACTTGTTTGATAAAAAAATAAATAATTAATTTTATTTATTTAATCAAATAAGATGTCTTTTTATTTAGTCAATAAAAGAATAAAAATATCTACGAGTTGGATTAGGTTTTGAAGTCTAAAGGTTGATGGAAATTAGGGTGCAACACAAACTCTTTTTGGTATGTGATTTGCGGCAACCCTAGTCCATTTAGAGGAAGATTTCGGCAATCCTAAATAGAAGAGGAAGCAAAATTTCGGCCACCTATATAATACCACATATAGAATTCGGCCACCATAGTTGATTGAATGATTCAATTTTTCTTCTTCTTCTCAATTCATAGAAAAGGATAATTTTTATTCTACTAAACATAAAAGAGAGAAGAGATTATTCTTTGATAGTACACTGATTGCTTGTTCATCAATAAGCTTGTGTGTACAACATCGAATTAGGTTCACGCGAGTTTCAATCATTAGATTGAGAACTCAAAAGTGACCGGAATAATTTTTGTCTTCTTTTGATTGTTTTGTGACTAACAAAAGAAAAAGAAAACTTTGTTCATCCATTCTCAGGTTTGCAATTCAAAGAAAAAGGGAGACCACGCTCCTAGATGATTCACGTACATGTTTGGATTGGAAGATCTCGCTGTACTGTTCACGATCATTGTTCACGCGGGGTACTGTTCACAATCACTGTTCACGCGGGTACTGTTCATGGGCATCGGAAAAGATTTTACGGATTACCAATCGACATGAGTCAATCGGATCACGCGTCAAGAGGTATTTAACTCTAATCGTATATATTTGAGTTTAATTAATTAAAAGGTTAAGGTTCAACTTTGAGAAAAATTTTAAAACCATACGAAATCTATTTTTCGTTTCTTCCGCTGCGTTTTATATCGATTTTTTCCTTCAATTATTTCATGACAAACCACACCACATTGCGGATGATTGTGTAATGGGTAGCTTAGGTCCTTGTCGGCAAGCTTCCAAGCATCTCCATGACATCAAGAGCAAAAGGTATACTCACTTGACTTTGTCTCTTAAAGAGTTTAAGTGCACACACACACACACACTTCATGCATGCTTTGTTCATCTTGCATTTGTTTTTTTTATTATGTATATATGTGCATCCATTACACAACTCACACGAGCATGTTTTTGTTTGTCTTTACGTGTGGTTGTTTTGTTTTACGTTTTCCTTGTGTGTTCGGAAACATCCTCACTAGCACAATGGTGTGCTTGTACTATGTCCGCGCTTGCATGTTGGTGAGCTTGAGTTTTAGCGTGATTTGTGACCATAGAGAGGCTTCATTTGTGCTCTCTTAGATTGTTTTTGGTTACATGGTCTTATACCATGAATTTGGGGATTTTTGTTATTGACCAATTCTGACCTTTGGTCACTCTTTTGACCATATATATTTCTACAGACATCCAAATCTTGATTTATCAATTGGAGTAGAAAGTATACTTTCATACCTTTCCAACGGTATACTATACAAAAGGATTCGATGTCTTTTGGTTATGTTTTGGGTCATTCGAAACTGGAGCTATTGTGCTGTCACGTTTTTTTACCCGAGAGAATAGCGACCTTGAAGCGGACCTGACCTCCAGGTCGCCCTAAGGTCGCTTTTTGCCGCTGGAAATCAATCTTTCCTTATCCAACACAATGTGGATTCATTTGGATCAAATAAATACATCATCTTCTTCCCTAATCAGACCTAAAGCTCTGAAATTTACATTCCTAGTGAGAGAAAGAGCTCCCCTAGAGAGAGAAAGCTTCTAGCTTTGTTTTTTGACTCTCCAAACCCAAAACCCATCCCTATCTTGCATCATTCAACATCATTTGAGCATGGGTCTTCATGGTTTCATGACTAGATAAGTTAGAACTTCATTGAATATCATTTATTGTTCTACTTACTCTAGATTAGGTATTTATTGCTTGATTAAAACCTTGACTCACTTTATTGCATATATTTATTAGTCAAAATTGCATGATTGGGTTTGTTTGTGATAGCTTGCATTATTAGGTCATTTATGCCTAAATAGCTAATCCATAAATGTTCATGTATGCTTAATTGATTATTAGGTTGACTTTGAGCATCTAGTCAAGTTCTTGAATATTTGTGTGAGTTTTATTTGACAATTAGGTTTTTAGAATTTCTCTACAACTAATTGAGACCTCATGTGTGTACATGTAGGCTTGGTTGATAACTAGGTTGTTAAAATGCATTATAGCATCTACTTAAGCATTTTGTGTTTGGTCTTACACATTATTGCATTTGAGCAAAGTGTCATATACACACTTAGACTATATACTCTTCATAGAGTCAAAGTCTTGTGGCTTCTAGGTGAAGTTGCACAAGCAAGTAAAGTCTTGCAACCAAGGGTGGGTTGGCAAGCATTGATCAAATGCCACTGTAACAGTCCTACGGGTAGAGTAGGAGGTGCTCCCACTAAGAGTAGTGGATCAAGGGATACCACTAGGGATTGGACCAAGAGTGGTGATTGGTAGTGTCCATAGCCTGAGGTTGTCGAGAGTGAGAGTCTGAGTATTACTTGAGGGTGTAATCTTTTATTCATATAGTGGATTTTTGTTATCGTGTGTGGCAAGAAGTATAGCCCGTGGTTTTTCCCTTGTTGAAGGGTTTCCACGTAAAAATCAAGTGTTCTTTATATTTCCGCACTTTACTTGATTTTGCATGTTTGTTTTGTTGGGTTAATTGTTATTAATATTGACTAATCAAAAAATTGGTAATAATCAATTAACAACCTATTCAACCTCCCCTCTAGGTTGTATTAGACACGTTTTATAGCGTATTTTCAATTGGTATCAGAGCTGGTTCCTAGACATACTTAGGTGATCCTAGCTCTTGATTGTGTGTCTTGCATTGGTGTGCATTTTGTTCTTTGCATTAATTTGCATTCATTCATTCACTAAACATTATGTGTGAGAGTGAAACACCTAGAGAGAAATTTTCTGAGAAAGGAATTTTTGCCTCTTCGTTGATGTTGAGAATGCTCCAACCCTTAGAGGTTCTATGAGCACTTGCTCCAACATTCTTACTTCTACTTCACATAGTGACTCCGAAGAAGAGATGGCCCTCACGGCAATGAAGTTTGGAAGATTTTTGAAGCTTGAGAAGAAAAAGAATAACTCAAGAAGAAATGACTTCAAGAAGAAGATTTTGGTCAAGAAAAGTGAAGAGGACTCTTCCAAAGCTGAAGAGCATATGCTTAACTTCACGGCCCTTGGTGCTTCCTATGAGGAAGATGTTGGTGTGGCAACAAGTGACCAAGGCAAAGGCCTTGATGAGGGAATTGACTCAATTGAGGAGTTTCAAGTGATCCTTCTCAAAGTTTTGAAGCAAAATGAAGATCTTTCCAAGGAGAATGAGACTTTGAGAATATGGAATATTTCCTAGGAGTAAAAGATCCGTACCCTTGAAGAAAACAAGCAAAATTGTCAAAATCAACTTCAACGGTACAAAGAGATCACAGATGAGGAAAATGGAAGACATCTCCATTCTTATCTCCAAATTGAAGACCATGGAGAAGGAGACCTCCATTGATGACTCCTTGACGATGGGCAAGATTGATATGTCCAAGTATGAGAAGGAGACTGAAGATTGCCACCAAAGGATGAAGACCATGAAAGAAGAGCTTACCAACAAAGAAAACTCCTTGAAGATTGTCAAGGAAAGAGAGATGAGATGCCTAGAAGAATTAATGAAGGTCAAGGTTAAACAATCTCAAGCTCAAGGCAAGGACAAAGCTTCATCCAAGCAATCTTCCACTCAAGGAAAGTCCACACAAGCCTTGGCAACTCAACCAAAGCCTAGGCAATCCAAGAAGAAAGGACAAGTCCTTGAGAAGCCAAACACCTCCTCTAACTAGTCAACTATCAAGAAAGGAGGTGACCATAAGTGGCACGTTCAACCAAGAAGGCAAGATCAACCGGCTCAACCACCTCAACAAGCTAAACCAAAAAGGTGACACTAATCGACTCAAGCTCCAAGGAGAAGTAAACCGAAGCACCATCAAAAACAACCTCATCAACATGGCGATGCCTCAATGAGATCTCAATGTAATGGTATAAACTCTTCTTTTATACCTATGTGTCATTTTTGTGGTATGATTGGTCCCTTAAGAGCAAAGTGCTCTAAATGTATTGAAAGGTGTAGGTTAGAGAGCATAAAAGAAAAACGGTTGAAATGGAGGGCAAGTTTGCATGAACCTAGGAAATTTAGAAACATGTCAATGACCACTAGAAATGATAAGGTGGAACCTAGGTGGGTTAGAAAGAATGAACCCGCTTGCCTTAGTGCCCATGTGACACTCGTAGATGCAACTAGGTCTATTGGACATGATAGGTCTATAGGGGCTCATGCCTCCCATTGACTTGATTGGAATTGACCCCTTGATGGGAGCACAAGCAAAGAGAGTGAACTTGCATGATTGGCCATGTGCAAGAAGTTGATTAATTTTATGCTCTTTTGATAATTGCTTGAGATGATTGGTTGTACATATGCTTATATGTTTTTTTCTTAATAAGTGTGCAACATTGCTTTACTTGCAATTCATGTCATATTTTGGTTCAAGAATGCATTTTTAGACTAGGAGATTTGATTGGGAAAGTACATTTGAATGACCCATAATTTATCTCCATGACATGAGAAATTTATATGACATGCTTAAAATGATATGCATGAAATGTTTTTGATTGCTTATATGCAAAATATGTGTGAAAGCAAATGAGAATACTAAAATTAATAAGGATGTCTCATCCAAATTTAGTCTTCTCTCTCTCTTTATTAGTTGAACAAGGTTACTATCATACGGGTATCTTACCCGGAAAAATCAAAAAGGGTGCAAAAGTCGCTCATGTCTTGTTTCGCTTATAAAGTTTGATATAGTTGCTCTTTAAATTGAAATTCTTTTAAAAAACTATATCTTGCTTGCTTATGACAAAAGGGTACAAATTGGTTTGAATTCTTTGGGAAACCCTTTTGATGTTTGCTTTGCCAAATAACATTGCTTGAATTTGAATGCTATATGTCTTGCATGCAAAGCAACAATTTTACACACTTTTCTTTAAATAAAACTCCTTGAATCTCTCTCAATTTTTTAAGTTGCATAAAATTTGTGTATATGATTATGCAATGTATTTGTCCGAATAGCTCTTTTTGCTAAAGCAACCCAATAGGGGGAGCTTTGCCTATCTCATGACAAAAAGGGGGAGAATTCTTGAGAGATATTGGGGGAGCATTGGTTATGCTTTGAGGGAGATATCATGAGAGAGAGTAACCTTTTAGGGGGTTCATTGCACATGCATTTCTTTATATTGCTTTATTGAGTGCAATTGTTTTTTATATTTGTTCACCTCACTTGCACTTATTCTTGGAAAGTGCTTTCTTGCTATTGTATGTAGGTATGATGATCTACAAAGAGATTGAAGACCTTGAAGACTTAAAATATAAGGTATCTCGTTTTGTAAAGTAGAATGGACTCTCATTGTCAATAGCTAGATTTCATTTGTTTTTGTGAGGAATTATTTGTGAGTGGTTGTTTTGTCATGAAATAGCCAAAGAGGGAGATTGTAATGACCTCGATTTTATGATTGGCTTATTTCATGACAAACCACACCATATTGAGGATGATTGTGTAATGGGTAGCTTAGGTCCTTGTCGGCAAGCTTCCAAACATCTCCATGACTTCAAGAGCAAAAGGTATACTCACTTGACTCTGTCTCTTGAAGAGTTTAGGTGCACACACACACTTCATGCATGCTTTGTTCATCTTGCATTTGTGTTCTTTACTATGTATATGTGTGCATCCGTTACACAACTCACACGAGCACGTTTTTGTTTGTCTTTACGTGTGGTTGTTTTGTTTTACGTTTTCCTTGTGTGTTCGAAAACGTCCTCACTCGCACAATGGTATACTTGTGCTATGTCTGCGCTTGTACGTTGGTGTGCTTGAGTTTTAGCACGATTTGTGACATAGAGAGGCTCCATTTGTGCTATCTTGGATTGGTTTTTGGTTACATGGTCTTATACCATGAATTTGGGGATTTTTGTTATTGACCAATTCTCACCTTTGGTCACTCTTTGACAATAAATATTTCTATAGATATCCAAATCTTAATTTGTCTATTGGAGTAGAAAGTAGACTTCCATACCTTTCCAACAGTATATTATACGAAAGGTTTGGATGTCGTTTGGTCATGTTTTGGGCCACTCGAAACTGGAGCTGTTGTGCTGTCAAGTTTTTTTACCCGAGAGAATAGCGACCTTGAAGCGACCAGACCTCCAGGTCGCCCTAGGGTCATTTTTTTGTCACTGGAAATCAATCTTTCCTTATCCAAAATGACATGGATTCATTTGGATCATATAAATACATCATCTTCTTCCCCAATCAGACCTAGAGCTTGGAAATTTACATTCCTAGTGAGGGAAAGAGCTCCCCTAGAGACAGAAAGCTTCTAGCTTTGTTCTTTGACTCTCCAAACCCAAAACCCATCCCCATCTTGCATCATTCAGCATTATTTGAGCATGGGTCTTCATGGTTTCATGACTAGGTAAGTTAGAACTTCATTGAATATCATTTATTGTTCTACTTACTCTAGATTAAGTATTTATTGCTTGATTAAATACCTTGACTCACTTTATTGCATATATTTATTAGTCAAAATTGCGTGATTGGGTTTGTTTGTGGTAGCTTGCATTATTAGGTCATTTATGCCTAAACAGCTAATCCATAAATGTTTATGTATGCTTAATTGATGATTAGGTTGACTTTAAGCATCTAGTCAAGTTCTTGAATATTTATGTGAGTTTTATTTGATAATTAGATTGTTAGAATTTCTCTACAATTAATTGAGACCTCATGTGTGTACATGTAGGCTTGGTTGATAACTAGGTTGTTAAATTACATTATAACATCTAGTTAAGCATTTTGTGTTTGGTCTTACACATTATTGCATTTGAGCAAAGTGTCATATACAAACTTAGACTATATACTCTTCATAAAGTTAAAGTCTTATGGCTTCTAGGTGAAGTTGCACAAGCAAGTAAACTCTTACAACCAAGGGTGGGTTGGCAAGTATTGATCAAGTGCCACTGTAAAAGGCCTGCGGGGTAGAGTAGGAGGTGCTCATGCCAAGAGTAGTGGATCATGGGATACCACTAGGGATTGAACTAAGAGTGGTGAGTGGTAGTGTCCATAGCCTGAGGTTGTCGAGAGTGAGAGTCCGAGTATCACTTGAGGGTGTAATCTTTTATTCATATAGTGGATTTCTGTGATCATGTGTGGCTAGAAGGATAGCCCATGGGTTTTCTCTTGTTGAAGGGTTTCCACGTAAAAATCCAGTGTTCTTTATATTTCCGCACTTTACTTGATTTTGCATGTTTGTTTTATTAGGTTAATTGTTATTAATATTGACTAATTGAAAAATTGGTAATAATCAATTAACAACCTATTCACTGCCCGCCGCCCCCCCCCCCCCCCCCCCCCCCCCCCCCCCCCCCTCCTCTAGGTTGTATTAGACTCACTTTAGAGTGTATTTTCATAGGCAGTCATCCATGTATGGATTTAGAACTAGACCTAGGAGGACCTTGGAAAAGCATGTTGAGAAGAATGTTGTTGATGACTTGCTTGAAAAATCTTGTGTTGTGCCTCACTCTACTATGCATACAAAAATTGATAATGCTTTGTTTGATTTGTTTGAAAATGTGACCAATAGAGTTAATGTGTCTAATAACAAGTCAAAGCATGTTAATAGAAGTAAGAGTGAGAAACTTGTCAAGAAAGTTTGGATTAAGAAAAACACAACACAATGTCTTGATGCACAATATGCACTTAAAGCCAATAGTAAAAACAAAGGCAAGGCATCTTCTCAAACTCTTACTAGTATTTCTTCTCATTCTAAAGGTGTTATCTCTACATTTATTCTTATTTGTCATTTCTGCAATACCGTTGGTCATATTAAGCTGAAATGTTATAAGTATATTGAGTATTGCAAAATAGAAAATGCATCTAGAGATAA
This sequence comes from Dipteronia sinensis, assembly GCA_033220585.1. Taxonomy (NCBI): domain Eukaryota; kingdom Viridiplantae; phylum Streptophyta; class Magnoliopsida; order Sapindales; family Sapindaceae; genus Dipteronia; species Dipteronia sinensis. The sequence continues at coordinate 26,337,597 of CM065643.1, read as the reverse complement.
AGTGGTTAACCTCAAATTGAAGCATGCTAAGGTGTTAGGAGTTGATAAGAATGATGTTGTTTCAAAGCATGTTAAAAAGAATTGGGTGAAGAAGAATGTTAACCATGTGAAACTTGACAAAGCATGCATTACTAGCAATGTTGGGGAGATGAGTATCAATGATTTTTGTTTTAATGCACCCAAGACCAAATTGCTCAAGGGTGAGTACTCTTACCATTATTGTAAGATGTACGTGTGAGTTAGCTTTAAGACTAATGTCAAGTTGTTGAGAGATTTAGCTAGCTAGCTTTGTTTCTCTATAACTTGATATGAACTTAGCTATCTCATATATTTTCTATAATAGTTGAAATCTATTGATTAACTCTATGACAAGTTCATTTTTGGAATCTATATGGTATTGATTGTTTGTTAAGACTTTTAGAGAAAGTCATTTTTATATTTTGTTGAGTTGAAAATGCTTAGTTTTTTATTCTCTTGGGATGACACACCAATAACTTGTTGTCATGGGGACAAACAAGCCAAGAGAGCTCATAAAAAGGGCGAAGACTTAGCATTTGATGAAAAATGCTTGCTAAGGTTCTATATTCTAATGCTTGCATACTTTATTTTCATCTCTCAACTCATTATTTGCACTACATCATGAAGCATGTCAATTTAAAGAACTAAGTATGGTGTTCATATGGTTCCTATTGACATTTGCTTTCTAAAGATCTTTTGGTGATGTTGTTCACAAAGGTCTTGAACATGATGTGTGAATTATTTGTTTGAATGGTGAGACATTTGCACCCGTTGCACGTCTTGAGTCCATTAGACTTTTGTTGTCCATTGCATGTCTTAAAAAATTCAAAATATTTCAAATGGATGTCAAAAGTGCTTTTCTCAATGGATACCTTCAAAAAGAAGTGTATGTTAAACAACCTAAGGGTTTTGTATACTCAAACTCTCCAAATCATGTGTACAAGTTGAAAAAGGCTCTTTATGGCCTTAAGCAAGCTCCTAGAGCTTGGTATAATAGGTTGACTCAATATCTTGTTGATAACAACTATAGGAGAGGTGGCATTGATAGAACTTTGTTTGTCAAGCATCATGATAATGATATTTTTGTTGCACAAATATATGTTGATGACATTGTTTTTGGGTCTAAATGTAAAACCAAGGTTAATAAGTTTGTGAATGTCATGTTAAGTGAATTTGAAAAGAGTATGGTGGGTGAGCTCAATTACTTCCTTGGTATGCAAGTGAAACAATCTCGTGATGGTATTATGTTGTCATAATCCAAATATGCTAGAAATCTTGTTAAGAAGTTTGGGCTTGAAATAAAAAAGATTTTGAAACACCCATGAGTACTAATCTAAAACTTGACAAAGATGAAAAAGGGAAGAGTGTTGACCAAAGTCTCTATAGGAGCATGATAGGTAGTCTTCTCTACCTAACGGCTAGTAGGCTGGATATTTGTTTTAGTGTTGGTTTGTGTGCTAGGTTTCAAGCTGATCCTAATTAGTCTCACTTAAAAGCCGTTAAAAGAATCATTAGATATATAAAAGGAACACATAATCTTGGCTTATTTTATTCCTTTGATACTAATGATATTCTTGTTGGCTATTGTGATGCGGATTGGGAGGGAAACATTGATGATTGTAAAAGTACATCGGGCGGTTGCTTTTACTTGGGTAATAACTTGGTTTCTTGGCAAAGTAAGAAACAAAATTCTGTCTCTCTCTCTTCTTCCGAAGCCGATTACATTGAGGCTGAAAGTGCTTGCACACAACTTCTTTGGATGAAGCAAATCCTCAAGGATTATGAAATTGAACAAGGTAAAATGACTCTCTATTGTGATAATATAAGTGCCATTTATATCTCTAAGAATCCGGTTCAACACTCACGCATAAAGCACATAGATATTAGACATCATTTCATTAGAGAACTTGTTGAACATTCTATTGTTTCTCTTAAGCATATGCCTACTAAAAATCAACTTGCGGATTTGTTCACTAAGCCTTTGGACAAAGAGAGATTTAAATCTCTTAGATGGTCCATTGGCATGATTTGTGTTTATTGATGTCTATATGTGTTTGTGAGTGGCTTGATAAGCTAAACTTATTTTGAATATCAACTTCTTTGAGAGCTACTCACTTGAGAAGTAATGATCTTGAGCAAATAACTTTTATTGTTTCTAGATCATGCACTTGAGCTTTAAAATCTTGTTTTTACAAATGTGCACTAATGCTTATCTTAAATGTTTAAGTTTGAGTAGTTAAGTTTGAAAATGTGTAGATTATGGATGCATCTAAAAGTTTATTGCTTAGTGAACGTGCATTTTGTCGTGAATGCAATATCCAAAAAAATTTAAAATCCCAAGATGCACTAACAAGAATAAACCTAGTACATGGCAAATAGGGGTATCGTTCCACAGAGATTGTGAAAGAGTTATGATTGAATTCTACTCTAGTGCTAAACACAATAAAGATGAATTGAAATTGATGATGATAAAATCTAAATGAAAATGCAAATACTGCTAAACTAAGGTAACTAAATAAAACCAAGATAGTAAAGATGTGTGTGTAAAGGGTATGACGATAGGTATGGGAGTTGATGCAATATAGACACAAATAGTGGGAGTTCCGCTTACGAAGCCCGACTAGATTAAAACATATGGCTTATCTTCCTAGCTTAAGTTTCCAGGATGGGTCGGATTGGAATGTTCAAAATCCACCATTTTCACTTTTGCTTTGGATCGATATAGAGAAGCTGAGATGGCTTGGATTAGAATGCTCACAATCCACCCCTTTTTCTCCTAGCCAAGATAAGTTGGATTGGAATACTCACAACATACATTTTCCATCAATTGAGCTTGATTAAGCACCATAAATGTAGATGGTTAAAAGTAAAATTGGTACCTAATGAAAACCAAGAGTTGGAATGTCTACTTGGCTCACAAAAGAACCACAATTTAATCTCTACAAAGGGTTAGGAGTTGGAATGCCTACCCAACCCAAAGTGAGAATTAAATGCATTTAAGAGCGAATTCAACCACTAAGTTAAATGGGAGTTGGAATGCCTACCCATTTTCACAAAAATTTCATTTAAAGATTAATAACTTTAATAAGTTCAATTAATCCAAAAAAATCAAGAGTTGGAATGCCTACCTAATTCAGTGGATAATCAAACACAATTAAGTAAATTGAATGGAAATATATTAATCAAGTCAAAACGGTGGAAATCCCACAATCTATGAATTAATTACATCAACCCCCAATTTGGGTTTAGCTACTTATGACAAATGTAAAAACATAACAAATAGGAGAGAAATAGAAAAGACCCATATGAGACATTCTTCCTTCAAGCTTGATTGCACCTCCAATGTCCTTTTGAGAAGCAAATTGATGAAGAAAATGGATGGGTTTTGATGGATTTTTGGAGTGAATGGGATTTTATGTAGGGAAAAATCGATATAAAACGCAGCGGAAGAAACGAAAAATAGATTTCGTATGGTTTTAAAATTTTTCTCAAAATTGAACCTTAACCTTTTAATTAATTAAACTCAAATATATACGGTTAGAGATAAATACCTCTTGACGCGTGATCCGATTGACTTACGTCGATTGGTAATCATCAAAATATTTTTCGATGCCCGTAAACAGTACCCGTATGAACAGTACCCGGGTGAACAGTGATTGTGAACAGTACCGTGTGAAAAGTGATCGTGAACAGTACCCCCGCCGTGAACAGTGATCGTGAACAGTACCGTGAGATCTTCCAATCCGAACACGTACGTGAATCACCTAGAAGCGTGGTCTCCCTTTTTCTTTGAATTGCAAACCTGAGAATGGATGAACAAAGTTTTCTTTTTCTTTTGTTAGTCACAAAACAATCAAAAGAAGACAAAAATTATTCCGGTCACTTTTGAGTTCTCAATCTAATGATCGAAACTCGCGTGAACCTAATTCGATGTTGTACACACAAGCTTATTGATGAAAAAGCAATCAGTGTACTATCAAAGAATAATCTCTTCTTTCTTTTATGTTTAGTAGAATAAAAATTATCCTTTTCTATGAATTGAGAAGAAGAAGAAAAATTGAATCATTCAATCAACTATGGTGGCCGAATTCTATATGTGGAATTATATAGGTGGCCGAAATTTTGCTTCCTCTTCTATTTAGGATTGCTGAAATCTTCCTCTAAATGGACTAGGGTTGCCGCAAATCACATACCAAAAAGAGTTTGTGTTGCACCCTAATTTCCATCAACCTTTAGACTTCAAAGCCTAATCCAACTCATAGATATTTTTATTCTTTTATTGACTAAATAAAAAGACTTCTTATTTGATTAAATAAATAAAATTAATTATTTATTTTCTTATCAAACAAGTCTTTTACTTTTAATATACTACTACCAATAGTATAACTTTAGGAAATATATTTCCTGATCAGAAAAAGATTTGTTTCTTAATTAAACAATTAATTAATAAATTAACTAATTCTTATTTAATTAAAACAATGAAACAAAATAATATATTAGGTTAATATATACACCTTGCCGCCCCACTTATATAAATGGGCCATATATTATTTTCTTATTTCATTTAATCCATTGGACTTTAAATAAAAGCCCAAATGTGAACCAGACCCATTCTTACTAAAAGAAACAAGCCCACATGTCTCCTTTTAATATATTAATATAATAGTGCAGCCCATTAATTAAATAATAGACATATTATATTCTTGATATATTAAAAACAATTCTAGATGGACCCTTAAATCGGCCCGGTAGAATATATCAAGTGATCCATGAAAATACGTGTGGATTGGGGATCTTGGCGGGCTATCTAAATTTAAGCTTCAATAGACACAACCTAATCACAATCAACAAATGATTCACTTAGGTCCAATCTATTAATTTTAACTCATTCCACTAAAGAGCTAAAATTGAACTCTTAAATAAAGATAGAATAAGGAGATGTTTCTCATTCATACCCTAGACAATCATATAGGAGATGGTGTATCCTCGTGAATAATATCAGTAATCGCCAAGAGCTCATAGACCGCCTATAGCTCTCCAAGTTACCATATTTCCTCATATGACCACATTTCGAACTTGGATACTTTGACTTGTCCAGAAGCCATGTTTTCAATAATCATTATTGAAAACTCAACGTTGAGATTTAATATCCAATACCTCAAAACATCCATATGATGATATTATACTCTCATTTAATAAATGGAGCCACGATGTCCATATCTATAAATGAAGTCCTCTATCGATTAACAAATGAATACCACCAAACTATCGAGGATAGACTATGCTATATAATCGTACTCATTGATAGCTCTAATGATAACACTTGTAACCATAAGTCCATCATTTATCTCAGGATTAAGATAGACTCTCCGATTGTCCTCTTTAATGAAAAGACTTATATCTAGTGACGGTTCTAGATAAAGTATTTCATTGTGATCCAGTTCAATGCACCTAGTGCACTAGATTCTTTTACTCGAAAACCTTTCGATGATTTTAGACTCATCATATTCATTTGATCCCACTCAAATGCTAGTAAAAGAATTCTACAACTTTAACAAGATAGAGGTGCCCAACCTTTAAATTAAGTTGTGAACGTTATTCAAGACTAACTAAAGAATTGTGTCTACCTCATACATATCCGGATGTATGAACAATTCTTCATGTCTCATAGTCTTTTGACCTTATGATTATTTATCCTTGACAATTATAATAATAAATGCTATAAGTAATTGTAAGAATCAGAATTCACTTTATTAATATGAGAAGATTGTCAATTACAATATTACACTCTTGCCATTGAGCATAATCCTAACAATCTCCCACTTGCTCTATAGCAAGTGTGTCATATCTCTCATTCCCATGTTCTCTAGATGTCCATCAAAGCTCATCTGAGGTAGAGCCTTTGTGAATGGATCCGCTAGATTTTCTGCTGACGCGATTTTGGTGATCGTCATGTCTCCCCTATGAACAATTTTCCTCAAAAGGTGATACTTCCTTTCAATTTGTTTACCTCTCTTATGACTTCTTGGTTCTTTCGAATTAGCCACTGCACCACTGTTGTCACAGTGTATAGTGATCTGCTTATTCGCACTAGGAACCACTTCTAAGTCAATCAAGAATTGGCGGAGCCAAACAGCCTCTTTGGCAGCTTCGCATGCAGCAACATACTCAGCTTCCATGGTGGAATCAGCAATACAAGATTGCTTGATACTCCTCCATATGACTGCTCCTCCTCCAATGGTAAACACAGATCCTGATGTGGATTTTCTGGAGTCAGAATCCGACTGGAAATCAGAATCTGTATATCCAATGGGAATTAAATCCCTTCCAGAGTATACAAGCATATAATCTCTAGTTCTCTTGAGATACTTGAAAATATGCTTGACTGCCGTCCAATGATCAGGACCAGGTTTCGATTGAAAACTGCTAACTATGCCAACAGCAAAACAAATATCTGGTCTAGTACAGAGCATTGCATACATGAGACTTCTAACTGCCGAGGCATATGGAACTCTACTCATGAATTGCTCTTCATGCACATTCTTAGGTGCTTGACCCTTAGAAAGTTTGATTCCATGTCTAAAAGGTAACATACCTTTCTTGGAATCTTGCATGGTGAATCTAGACAAGATTTTATCAATGTATGAAGCTTGGGATAATGCAATCGTTCTATTCTTTCTATCCCCTATTACTTGGATACCAAGAATATAACTTGCTTCTCCTAAGTCCTTCATATCAAATTGTTTTGCTAACCATTCTTTCACTGATGTCAATACACCTACATCGTTTCCAATGAGTAGTATATCATCAACATAAAGAATGAGGAAAACCAACTTGTAGCCTTTGATCCTCTTGTATACACAAGGTTCGTTAGGGTTTTGAATAAATCCAAAACCCTTTACAGCTTGATCGAACCTTATGTTCCAGGATCTGGATGCTTGCTTTAGTCCATATATGGACTTTTGCAACTTGCATACTCTTTCTTCTTGGCCTTTTTCAATGAATCCCTCTGGTTGCATCATGTAGATGCTCTCGTCAAGACTTCCATTAAGGAAAGCTGTCTTGACGTCCATTTGACAAATCTCTAGGTCTAGAGATGGTGCAATGGATAAGAGTATCCTAATGGATTTAAGCATGGCCACAGGTGAGAAGGTTTCCTCGTAATCGATACCTTCTTTCTGTGTATAACCTTTAGCTATTAGTCTAGCTTTAGAGGTTTCCACCTTACCATCCATACCTCTTTTCCTCTTGTATACCCACTTGCACCCAATGGGTTTTATCCCTTTAGGCAAGTCTACAAGGGACCAGACTTTGTTATTGAACATCGATTCAATCTCGGATTGCATTGCCTTTTGCCAATGACGACAATCAACATCCTCCATAGCTTCCTTGAACGTGTAAGGATCATTGTCGTCCAAGAGATTCTCAACAGATTCTCCTAGACCGATATATCTTTCGGGTTGTGTTCTAACCCTCCCACTACGATGAGGAATGGTAGGTTGTTGATCTTGTGTTGGAGTGGAACTTACAATTGGGTTGGGTTGTGAAACCTCTTGTGGAATTGTATCTCCTGACATCTCATTCAGGACAATTCTACTTTTGGGCACAAAATTATTCATATAGTCCTTTTCTAGAAATGAAGCATTGTTGAAACAAATACTTTTAGATCAGAAGGACTATAGAAATAATATCCTTTAGTTCCTTTTGGATACCCCACAAATATACATGTTTCCGAACGGGACTCCATCTTTTCTGTCTTTCCTTTCAACACATGTGCAGGACAATCAAATATCCTCATGTGTTGTAAACTAGGCTTTCGCCCAGTCCACAATTCATGTGGGGTTTTAGGGACAGATTTAGATGGTACATTGTTTAGAATATATATTGCTGTTTGTAGAGCATATCCCCAAAAAGAAATAGGAAGTGTTGAATAACTCAACATTGATCTAACCATATCTAAAAGAGTCCTATTTCTCCTTTCTGCTACCCCATTTTGTTGAGGTGTACCTGGTGCAAAAAGCTAAGAAACTATCCCATTATCAATAAGATATTGCTTAAACTCTTCAGATAGATATTCTCCACCACGACCAGATCTCAAGATTTTTATATGTTTCTCAAGCTGATTTTCTACTTCAGCTTTGAATGCTTTGAACATATCAAATGCATCCGACTTATGTCTCATGAGATACACATAACCAAATCTTGAGTAATCATCTGTGAAGGTGATGAAGTACTCATATCCACCTCTAGCTTGAATGCTCATAGGACCACATACATCAGTGTGTACTAGTCCTAAATATTCAGTGGCTCTTGCACCTTTGGTATTGAACGGCCTTTTGGTCATTTTACCTTCCAAACAAGATTCAAAAGTTGGTAGATCATCAACCTTTAAGTCACTTAAAGGTCTGTCACATACCAATCTTTTAATCCTATTAAGGTTAATGTGACCTATGCGTAAATGCGAAAGATAGGTTTCGTCTTTTGATAATTTTACTCTTTTATGATTAGGTTCCGTTATTTCTGTGTCTAACGAGTGAGAGATATTTCTATGCAAAAAGAATAAACCGTTTTCCAATGTACCTTTGCAAACAACTTTGTCATTCTTACTAATAATAAAAGTTTTATTAAAAGTAACCGAATATCCAAACTTATTTAAACAAGAAACTGAAATTAAATTCCTCTTGAATTGAGGTACATAATAAACGTCTATTAAATCTAAATGCCTACTAGAATCTAAAATAACTCTAATATCTCCCACTGCACTTGCAGACACTAACATTCCGTTGCCCAAGCGCAAATTGACTTCATCTTCATTCAACCTTCTCTTTTCCTGAAACCCCTTCTTCCTTCTTTTTCTGGAACTTTGGGCAATCTCTTTTCCAATGTCCCTTTTCACCACAAAGGAAGCATTTCCCTTTGATCTTGGTTACTTTCTTGGTTTCCTTCTTGGTAGGCCCAAGTTGCTTTTTCTTCTGTTGTTTTTTGACCTTCTTACGGGTCTTAACAGTAGCAACTTTACCAACCAAATGAATCTCTTGACCTTTGTTTTTCACAAGGATCTTTTCAGCGCTTTGAACATCTTGCGTCAGGCCCTGCAAGGTGTATTCCTTTTTGTTCAAGGTGTAGTCCAACTTGAACTGATCAAAGGAATCTGACAGTGAGTTAACTACCATATCAATTTTGGTCTCACCATCAATCTCAGCACCATTTAGTTCAGCAATATTGAGATGTGCTATGACTTTCATCATATGATCTTTCACAGATTGTCCAGGCTTCATCCTAAGATTCATAAAAGCAGTCACTGCCTCTCTCTTAGTCGTCCTAGGCCTCATAGCAAACATTTCCTCTAGAGACATCATTATATCAGCAGCGGACTCCATTCCTTCATGTTGCTGTTGCAACACGTCAGAGATAGTGGCCATAATGTAACATTTTGCCATATCATAAGAAGTCATCCACTGCTCATACTCATCTCTTTGCATCACATTAGATTCATTATTAGGAAGGGGTGGTTTAGGAGTGGTCAGAACAAACTTATGTTTTTCACTTTGCAGCAACAACCCAATTTTCCTTTTCTATGTTACGTAGTTATCTCCAGTTAAGGTGTTATCTTTCAGGATGTTCATAAGTGATGGGGTCATGATTTTTGATTAAAACAAAAACATATATAAGTAAATAATCATGATAATAGCACTTTTAAAAATTTATCTTGAATTAAAATAAATAATTCAATCATAAAAATTCAACGGTGATCCAACACCCATAAATATTACGCCTCCTTTGGGAGTTCGCACTATTTACTAGTTAGACTAGGTCCCACCTAATTGTTAACATAACAACCAGCGTTTTTAATTTTAGCCTTGTAATTTTTATTAACAAGAACTCTTGGGAGGATATTAATAAAATTACATTGAGTGTGTTACCAAGATATCGACCCTCAATTTTCTCTCACGAAAATCCCTCCTTGGGGAGTAGATTTCGTTTAAGTCAATTGTCTAGTCTATCCTTGTAAGGAAGTATATTGTTAAATTCCATTTATGGACGCCCCTTGGGGGGATTACCAAAAATAATAAAACTCAACTAATCTTGGAGGCCATAGGCGTTCTTGCACACCTTCTCCCACTCAATTATTTAAGGCGTGTGATTAAATCCCAAAGAATGATTTTTACCAAGTTATCTAGATGCCAATTAGATACCTAAATCATTCAATGCATGTTCATACCAAAAGAGATATATGAGTGGCACTCCTATTCTAAAATGTCATGTTATCATACAACAACAAATATTGTAATATTTAAGCAAAAATTAAATAGCAACAATTTTGGCCCATCCTAGAAAAGCAAGTAAATTACAATTGTTAGGAATACAAGATCTTCAGGTGGCCATCAACCATACGCTCATCCCTCGGCCTCCTCCCATGCACGTGCACAGCCCACAACCCCACAAAGGGGCTGCCTTGCCCAGCCCATAAGGCCACACAAGGCTGCCGTGCACAGCCCACCAAGGATTGGGCTTGCCATGTGCAGCCCAATCCAGTCCTAGGGTGCGCACGGTGCTCGTTCTTGGTTCCGCTTGCTTCGTTTTTCTTCGTGTCTTCGAATTTTCAATACCCGAATACATTACATCATATTACGAATAAATTACTGCAGCAAAATATATATATTTTTTTTTACTGCAGTAAGATTTACAAAAAAAAATACTGCACCTGATTACAAAAAAAAAATACTGCACTTATTTTACATACAAAAAATAAATAAAACCCTGGCAACTACCAAGAAGGAATTATGGCGATAATAGACCACCCTTCTTGTTACAAATCCGAAACAAAAATTACATTGAAATTCTAGGACCAAAATCGAGCAATAACAATTCACTTTATAAAACATATATAAATCCATACATTCAACATGTAATTATATATACGAATACCTAGAGTGCCATCTCTTTCTAAAACATGTATAATCACAATAACAAAGAAATAGATTCACGTATATATACGTTAATTAATTAAAAGGTACAACCAAGGCTCTGATACCAATTATAGGGAAAAATCGATATAAAACGCAGCGGAAGAAACGAAAAATAGATTTCGTATGGTTTTAAAATTTTTCTCAAAGTTGAACCTTAACCTTTTAATTAATTAAACTCAAATATATACGGTTAGAGTTAAATACCTCTTGAAGCGTGATCCGATTGACTTACGTCGATTGGTAATCAGCAAAATCTTTTCCGATGCCCGTGAACAGTACCCGCGTGACATAGTGATCGTGAACAGTACCCCCGCCGTGAACAGTGATCGTGAACAGTACCGCGAGATCTTCCAATCCGAACACGTACGTGAATCACCTAGGAGCGGGGTCTCCCTTTTTCTTTGAATTGCAAACCTGAGAATGGATGAACAAAGTTTTCTTTTTCTTTTGTTAGTCACAAAACAATCAAAAGAAGACAAAAATTATTCCGGTCACTTTTGAGTTCTCAATCTAATGATCGAAACTCGAGTGAACCTAATTCGATGTTGTACACACAAGCTTATTGATGAACAAGCAATCAGTGTACTATCAAAGAATAATCTCTTCTCTCTTTTATGTTTAGTTATATAAAAATTATCCTTTTCTATGAATTGAGAAGAAGAAGAAAAATTGAATCATTCAATCAACTATATTGGCCGAATTCTATATGTGGTATTATATAGGTGGCCGAAATTTTGATTCCTCTTCTATTTAGGATTGCCGAAATCTTCTTCTAAATGGACTAGGGTTGCCGCAAATCAAATACCAAAAGGAGTTTGTGTTGCACTCTAATTTCCATCAACCTTTAGACTTCAAAACATAATCCAACTCATAGATATTTTTATTCTTTTATTGACTAAATAAAAAGACTTCTTATTTGATTAAATAAATAAAATTATTTATTTATTTTCTTATCAAACAAGTCTTTTACTTTTAATATACTACTACCAATAGTATAACTTTAGGAAATATATTTCCTGATCAGAAAAAGATTTGTTTCTTAATTAAACAATTAATTAATAAATTAACTAATTCTTATTTAATTAAAACAATGAAACAAAATAATATATTAGGTTAATATATACACTTTGCCGCCCCACTTATATAAATGGGCCATATATTATTTTCTTATTTCATTTAATCCATTGGACTTTAAATAAAAGCCCACATGTGAACCAGACTCATTCTTACTAAAAGAAACAAGCCCACATGTCTCCTTTTAATATATTAATATAATAGTGCAGCCCATTAATTAAATAATAGACATATTATATTCTTGATATATTAAAAACAATTCTAGATGGACCCTTAAATCGGCCCGGTAGAATATATCAAGTGATCCATGCAAATACGTGTGGATTGGGGATCTTGGCGGGCTATCTAAATTTAAGTTTCAATAGACACAACCTAATCACAATCAACAAATGATTCACTTAGGTCCAATCTATTAATTTTAACTCATTCCACTAAAGAGCTAAAATTGAACTCTTAAATAAAGATAGAATAAGGAGATGTTTCTCATTCATACCCTAGAAAATCTTATAGGAGATGGTGTATCCTCGTGAATAATATCAGTAATCGCCAAGAGCTCATAGACCGCCTATAGCTCTCCAAGTTACCATATTTCCTCATATGACCACATTTCGAACTTGGATACTTTGACTTGTCCAGAAGCCATGTTTTCAATAATCATTATTGAAAACTCAACGTTGAGATTTAATATCCAATACCTCAAAACATCCATATGATGATATGATACTCTCATTTAATAAATGGAGCCACGATGTCCATATCTATAAATGATGTCCTCTATCGTTTAACAAATGTATACCACCAAACTATCTAGGATAGACTATGCTATATAATCGTACTCATTGATAGCTCTAATGATAACACTTGCAACCATAAGTCCATCATTTATCTCAGGATTAAGATAGACTCTCCGATTGTCCTCTTTAATGAAAAGACTTATATCTAGTGACGGTTCTAGATAAAGTATTTCATTGTGATCCAGTTCAATGCACCTAGTGCACTAGATTCTTTTACTCGAAAACCTTTCGATGATTTTAGACTCATCATATTCATTTGATCCCACTCAAATGCCAGTAAAAGAATTCTACAACTTTAACAAGATAGAGGTGCCCAACCTTTAAATTAAGTTGTGAACGTTATTCAAGACTAACTAAAGAATTGTGTCTACCTCATACATATCCGGATGTATGAACAATTCTTCATGTCTCATAGTCTTTTGACCTTATGATTATTTACCTTGACAATTATAATAATAAATGCTATAAGTAATTGTAAGAATCAGAATTCACTTTATTAATATGAGAAGATTGTCAATTACAATATTACACTCTTGCCATTGAGCATAATCCTAACATTTTAGATTAAGAGAGAGAAAAATATGGATGGAATGGGTGTGTGGTCATGTGGCTGACCTAACATATGAATGTATATATAGTTTTCATGAAATGGGTCTGAAACAGATGACGTGGCTGCACCTAATGAACTTAATGCACGGGTAACTGCACTGGTAATCTAGCCCTGTAGTACCCATGCAATTGGCTCTGTCCCGAGGATCTGCTCCCTGGTTTGGTGAATTGCACGGTTCGGTTGCCCGTGCTATACCCGTGCTATCTCTTCTTTCTTTCTGGTTTGGTGCAACTTCACGAGTAGTGCACGGGTGAGGTACCCGTGCAGTACCTGTGCACTGAGCTCTTCCCAAAATCCATCTTCCGGTTCACGGGTAGTGCACTGGTATGCTACATGTGCCCTCTGACCTTCAAAACACCACTTTTTGCACCACTTGCCTCCTTTTTATCCCGCTTCTTGATCCTTCACCTAATGCTTGCAATATCAACAAAATAGCCATAAATACACATACAAATACCTGAGAATAAGACAAAGGATAAGGATATGAGGGCCAAAATATATAACAATTTTGGCGCGATCAAATACCCCCAAACCAAACCTTTGCTCGTCCTCGAGCAAACTCAAAACAAACAAAACAAAAACACACGACAAAAAAAACATGACACTATTTCCTAGACTCGAAATCAACCAATTCAAACTATCATACGTCCAACCGGTGATGAGATGCAAGGATGTGTGATAGAGAAAAGTAGACATATGCAATATAATCTAAAGCAACTCGAAGGCACTGAAGGGAAACTCACACAATCACGAATCCCACAACTAAGAGTGCTCTCGTATCAAGAACTACTCACTCTCACACCTCGAGCATAATTCGCTTCGACTCTATCCTCATGTGGAGTCTCTCTTTTCTTTCCGCTCAGAGTTCTAAGTTCACACTCACGTAAGGTATGCAAAGATGGAGTTTATGCATAGAAATCTAATGCATTGCATACGTCAAATTGAAAAACCGATAATGTCTGTGAACTAGCCTAGGAAGGATTCACTACGTCATGAACGTGGAAGATCAAGCTTCAGGAAACATTCCCAATCGAGACTCATCATGGATCAAAAAGGAATTACCTTTGGTTGTAATGGGGCCATGGGGTTTAATGTGGTGAACAAATAAAATAGGAAATTATAAGTTCAAAGATCACCAATCATGTTTAGGCATACTCACACACACCCCATATCAAGCTCTATTGAAACAATTATACATTAGCATTTAGGCATTTAATTAAACACATTTGTGCTACACAATTGTACTCAATTTTGTGAGTACTTACATTACATTTCAAGGCTCTTTCTCTTTTCTCTTTCGCATTGCTATTTTGTTTTTCTCTTTTTCTTTCTTTTTCTTCTCTTTCTTTTTTTTATTATCTTTTTCTTTTTCTTCTTTTTTTTCATTTTTGCCTTTTCACATATATATTTGACGATTTGGCTCTAGGTACAATTTTAGCACTTGACAATTTGAGCCCACGTTTGCACATCTACATCATTGCCTAAATACATGCTATTTCAACATTAGAGCTTACACCTGTACACACACACACACACACACACACACAACCCACATGCTTGGCAATTAAAGGGTTGGTTTGTGTTTGGCTTTTGGCTATATGGTTTATTGTGGTTCCAAAAGAAAGGGTAAGTGTTTGGCCTCAAAATTGGCAATGGAGCAAACATAAGGGAATAGGAATGTGTTCAGGCTTAATTTATTAGCTAATTGCACACACATTGCCTAAGATCATTTCCATAACAAGTCTATCAAGGGAATGAATACATCTATCATGCAGTCCATTTTATGTATGAGATGTATGTTCTATGGCACGTGACACATATGACGAGAAAAGTGTTTAAAGAATAGAACAATTAAACACTCAATGTGCTTTTTAATAGGCTTGTGTTTGTGAACTCTCAGGTAGTCTCCATTATTAGAACAAGGTGCAAGAGCACGGAGTCTCCTCAACTTAAGCACAAAAAGGATGGGACTAGCCCATGACATGCAAGTGAGACCCTATAGTGACAACTAGCTATTACACAAGCTCAACATGCATACATACACTAGCCAAGAGCACACGTTCGAAGCATCACAACCAATCTATTTCAAGCTCAAAAAATGTGGCCAATGCGAAAAATTTGAAAAATTTAAACCAAAAAGATAACAAAAATAACACAAAAACACAAAAAGACGACTCAACAAGGCGTCTACACCCCCAAACCAAAACCCACCATTGTCCTCAATGCTAAAGACAAGGGAGCCCGGCCTAGCGGCGCACACCTAACTAGACACAAAACACAACAAACCTAGGCACTAATCAAGCACAATCAATGCCCAACAAAACAAAAGACTCAAAAATGGCTCAAAATAAAATAAGGCATTAAAGTAAGTATGGAAATTAAGCTCATAGTTCAACCACATCAAGTATTCATTCAAAATATTGTAGGAATGAGGTTCTAAAACCCCCAAACCAATTTACACTATATGCTCATTCCCGTACAAGTATATGCATGATTTCAAAACCCCCAAACCGAGTTAGGCAATATGAAAAGAAAACCTGTAAATCATGTGCAATATCCACAAGAGCCTTCAGCTCATCCAATCAAAAACGAATGAATCAATAAATGAAAAATCTAGAGATCAAAATTTTCATTCATTCACAATTATGCACACATTCATCCTCAAATTATATGCAATAAGTATAACTATCCTCATTCACCAATTATCCACAATTGTCTACCGATTATCCACAATTGTCTACACACATAAATAAAAAGAAATGAAATGCATGAGTTTGAGATGAAAGAATAAACCAAGGTGATTGCTATCTTGTGGTCACAATATGAGTAGGTTCTCGCCCGTTTTATGAGCACTCTTGGCTTGCTTGTCTCTCCAAGACGCGCAAGTGGCCGGTGTGTCAAATCCAACAGATAAAGAACCTATCATTAAGCACAATTCCTAACCATAAAGGTTAATCAACCACATAAAATATCTCAAACCAATATATCTCTCAAACCGAAATTATCCACAAACATCCAAAACTTTATCATCCAACACTAAGACTAAACAAGCAAGGTAAATTAAAAATGCAGTGAAATAACTGAGTTCAATACTAAATAAACTAGGTAATCTAAAGAAAGTTCACACTTCTTGGTAAGAAAATAGATCAATCATCATTTGACTCAGACTCCTCTTCCTCCATCATTGGTCCCTTCTGCTTCCAATCATAAATCATCAAAGAGTATGCATTAAAACTTGGAAATTTTCATGGGTTTTTCACAACTTATGGTTCATGGAGAGTTGAAGAAATTTTCAGAGGAGGAGAATGTGCAATCAACAGAAAACAAGTTAATAGAGGTAGAATCCATACCTTTGTTTATAGAAATTGAAAACTTGAGGCTCACGGAATACCTTTAGGTTTTAGCAAGAGAAAAGGGAGAGAGATTTCTTTGTATTTGAACTTGTGAGCCCTACCTTGAAAGTGACATCATATTTATAGATTCTTGCGATGGCACGGCTATAGCACGGGTAGTTTACCCGTGCAGTTACCCGTGCAGTTCCAACTTCCATTCTGATTTTCCCCTGGTGCATGGATAGTGCACTGACCCTGTGGCCACCCATTTGCACTTATACCTTTTCTTGCACTTTTGGATCTTCCATATCTTGATTTGATTCCCTGCACACAAACATTCTTTTCACAAACTACACTTACCTTATTATATTATTATCAACAAAAATATCATCAAAACAAAACTAAAAATTATTTCAATAAATCCCACAGTAATTTTTCTTCTAAACTTGTATCCACGAACAATAAAATCAAAAATACAAGGGCAACACAAAGTCAAAGAGAAAATAGATTGTGCAATTTCAACCATGCATCAAAAATGTTCAATGTGATGCTAATGGTGGCTTAACCAAGTTGGGAAACACTTTCTTCTTTGCAATCCAAACAAATTTAGGTAAGTTTCCATTTGTTTCAATCCCCTTGATTCTTACTTGGTTAATTAAATCTTTCCTTACCCATATTTTCTTTATCTTAGGTGGGCTTTTCCTATTCCTAGGACCTCCTGTTTTCCTATGTTTATTAGACTTATAGTATTCACTCTTAACATGCTCTCTCCTTGAACAAACATTGCAAATAGGAATTGAGTTAGAGGAACTCCTTTTTGATGAGTGACTTTGAGGTCTTTGGCTTTGCTTAAGCTGTAGCGATTTGACCTTCTTCTCAACCTTGTCTAGTTGAGCGATGAAGTTACACTCTGTCACTTGCGCTATCTTGAGAGCTTCTTCTTTGTTTCTAAGTGCCTTTTTCACTTTTCAAGAGCATTGTCTTTTTGTACAACTTTCATTTGCATCTTCTTTGACTTACGATCTATGTCATCTTCAACTTCCTTCGATATCTTCACTAAGTCCACCAAGTCTTTCAATGCCATTTTCTTTTTAGCTTCAATTCTCTCAATTTGTGCTTCAAATTCTTTGTTCTTGTCTGAGACTTCGCCATTCTTCTTCTTGAGTGTACTATTTTCCACTCGGAGCATCTTTACTTCAAGTAAGAGTTTCTTGTTTAACTCTTGAAGCCCATTCTTCTTTGTTGTTTCAAAGGCTTCCTTGCCTTCTAATTCCTTCTTTGTGAACTGTAACTTCTTGTCAAATCCTTCCCTCATTTCTTCTTTTTCTTAGGAAGTTTTCTCTATTTTCTCTTGAAGAGCTTCATTCTCTTTCTTCAACAACTCTGTTATCGCCATTAACTCTTTTCAGGCACCCATCATCTCCCTGCACATCTGTTCCATCATTGTACTTTGTTATTCCTCAAGCTTTGAGGGTTGCACCGGTTTGGGTGCTCCAAGATGGAGGCAATACTCATTGGTTGAGATTTGGGATTTAGACTGCTCTTCTCTTCTTTCATTCAAGTGAGAGCTCCTTAAAGCTTTGATTTGTTGCTTTGATGGAGTTGATAAGAATATCTTCATAAGTGGATTCTATTGCTTTGTCTGGCCAGCTAGTTGACTTATAGATGTTGAAATTCTACTCAATTGCCTGCTGAGAAGCTATAATTAGCTCCTTTTATCCGAAGAGAATCTTGCATGAGCTGTCTCAATTCATCTTCGACTGATATGCTCATTGGGTGGTAGTATAGCCCTGAATTTTGCATATAAAACTCCATAGAATCCTGAAACAAAGAGAAACAAAAATACCAAACGAAATAAAAAGAAACAAAGAAAACTAAAATAATAAATAAACTAAACTAGAGCTAAATCTAATCAATACTATATACACAGATCCTCGGCAGTGGCGTAATTTTTGAACGTGCATTTTGCCGTGAATGCAATATCCAAACAAATTTAAAATCCCAAGATGCACTAACAATAATAAACCTAGTATATGGCAAATAGGGGTATCGTTCCACAGAGATCGTGAAATAGTTATGATTAAATTCTACTCTAGTGCTAAACACAATAAAGATGAAATGAAATTGATGATGATAAATCTAAATGAAAATGCAAATAGTGCTAAACTAAGGTAACTAAATAAAACTAAGATAGTAAAGATGTGTGTGTAAAGGGTATAATGATAGATATGGGAGTTGATGCAATATAGACACAAATAGTGGGAGTTCTGATTACGAAGCCCGACTCGATTAAAACATATGGCTTATCTTCCTAGCTCCAGTTTCCAGGATGGGTTGGATTGGAATGTTCACAATCCACCCTTTCACTTTTGCTTTGGATTGATATAGAGAAGCCGGGATGGCTTGGATTGGAATGCTCACAATCCACCCATTTTCTCCTAGCCAAGATATGTTGGATTGGACTACTGACAACATACATTTTCCAGTTCAATTGAGCTTGACTAAGCACCTTAAGTGTAGATGGTTAAAAGTAAAGTTGGTACCTAATGAAAACTAAGAGTTGGAATGTCTACTTGGCTCACAAAGAAACCACAGTTCAATCTCTACAAAGGGTTAGGAGTTGGAATGCATACCAAAAGCGAGTATTGAATGCATTTATAATCAAATTCAACCACTAAGTAAATGGAAGTTGGAATGCCTACCCATTTTCACAAAGATTTCATTTAAAGATTAATTACTCTAATAAGTTCAATTAATCCACAAAAATCAAAAGTTGGAATACCTACTTAATTCAATGGATAATCAAACACAATTAAGTAAATTGAATGGAAATATATTAATCAAGTCAAAATGGTGGAAATCCCACAATCTATGAATTAGTTACATCAACCCCCAATTTGGGTTTAGCTACTCATGACAAACTTAAAAACACAGCAAAGAGGAGAGAAATAGAAAAGACCCATATGAGACCTTATTCCTTCAAGCTTGATTACACCTCTAATGTCCTCTTGAGTAGCAAATTGATGAAGAAAATGGATGGGTTTTAATGGGTTTTTGGAGAGAAAGGGTTTTTAGATTTAGACAGAGAAAAATATGAATGGAATGGGTGTGTGGTCATGTGGCTGACCTAACATATGAATGTATATATAGTTTCCATGAAATGGGTCTAAAACAAATGGCGTGGCTGCACCAAATGCACGTTGTGCACGAGTAACTACACGGGTAAGCTATCCGTGCAATACCCATGCAGTTGGCTCTGTTTCGAGGATCTGCTCCTTGGTTTCGTGAATTGCACGAGTAGTGCATGGTTAGGTTACCTGTGCTATCTCTTCTTTCTTTCTGGTCTGGTGTAACTTTATAGATATTACACGGGTGAGGTACCCGTGCACTAAGCTCTTCCCAAAATCCATCTTCCGGTGCACGAGTAGTGCACTGGTATGCTATCTGTGCACTATGACCTTCAAAACACTACTTTTTGCACCACTTGCCTCCTTTTTATCTCGGTTCTTGCTCCGTCACCTAATGCTTACAATATCAACAAAAGAGCCATAAATACACATAAAATACCCGAGAATGAGACAAAGGGTAAGGATATGAGGGCCAAAATATATAACAATTTTGGCGCGATCACTTAATACATGATAGATGACCTATGGTTAGTATCCATTTTATTTTGGCATCTACGTTGAACTCAACGAGCACCCTCATGAAAAGGGCTACACACCTTGGTTGTGAAGCCGCCTAATGAGTGAAAGCCGTCATGAGGAGTATATGTTTTTGTTAGAAAAAAACAAAGAAGTGTTGAAAATAATCAATAAAAAATCTTTGATTCAAAACATGTAATAAAAAAATAAAAAAAGGGCTCAAAGGAGTATAGTTGAAAATTATGAATTGCTCGGGTTGACAACTAGAAATGGGAAAATGAGCCACATGCACACACACGCTCATATATTGAAATCTATTATTTTAAAGCAAAAATTCCGGATGATAATCGGTTTGACCTTGATTGGAAATGCTTTAGATGGATAGGTGTTGAAGTGGTTTCCATGTTGATATCGAAATTACTCCTTTTTATATATGCTAGAAGCATTCCACACACACATGTTTTTGCTTAACGTGCTTGATTCATTAGCAATGAGAGATTATTTTTGAGAGATTAATGAAAATCTATGATTCTCTCTTTGAACTTGGAAAGTTATAATATAATTTCTCTTATTGCTTGATATGTGTGATTATGTGATTCCATTGTGAATAAGGTGATCATAATGTGGAGAATATGTTAATGACTTGTTTGCATAATATCTCATACTTCAATCATGCATCTCTTGTCTATTCCTTGTCAAAAAAGGGGAGAAATGTATTCCCTCACCATTCATGTAGAAATGTATCATGCATGATCTTGTCTTAAGGGGGTGAATTCTTTTAGTAAGGGGGAGAAAAGAATTCTTGTTCATATAAGATTGTTTGCTTTTATTGCATATTTTTTTATTGTTGTGAATATATCTCACTAATCTTCTTTGTAGAAGATTTCTTGTTTGTTTGCTTGTGCTTGCCTCACAGGTACTTTAAAGCTTAAAGAAGAGATTGTTGTTAACGGAAATTTTACTCGGGGTGAGAAATCTCAATTAACACCCTCAAAACCACTGCCACGGAGGTGGTAGTCAAAGTAAAGTGTATTCTAGTCAGTGCTAATTAAAAATGACAAAGAAGATACTATTATCATACCATCAAAAGGGAATGAACAAAAGAGAACGAAAATGTTTCTTTATTCTTATGAATGGTGTATCGTTTACAAATATTTATCAATCGCTCTCAATCTCTCTAGGGTGTAGTAGGGTTGTTGTCATATGCCTGTTGAAAAGTAGTCTTCTCTTTCAGAAGGCTGAAGTCCTTCTTTTATCCATTGTCTTCATATGTTAAACTAATTGATTCTCCCCTTGATTTTCTCCATCCCTCCCCTCTTTATCGGACGGGATTTTACATTTAAATGTCATTGACTTTGAGTTAATTGCTGAGTTGATGATATCTTGGTGGAGATCAATTTGTTTCCTACTTGGACTCTATTACTTGTTCTGTACGTATGTAACGTCTTAAGATTTGATCATGTGTGTCTTCAGGTTTAGCATGATCTCCCATAGGGGTCGTTGAATATGGTGTATATTATGGTGAGGTACATCAGATAGTGAGGTTGATCTGTGTCTTAGCTGGCCTCCCTTGATCCTTTGGAGCTGGGTGCGGCCTCCTACGGACACCCCACTGTGTCAGCGAGGTATAGGCGAGCTTCTGGAGAGATTACGAGGTAATCCCGACTTGGGGGGATTTCCTGGTTTCAGGTTCGGTGATACGGGTTTGATCTGACCGAGCCGGGGTTCTACTCCGGTGTTTCTGGAACCCGTCCTTATTCCTACAGGGTAGTATCGTAACTCGGTTTCGGGTAACATGGTTTCCTGGTGGATGACCTCGGGCAAGGAGCCAAGTTTAGAGGGTGGAAAATTTGCTTTTGGTCCCTAGCCAAATTTGGCTATTAACAATTGTTGAAGACTCATGAAGATATTTTAGTCTAGGGATCTCTTTGTATTGTGAGGATGTGAGAATGCAATCAACGATGATTGTTGAGTGATCATTGTATGGATAGGTTGAGGTTTTATCATGGAATAGCCAAAGAGGGAGATTGTTAGGTTTTAGATTTGTGTTGGCTTGATTCCATAACAAAACTCTCTTTCTTTGTAATGTTTAGTTGCTTATATGGTTCGTGATTGGAACAAGCTTCAAAGAAGAAAAGCAACTTCTCATGCAAAGCTTGTCTTCAAGAGAAAAGGTGCATTCTTGGATGCTAAGGTATCAAGATCTTTCTTCCTCTTGCAAGGCATTAGGGAACAGACACACACATTGCATTCATTTGTGTCCCTGCATTATTGTGCCAAAATTTGTATAACATATTCACACACTTATTGAAGTATGCACATGCATTAGACTTAATTTGACAATTTTTGTAGAATTGCATGTTCTAAGACAATATCTAGGAAATAGCATACTTGTGTGTTCTTGTGTTTATTTGTTTGTGTTTTTTATGTTATTAAATTTGAATTTGAGCCTATATTATGTCTAATTGAGTTATGTTCATTTCAGTTACTCATTCATTAAGTTTCAAGTTCAAACTAGGAAGTTAAGAAACTTTCCGTGCTTTTATCGTACATGGTTTTCACCCTTGTTTTTCAAGTTGAATTCCATATATTTTTGTAAAGTTGTCTTGTTGTCTTTTTTACGTGAGGGAGTCCTAGTTGGTAATCCAAAAATGGATTCAAATTCAGAGTTTGGAAGTCGGAGAACGGTCGAAGAACAAAACAGTGTGCGAGGGGAGTTTAAAGGGCAAAATAGGGGAGCCTTGCAACTCTCCCCGTAGAGGCCACGTGCCTCCAAGAGAAGGGCTGCCTTCTGCCCCCATGGAGGCAATGCACCTCCATGGGAAGTAGATGTTGCTACCCCATATTGGTTGGTCAAATTGCCTCTATTTCCCTCTCCTTTAAATGGCACTTTCCCTCTCATTTTCAAATATAAAGTTGGTGTGGAAAAATTGAGCTGAAATTCTCTCTAACTTTCTCAACTTCCAAACACTATAACTCTCTCAAATGAACTCTGATTTAAATGATTCAAAAGCAGAAATTGTTGGTCTTGAAGAGAGGAACAAATCCCAAGCATTTAAGACTAAAAAAATATTTCGTGATGACTGGATTTCAATTCGTGAGTCATGGTTTGTAAGTGAATCAATTCTTTTCAATTTTCTTTCATAATCTTCTAGATTATTCTTCTTTTATGAGTGTAAAGAAATATTTAGAATGATTTTGATTCCAATATTAGGATTTGTTTGATTTAGTTTCAAGATTAGTTCAATCTTTGATTGAATATCATTTTGCTAATCTTGAAGAACATGAATTTAAATCTAGAATATATTTTGTGTATTTGATCTTAATTGTTGATTTCTAGATTTGATCACATGTTTTAAGAAATAAAATCTTTTGATTGTGATTTTGATTTCTCATAACCTAGTTCTTGACTTTTGTTTGTTGAATATGTTGAAAACTTCAAGTGTTAACTTGTTCGTTTGATTTCAAAGTTAGTTGTGTTATTTTCATTGAAAACTTTTTATTCTTACTTTGATTGACATGAATAGGTTTCTAGATATCTTTGTGAATATTCTTTGAATGCATAATCTAGTTTTCCTATCACATGTTCATAAGAATTAGCTGCATTTGATTATGAGCTTGTTTTGTGCAAAAGTTAATTCTTCATAGAGTGTGTTTGATTAACTTGCTCTATTTGTTTGTGTTTGCATCATTTGCATCCACTTAGATCATTTGCCTTGTAAAGAGGTTGGAAATTTCATTCCTTAGAGTGATTCTTTGGATTGAGCATTGGAAGTCACTTTTTGGAGAGGGGATCTTCAATTTGCGCATTGGAAGTCTCGACTAAAGTCGGAGTGACTTGGATAGTTG
Organism: Dipteronia sinensis; assembly: GCA_033220585.1. Classification (NCBI taxonomy): domain Eukaryota; kingdom Viridiplantae; phylum Streptophyta; class Magnoliopsida; order Sapindales; family Sapindaceae; genus Dipteronia; species Dipteronia sinensis. The sequence goes on along the minus strand of CM065643.1, from coordinate 26,313,306 downwards.
AGCATTGTAAGTCTTTGCTAGAATCAGGGTGATCCGGATAGCTAAGCAGTGGAAGTCACATGTTTGGAGAGGGGATCTTCAACTTGTGCATGGAAGTCTCAACTAGGATTGGGGTAATCCAGATAGTTGAGCAATGAGGCATCTCTTCCATTGTGTAGGGTTGGATGGTAGATTTCAAGGTGAAGTGATCACTTGAGAGATTGTATCTTTTATCTTACTAGTGAAAGGTGTTTGTCGGTGGTTATGGTATCAACCAGTGGATGTTTCCTCATTTTGAGGTTTTACCACGTAAAAATCCCTTATGTTGATTTTTGTTTTATTGTCTTTACTTTCTTGGAACTTGTATTGATTCGTCCATTGTTTAATTGTAATCATATTGTTTTGTTGAACCAATATACTTGTCAAAGCTTGCTTGTGAAATTGTATATCTTGTGAAGAAAAAGAAATTGCAATAATTTTGAGGATATACCTATTCAGCCCCCCTCTAGGTATATTTGACACTATAACATTAAGGGAATTTCAAGTAGTTCCCGATACGAGGGCGTTTTTAGATGTGAAATTCACGATTATGCAAATTTTCCCTTGGAGTGCTTTAGAGTTGCTTTAGAATATTTTGCATGAGCCTACTCCTCATTATCACACTTTGTTATACCTCACCATTAGTTGGAAATGCGGATTTTTATCTTGTCATTTGTTTGTGTCTAGGAAATTTTAGTTTGTTTTCTTTTATTATGTCTTGTGTCTTTTGTTTGTTTTGTTTTGAGTTTGCTCGAGGAAGAGCATAGGGTTGGTTTGGGGGTATTTGATCATGCCAAAATTGTGCTATATTTTTGCCCTCAATTCTATATCCTTTGGCTCGTTTTCGAGTGTATTTTGGTATCTAATTGCTCTTTTCTAGTTGTTGCATGCATACAATGTATTTCAGGTATTGGAGATGTAAATCGGGATTTTCGGATGCAGTAAGTTCCTCAATTTTATGATTGGCTTATTTAATTGACTAACCACATTGGGGCAAATTGTAAGGGTAATATAGGCATACTCAAGACCTCAAGATCAAGAGCACTTCAAAGGTATATCACTTGTGCTTAATTCTTTGAAAAGATTTAGTTGCACACACACACACACACATACACACACACACACATCTCATGCATTCTCATATTTCTTATACTTTGTGTGTCTCATTTAGGTGCATTCTCTTGTTATAACTCTCTTCATGCATGCTTTAATTCCTTGTTTCTTGTGTAATTTATTGGCATGTCATTTTTGGCTTTAGGTTGCCTTTCTAGTTAGGGTCGATGTTCACTCGCCCTTGATGCGCTGTTCGAACAGCGGCTATTAGTGGCATTGTGCATTTTGCCACGTCATTGCTATACTATACAGCGGGCACCTAATTGGATTTTTTTTCGTTGGTGTATCGCTGTTCACTCGCCCTACTTACAGCATGTGTACAACGGTTTTGGTCCAGTACGTCTCCACTAGTAAGTCGCTCTAGTATCGCTGTTCAACTGTACAGCGGTTCAATGTCCAAATTGTGGTCGCTGGTGACGCGCTGGTAATCCGCTATTCGTATAGCAGCTTTCTAGGTTTTGTTCTTTAATTCCCAGGTGACCGCTGTACAGCCGCTGTATGTACACCGAGTGTACAGCCGTCAGGGCATTATTTTTTTTCAAAACGATGCAGTTTTGATTTGACCTCATATATATGCATAGTGTTCTCTCTAGTTCATTTTTAAGAGTCCAAAATCCTATTTTTGAGAGACCAAGTGTTCTTCAAGGGAGAGAGACTCTAAAGAACCAATCTTTACTCAACCAAACACATTCCCATGAGCATCTAGCTTCATTCAAGCATCATCTCATCATGGGTTCTTCTTGCTTACATTGACTGGGTAATTTGAACATGCCCTAGAACTTTTGTTTCACTCCTTGTGTTCATATTTGCCTAGGATTACCATTTATTTTACTGATTTAATGCATGACTCTTTGCTTAATATTGTTTTCAATATGTTTGAGTCTTTTTGTATTGGTTGAGATTAGTATTTCATTGATAGCTAGCATTTAGGACCATCATGCCCTCTATAGCTAAATCTTCTTGCTTTGCATCTTGTTGCATTTAGACAATACACTTTGATAATTTTACACTCATCATAACACATTTGATCCCACTCAAATGCTAGCAAAAGAATCTACAACTTTAACAAGATAAAGAAGCCCAACATTTATCTTAAGTTGTGAATATTATTCAAGACTAACTAAAGAATTGTGTCTACCTCATACATATCCAGATGTACGAATAATTCTTCTTTTCTCATAGTCTTTTGACCTTATGATTATTTACTTTTGACAATTATAATAATTAAACTATAAATGTTATTAGATTTGTTAAACTAGAAATCACTTTATTAATATGAAAAGATTGTCAAATACATTATTACACTCTTGCTATTGAGCATAATCCTAACAATCTCCCACTTGCTCTATAGCAAATGTGTCATATCTCTCATCCCCGTGTTCTCTAAATGCCCATCAAAACTCTTCTGTGGAAGAGCCTTTGTGAAGCGATCGGCTAGATTTTCTGCTAACTGCGATCTTGGTAATCGTCACGTCACACATATGCTCAATTTCCCTCAGAAGATGATACTTTCTTTCAATGTGTTTGCCTCTCTTATGAATTCTTGGTTCTCTCGAATTAGCCACTGCTCCGCTATTGTCACAATAGATAGTGATCTGTTTATTCAGATCAGAAACCACTTCCAAGTTAATCAAGAATTGGCGGAGCCAAACAACCACTTTAGCAGCTTAGCATGCGGCTACATACTCAGCTTCCATGGTGGAATCAGCAATACAAGATTGCTTGATACTCCTCCATATGACTGCCGCTCCTCCAAGTGTAAACACAGATCCTGATGTTGATCTTCTGGAGTCAGAATTCTATTGGAAATCAGAATCTGTATACCCAACAGGAATTAAATCCCCTATAGAGTATACAAGCATATAATCTCTCGTTCTCCTGAGATACTTGAAAAGATGCTTGACTGTCGTCCAGTGATCAGGACCAGGTTTCGATTGAAATCTGCTAACTATGTCATTAGCAAAACAAATATCTGGTCTAGTGCAAAGCATCGCATACATGAGATTGCCAACTGCCGAGGCATATGGAACTCGACTCATGAATTGCTCTTCATGATCATTCTTAGGAACTTTTTCCTTAGAAAGTTTGATTCTATGTCTGAAAGGTAACATACCTTTCTTGGAATCTTGCATGGAAAATCTAGACAAGATTTTATCCATGTATGAAGCTTGGGATAATGCAATCATTCTATTCTTTCTATCCCTTATGACTTGGATACCAAGAATATAAATTGCTTCTCCTAAGTCCTTCATATCAAATTATTTTGCTAAACATTCTTTTATTGATGTCAATACGCCTACATCGTTTCCGATGAGTAGTATATCATCAACGTACAGAACTAGGAAAACCAATTTGTCACCTTTAATCCTTTTTGTATACACAGGGTTCGTCAAGGTTTTGAATAAATCCAAAACTTTTCACGGCTTGATCGAACCTTATGTTCCAGGATCTGGATGCTTGCTTCAATCCATATATGGATCTTTGCAACTTGCATACCCATTTCCTCTTGGCTCTTTTCAATGAATCCTTCTGGTTGCATCTTATAGATGCTTTCATCAAGACTTCCATTAAGGAAAGCTATCTTGATGTCCATTTGCCAAATCTTTAGGTCTAGAGATACCGCAGTGGACAAGAGTATCCTAATGGATTTAAGCATGGCCACAGGGGATAAGGTTTCCTCATAATCAATACATTCCTTCTATGTGTAACCTTTAGCTACCAATCTAGATTTAAAGGTTTCCACATTTCCATCCATTCTTCTCTTCCTTTTGTATACCCACTTTCACCCAATAGGTTTTATCCCTTTAGGCAAGTCCACAAGAGACCAGACTTTATTTTTGAACATATATTCAATTTCGGATTGCATTGCCTTTTGCCAATGGCGACAATCAACATCTTCCATGGCTTCCTTGTACGTGTAGGGATCATCGTCATCCAGGAGATTCTCTATAGATTCTCCTAGACCGATATATCTCTCAGGTTGTTTATTAACCCTCTCACTACGACGAGGTATGGTAGATTATTGATCATGTGTTGGTGCGGAACTTACAATTGGGCTAGGTTGTGAAACCTCTTGTGGAATTGTATCTCCTGAAAACTCATTCAGGACAATTCTACTTTTAGGCACAAAATTATTCTTATAGTCCTCTTCCAGAAATTTAGCATTTTTCGAAATAAATACTTTAAGATCTGAAGGGCTATAGAAATAATATCCTTTGGTTCCTTTTGGATACCCTACAAATATGCATGTTTCTGAACGGGACTCCATCTTTTCTGTCTTTTCTTTCAACACGTGCGCAGGACATCCAAATATCCTTAAGTGTTGTAAACTAGGCTTTCGCCCAGTCCACAACTCATGCGGTATTTTAGGAACTGACTTAGATGGTACATCATTTAGAATGTACATAGCGGTTTGTAAAGCATATCCCCAAAAAGAATTAGGGAGAGTTGAATAACTGAACATAGACCTAACCATGTCCAAAAGAGTTCTATTTCTCCTTTCTGCCACCCCATTTTGTTGAGGCATACCTAGCGTAGAAAACTGAGAAATTATCCCATTATCAATAAGATATTGCTGAAACTCACCAGATAGATATTCTCCACCACGATCAGACCTCAAGATTTTTATGTGTTTCTCAAGCTGATTTTCTACTTCAGCTTTAAATGCTTTGAATATGTCAAAAGCATCTGACTTATGTCTCATGAGATACACATAGCCAAATCTTGAGTAATCATCCGTGAAAGTGATAAAGTACTCATATCCACCTCTAGCTTGAATGCTCATAGGTCCACACACATCAGTGTGTATCAATCCTAAACATGCAGTGGCTCATGTGCCTTTGGTCGTGAATGACCTTCTGGTTATCCTACCTTCCAGACAAGATTGACAAGTTGGTAGATCATCAACCTTTAAGTCACTTAAAGGTCTATCACTAACCAATCTTTTGATCCTATCAAGGTTAATATGTCGGAGGCGCAAATGCCATAGGTAGGTTTCATCTTTTGATAATTTTACTCTTTTATGATTAGGTTGCGTTGATTCTATGTCTAACAAGTGAGATATATTGCTATGCAAATAGAATAAACCGTTCCCAATGTACCTTTGCAAACAAATTTGTTATTCCTACTAATAATCAAAGCTTTATTAAAAGTAACCGAATATTCAAATTTATTTAAACTGAAATTAAATTCCTCTTGAATTGAGGTACATAATAAACGTCTATTAAATCTAAATACCTATAAGAATCTAAACTAACTCTAATATCTCCCACTACACTAGCAGACACTAACGCTCCGTTGCCTAAATGCATGTTGAATTTGTTCTCATTAAGCCTTCTCCTTTCCTTGAACCCCTATAAAGAAAAACAAACATGATTAGTGGCTCCGGAGTCTATGATCCAAGAATCCATAGAATCTGCCAAAAAACATGTTTCAAGATAATTAATATTACCTTGTTCCTTCTTGTCCTAAGACTTTGGGCAATTTCTTTTCCAATGTCCCCTTTTCACCACAAAGGAAACACTTCCATTTGATCTTGGTTACTTTCTTTGTCTCCTTCGTAGTAGGTCCTAGTTGTTTTTTCTTCTGTTGTTTCTTGACCTTCTTACGGGTCTTAACAGTAGCAACTTTACCTACAGTATGAATCTCTTGACCCTTGCTTTTCACAAGGATCTTTTCAGCACTTTGAACATCTTGCATCAGGCCTTGCAAGGTGTATTCCTTATTGTTCAAGGTGTAGTCCAACTTGAACTGATCAAAGGAATCTAACAGTGAGTTAACAATCATGTCAATTTTCATCTCACCGTCTATCTCAGCATCATTGAGTTCACCAGTGTTGAGATGTGCTATGACCTTCATCATGTGATCTTTCACAACCTGTCTAGGTTTCATCCTAAGATTCATGAAAGCAGTCACTGCCTCTCTATTAGTCGTCCTGGACCTCATAGCAAACATTTTCTCTAGAGACATCATTATATCGGCAGCAGAACATCATTCCTTCATGTTGATGTTGCAACACGTCGGAGATGGTGGCCATAATGTAACATTTGGCCATCTCATCCGTGGTCTCCTACTGCTTATACTCGTCTCTTTGCTGCTCAGTAGATTCATTAGTATAAGCATGTGGTTTAAGAGTTGTCAAAACGAACTTATGCTTTTCAGATTGCAACAATAGCCCAATTTTCACTTTCCATGTGACATAATTATCACCAGTTAATGTATTATATTTCAGGATATTAATTAGGGATGGGGTCATGATTTCTGAATAAAAAAAATTATATAAGTAAACAATCATGATAAAGCACTTTCGAATATTTATCTTGAATTAAATTAAGTAATTCAATCATAAAATTCAACGGTGACCAACATCCGTAAATGTAACGCCTCCTTTGGAAGTTCGCACCATTTACTAGTAAGACTAGGTCCCACCTAATTGTTAAAATAACAACCAGCGTTTTCAATTTTAGCCTTGCAATTTTATTAACAAGAACTCTTAGGAGGATATTAATAAAATCACATTGAATGTGTTACCAAGTTTTAGACCTTCAATATATTCCCTCACGAGTATCCCTCCTTTGGGAGTAGATATCGTTTGGGTTAATTGTCTAGTCTATCTTTGTAAGGAAGTATCTTGCTAAATTCCATTCATGAATACCCATCGGGGGGGTTATTACACGAAACATAAAGCTCAACTAAACTTGGAGGCCATAGGTGTTCCATAACACTTTCTCCCACTCAATTATTTAAGGCGTGTGATCGAATTTCATAGAATTATTTACCAAGTTATCTAGATTCCAATTAGATACCTAAACCATTCAATGCATGTTCATACCAAAAGAGATATATGAGTGGCACTCCTATTCTATATGACATGTTATCAAACAATGACAAACATTGCAATATTTACGAAAATATAAATAGCTACAATTTTGGTCCATCATACAAAAACAAGTAAATTACAATATTTGGAATACAAAAAAAAACTTCTTTCTTGGCTAACAAGTCTTCATGCGTCCATCGTTTCTGCGCCCTTTGGCTGCCTCCTATGGGCGTGCGCACCCACAACCCCATAAAGGGCTGCCATGGGCAGCCTATGGCTTCCATAGGGCTGCCGTGCGCAGCCCATGCCACAACAGATGTGGCTGCGTGCTCATTCGCATGCACGTTTGTTGCTATGGCTTCGCACTGTCCCAAATTTGTTCCGGTTGTTTCCAATTCTTCAAACCTTCGAGTCTTCGATACTTGAATGTATTACATAAGAATTTTAATTATAAAATACTGCAGTTTTTTTTAATACAATATTTTTCTGCAATATTTTTATTACAATAGCAAAAAAAATAAGAAACTTAGCAACTACCAAGAAGGAAATTATGGCGATGTTGGCCACCCTTCTTGTTACAATCCCAAAACAAAAAATAAATTGAAATTCTATGACCAAAATTGAGCAATAACAATCCACATATAAAACATATATATATATTCATACATTCTAATGTAAATATATATTAGAATACCTAGAGTGCCATCTGATCGAGCCAAAAATGTTATACATTTTGGCCCTCATATCCTTTCTCTTTGTTTTGTTTTTTAGCGTTTTTATGTGTATTTAAGGCTCGTTTGGTTTTTATTGCAGGCATTAGGTAAAAAGGCATGAAGGGGGGCAAAATGGACCAATAGTGCACATATGAAGTGAAGGAAACAATAGTGCACGGGTAGCAGACCCGTGCACTACCCATGAGCTCACCGTGCACCGGAAGGTGGATTTTGAGAAGAACAAATTTCACGGGTAACACCTGTGCACCTACCCGTACAGTTTACCAGACCAATGAGCAAGGCCACGGGTGAAGGCAACTGCATGAGTGGTGCACAGGTCATCCACCCGCGCACATACCCATGCACATTGTGCAAATCTGAAGGGAAACGAAGACTACACGGGTAACCTACCCGTTATATACCGTGCTGTACGGGATACCCAGCTCACCACATTAGCATTTTGGCCTAGTTTTTGAAGGAAGTATAAATATTTTTCAATTTGATTTTTTAAAGGAAGAGACCCACGACCATACACCATTCCATTCATTCTTTCTCTCTCTAAATCCCAAAAACCTTTCTCACTAAAAACCCATCATCATCTTCATCAATTGCTACTCATAAGAACATAGGAGGTAGATTGAAGCTTGAAGAAAGAAGGTTCTACATGGGTCTTTTCTACTTCCCTCCTTTTTATTCTTGTATTCCATTTGTTATGAGTAGCTAAATCCCATTAAGGGATTGATGTGATTCACTTGTAAATATGTGTATTTGTAATGAACTCAATATCTTTTATTAAAATCTATCTCATTTGTTCTATTCAATGTTTTTTTTTATTTCAAAAGCAATTTTTGTTTGAATGTACATGACTCTCTTCATGAGTTGTTTGAGAAATTATATGTGTAGAGAATCAAGTATACATGATGCTTGGCCTTCAAAGCTCAATTGAATAGAAGGATTGAATAAGGGTACATGACCCAAGTAATATCCGGACTTATTAATCTCACCTAATTCTAATCTTTCATGGGTAATCAAGACTATACATCCTAGGATTGTTTGCATGTGATAGATTAAGCATCAACCTATACATGACGGGTTGGTGATTTTTAACAAAGATATTTGTCCCTTATGTGATAGATGTTCTTTCATTGTATAACCAATTGTGGGTGGTGATCGTGCCTAAATTGTTGTATATTTCGGCCCTCATTTCCTATTCCTTTGTCTCATTCTTGTGTGTATTTTCTGTATATTTTATGTCTAATAGGCTCATTGGTGCTCATTGCATGCAATAGATGTAATTCTGGTGTTAGAAGCATTTTGCAGGTGTTTTGGCAGAAAAGGGGAAAAAGGTGGTTGAAGGAAAGACAAATGGTCATCAGGAACTCTAATAGTGCGGGTCAAGTGCGGGTCGCAACCACACTCCAATCGCACTCCTTCCCACGGCCGGGACCTGATTCATGAAGGAAAGATAAAGTGCGGGTCATCCAATCGCACTCCACCTGCACTGTTGCTCAAGACAGAGAGTTGGATTTGCACCTGACGTTAAAGTACGGGTACAGTACAGGTCATCCAACCGCACTCCACTCGCACTAGTTGCCAAAGCTAGAGAAGCTGATTCGTACCTGACAGATAAAGTACGGGTCAAGTGCGGGTCCAGTATAGGTCAAGTGCGAGTCAAGACAGAATTGGATTCGTACCTGATGATTAAAGTGCGGGTACAGTGAGGGTCATCCACCCGCACTCCACCGGCACTTTGCGCATGACAGCTTCTGTTTTCAAGCTTAACTGACCTATTTTTCCATCCCCTATAAATAGAAAAGCATGGGAACGAACCAAAACAATGCCATATCTCCCAACACTTGTAGTCTAAGCTAGAAACACATCTCCCTCTCATCCAAACCATCTCTACTCAATCAAAGACAACTAGGAGACTTGGATTCAAGCTTCAAGGAAGGAGATCAATCTTCAAGGGTTTTCTCTTTACACTCTCTCTTAGTTTATTGGTTTGTAATAGAACATGAGTAGCTAAAACACCCCACTATGGGGTTGATGTTATTTGTTTGATGGATATTTGGGCTTTGTAAATAAACTCTATGTGTTATATTTATACTATCTCTATGTTTTATTCCATTGCTTGAATTGATTTCCATTATTGATTTGTTTGGATACACCCTCTTTGCATGATTGATTTGGATTACTTGAGTAGGCAATTAGGTTGTCTAATGCTCCATTAATGGAAGGATTTCCGGAAAATCCGGCTCTACAACCATGCCCTTAATCTAATCTTGAATTAGTGGCTTTCACTATACACCCTAGGTTAGCCACTTGTGAGAGAATTAGAAGCCTCGTCTATACACCCTAGGTTGGCTACTTTAGTGATTTTATGAGAACTAACCTTCGAGTACAATTCGGTTGATAACCTCGAGCCTAATCCAATCTCAAACGGGTGGCCTTCACTATACACCCTAGGTCGGCCACTTGTGAGGAAATTGGAAGCCATCACTATACACCCTAGAATGGCTACATTAGTAATAGGTTGAGCCATAGCTAGATAGATGAGCATTTATAGAAAAAGTCCCGATTGAGTAACTAGCCATTGTTGGTTGCTTAGGAGGGATTAATCGCTAGTAGGAGGTCTTCGCTATACACCCTAGGTTGACCACTTGCTAGAGATATATACGAACACTATACACCCTAGGTTGGTTACATTTGTCAAAACGCGCTTAATTGAGAGTTTGTTGCAATTGCTCCAATATTCACATACGAGTCCATCAACTCCATAGTTCCATCATCATACATTCAGCACTCCATTTTCATCCCATTTTATTTGCTTTCATAGTTTAGTTTATATTGCATTTTCATTCACTATCACTTTTACTTTCATGCATACTAGTTATATTAATCCTAATCTTATCACCGCTACCCCGATCTCAGTGGACGACACCTGTGCTTACCGCTTTACTCGTATTTATACTTGTAAATGAATCGCATAGGTTTTATAAATTGTTTTGACGGACGGTTTTTTAAAGGCAAAAATCTTCCCATCATATGGCGCCGCTGCCGGGGATTGGTGCGCATAGTAGTGATTAGATTTGTTTTAATACTATTAGTTTATTAGCTATTTTTAGTTTTTTTAGTTTCTTTTTATTGCTTTAGGTAGTTTTTGTTTTTGTTTCTGTTTCTTTCAGGACTCTATGGATTCCTTTTGGCAAAATTCAGGATCAAGCTACGAGCCTAACGAGAATGCCTACATCTCGTCATTCCAGTCAAATTCCGTTGAAGATCAACTAAGAAATTTCATAAAGAATCATGTGCGGGAGACTAAGCAGATGATAGCTTCTCAACAAGAGACTCAAGACTTCATAGAAGAGAAAACCACCCAAATGCTCGAATCCGCCCAGCAGTCCACCCCGATAAATCAGAGCTGTTTCCAAGTTAAAGCAACCAAATCGGTGGATTCCTCCAATTTCTCAAAAGAAGACATGTATAAGCTCAGAATAGAATTTGAAGTCGAGCGAAGCAAGAGAATGGATGAGATGGACAGGATGATCAAGATGAACCAAGAGCTTATGAGCGTGAGCACAGAGCTAGTGTTGGAAAGGGGTTTGTTGAAGGAAGAGAATGAAGCACGTCAAGAGAGAGAAGCCTTGGGAATGGAAAAGGCGAGTAATCTCCAAGAGTTGAACAAGAAACTATTATTTGAAGTGAAGATGCTCAGGGTTAAGAATGGTACTCTCAAGAAGACAAATGGCGAAGTCTCCAACAAGAACAAAGAATTGGAAGAACGAATTGAGAGTTTTGAAGCCGAAAAGAGTACCGCATCGAAGGATTTGGAGAACTTAGTGAGGCTATCAAAAGATTTTGAAGATGAGATAGCTCACAAGTCAATGAAGATGCAAATGGAGGTTGATCAAAAAGCCAATGCCTTAGAGGAAGCAAAGGTAGCACTAAGCAAAAAGGAGGAGGAGGTCAAGGCATTACAAGTGAAACAAATCAAACGTCCTCAAGACCACGCATCAAAGGGGAGTTCCTCTAACTCTAATATCTTTTGCTATGCATGTTCTAGGATAGAGCATTTTAAGGCTAAAAATTACAAGCCAAATCAACATAGGAAAACTAGAGGTCCTAGGAATAGGTGGAGTCCACCTAGGGTCAAGCAAATATGGGTAAGGAAAGACCAAGTGCACTTATATAGAAACATGAAAAAGGAAAAGATAATGAAGTCACCTAAATTTATTTGGGTAGTGAAAAATAGAGAATTTCCTAACTTGGTCAAACCACCTTTAGAGGACCCTAGCCTCTCCATGAATGCATCACATTAAATAATTTTGATGCATGTAGTTAGTTTTATGTTATATGTTGTTTAAATTCAATAAATTGTGATGTTGGGATAGTTTTGTTGTTCAAATGCTATATTTTGTGGATATTTGCACATTGAATTTATTGATTATATTTGTGGATGAAAGAGCCGGAGGCTCTTGTGCAAGTATGAATGCATGTGCTTGATATTGTTTAATTCGGTTTGGGGGTTGTTCATGCCCTATTCCGTCAATTTTGATAAAATGCATGATGTTAAGCTTGACTTGTTCTTCAATGATATATTGCATGAATTGCCTTTATTTTGTGAGCCTTGTTTGAGTAACTTTTATTTTGTTGGGGCATTGATTGTGGTTGATTAGTGCCTAGGTTTGTTTTGAGTCATGTTAGGTGCGTGCCGCTAGGCCAGATTCCCTTGTCTTCAACATTGAGGACAATGTTGGGTTTTGGTTTGGGGGTGTAGACGCCTTTTTGAGTCGTCTTTTGTGTCTTGAGTCATTTTTGTGTCATATTTGAGTCGTCTTTTATGTCTTGAGTCATTTTTGTGTCATATTTTCAAAAAAGTTGATGCTTAGCCAGAATTTTGAGCTTATTTAGCTTGGTGAGATACCTGGAGCACAGTGTTTGTGGCGAATGTGGGTATGCTTTGTGTGCTTATTCAATAACTCTTAGTCACTTTAGGGGTTTCACTTGCACTTCAGGGGCTAGTCTCATCTTTTGGTGTCCAAGTTTAGGGAACTCGGTGCTCAAGCGCCTTGTTCTAATAGTGGAGATTTCCCTTGTGAGATCACAAACACAAGCCAAAAGCGTGTATATTTGAGGGAAAATGTTTTTCAAATCTGTAAACACTATTCAAACACCATGCATAGTCTCACTACATCAAAAATCATCATTTGTCATTGAACATGCATCATATATGTGGACTGCTTGACGAAAACTTTTATTCCCTTGGTTGATTGATCCTACGAATTGATATTAGGCAATGTGTGTTTTAGCCACTCAAAATGCCTAAATACTTCTCATTCCCGTAATATATGTGCTCCCAAGCCAATTTTGAAGCCAAACACATATAGACTTTTTCATTCTACATCCACGTTATCCATAACCCAAGCAACCTAAACACTTAGCCAACCCTCTCTAAATTGATCTTGTTGAGGCTTAGGAATGTAAGGTTGTGCTTTAATTTGATAAATGGCGTGTACCTAGGCAAGAGTAATGAGTTGTGAAAATGTGCATAGTAAAAAGGCATGAAAAGAAAAGAAAAGAAAAGAAGCAAAACGTAACAAAAGAAAAATATGCTTCAAATGCCTTGTGTAAATTGTAAATGCTACTCAAATAGGGTAACATGAGTAGTTAAAGATTGCACGTAGAGTCTAATTGTATGCCTGGACGCCATATTGTTTTTGGAAGTGGAGTTGCACGAGAAATTAAATGCTTAAGTGTAGAATGTATTGCCTTAACTTGGTTGATTAGTGCTTGTGCCTAAATTTCTCATTCTTCTAATCACCATTCACCATGGCCACATTACAACCAAATGGAAAAGACCTAGTTGAACTTAGGGGACGTCTAGATTGGGAATATTAGTTTATGAATGCTCTTTCTACATTCATGACACGTGATTCTTTCGTGAGACTCACTCACTGAAAACAGCGTTATTCTACACTAAATGTATGCAACTAAGTTGATTCAGTTACATAAATTCATTGGCATACATGTTGCATGAGTGTGAACCTAGGTTCTGAGAGGAAAGATAAGAGAAAATCCATGTGAGAACCTAGCGTCGAAGCGAATTATGCTCGAGGTGTGAGAATGAGTAGTTTCTGAGGTGAGGGCATTTTAAATGTGGGATTCATGTTGTGCCAGTTTCCCTTGAGGTGCCTTCGAGTTGTTTAGAACATTTTGCATATGCCCTTTCCTCACTTCCATTTGCTTTTGCACATCTCTCTGCTAGTTGGTTCTGCAGCAAGTTTTTCTTTGTGTCTAGGAAAGTTCTTAGTTCGAGTCATTTTTAGTTTGTGTCTTATTTGTTTTGTTTTGAGTTTGCTCGTGGACGAGCACAGGTTTGGTTTAGAGGTGTTTGATCGTGCCTAAATTTTTGTATATTTCGGCCCTCATTTCATATTCCTTTGTCTCGTTCTTGTGTGTATTTTCTGTATATTTTATGTCTAATTGGCTCATTGGTGCTTATTGCAGGCAATAGATGTAATTCTGGTGTTAGAATCGTTTTGCGGGAGTTTTGGCCGAAAAGGGGAAAAAGGTGGTTAAAGGAAAGACAAAGGGTCATCAGGAACTCTAATAGTTCAGGTCAAGTGCGGGTCGCAACCGCACTCCAACCGCACTCCTTCCCACAGCTGGGACCTGATTCATGAAGGAAAGATAAAGTGCGGGTCAAGTGCGGGTCATCCAACCGCACTCCACCTGCACAGTTGCTTAAGATAGAGAGTTGGATTTGCACCTGACGTTAAAGTGCGGGTACAGTACAGGTCATCCAACCGCACTCCACCCGCACTGTTGCCAAAGCTAGAGAAGCCGATTCATACCTGACAGATAAAGTGCGGGTCAAGTGCGGGTCCAGTGCGGGTCAAGACAGAGTTTGATTCGTACCTGATGATTGAAGTGCGGGTACAATGCGGGTCATCCACCCGCACTCCACCCACACTTTGCGCGCGACAGCTTCTGTTTTCAAGCTTAACTATTGCTCGATCTCTGAGGAACGATACCCATACTTACCACATGCTAGTTTTATAGTTGTTTGAGTGCATCTTGGGATATTATAAATTTGTTTGAATAGTGCATATCACGACATATAAAAATGCACGTTCAAAATGGCGCCGCTGCCGAGGATTGGCGTACATAGTTATGATTAGGTTTTGTTTTAGTGTTAGCTATTTATTTAAGTTTCTTTTACTTTGATTGTACTTGTTATTTTGAATTTATAGGTACATAGGTACATGCACGGGAGACGTTCCTTGAGAGGCGGCTTAGTACCGAGTATTAACAATATTCATCAGATTAGAGGATTAATCAGACAGTTTGAGAACAACAATCTTGAAAAAGAGATGGCTGAAGGAATTCCACAGAATACACCAGTTAAGGAACAAGGTACAAATGAGGAGGACTTGGGACTCACAATTGGGGAGTGCACTATTCCATCAGTTGGGGATGAACAACCAACGGCTATTGTTTTGGATGATACCGCTAGATTATATGAGTTGAAGGGGATGCATGTGAACTTGTTGCCGACATTTCATGGGCTTCCTTCTGAGGATTGCCTTCAATACATGAAGGAATATAGCACTGTGTTGGAGACATTTCCCATAGTAGTTCGAGACAGAGTATTGACTAGGGCACAGTTGTAGATGCGTTGTTTCCAATAACGTCTCGATAACCGTGCCAAACAGTGGTACATGGCATTAAGGCCGGGAACACTCATGTCTTGGCCTCAAATTTGTAAGGTGTTTTACAACAAGTTTTTTCCAACCGCAAAAGCAAGAGAATTGAAGATCAAGATCGCTACCTTTAGTGAAGAGGATGAGGAGCCATTTCATGAATCATGGGAGAGATTTCATTTTCTGCTTGCTCAAGTTCCACCACATACCTATCCTGAAGAATTGAAGGTCACTTCTTTCTACCAGGAGCTATCCACTATTACTCAGATGATAGTGGACAATGCTTGTAGGGAACAATTGCTGACAAGAGCACTCACGAAGCATATGAGATTATGGAGAAATTAGCCCAAAATTCACAACAAAGGTCCTCAAGCATAAGGAGGGGTGGAAAGTTAGAAATTGATGGGAATACAGAAATTGCTATTGAGATGTCAAGAATGGCTAAGAAAATGCAGTCAGTGAAGGACTTGATGAAGAATATGTTTAAGCCAACAGCTCACATGAACCAAGTCACAAATGACACATTACATGGAGTTGAGGGACAGTTGGAGCATGAGGAAGTCCAAATGTTAGGGGGGTTTCGAAGGCAGAGGAATGATCCTTACTCCAATCAATACAACCCAGGGTGGAAGAATCACCATAACTTCTCATGGAGCAACAACAACAACAGTGCAAACAATCAAGGATATCAGAATCACAGATACAACATGTACAACAATCAAGGTGGAGCAAACAACAACCAGTGGGGGAGCTCTAGTAATAACCCACAGGGAAATTTCAACACGCAGGCAAATGCTTATCAACCGAAAGTAAGATCACTTAGAGAAGAATTGAGAGACTTTATCAAGGCAATAGATGAAGCTTCAATAGCTATCAGAAACTCCCATAGTGCAAATAAGCAAATGTTGAAGAGCTATATACAGTCAAATGATCAAAGGGCAAATAATATGGATGCCTAGATAAAGATATTGGAGATTCAAGTTTCTCAAATTGCAGAAGCTCTGCACAGGCAGGACAAAGGGAAGTCTTAGAGCCATAATGAGCATATTAAGGTGATGGAGGTACTTCTAGGGAAGAATGAGGAGTTGGCCCTTAGTAAAGAAACTCATGGAACAAACGTTGTTATTGAGGATGTTGTACAAGAAAAGACAGTCAAGTCAAAGGAAACTAGTCTAGTGAAACTGGAGGATCCTTGTGACTTTATCATTCCAGTCACCATTGGAGAGTCAAGAAAAATGGGAGCAGTGCTAGATATGGGGGCAAGTGTCAATATGATGCCTTTGGAGGTATATAGACAATTGAAGCTACAATCCATGAAAACCACTAAAATTAAACTAAAGATAGCTGACAACTCTCCAAAGACTCCTTGTGGAGTAGTTGAGGATGTGCAATTGGACATCCATAGAATTAAGGTCCCAGTGGACTTCTTTGTGTCAGAAGTGAAGGATGATAAAGTTCATGAGAGGGAGTGGAAACTGCTTCTGGAGAGGTCGTTTATAGCCACAGCTGGTATAGAAGTAAATGTGGTTTCGAGGCACTTATCTTTCAGCTGTGGTGATAACAGAGTCGAATTTGATGTTGACCGACCTAATGAGAGACTTTTTAAAGGATGTTTTGTATTAGAAGTGCCGAAGAGAAAAAGGAAGAATAGCAGAGTTTGTGACCTTGTAAGGGCATTCGAGTTAGCTATAGAGATGGAGGAAGGCCATCAAGACATCATTGAAGAAAATGAAGCCGTGAAAATGGAAGAAGCAATCTTTGATAAGAAGATACTTGAAAAGGTATCTAGAGATTTTGAACAAGAAAGAGAGAAGGAGTTAGAAAATGAGAACAAAAAGCTTCATCAAGAATTAGAACTCCTTAAGGAAAAGAATGAGACATTGAAGAAGAAAGTGCAAGAACTCTCCGATATCAACAAAAAGTTTGAGAAGAAAATTGTCAAGGTGGAAGGTGAAAATATTGCTATTTCACGAGACCTAATTGAATTAGCTAAGCTCCCGGAGGAGTTTGAAGAAGAATATGGAAGAAAAACGAGAAGGCTCTTGATAGAGGTAAAAGAGAAGTCAAATGCATTAGGAGAGGTGAAGGAAGCGCTTAAGAAGAGGGAGGAGGCCTTGAAGATTGCAAAAGTAAAGGAGTGTGACTACATAGTGGAATTAGACAACATGGAGAAAGAAGTCAACTCACTCAAAGTGCAACTCTCAAGGGGACCTCAAAGTTTCAATCAAAGAGGGAGTTTTCTTTATACTCTTCCAACTTGTAATTTCTGTTCAAAGCTCGGGCATATTAAGGCCCATTGTTACAAGTTTCAAAGGGTTACAAATTTTCAAAATAGGTCTAGGAGGAACCCAATGGGAGTTAGGAAGATATAGGTTAGGAAGGATTTAGTCGATGCCGTAAGGGTGAGGGAGAAGGATTCTCTAGAAAGAAATTTGGCACCCATAAGGGTTCTCATGAGAAATGAATCCCTTCACTTGGTAAAGCCACATGGGGTTGACTCAAATCCCACCAAACATACTTTACATTGATAGAATTCTTAAAGTATGGTTGGATGTCACAAATTATTTTATCATGCATTATTATTCACACTGATTATGTAATATCCTTGAGAGCATTTAATGTAGGTGGTTTTGAGTCTTGAGAAAATTTTTGTGATATCTTTGAGTAAGGTAGATAATAGTCATGATAGTGTGAATATGAATTTTAGAGTTGTCATATGGTAAATAAGGCAAGTATAGTTCATTTACATAGTTTTCATGTGCAGGAAATCTGATCGGGGCACAAGAATTCAAGAAGGCAAGAAAGGTGCTGAAGGGTAACAAACAGAGCAACTGCACGGGTAGCACACCTGTGCTATAATCGTGCAGTCACCCGTGTACTAGGGGAAGGGATGCACGTGAAGGAAAATGCACAGGTAACTGCCCGGGTTGCTGCTTGAGTGGACTGCACGGTTCATCCACCCGTGCATATACCCATGCTACAAAGAGGAAAAGTTCTACCTTGAGGGATTAGCACAGGTACCTGCATGGGTAACACACTCGTGTTATACCCATGCTATCGCGAGCGCGTATATATATGAGGTGTCACTTTCGTGGTAGGGCTCACAAAATCAACCATCTCCATTCTTGAAACCCTAAGGTATTTCGTAAGAACCACATTTTCGATTTCCAACACTAAGGTATGAATTTTTCTCTCCCTAAACTTGTTTTAATTTATTTAACATAATTTACACTACTTTATTCTCCTCCATTCACTCTAAATAGTCTCTAGGGTTTGGTTGCTTTTGAGTTTTTGAAGTTAGGAATGTGTGTTAAGGAATCCATGGTATGTGTTATTGATGTTTGAATGTGTTTAGATGAATCAATAGATTGATGGTGATGTGTTGAAAGGCTGAAAGCAAGAATTTTTTCGAAGTGGAAGTGCAGTTCTCAGCTACTGCACGGGTATGTTGGAACCTAGGGTTACGGATTGCGCAGCGGAAGGTTTTAAAAAAAATTATGCAATCATTAAACTAACCCATTTGTACAGTAATAATCGAATACATTAATAAAGTGGAGAAACCTTTTCATACCTACGTAGGAGGCTCCTTCACTTTTATACGAACTGCTCCTGATTTGAACCACGTGATCTTCCTCGCTATCTCCCGGAACTGGTAACAGCGTGTGGGCGCGTCATGATATTCAGGACCTGTATGGAGGAAGAAGAGAAAAAACACACACACAAAAACAAAACCTAGGCACTTGTGGTCTCACCACACCCTAGTATTTTTTTCACTTTTTTGTTTTGCTTTTTCCTTTTTCTGTGTCTCACGATCACTCAATTTCTCTTCTTTTTGTTTGTAGTGTCAATTCTTCTCATTCGGTTATGCTCATTTTTGTTTAATTAAATATATATCTCATATATATTCAAAAACCAACAAACCAAAATCTATTTGATTTTTAAAATTTTATAAAGATATCTCATATCTTTTTTTTTTTAAATAATTAAATATTTATTTTTGAATTCAAACATTTCAAATTCAATTTCAAATATTTAATTTAATAAAATAAGATAATCATATTATCTTATTTTATTCAAAATCAAATATCAACTAACACCCTCCATTTAGTGATTAACAACATAATTAAATAATCTTATTATTTAATTTATTTAATCACCATTATTCATTAATTAAATAATCCCATTATTCAATTAATTCCCGAATAAATACGTGTCACTTTCGTAACACAATTAATTGGACAATCCAATTAATTAACCGTGACCCTTGTTACCTAAATCGATCGGGCTAGCAAGGGGACCTAATGGACCCATAGTATTTTGAGCTCCAATAATCCTTAGAAATTATTAACTAAACTCTTTAATTAATATTTCATAATTATTAACTTCGGTGTTATTCCACTAAAAACCCGAAGCTGCACTCTCTCAACTGTAGACGTATTTACACAAACCAATAACTTTCGGTGTCCATCGATATAGCTATTACATATGGTATAATCCTCCACAAGTAGTTCATAATTAGAGCTGGGTCATAATGTCCGTTATACCCCTCTAATCATATCTTTCCATTAAGTACCATTGATTCTCTAATGAACAATAAATCCTACATTCCTTACGGAATTAGGAGAGCGCTCATATTGTTCAAGCCCCGAATCAACCCTTAAGGGAACTACCATCTACTTCTCACAAGAAGGAGTGGATTCCACTATTGTGTACAAACCTTCCCAGCCACAAGCCAAACCGCGATCCCAACATACGGAGTATATTGATCGGGAATGCAACTCCGACCTCACCCATGGTATATCAAAGACCACGATCTAACCTGAAGGAGTCGATAAGACACTCAGGATTAAGATCACCCACATATAGCCATCATTAGTTGATATATATGAATCTCATCGTTAAACGGATCTTAGTGAGAGATTCATATAGATCATGGCCCAGTCCTATATGATCACATCATACAAGGTGCCTCCATTCTCATATCTACATATGAATGATCCAGGATAGGATCACCGTACACTATGAAATGGACCGCAGCTGTAGATTAACCACAAATAAAGTACCCAGCTTTATTTGCTATCTACGGACTCTTTAGATTGCTCGTTTCAAACTGAATCCATCTATATATGACACTCATATACTCAGTTCGAAATTACATCCGGCAATCTTGGATGTTAAGTGCACATGTTATATAAAGTATGACACAAAATGAATGAATATACTACTTCTTTTATTTATGTTCAAATTCTATTTACATATTACAAGCTTTAGGGCAAAAACCCCAACAGGGTAGTGCACGGGTACTTCACCCGTGCTATACCCATGCACTGAGGGATTGCATGATGATTCAGGAAACTGCACGGGTACGTCACCCGTGCTATACCCGTGCACTAAGGGATTGCATGATGATTTAGGAAACTGCATGGGTAACTACACGGGTACGTCACCCGTGCTATACCCATGCACCTAGGCAATTAGGACTGTTTTCCAGTTGATTTAAGCTGTTTCTCCTTGATTTCTTCATACCACAATGTGTATCTTTAATTGAGCATTTTCTTTTGTAGATGTCAGGAAAAACTAAGGGAATTGTGAAAAAACAAGGATCAAGCAAGAAGAAAAAGCTACCTCCTCTACCTCCATGCACATTGAACAAAGATTTCGATAGGCGAATGGAGTATTTCGGCCAGAGTAATATTGTAGAAGAGCGAGGCATTGCTTTATCAGAGCTTACAGGAACTCTAATCCCTACCAGAGTGCAAGAGCGGGGATGGAAATCTTTTGTTAGCACACCGCCCCGTTTCTACAGAAGGATTGTGTAGGAATTTTATACGGGAATGGTTCCCGATGATTTCATGAGAGGAGTGGCTATAATGGTCAGAGGTGTAAAGGTACAGATGAACATTGACAACATCCAAAGGTACTTTCAAACAGAACTTTCTGATGACTATCAAATATGGAATAGATTGAGGAATTGAGTGACTTTGGATGACTGCTTTGTGAAGAAGAACCCAGACCTCGCTAATGACTTGGTCATAAATCTAATGGACTTCTGGGTGAATCCAACATTCCCAATCAAACATAACAACTTGAAGATGGAACTCGGTTTCTGGCATGTGTTCATTTTCTATTCTCTCAGGCCAAAGACTTACAGAACGAATGTGTCTTTTGAGATGGCCACCATATTGCACTGTATACAACATAACCAGTCGATCAGTGTGGCATGGATCATTCAGGCAGAGATCTTGGCGGTCGGAAGCAAGAAATTAGACAAGCAATTGTTGATCTTCCCATGGCTAATCACTGAGTTTTGTAAGCTAGCAAGGGGTCGACCTCAGCAATGAGAGGCTTGAGTGGGCACATGCAGATTTAGACATCAAGACATGGCGCACCTTGCAGATAGAATGGGATTTGACAAGTGGTAATAGAAAGAATGGGAGAAAGAAGACTGCTCAACAAGGTGAGAATATGCATATGAATGAAGAGCATGATAAGTACTATCAGAAGGGATCCAGTGCCAGAACCAACAGTTGGAAATGAACAGGCACCTTGGGAACAGTTGATCAAAGGGATGTCTAGTCTTCAGACCTCAGTGGATTCACTTAAATCCACTTTCACCACAGAGATCAGGACCGTTAAAGATAGTATAGAAGACCTGTGGACAAATGTCACAGAAATGAGGAAGGACTTGAACTTGATCCCGTACTCTAGAAGAAAGAAGCAGGCCACTTAACTATAGTTCACTTTAAGAGGTCCTACAATTGATCCTGACTTTCAAGCTACCATAGAGATATCGAGGAGAGAGCATGAGAAGAAGCTCAGAGCACAACTATATCCAAAACAGAAATGACCTATGATAGAGGAGGAGGAGTTAGATTCTGATGATGATTGATTGTTTTAGCTTGCCATAGTTGGGAACTTTAATTAGATTTGCTTTAGTTATCTAGGAGTGCATTTCCTTTTGATTTCAGTATGATTGTTTTGTTTTGTTTTATTTCAGGATGTTTTAGTTTGGATGATGGTGGATAATATTTTGTTTTTGAGATATTTAGCTTGTGATGATTTGAAATTTTAACCTTTGTGGTAAGAAATGGTGCTTAATGCTAGGTTCTTTATCTCTTAGATTCAACACACCGGCCACTTGCAAGTCTTGGAGGGATGAGCAAGACAAGAGTGCTCATAAAACGGGCGAGAACCTACTCATTTTGAGTCTACAACTGGCTCCCACATTGGTTTATTCTTTCCATCTTTAACCCTTGCACTTAATTTTCTATCTTTCTTTTTGAGCATATGTGGATATTTGAATGAATGCGACTATTCTTTGGTAAATATCAATTTCGGGTTGCATGAGTGGATATATTTTTGAATGAGAGAAGATGTCTAGGAGTGTTGATACAATTTTGAAGTCCATATTAAGAGTTTATTGATTTATTCTTTCTTGATTAGATGAGCCGAAGGCTCTTGTAGATATACAAGTTTTCATTTTATATGGCCCAACTCGGTTTGGGGGTTTCGATTGCGTACATATACCTGTACAGGATGAATATATGACAGGAATCGGTTTGGGGGTTAATACCCACTTTTCGGAAATTAGGTAATGGATGCCTGATGTGGGTGAATTTTAATGTTTAATTGCCATATTTACATAAGATGTCGTATTTTGTGATGAGCCATTGTTGTGTGTTTTATTTTGTGGGCATTGATTATGTTTGATTAGTGCCTAGGTTTTTGTGTTACGTCAGTTGGTGCGCACCGCTAAGCCGGACTCCCTTGTCTTCAACATTGAGGACAATGTTGGGTTTTAGTTTGGGGGTGTAGAAGCCTTGTTCAGTCGTTCTTTTTGTGTCTTGAGTCATTTTTCGTGTCAAATTTTTCAAATTTGCTGCCTAGCCAAAATTTTTGAGCTTTAATTAGCTTGGTGAGATAATCCTGAGCAAAGTGTTTGTGGCGAATTTATATATGTTTTGTGTGCTTGTTCATAGCTCTAAGTCACTTTAGGGGTCTCACTTGCACTACATGGGTTAGTCCCATCTTTTGGTGTCCAAGTTGAGGGGACACGGTGCTCAAGTGCCTTGTTCTAATAGTGAAGACAACCCTTGTGAGTTTCACAAACACAAGCCAAAAGTGCGCAATTCTAGGGAAACTGTTTTTCAAATCTTTAAACATTTTTCAAACACCATGCATAGTCTCATTGCACCAAATTCATCATGTGTCATAGAGCATGCATCATTAAAGTGGACTGCTTGACTGAAACTTTTATTCCCTTGTGAAAATACACAAAGTGTGTCTAATACAACCTAGAGGGGGGGTGAATAGGTTTTAGTTGATTTATTACCAACTTTTCGACTTAATCAATTTTAATAATCCTACTCCATATTAACAATCAATCAATCCAATATAAATATGCGGAAAACAATAAAAACACAAGGATTGATTTACGTGAGAAACCCTCCAACTGGGCAAAACTCACGGGCTATCCTCCTAGCCACAAACGGTCCTCAAATCCACTATTTGAACGAAAGTTTACAACCTAGGTTGACCTCAAGTCACACCTACTTGGTCACTAACCCTTTCACTCTACCCAACGGGCCTTTAATAGTGATTCTTGACCATAAGCTTGTGCACTAACTCACTTAGTCACAAAGCTTAACAATCAATGAAGAGGTTAAACAACCTAAGTGAATATGTAAAAGATATTCAAGTATGCAATTAATGCTAGGCAACAATAAATGCTTATCTAAGGATTTAAAGATGTCAATAAATGTAAATCCTAGATATCAATATCTAAATACAAATGCATGAAGATTTAGCTAGAAGGGTAAAATCGTCCTAAATGCTAGCTATTAATGAACAAGGCTCTCAACCAACACACAACAACTTAATCATGTTATAAATGCCAATAAACATAAAAGATATGCAATAAAATCACATAAAAGAGCTAACCCTAGGCAAACAAGAACATAAATAAATACAAAGAGATTTAGTGCATGTTCAAGTTACCTAGTCAATGAAAGCAAGAAGAATCCATGATGAGATAATGCTTGAAGAGGTTAAATGCACATGGATTTGTGTTTGGTTGAGTAAAGATGAGTTCTTGGGAGTTTCTCTCTCTAAGGGAAGCTTGGCCTATCAAAAATGGCTTCTTGAACTCATGAAAACGAGCAAGGAAGAAGATAGAGCATATATAAGGGAGCCCTAGTTGAAACAGCGTCGTTTTGAACTTAGGGCACAAAATCCCGTCAATACCGCTAGATGGACCGCGTCGCAGGCAAGTGTCCAGACCGCGGTACACACAGCAGTGCACCGTCTGGACAACAACGCGGTACAAGGCACTGTGCATGCAGGTGCACAGGCCGCGGTATGGGCAACAGAGGCTTACTGGACAACACCGCGACTTGGGTCGCTTTGCGTACAAGAGTACAGGAAGCGGTACATGAAGCATGACTCTGCTGAGGTATACCGCTCTGTATGCCGCGGTGCAAGCATGTCTTGCCAAGCGGTCTAGGCCGCGCTAAGAGAAGAAATTCTCTTTTCTGGGCAAACTCAACACACTAAGAGATGTGCAAAATGTGCAAGTGTGGAGTGTGAAAAGAGGCATACAATACATCATTCAATTACATGAAGATAGGAACATAATGCATGCAAGTGACTGTGTGCAACTAGATCTCTTCAAAGAAAGTTAAACTAGTGAGATACCTTTGAAATGCTCTTTGAGAGAGATGATGTCCTTGAAGCTTGATCACACTCAAGAGGCCTAAATTACCCTTACAAAGAATAATCCCCAATGTGGTTTGTCAACAAAATAAGCCAATCAAAATATGAGGAACTTACAATCTCCCCATTTGGCTATTTCGTGACAAAACCACCACTCACAAATCATCCTCACAAAAAAAGTAAAAACTAAAGGTCAACAAGGAGATATTCTACATTACAAAAAGATACCTAGATACTAGGTCTTCAAAACTTCAAGCTCTTGTAGAATAGCCATCCCTACAAAACAATGAGACTACACTTTCCAAGACAAGTGTATGTGAGGTGATCAAGAGAGATAAATAAATAAGAGCAATTTGCATAAAAAAAGAAAACTACAACATGCAACATGCAAATGCTCCCCCTATATAGGTTACTCCCCCTCAACGGGACAATCTCTCCAAATATGCAATCCCCTTAAATAAAACCACATTACTCCCCCTTTTTGTCATGAGATAGGAAAAGGAGTATTCCCCAACCGGGTCACTTTAGCAAAGAGAGCTATTTGCAAGATAAGTGCATAATCATATACAACAACTTTATGTAACTCAATTAATTGAGAGAGAATCATTGAGGGTTTTATTGTTTAGAAGAAAATGTGTGACTTAGTTGCTTTGGATGTAAGACATGTAACATCATGGTTCAAATGGTATTTGGCAAAGCAAACATCAAAAGGGTTTCCAAAAGAATTCAAACCAATTTATACCATTTTGTTATAAGCAAACAAGATATAGTTTATCAAAATGAATTTCAAATTAAAGAGCAACTATATCAAACTTTATGAGCAAAACAAGACATGAGTGACTTTTGCACCCTTTTTGATTTTTCCGGGTGGGATACCCGTATGATAGTAGTCTTGTTCAACTAATAAAGAGAGAGAGAAGACTAAATTTGGATGAGACATCCTTATTTATTGCATGGATACTAGATCCTTATTGGGTTTAGTCTTCTCATTTGCTTTCATACATATTTTGCACTAGAGCAATCAAAAACATTTCATGCATATTATTTTAAGCATGTCATTAAAAGTTCTCATGTCATGGAGTTAAATTATGGGTCATTCAAGTGTACTTTCCCAATCAAAATCTCCTAGTCCAAAAATGCATTTTTGAACATAGAGGTGACATGGATTACAAATCAAGCAAGGCACACTTATATAAAAAAATAAGAATATATACAAGCATAACCAAGAATACTCAAGCAATTAATAAAGAAGCATAAAGATGATCAAGTTTTTGCTTATTCCAACATGCAAGGTTGTTCTCTTTGCTTGAGTTCCCCATAAGGGGTCAATCACCAAAACACATCAAGGCATATGACAAATCCCAATAGACCTACTAAGTGACTTGAACCTAGTTGAGTCTGAGGGCTTTGTAAATAAATCCGCTAGTTGATCATAAGTGCCCACATGCTCAAGTGCAATGCATTTGTTTTCAACTAGTTCCCTAATGAAATGATTCCTAATGTCTATATGCTTTGTCCTAGAGTGCTGAACAAGATTCTTTGAAATGTTAATTGCACTCATGTTATCACAATAAAGGGTAAGAATACCTTGATCGAAGCCGTAATCCACAAGCATTTGTTTCATCCAAAGGAGTTGTGTGCAAGCACTCCCGGCGGCTATGTATTCCGCTTCAGCTATGGATAGAGAGATGGAATTTTGCTTCTTGCAAAACCATGAGACCAAGTTGTTACCTAGGAAGAAGCAACCGCCCGATGTACTTTTCCTGTCATCACAATTTCCTGCCCAATCTGCATCACTAAAGCCAACTAAGCTAGCATTAGTGTCAAAAGAGTACCATATCCCATAGTTGGATGTCCCATTCACATATCGAATGATTCTCTTCACGGAGGAGAGATGGGATTCCTTGGGATCCGCTTGGTACCTAGCACATACACCCATACTAAAGGCTATATCGGGCCTACTTGCGGTCAAGTAAAGCAAGCTACCAATCATGCCACGATAAAGGCTTTGTTCCACACTCTTGCCACTAGCATCCTTGCTCAGTTTCAAGGTGGTACTCATGGGTGTGTCACAATGCTTGGCATTCTCAAGGCCAAACTTCTTCACTAGGTTCTTAGCATACTTAGCTTGGGATATGAAAATCCCATCATGCAATTGCTTGATTTGCAAACCTAGGAAGTAATTGAGCTCCCCAACAAGACTCATTTCAAACTCATGAGACATGACATCAACAAATTGTTGGACTTTGGATTTGTTGGTGGAGCCAAAAACAATATCATCAACATAAATTTGAGCTATGAAAAGCTCATCTTTGTTTCTCTTGATGAATAAAGTTTTGTCAACACTACCCCTAGTGTAGTCATTGTCAACAAGAAATTGAGTGAGGCGCTCATACCAAGCCCTAGGTGCTTGTTTCAATCCATATAAAGCCTTCTTGAGGCTATAGACATGATTGAGGTGGTGTGGATCCATAAACCCCTTGGGTTGCTCAACAAACACTTCCTCATGCAAGAAACCATTTAGGAAGGCACTCTTAACATCCATTTGATGCAATTTGAACTTGTGCACACATGATATGGACAAAAGAAGCCTTATGGACTCAAGACGGGCAACTGGAGCAAAAGTCTCCTCAAAGTCAATACCCTCAATTTGAGAGTATCCTTGTGCTACAAGTCTAGCCTTGTTGCGCACAATGTTGCCATTCTCATCCGACTTATTCCTATATACCCATTTGGTGCCTATGACATTAGTATCCTTGGGTCTAGGAACAAGAGTCCAAACCTCATTTCTTTCAAATTGGTTTAGCTCTTCTTGCATGGCAAGAACCCAAAACTCATCATTCAAGGCTTCATCAACCTTTTTGGGTTCAATTTGAGAGGTGTAACAAGTATAGCTAATTTGATTAGCTATTTGACGCCTAGTCCTAACACCTTCATTCATATCTCCAAGAATGTCATTCTTATTGTGGAGATGTCTAACCTATGGAGCAGGTTCTTTAGAGTCCAAAGATGGATCTCTATCAAGAGGTTGGATGACCTCTTCATCAAGACTTGACTTCACATCAATTGAAGTCTCACCATTCTTCTCCAAGAAGGGATCATCAAGCACAATGACCTCCTCATCATGGTCTCTAGTCTTAGGCCTACAATCATCTATGACGACATTAGATGATTCCATGACACTCTGAGTTTTTAAATTGAAAACTCTATAGGCCTTACTATTAAGGGCATAGCCAATAAAAATCCCCTCATCACTCTTGGCATCAAACTTGCCAAGTTGATCTCGGTCATTTAGAATGTAGCATTTGCTCCCAAATGAGTGGAAGTAGCTAATATTTGGCTTCCTACCCTTCCATAATTCATAGGAGGTTTGCCTAGTACCGGGCCTTAGGAAGACTCTATTTCCTATGTAGCAAGCCGTATTGACGGCCTCGGCCCAAAGGTTCCTAGGGACATTGTTGCTAAGCAACATCACACGGCCCATCTCTTGAAGGACCCTATTCTTCCTCTCAACAACCCTATTTTGTTGAGGAGTTCTAGGAGCCTGAAAACTCATGGGAAATGCCTAAGCTATTGCAATAGCTTTCAAAACAAGCATTTTCAAATTCCCTCCCATGGTCACTCCTAATTCTTTTAATGCTTTTAATGTGTGAGTTCTTTTCATTTTGAATTTTAGTGCAAAGCATTTTAAATTTTTCAAAAGTTTCATATTTTTCTCTAAGAAAATATGTCCATGTAAATCTAGAGAAATCATCAACACAAACAAAAATGTATCTCTTGCCGCCGAGACTCTCGGTTTGCATGGGACCCATAAGGTCCATATGTAGAAGCTCTAATGGCTCCTTGGTGGCGAGATACTTACCTTTCTTGTGCATACTTTTGGTTTGTTTTCCTTGTTGACAAGGTCCACAAACGCCATCAACTTTCTTCCCAAGCTTAGGGAGGCCACGCACAACCTTGAACTTATCTAAGATCCTCAAATCTCGATAGTTCATGTTGCCAAGTCTTTGATGCCATAACTCAATTTCCTCACATTTGGACATATTGCAAGAGATAGCACTAGCTTCAAGACAATTGCAATTGTCACTAGATCTCTTTCCTTTTAGCAAGGTTTGTCCATTTGGCATTAAAATAGAGCAATCATTTTTGTTAAACAAGACAGAGAGTCCATCATCATTAAGATGAGAAATGCTTATAAGATTGGCTTGCAAGCTATCAACAAGTAAAGCATTGGATAAGGAGGGTAAATCGGGAATGGAAATGGTTCCTTTCCCTATGACTTTCTTTCTAGATTCATCACCAAAGGTGACAAATCCTCCATCCTCCAAGACAAGGGATTTAAAGAAGCTCTTGTTCCCCGTCATATGCCTAGAACACCCACTATCCAAATACCAAGTGTTAGAGGCATTTGCCTTCAAGGCAATTTGAGCCACATAGCAAGAATAGTTATCCCTTCTAATCCACCTAGGTGTAATGTTCTCATTCCTAGTGGTATTAGTCACATTGGCTCTAGATTTCCTAGGATCATGCAAATTTGCTCTAGATTTCCTAGGAACATGCATTTTAGCTCTAGCTCTATTTCTTTCAATCATGCTCTTGATTCTACACATTTCAATGTATTTGAAGCAATTAGGTCTAATGTGATCATCAACACCACAAAAGTGACAAGTGGGAATAAAATAAGAAGACATACCATGCCCTTGTGAGTACAAAGGGGCTTTTCCATGCATTTGAGCTTGTCTTTGGTGTTGGATTGGTTCTCTTCTTCTTTGTTATTGAGTTGGAATGAATTGCTTTTTTGATTGACCTTGCATGAATTGCTTCTTGGCTTGATGGTATTTGGCTTGAGGGAAACTTGCTTGATGCACCCTTGTTGATTGAGCTTGAGCTTGTTTCCCTTGTGCTACCTTAACTTGAGAATCTTTAAAGCACTCTCCTAGTTCGATCTTCTTCCTAGGATGTTGTGGGGGTGGAGGCTCTTTGTTATCCAAACTCTTAACAAACACAATCTTGCTTGAGGATGAGGTCTCCTTGTTATCTTCATAGCCAAGACCTTTCTTATCACTTAGCCTCTTGCCAACTCCCAACATGTGGTCAAGTTTATTCGTGCTTGAAGTCATCTTAGCAATGATCTCTCTAGCTTCTTCAAGCTCTTTTTCCATCAATTCCTCATTCTTTTTGGCTATCTTCACTTCTTTATTTAAGTGAGTAGCTTCGGTGGATAGCTTGAGATTCTCTCCTTTTAGCCTTCGAGTCTCTTTCTTCATCTTCAATCTTGAGCTTTGAAAATGCTCAATGAAGCCTTCAAGATCCATTCCTCCTACATCCATATTTGTTGAATGGGATGAAGAGTCACCATCGCTAGAGTCATCTTCACTTTGTTTCTCTACCTCTTCATCACCTATTGCTTCCTTACTCTTGAGAGAAGATGCGAAGGCAATAAAGTTTGCCACATGATCCTCATCATCTGAGGATTCTCCTTCTTCTTCCAAGTCATCACCATCGCTCCACGTGGCGGCCATGGCCTTTCCTTTCTTCTTATTTTTCAAATTTCCACAATCCGTGGAGATGTTTCCGAGACCTCCACATTTGAAGCATTGAATCCCTTTTCTTGTGGGCTTGTCTTCACTTGACTCAAACTTCTTGAAAGGAGTCTTCTTCTTTATTTCCTTTCCTTTGGATCCAAATCCCCTCTTCTCAAAATTGATGAACTTCTTGAATCTTTTCACCATGAGGGCCATTTCTTCATCTGAGTCTTCTTCCTCCTTCTCAACCTTAGAAGTCTTCAGAGCAATGCTCTTTTGCTTCTTTTGAGGTGTAGGTGTGGGAGTCCATCTAGACTCATATGCTAGAAGCCTTCCAATAACTTCACTTGGCTTCATATTCTTGTAGTCACTATTCTCCTCAAGAGCCGTCACTTTTGACTCAAATCTTGCTGGAAACGACCTCATAATTTTTTGCTTGATCCTCCTATCCGAATAGGGATCACCAAGTTGATGGCTTTGATTGACTATGTCCATCATCTTCACTTGAAAGTCATTGAAGCACTCATCCTCCTCCATCCTAATTTGCTCGAATTGTGTTTGGAGGACTTGAAGCTTGGAGTCCTTGACCACCTCGGTTCCCTCATGGGCCGTCTCTAGAATCTCTCATGCCTCTTTTGTAATTCTTGTTGTTTGGATCAATTTGTACTGATTGTCATCCATTGCACAAAGAATAGCATGCATAGCCTTGTTGTTCCACTTGGATGCTTCAAACTCTTGAGTTGACCATTCCGACTTTGGCTTGGGAACTACACTTTCGTCTTCAAGAGTCTTTTCCGGAAGAGCGTAGCCATCTTCAATTGCCATCCATGCTCGGTCATTTATTTGGCAAATGTAAGACTCCATCTTGCCTTTCCAAGAGGCATAGTTTATTCCGGTGAGCAAAGGGGGTCTTGTGCTAGAGGCTCCCTCATTACCACTTCCGTTCCCACTCATAGTGTTTGGGTATGAATGAGATGAATGTTTATGATGCAACAAACAAAAACAAAATGCAAGACACACAACGAGCAAGGATCACCTAAGTGTATCTAGGAACCCGCTCTGATACCAATTGAAAGTACACAAAGTGTGTCTAATACAACCTAGAGGGGGGGTGAATAGGTTTTAGTTGATTTATTACCAACTTTTCGACTTAATCAATTTTAATAATCCTACTCCATATTAACAATCAATCAATCCAATATAAATATGCGGAAAACAATAAAAACACAAGGATTGATTTACGTGAGAAACCCTCCAACTGGGCAAAACTCACGGGCTATCCTCCTAGCCACAAACGGTCCTCAAATCCACTATTTGAACAAAAGTTTACAACCTAGGTTGACCTCAAGTCACACCTACTTGGTCACTAACCCTTTCACTCTACCTAACGGGCCTTTAATAGTGATTCTTGACCATAAGCTTGTGCATTAACTCACTTAGTCACAAAGCTTAACAATCAATGAAGAGGTTAAACAGCCTAAGTGAATATGTAAAAGATATTCAAGTATGCAATTAATGCTAGGCAACAATAAATGCTTATCTAAGGATTTAAAGATGTCAATAAATGTAAATCCTAGATATCAATATCTAAATACAAATGCATGAAGATTTAGCTAGAAGGGTAAAATCGTCCTAAATGCTAGCTATTAATGAACAAGGCTCTCAACCAACACACAACAACTTAATCATGTTATAAATGCCAGTAAACATAAAAGATATGCAATAAAATCACATAAAAGAGCTAACCCTAGGCAAACAAGAACATAAATAAATACAAAGAGATTTAGGGCATGTTCAAGTTACCTAGTCAATGAAAGCAAGAAGAATCCATGATGAGATAATGCTTGAAGAGGTTAAATGCACAAGGATTTGTGTTTGGTTGAGTAAAGATGAGTTCTTGGGAGTTTCTCTCTCTAAGGGAAGCTTGGCCTATCAAAAATGGCTTCTTGAACTCATGAAAACGAGCAAGGAAGAAGATAGAGCATATATAAGGGAGCCCTGGTTGAAACAGCGTCGTTTTGAACTTAGGGCACAAAATCCCGTCAATACCGCTAGATGGACCGCGTCGCAGGCAAGTGTTCAGACCGCGGTACACACAGCAGTGCACCGTCTGGACAATAACGCGGTGCAGGGCGCTGTGCATGCAGGTGCATAGGCCGCGGTATGGGCAACAGAGGCTTACTGGACAACACAGCGACTTGGGTCGCTTTGCGTGCAAGAGTACAGGAAGCGGTACATGAAGCATGACTCTGCTGAGGTATACCGCTCTGTATGCCGCGGTGCAAGCATGTCTTGCCAAGCGGTCTAGGCCGCGCTAAGAGAAGAAATTCTCTTTTCTGGGCAAACTCAACACACTAAGAGATGTGCAAAATGTGCAAGTGTGGAGTGTGAAAAGAGGCATACAATACATCATTCAATTACATGAAGATAGGAACATAATGCATGCAAGTGAGTGTGTACAACTAGATCTCTTCAGAGAAAGTTAAACTAGTGAGATACCTTTGAAGTGCTCTTTGAGAGAGATGATGTCCTTGAAGCTTGATCACACTCAAGAGGCCTAAATTACCCTTACAAAGAATAATCCCCAATGTGGTTTGTCAACGAAATAAGCCAATCAAAATATGAGGAACTTACACCTTGGTAGATGGATTCTTGGAGGTGATATTAGGCAATGTGTGTTTAGTCACTTTAAAATGCCAAATACTTCCCATCCAATAATGTGTGTGCTCCCAAGCCAATTTTGAAGCCAAACACATTTAGACTTGTTCATTCTACACCTACATTACCCATAACCCAAGCAACCCAAACACTAAGCCAACCCTCACTTGATTGATCCTGTTAAGGCTTAGGAATAAATGTAAATGTGGTCCAATTGTCAAATGGCGTGTACCGAGGCAAATAAGTGTTGAGTGTAAAAATATGTGCAAAAGTTAAAGGCAAGAAAATAAAGCAAAGAAACAATCAAAAGAAAAGAAAAGAAAAAGAAATGGAAGCAAATGAAAATAAAAATAAAAAAAATTAGAAAAGGAATATGCTTCAATTGCCTTGTTTAAATTGTAAACAATACTCAAAAGGGTAACAAGAGTAGTTAGTGATTGCACTTGGAATTTATGTAAGCCTGGACACCTTAAGGTATACTTGTATTTAGAAGTGGTGTTACATGAGAAATTAAATGTTTAAACATAGAATGTATTGCTTTAACTTGGTTGATTAGTGCATTGTGCCTAAATTCCCATTCTTTCTAATCACCAATCACCTTAACCCTATTACAACCAAATGGAAAAGACCTAGTTGATCTTAGGGGAAGTCTAACTTGGGAATATTTATCGATGCATGCTCTTTCCACGTTCATGGCACTTGATTCTTTCATGTGACTGTTTCACTAAAAAGAGCGGTTATTTTGTATGAAATGTATGCAACAACTTGATTCCATTACATAAACTCTTTTGCATACATATTGCATGAGTGTGAACCTAGGTTCTAAGAGGAAAAATAAGAGAGAACCCATGTGAGAATTTAGGTTGAAGCGAATTATGCTCGGGGCGTGAGAGTGAGTAGTTTCCAAGGCAAGGGCACTTAAAGTGTGGGATTTGTGTCATGCAAGTTTCCCTCTTGTGGTGCCTTGGAGTTATTTAGAACATTATGCATTAGCATCTTCCTCACTCCCATTATCTCTTACTTATCTCTCAGTTAGTTGGCTTGTAGCTTATTTGTTTGAGTCTAAGTGTTTTTAGACCAAGTCATGTTTGTGTTTGGTTTTGTTTGGAGTTTGCTCGAGCAGGCAAAGGTTTGGTTTGGGGGTATTTGATCGAGCCAAAAATTTATACATTTTGGCCCTCATATCCTTTCTCTTTGTTTTTTTCTTGAGCGTTTTTATGTGTATTTATGGCTTGTTTGGTTTTTATTACAGGCATTAGGGAAAAAGGCATGAAGGGGGCAAAATGGACCGATTAGTGCACATATGAAGTGAAGGAAACAATAATGCATGGGTAGCAGACCCGTGCACTACCCATGCGCTCACTCGTGCACCGCACCAGAAGGTAGATTTTGAGAAGAACAAAGTGCACAAGTAATTGCACGGGTAACACCTGTGCACCTACCCGTACAGTTCACAGACCAGAGAGCAAGGCCACGAGCAAAGGCAACTGCAGGAGTGGTGCACGGGTCATCCACTCGTGCACATACCCGTGCACATTGTGCAAATATGAAAGGAAATGAAGACTGCACGAGTAACTGCATGGGTAACCTACCTGTGCTATACCCGTGCTATAAGGGATGCCCAGCTCGCCACATCAGCATTTTGGCCTAGTTTTTGAAGGAAGTATAAATATTTTTCAATCTGGTTTTTGAAAGGAAGAGACCCACGACCATACACCATTCCATTCATTCATTCTTTCTCTCTCTAAATCCCAAAAACCTTTCTCACTAAAAACCCATCATCATCTTCATCAATTGCTACTCATAAGGATATAGGAGGTGGATTGAAGCTTGAAAAAATAAGGTTCTACATGGGTCTTTTCTACTGATCGTGCATAAATTGTTGTATATTTCGGCTCTCATTCCTTTTCCTTTGTCTCGTTCTTGTGTGTATTTTCTATATATTTTATGTCTAATAGGCTCGTTTGTGCTAATTGCAGGCAATAGATGTAATTCTGGTGTTAGAAGCTAATTGCAGTGGTTCCGGCAGAAAAGGGGCAAAAGGAAAGACAAAGGATCATAAGCAGTTCTACAGTGCGGGTCAAGTGCGGGTCGCAACCACACTCCAACAGCACTCCTTCCTACAGCCGGGACCTGAATCATGAAGGAAAGATAAAGTGCGGGTAAAGTGCGGGTCATCCAACCGCACTCCACCCGCACTATTGCTCAAGACAGAGGAACTGATTTGCACCTGACACTAAAGTGCGGGTAAAGTGCGGGTAATCCAACCGCACTCCACCCGTACTGTTGCTCAAGACAGAGGAGTGGATTTACACCTGACACCAGAGTGCGAGTACAGTGCGAGTAAAGTGCGGGTAAAGTGCGGGTAATCCAACTGCACTCCACCCACACTGTTGCCTAGATCAGAGAACTGAAAGTGAAGAAAATATTTACAGTGCGGGTAATTCACCCGCACTCCACCCGCACTATGCGCGCGACAGTTTCTGGTTTCAAGCTTAAGTGACCTATTTTTCCATCCTCTATAAATAGAAAAGGATGGGAACGAACCAAAAGATCACCATACCTCCCAACACTTGTAGTCTAAGCTAGAAACACATCTCCCTTTCATCCAAACCATCTCTACTCAATCAAAGGCAACTAGGAGACTTGGATTCAAGCTTCAAGGAAGGAGATTAATCTTCAAGGGTTCTCTCTACACTCTCTCTTAGTTTATTTGTTTGTAATACCCCACTATAGGGTTGATGTTATTTGTTTGATGGATGTTTTGGCTTTGTAAATGAACTCTATGTGTTATATTTATTCTATCTCTATATTTCATTCCATTGCTTATACTGATTTCCATTATTGACTTGCTTGGATACACCCTCTTTGCATGTTGATTTGGATTACTTGAGTAGGCAATTAGGTTGTCTAATGCTCCATTGAATGGAAGGATTTTCGGAAATCCGGCTCTATAACCATGCCCTTAATCTAATCTTGAATTAGTGGCTTTCACTATACACTCTAGGTTAGCCACTTGTGAGAGAATTAGAAGCCTCCACTATACACCCTAGGTTGGCTACTTTAGTGATTTTACGAGAACTAACCTTCGAGTAGAATTCGGTTGATAACCTCGAGCCTCATCCAATCCCAACCAGGTGGCCTTCACTATACATCCTAGGTCGACCACTTGTGAGGGAATTGGAAGCCATCACTATACACCCTAGGATGGCTACATTAATAATAGGTTGAGCCATAGCTAGATAGATGAGCATTCATGGAACAAGTCCCAATTGAGTAACTAGCCACTGTTGGTTGCTTAAGATGGATTAATCGCTAGTAGGAGGTCTTCGCTATACATCCTAGGTTGACCTCTTGCTAGAGGTATATACCAACACTATACACCCTAGGTTGGTTACATTTGTCAAAACGTACTTAATTGAGAGTTTGTTGCAATTGCCCCAATATTCACTTACGAGTACATCAACTTCGTAGTTCCATCATCATTCATTCATCACTCTATTGTCATCCCATTTTATTTGCTTTCATAGTTTAGTTTATAGTATATCTTCATTGACCATCATTTTACTTTTATGCATACTAGTTATATTAATCATAATCTTATCACCGCTACCCCGATCTCAGTGGACGACACCCGTGCTTACCGCTTTACTTGTATCTCCACTTGTGAACACATCGCATAGGTTTTATAAATTGTTTTGACGGACGGTCTTCTGACGGCAAAAACCTTCTCATCATCTACTTCCCTCCTTTTTATTCTTGTATTCCATTTGTTATGAGTAGCTAAATCCCATTAAGGGATTGATGTGATTCACTTGTAAATATAGGTATTTGTAATGAACTCAATATCTTTTATTAAAATCTATCTTATTTGTTCTATTCAATGTTTTACTTGATTTCAAAAGCAATTTTTGTTTGATTGTACATGACTCTCTTCATGAGTTGTTTGAGAAATTATATGTGTAAAGAATCAAGTATACATGATGCTTGGCCCTCTAAGCTAAATTGAATAGTAGGATTGAACAAGGGTACATGACCCAAGTAATATCCGGACTTATTAATCTCACATAATTCTAATCTTTCATGGGTAATCAAGACTATACATCCTAGGATTGTTTGCATGTGATAGATTAAGCACCAACCTATACATGATGGGTTGGTGATTTTTAACAAAGAGATTTGTCCATTATGTGATAGATGTTCTTTCATTGTATAACCAATTGTGAGTGGCCAATGTTATACATGATGGTTTGGGCACTCACAAGCGGTAAAAAATCACTCATATACATTCTAGGGTGGTTACATTAGTTAATGATAATTAATGTGAGTTCATTCTTTACCCATTGTTTGCTAGTTGAATTCATCAATTCCTTAATCCACATATCACATATCCATACTTTTTAGATTAGTGCATTTTAGCTTAGTTTACATTTTAGTTTTACTTTTTCTCAAAAACCATATCAATTTACTTTTCTTGCATTTTTAACTAAAGCATTAGTTTAATCATAACTATCGCTCGATCTTTGAGGAACGATACTCATACTTGCCACATGCTAGTTTTATACTAGTTTGAGTGCATCTTGAGATAATATAAATTTGTTTAAATAGTGCATATCACGACATATAAAAATGCGCGTTCACCATCTCTTTCTAAAACATGCATATATACAATAAAAAGAAAAAGATTCACGTATATATATATATATATATATATATTTATCAATTAATCAAGGGTTCAACTAGGCTCTGATACCAATTGTAGGGACAAACGGTTCAAAACACGGCAGAAGAGAAAAATTGGGTGGTATATTTTAAAAACTTTTCCTTCAAAAGAAAGAACCTTAACCCTAGATTAATTGACATATAATTAAAAGTATCGTACCTTTTTCTCGTGACGATTGAACTAGCGTCAAATTGGATCCGCAAGATCTTCCAATCCAATCACGAACGTGAATCACCTAGGAGTGTGGGCTCCCTTTCTTTAATTGTATACCTGAGGATGAAACAAACAAAATCTTCTTCTTTGTTAGTCACAATAATCCTCCAAGAGAAAACCCAAGAACTTCCAGTCACTTGTGAATTATCAATCTATTTGATTGAAATTCACGTGAACCCGATTCAATATTTTACACAAAATCCCTTTGATGTAAAGGATACTAGTGTACTATAGAAAACAAAAACGTTCCCCTTTTCTCTTCTCTTTGGCCGAATTCAATACACAATTCTAGAGCAAAAAAACAATTATATATTTTTTTCTCTCTCAAAATTCTCTAGCTTGGCCGAAATTTTCAACCAAAAAATTATATGCTTGGCCGAAATTAATTGGTGTATATATAGGTATACAAATCCTTTCCTAAAGAGGATTTACTTAGTGGTCAAGAATCCTATCTCTAGATGGATTTACTTGATGACAAAGAATCCTTTTTCAAAAAAAGATTTCTTTTTCCACACCAAAACTCCTAATCTAACTCAAATAGTGTATTTATTCAATAACCAATTATTGAATATAATTAAATTGTGACTAAATCAAAAACTTCCTAATAGAAATCAAATACTTCCTAATTTGACTAGATAAATAAATTCATATTATTTATCTATTTATCAAATATAGTATTTGATATTTATCATATTACCAACAATAATATGACTCTAGGAGACCATCTCCTACTAGGAAAAAGATTTTGACTTATAATTAAATAATTAAATAATTAATTAATTAATTAATTTCCATTTAATTAAATAATAAAATAAAAACAATATATAAGACTAATAAATAGTCCCTTGCCACCCAAGCCAATATATAAAGGCCAATATTATTATTATTATTATTATTTTATTAAATCCATTGGACCTTGATAAAAAGTCCACATGTGAACTAGACCCATTCTTACTAAAAGAAACAAGTCCACATGCTTTCATTCAATTCTAGATGGACCCATAAATTGTTCATGTAGAATATATCAAGTGATCCATGCAAGCTCGTGTGAATTGGGGGATCTTGGCGAGCTATCTAAATTTAAGCTCCAATAGACATAGCCTAATCACAATCAACAAATGATTCACTTAGGTTCGATCTATTAATTTTAGTTTATTCCACTAAAGAACTAAAATTGAATTATTAAATAAAAATAGAATAAGTTAATATTGCTCATTCATACCCTAGACAATCTTAATGGAGATAGTGTATCCTCGTGAAGAATATCAGTAATCGCCAAAAGCTCATAGACCGCATATAGCTCTCCAAGTTATCATATTTACCCATATGACCACATTTTGAACTTGGATATTTTGATTTGTCCAGAAGCCATATTTCAATAGACACTATTGAAAACTTAACGTTAAGATTTAATATCCAATACCTCAAAATATCCATATGATGATATTCTATTCACATTTAATAAATAGAGCCACAATGTCCATATCTATAAATGAAGTCCTCTATCGATTAACAAATGAATACCATCAAACTATCGAGGATAGACTATGCTATATAATCGTACCCATTGATAGCTCAAATGATAACACTTGTAACCATAAGTCCATCATTTATCTCAGGATTGAGATAGACTCTTCGATTGTCCTCAAGTGAAAACTTTCATCCATTGACGGTTCTGGATAAAGTATTTCACTGTGATCCTATTCAATGCACCTAGTGCACTAGATTCTTTTGCCCAAAGACACTACACTTTGATGATTTTAGACTCATCATAACACATTTGATCTCACTCAAATGCTAGCAAAAGAATCTACAACTTAAACAAGATAAAGGCGCACAACCTTTATCTTAAGTTGTGAATATTATTCAAAACTAACTAAAGAATTGTGTCTACCTCATACATATCCAGATGTACGAACAATTCTTCTTTTCTCATAGTCTTTTGACCTTATGATTATTTACTTTTGACCATTATAATAATTAAACTATAAATGCTATAAGATTTGTTAAACTAGAAATTACTTTATTAATATGAAAAGATTGTCAAATACATTATTACACTCTTGCTATTGAGCATAATCCTAACACCTAAATGTTTTCCCTCTCACACTCACAAAGACATTTTCAAAGGTTGTGTTCTCCTTATACTCAAAGTAAAACTCTCTTATAAGGCTCTCATTAACAACACCAATAGAATTTATCCATGTATCCCAATGTCTTTCATGTAAAGAGTGGTGAATGTAAGAATCCTCAACCAAATCAACACCCCTATCTTGAATAAGCTTCTTGGTTCCCATAACACCTAAGGCTTTCAACTTGTTGGGTTTGGGTTTCTTAGAGGTGGTTGGAGTAGAATTGGGTTTGGCTATGGGTTTTGATAAATGGATAGAATTAGAAACCTTGTTTCTTCCCATGGGTTTGTTGTCAACACTACAAAAAAAACACATGAGTGGAAAAGAGACACAAGTGAGTGTTAGTTGACAAAAATAAACATAAAATAACATATGATGAAATAATGAATCATAAATGCATAAATATTTTTTTTCAAGCACATTGGTACATTTTACCAAATTCAACAAATGCTTTTAACAACAAGATTCATCCACAAATGGAGGAATTGGTTTCAATCACAATTACTATCAACCTTAAAACATGAAGGAATTGGTCGTAACAACAACTACTATTAACCCCACGCAAGAAGGAACTTAATCAACCTCACGCTATGAGGAATTAGTTGTAACTACAACTACTATCAACCTCAAGAATGAAGGAATTCATTGCAATATCAACTACTATCAACCTCAAACTAGGTGAAATTTATTGCCAACACATCCATACAATTATTTCAAGATAGATATCATGCATTCTTATCATTCAATTATTCTAATCTATCAATATGTCAACATGTAACAAAGAAAATCATGTGAACATATCATAAAAGAGAACAAAAGTTTAACATACTATGCTCCCCCTTGATAAGTGCTTTAACTAGGATCAAGATAGAATATTATTCACAATGATATCCACACATTCACACATTCAAGTAATTATAAAATAAATTCAACAAAATAAGCTTCATAAACTATGAGAGATACACCTAGATTTTCAATCACTCTCATAATTCTTCTCAAATTGTTAGAATATCAAAATACTTATAAACAAAAGTGTGTGTGTGTGTGTGTGTGTGTGTGTGTGTGTGTGTGTGAGTTTTGCTTCAAACATATGTAGAGGAGTAATTTGATAATCAACATGCAAATCATATCCACATCTATTCCTCTTAAGCTTTTCCATAAAAGGACCAACCGATTATCATCTGGAATTTTTGCTTTAAAGAGAATAAATTTCAACATATGAGCATGTGTGTGCATGTGGTTTGTCATCCCATTTCTATATTTTAACCCGAGCATTCATGATTTTCAACTATATTCCTTTAAGCCTTTTTTATTTATTTATATAGGCTTTGAATCAAAGATTTTTTTATTGATTCTTTCCAACACTTCTTTGATTTTTATAACATAAACATATACTCTTCATGACGGCTTTCACTCATCACAATATTGTATCCCTTTTCTACTTTGGGCGGCTGCACAACCAAGGTGTGTAGCCTTTTTCATGAAGGTGCTCGTTGAATTCTATGTAGTTGCCGAAGCAAAATGGATACTAACCATAGGTCATCTTAAATGTATTAGTCATAAGACTTCAAGGTGTATCCACAACTTACATATTTTCAAACTCAACTTACTACAACAAAACATACAAGAGAAGCAAAGTGCATTTTTGAAAACCAAGTTTTATGGCTTACAAGCATATGATCTAAAAGCAATAAAATAGATGTACTTAAGATCATTACTTCTCAAGAGAGTAGCTTTCAAAGAATATGAAGCTCATATTTTTCAAAACATATGTCACTCATCATTCAAACGAATATTTCTCACATCATATATAAGACCTTTATGAACAACATCCTATAAGATCTTTAGAGAGCAAATGTCAATGAGAACCATATGTATATTATACTAAGTTATCTAAAAATGACATGCTACATGATGTAGTGCAAACAATGAGTTGACAGATGAAAACAAAGTATGCAAGCATTAGGATATAGAAATACCTTAGCAAGCATTTTTCATCAAACGCCAAGTCTTCGCCCTTTTTATGAGCTCTCTTGGCTTGTTTTTCCTCATGACTACAAGTTATTGGTGTGTCATCCCAAGAAAACAAAAACTAAGCATTTTCAACTACAACAAAATATAAAAAAGACTTTCTCTAAAAGTCTTAACAAACAATCAGCACCATATAGTTTCCAAAAATGAACTTCTCATAAAGTTAACCAATATATTTTGACTATCATAACAAATATGTGAGATAACTAAGTTCATGTCAAGTTGTAAGGAAATAAAGCTAGCTAGCTAAAATTCTCAACAACTTGACACTACTCTTTAAGCTAACTCACATATGCAACTTACGTAATAGTAAGAGCACTCACCCATGACTCATTTGGTCTTGGGTGAACTTACTGATCCAGCCAAAAATGTTAGATTATTGCATGTTAGATTAGTTAGTCTAATTTTAGTTGCATCATAGTTATTAGCCTTTCAACTCAACCATCAATCTTTACCTTATTTATGCTTAGTTTTAGTTTAATAGTAGTTAACTAGTTTTAGCCATTTGATTTCCTTTTCCCTGAGGACGATACCCTTATTTACCATTGTACTCGTTTTGCAAACATTTTGAGGTAGTTAAAGTTTTTATAAATATTTTTGACGAGCATTTTCTAACGACAAAAACGCTCTCGTCAAAATGGTGATGCTGCCAGGGAAAGGTGTCAATTAGGTGGCTAATCTTAGTTATCTACTTTCTTAGTGATTTTAGCTTTCGTTTGTTTCTTTTTATGCTTTGGTAGTTTTTGTTTTTCTTTTGTTTCAGGATTCTATGGATTTTTTCACACAAAATCAGAAGAACTGTTGTGCAAGAGATGATCCCAAGCAAGGGAAGTGGGAAAATAGTGTACGTGCTCTTGTGCAAGCATTTGAGATGGAGGCTAATAGGGATGAAGATCGCCAAATAAAACAAGAGCGGCACAAGAAATTGGAAAAGAAAATCTACTTACTTCAAGAGGAGTTGGTGGAAACCTCCCAAGAGAAAGATGAAATGAAGGAAGATTTTGAAAGAAAGTTAAAGCTCATGGAAAAGGAGTTTGAAAACAAGGAGGCCTTGGGAGAGGTGAAAGTAGAAGAGCTTGAAATGAAAAATAGGAAGCTCACTCTTGAAGTAAACTTACTTAAGACGGAGAATGGTACACTTCAAAAGATGATAGGGGAGATCTCTAACAAGAACAAGGAGTTTGAAGCACATATTGAAACCCTTGAAGCTGATGATAGTATACCCCTAAAGGATTTTATTGAGATCAAGGAGGACTTTTCCAAGAGGATGCGACTAATGCAAGCAGAAATTGAAACAAGGGACAAGGTGCAGGGAAAAATCGATATAAAACGCAGCAGAAGAAACGAAAAATAGATTTCGTATGGTTTTAAAATTTTTCTC
Source organism: Dipteronia sinensis (assembly GCA_033220585.1). NCBI lineage: Eukaryota > Viridiplantae > Streptophyta > Magnoliopsida > Sapindales > Sapindaceae > Dipteronia > Dipteronia sinensis. The sequence continues at coordinate 26,269,567 of CM065643.1, read as the reverse complement.
AAAGTTGAACCTTAACCTTTTAATTAATTAAACTCAAATATATACGGTTAGAGTTAAATACCTCTTGACGCGTGATCCGATTGACTTACGTCGATTGGTAATCCGTAAAATCTTTTCCGATGCCCATGAACAGTACCCGCGTGAACAGTGATTGTGAACAGTACCCGCGTGAACAGTGATCGTGAACAATACCCCCGCCGTGAACAGTGATCGTGAACAGTACAGCGAGATCTTCCAATCCAAACACGTACGTGAATCACCTAGGAGCGTGGTCTCCCTTTTTCTTTGAATTGCAAACCTGAGAATGGATGAACAAAGTTTTCTTTTTCTTTTGTTAGTCACAAAACAATCAAAAGAAGACAAAAATTATTCCGGTCACTTTTGAGTTCTCAATCTAATGATCGAAACTCGCGTGAACCTAATTCGATGTTGTACACACAAGCTTATTGATGAACAAGCAATCAGTGTACTATCAAAGAATAATCTCTTCTCTCTTTTATGTTTAGTAGAATAAAAATTATCCTTTTCTATGAATTGAGAAGAAGAAGAAAAATTGAATCATTCAATCAACTATATTGTGGCCGAATTCTATATGTGGTATTATTTAGGTGGCCGAAATTTTGCTTCCTCATCTATTTAGGATTGCCGAAATCTTCCTCTAAATGGACTAGGGTTGCCGCAAATCACATACCAAAAAGAGTTTGTGTTGCACCCTAATTTCCATCAACCATTAGACTTCAAAACCTAATCCAACTCATAGATATTTTTATTCTTTTATTGACTAAATAAAAAGACTTCTTATTTGATTAAATAAATAAAATTATTTATTTATTTTCTTATCAAACAAGTCTTTTACTTTTAATATACTACTACCAATAGTATAACTTTAGGAAATATATTTCCTGATCAGAAAAAGATTTGTTTCTTAATTAAACAATTAATTAATAAATTAATTAATTCTTATTTAATTAAAACAATGAAACAAAATAATATATTAGGTTAATATATACACCTTGCCGCCCCACTTATATAAATGGGCCATATATTATTTTCTTATTTCATTTAATCCATTGGACTTTAAATAAAAGCACACATGTGAACCAGACCCATTCTTACTAAAAGAAACAAGCCCACATGTCTCATTTTAATATATTAATATAATAGTGCAGCCCATTAATTAAATAATAGACATATTATATTCTTGATATATTAAAAACAATTCTAGATGGACCCTTAAATCGGCCCGGTAGAATATATCAAGTGATCCATGCAAATACGTGTGGATTGGGGATCTTGGCGGGCTATCTAAATTTAAGCTTCAATAGACACAACCTAATCACAATCAACAAATGATTCACTTAGGTCCAATCTTATTAATTTTAACTCATTCCACTAAAGAGCTAAAATTGAACTCTTAAATAAAGATAGAATAAGGAGATGTTTCTCATTCATACCCTAAACAATCTTATAGGAGATGGTGTATCCTCGTGAATAATATCAGTAATCGCCTAGAGCTCATAGACCGCCTATAGCTCTCCAAGTTACCATATTTCCTCATATGACCACATTTCGAACTTGGATACTTTGACTTGTCCATAAGCCATGTTTTCAATAATCATTATTGAAAACTCAACGTTGAGATTTAATATCCAATACCTCAAAACATCCATATGATGATATTATACTCTCATTTAATAAATGGAGCCACGATGTCCATATCTATAAATGAAGTCCTCTATCGATTAACAAATGTATACCACCAAACTATCGAGGATAGACTATGCTATATAATCGTACTCATTGTTAGCTCTAATGATAACACTTGCAACCATAAGTCCATCATTTATCTCAGGATTAAGATAGACTCTCTGATTGTCCTCTTTAATGAAAAGACTTATATCTAGTGACGGTTCTAGATAAAGTATTTCATTGTGATCCAGTTCAATGCACCTAGTGCACTAGATTTTTTTACTCGAAAACCTTTCGATGATTTTAGACTCATCATATTCATTTGATCCCACTCAAATGCTAGTAAAAGAATTCTACAACTTTAACAAGATAGAGGTGCCCAACCTTTAACTTAAGTTGTGAACGTTATTCAAGACTAACTAAAGAATGGTGTCTACCTCATACATATCCGAATGTATGAACAATTCTTCATGTCTCATAGTCTTTTGACCTTATGATTATTTACCTTGACAATTATAATAATAAATGCTATAAGTAATTGTAAGAATCAGAATTCACTTTATTAATATGAGAAGATTGTCAATTACAATATTACACTCTTTCCATTGAGCATAATCCTAACACAAGGCCTTGGAGATAATGAAGAAGAAGGAACTTGACCACCTTACGAAGCTTTCACAAGCTAAGCAAGAAATTGAGGCAATGCAAGAAGCGGTTAGACTTCCAAAAGAAGAGAAGATTGCCATAAGTCAAGAAAATCCAAGTGCCAATGTTAAAAAGCCAAACCCTAGCATAGCAAAGAGGAGGAAAGCCAACAAGAAGAGGATGCATCCTCCACCTCCAACAACGACCCACCAAAAAGGTATCATTCCTAACCGTATCTCCGTTTGCCACCATTACCATAAGATAGGCCACATTTGACCATCTGCCCAAGAATATGTAAGACAAGGCACTCGAGGGAGTGTTAAACATAGAGAGAGATATAGGAATGTTAGGAATAAAAGGGTAGAGAAACCTAGGAATAGGAAGAGTTCACCTAGGGTTAAGAAGATTTGGGTAAGGAAAGACTTGGTTGACCAAGTTAGACCCAAAGCCATGAAAAAGGGGAAGTTAACTCGACTTGTTTGGGTTGTGAAAAAGAACCAATTTCCAAACTTAGTAAAGCCTCATTTAGTTGATAACACCCCTAGCACAAGTACATAATATAGAAAATTCGTTTGTGCATCCTATTTTAATGCTTTCTTTTGTTTTAAAATTGCACAATCTATTTTTCCTTCTTTTATCTATTATTTCTCTCTCCCTTGTGTGTGAATTTGTGCTTGTTAATTGTGAAGAGACGAAGAACTAGGTTTGGGGGTAAAATTTATTGTGGGATGTATTTAGCTTGTTTAGATTGTTTCTTTGTAATAATGAGTGGTGTTGCATGTTGTGGTTAGGCAAGGGCATCTATTTAGGAAAATCTTGCTTACCAGAACTTTTTAATATGTGTTTTAGTGTGGCAGATAATCTACAGCTTCTAGAGGAAGCGAATTTTTACAGCTTGTGTTTCAATGCGAGGCTCTTCATCTCTTGGTAGGAAACAATGACAACCTGTGCGTCTTGGAGGGACAAGCAGGCCAAGAGTGCTCATAAAAAGAGCGAGAGCCACACCTTCATAGGAGAATTGCTAGGATGCAACCACCATCGGTTTTAGAATTCTAAACCTTTATTGCTTTTAGTTTACTTGTTTTCCTTGAATAATTTTTGTGATGTTGGGATAATTGTGTTAAGAGATATTTGGATGATATATTTTTGTGAACATATTGATCATATACTTGAATTTTTGTATTAATTGATTTTTTTCATTCTTGATAAATTGAGCCAAAGGCTCTTGTGGATACATATGTGAGTGTACATGTTCATATTGCACATATATAGCCCCACACGGTTTGGAGGTGGTTTTGATTGCTCACATTTTTTATAGGTTTTGTGCATATAGTGATACTCGGTTTGGGGGTCATCATGCCCCCACTCCGTCATTTTTTTTTAAAGAAATGCTTGGTGTTGATTTGTGCTTAAATGTCAAAATTGCATGATTGCCTTATTTTATGATTGAGCCATGTTTGAGTCTTTTATTTTGTTGGGCATTGATTGTGCATGATTAGTGCCTAAATATTTTTTATGTATGTGTCTAGTTAGGTGCGTGCCGCTAGACCGTGCTCTCTTGTCTTCAACATTGAGGACAATGTTGGGTTTTGGTTTGGGGGTGTAGACGCCTTATTGAGTCATTTTTTTGTTCTTGAGTCATTTTTGTTATCTTTTTGGTCCAAAATTGTTATCTTTTTGGTCCAAATTTTTCAAAATTGTCGTAAAGGCCAAATTTTTCGAGCTTTGATTAGCTTGGTTGTGATGCTTTGAGCGTGTGCTTTTGGCGAGTGTATGTATGCATGTTGAGCTTGTGTAGTAGCTACTTGTCACTCTAGGGTCTCACTTGCACGTTATTGGCTAGTCCCATCCTTTTTGTGCTTAAGTTGAGGGGACTCGGTGCTCTTGCACCTTGTTCTAATAGTGGAGACACCTGTGAGTTCACAAACACAAGCCTATAAAAAGCGCATTGAGTGAATAATTGTTCTATTCTATAAACACTCTTCTCATCCTATGTGTCACATGCTATAGAACATACAACTCATACATATAGTAGACTACAGGATGGATGTATTCATTCCCTTGATAGACTTGTTGTGGAAATGATCTTAGGCAATGTGTGTGCAATTAGCTACTTAAAAAGCATAAACACATTCATATGTCCCTTATGTGTGCTCCATAGCCAATTTTGAGGCCAAACACTTACCTTTTCTTTTGGTACCACATTAAACCATATAGCCATAAGCCAAACACAAACCAACCCTTTAATTACCAATCATGTGGGTGGTGTGTGTGTGTGGGTGTGTAAGTGGTGGGAAAGGTGCAAGCTCTAATGTGGAAATATCATGTATTTAGGCAATTATGTAAATTGTGCAAGAAATTGCTCAAAAATGTAAAAGTGCCAAAAAGTGCACTTAGAGCCAAAGTGTCCAATTGTTAGATGTTACTGTGCAAAACAATGAAAGAAAAAAAAGGCAAAAAGCAAAAAGAAAAGAAAAGAAAAATCAATGCAAAAGGAAAAGAGAAAAAAGAATGATCCTTGAAAGTAATTGTAAAGTACTCACAATGTGGAGTACAAAATTGTGAAGCACAAATGTGTTTAAGTGAATGCCTAGACGCTAACGTGTAAATGTTAAGTAGAGCTTGGTATGGGGTGTGCGTGAGTATGTTAAGCATGATTGGTGATTTTTGAACTCATATTTCCTTATTTCTTTGTTCACCACATTATACCACATGGCCCCATTACAACCAAAAGAAAAGTCCTTTTTGATCCATGATGAGTCTAGATTGGGAATGTTTGTTGAAGCATGATCTTTCACATTCATGGCATAAGTGAATCCTTCTTAGGCTAGTTCACAGACATTATCCGTTTTTCAATTTACATGTATGCAATGTTTTAGATTTATATGCATAAATTACATCTTTGTATACCTTGTTTGAGTGTGAACTTAGGACTCTGAGTGAAAAAAAAAAAGAGACTCCATGAGAGGCTAGAGTTGAAGCAAATTACGCTCGAGGTGTGAGAGTGAGTAATTCTCGATACGAGAGTACTCTTAGGTGTGGGATTCGTGATTGTGCGAGTTTCCCTTTAGTGCCTTCGAGTTGCTTTAGATTATATTGCATATGTCTACTTCTCTCTATCACACATCCTTGCATCTCATCATCGGTTGGACTTGCGACAATTTGAATTGTTTGCTTTCGAGTCTAGAAAAGATTTATTTAGAGTCATGTTTATTGTGTTGTGGGTCTTTCTTTTTTTGTCTTGAGTTTGCTCGAGGATGAGCAAAGGTTTGGTTTCGGGGTATTTGATCGAGCCGAAAATGTCATACATTTTGGCCCTCATATCCTTTCTCTTTGTCTTTTGCTTGGGTATTTTTATGTGTATTTATGGCTTTTTTGTTGATATTACAGGCATTAAGTGCAAAAAGCAAGAAACGAGATCAAAAATGAGATTTGGTGACAAAAGGGCAAAATATTGTAAAAACAGTATGTGCAGATCATCCAAATTCAAAGAGTTATATCTCCCTCCTTAGATTGAACCATGTTTCGAATTGCATAGATTCAGAAAGCCCCGGGAGTCTAGTTTCCCACGATTTTTACAGATTGTGATTCCGAATTTTCTAGAGGAAGTTATGGCCATTTTAGTAACTGTTGCGCGGCTGTCCACGGGTACTGCACGGGTAACCTACCCGTGCAACTCACCAAAACCCGAAATTTGATCACTCGGGCATGAGCAAACTGCACGGGTACTGCACGGGTCACCTACCCGTGCAGTTACCCATGCACTGCACTTTCCAGCACCAAAAATGACGGGTTTTAAGCAATTTTTAGAGGGGCAATGATGTCTTTTCCGGCCCAGATCGTGCCCTAACCTCCCAAGCATATAAATACACCAGTTTTATGATTTAAATCTCTTCTTCTTCTCTCCTCTTCTCTCTCATACACTCTCTTCCCTTCTCTCATACAATTCTCTCCCAAGAACACTAACCTCACAAAATCTAACCATCATCCTCACCTACTCAAGGACATTGGAGATTGGAATCAAGTTTCAAGAAATAAGGAGTTTCTCAACATGGGTCTTCTCTATCTCTCTTCTCATATTTATTTTATTATATTTGTCATGAGTAGCTAGATATCCCACTAAGGGATTGATGTGAAACACTTATGGATGTTGGGCTTGTAATGAACCTTATATTTTCTATCAATCTATCATATATGTTTCATTCATTGTTTTAATTGAATTCAAGGATGATTTGTATTTGATTGTACATGACCCTCTTTGCAAATTTTTTGAGGATTTATTTGAGTAGATAATTTGGTATACATGATGCTAGGTTTTCTTATGCTCATTTGAATGGAAGGATTGAACAATTGTACATGATTTGAGTGAAATCCGGACACATTAATCTCAACTCTATCTAATCTCAAATGGGTAACTAATCCTATACATGATTTGATTGGTTGTTTGTGAGAGATTAAGCATCAACACCATACATGATGGGTTGGTGAATTTAAACAAAGAGATTAGTCCTTTATTTGATAGATATTCATTCATTGCACAACCATTTGTGGGTGGCCAATACTATACATGATGGGTTGGACACTCATAAATGGTATACAACCAATCCTATACATGATTTGATTGGTTACATAAGATTAAAGTGCATTCATGTGAGTTCCTACATTACCCATATTCACTTGTTGGATCCATCAATACCTTAGTTCCCACTACCATACATTAACACTAATTGCATTTTAGATTAGTTAGTCTAATTGTAGTTGCATCATAGTTATTAGCCATTCAACTCAACCATCAATCTTTACCTTATTTATGCTTAATTTTAGTTTAATAGTAGTTAACTAGTTTCAGCCATTTGATTTCCCTTTCCCTAAGGACGATACCCTTATTTGCCATTGTACTCATTTTGCAAACATTTTGAGGCATTTAAGGTTTTTATAAATATTTTTGACGAGCATTTTCTAAAGACAAAAACGCTCTCGTCATAGGTCTAAAACGTGTTGATGTGGCAAGCCTGGGCACACAGTGCGTGAGTAGGGTACCCGCGCAAAGACCCGTGCACTGACACTTTAGCTGCTACACTCTTATGTTCGCTAGTAGCTGCGTTGGTAGGACCAGTGCAGTACCAGCGATCTAGGCAGTTTGGTCTTTTCAGGAGGATTTCTGATCTTTGGTTGGTGGGTCGATTGATCGTGCCTAAATTGTTGTATATTTCGGCCCTCATTTCCTATTCCTTTGTCTTTTCTTGTGTATATTTTATGTATATTTTATGTCTAATAGGCTCGTTGCTGCTAATTGCAGGCAATATATGTAATTCTGGTGTTAAAAGCGTTTTGTGGGAGTTTTGGTCGAAAAATGGGTAAAAAGTGGTTGAAGGAAAGACAAAGGGTCATCAGCAACTCTAAGAGTGCGGATCAAGTGCGGGTCACAACCGCACTCCAACCGTACTCCTTCCCACAGTCGGGACCTGATTCATGAAGGAAAGATAAAGTGCGGGTCATCCAACCGCACTGTTGCTCAAGACAAAGAGTTGAATTTGCACCTGACGTTAGAGTGTAGGTACAGTTCGGGTCAAGTGCCGGTCAAGGCAGTTGGATTCGCACCTGATGATTAAAGTGCAGGTAAAGTGCAGGTCAGCCAACCGCACTCCACCCGCACTCTGCGCGCGACAGCTTCTGTTTTCAAGCTTAAGTGACCTATTTTTCCATCCCCTATAAATAGAAAAGCATGGGAACGAACCAAAGGACTCCCATATCTCCCAACACTTGTATTTTCTATTTCCTTTACATAGTCTAAGCTAGAAACACATCTCTCTCTCATCCAAGTCATCTATACTCAATCAAAGGCAACTAGGAGACTTGGATTCAAGCTTCAAGGAAGGAGATCAATCTTCAAGGGTTTTCTCTCTACACTCTCTCTTAGTTTATTGGTTTGTAATAGAACATGAGTAGCTAAAATACCCCACTATGGGGTTGATGTTATTTGTTTGATGGATATTTGGGCTTTGTAAATAAACTCTATATGTTATATTTATTCTATCTCTATATTTTATTTCATTGCTTGAATTGATTTCCATTATTGATTTGCTTGGATACACCCTCTTTGCATGTTGAATTGGATTACTTGAGTAGGCAATTAGGTTGTATAATGCTCCATTGAATGGAAGGATTTCCGGAAATCCGGCTCTACAACCATGCCCTTAATCTAATCTTGAATTAGTGGCTTTCACTATACACTCTAGGTTAGCCACTTGTGAGAGAATTAGAAGCCTCCACTATACACCCTAGGTTGGCTACCTTAGTGATTTTACGAGAACTAACCTTCAAGTAGAATTCGGTTGATAACCTCGAACCTCATCCAATCTCAAACAGGTGGCCTTCACTATACACCCTAGGTCGGCCACTTGTGAGGGAATTGGAAGCCATCACTATACACCCTAGGATGGCTACATTAGTAATAGGTTGAGCCATAGCTAGATAGATGAGCATTCATGGAAAAAGTCCCGAATGAGTAACTAGCCATTGTTGGTTGCTTAGGAGGGATTAATCGCTAGTAGGAGGTCTTCGCTATACACCCTAGGTTGACCGCTTGCTAGAGATATATACCAACACTGTACACCCTAGGTTGGTTACATTTGTCAAAACGTGCTTAATTGAGAGTTTGTTACAATTGCCCCAATATTCACTTACGAGTCTATCAACTCCGTAGTTCCATCATCATACATTCATCACTCCATTTTCATCCCATTTTATTTACTTTCATAGTTTAGTTTATATTATATTTTCATTCACCATCACTTTTACTGTTATGCATACTAGTTATATTAATCCTAATCTTATCACCGCTACCCCGATCTCAGTCGATGACACCTGTGCTTACCGCTTTACTCGTATTTATACTTGTGAACGCATCGCATATGTTTTATAAATTGTTTTGATAGACGGTTTTCTAACGGCGAAAATCTTCTCATCAAATGGCGCCGCTGCAAAGGATCGGTGTGCGTAGTCATGATTAGATTAGTTTTAATACTATTAGTTTATTAGTTGTTTTTATTTTTGTTAGTTTCTTTTTATTGCTTTGGTAGTTTTTGTTTTTTGTTTGTTTCAGGACTCTATGGATTCCTTTTGGCAAAATTCAGAGTCAAGCTACAAGCCTAACGAGAATACCTACATCTCGTCATTCCAGTCAAATTCCGTAGAAGATCAACTAATAAATTTCATGAAAAATCATGTGTGAGAGACTAAGCAGATGATAGCTTCTCAACAAGAGACTCTAGCCTTCATAGAAGAGAAAACCACCCAAATGCTCGAATCCGCCCAGCAGTCCACCCCGGTAAATCAGAGTTGTTTCCAAGTTAAAGCAACCAAACCGATGGATTCCTCCAATTTCTTAAAAGAAGACATGTATAAGCTCCGAATAGAATTTGACGTGGAGCGAAGCAAGAGAATGGACGAGATGGACATGATGATCAAGATGAACCAGGAGCTCATAAGCGTGAGCACAGAGCTAGTGCTGGAAATGGGTGTGTTGAAGGAAGAGAATAAAGCACTTCAAGAGAGAGAAGCCTTGGGAATGGAAAAGGCGAGTAATCTCCAAGAGTTGAACTAGAAACTATTATTTGAAGTGAAGATGCTCAGGGTTGAGAATGGTACTCTCAAGAAGACAAATGGCGAAGTCTCCGACAAGAATAAAGAATTGGAAGAACGAATTGAGAGATTTGAAGCCGAAAAGAGTACCGCATCGAAGGATTTGGAGAACTTAGTGAGGCTATCAAAAGATTTTGAAGATGAGATAGCTCACAAGTCAATGAAGATGCAAATGGAGGTTAATCAAAAAGCCAATGCCTTAGAGGAAGCAAAGGTAGCACTAAGCAAAAAGGATGAGGAGGTCAAGGCGTTACAAGTGAAACAAATCAAACACGTCCTAAAGACCACGCATCAAAGGGGAGTTCCTCTAACTCTAATATCTTTTGCTATGAATGTTCTAGGATAGAGCATTTTAAGGCTAAAAATTACAAGCCAAATCAACATAGGAAAACTAGAGGTCCTAGGAATATGTGGAGTCCACCTAGGGTCAAGCAAATATGGGTAAGGAAAGACCAAGTGCACTTATATAGAAACATGAAAAAGGAAAAGATAATGAAGTCACCTAAATTTTTTTGGGTAGTGAAAAATAGAGAAATTCCTAACTTGGTCAAACCACCCTTAGAGGACCCTAGCCTCTCCATGAATGCATCCCATTGAATAATTTTGATGCACGTAGTTAGTTTTATGTTTTATGTTGTTTAAATTCAATAAATTGTGATGTTGCATAGTTTTGTTCGAATGCTATATTTTGTGGATATTTGCACATTGAATTTATTGATTATATTTGTGGATGAAAGAGCTGGAGGCTCTTGTGCAAGTATGAATGCATGTGCTTTATATTGTTTAATTCAGTTTGGGGGTTGTTCATGCCCCCATTCCGTCAATTTTGATAAAATGCTTGATGTTAAGCTTGACGTTAAGCTTGACTTGTGCTTCAATGATATATTGCATGAATTGCCTTTATTTTGTGAGCCTTGTTTGAGTCACGTTTACTTTGTTGGGGCATTGATTGTGGTTGATTAGTGCCTAGGTTTGTTTTGAGTCATGTTAGGTGCGTGCCGCTAGGCCGGATTCTCTTGTCTTCAACATTGAGGACAATGTTGGGTTTTGGTTTGGGGTTGTAGACGCCATTTTGAGTCGTCTTTTGTGTCTTGAGTCATTTTTGTGTCATATTGTCGAAAAAGTTGCTGCTTAGCCAGAATTTTGAGCTTATTTAGCTTGGTGAGATACCTTGAGCATAGTGTTTCTGGCGAATGTGTGTATGCTTTGTGTACTTATTCAATAACTCTTAGTCACTTTAGGGGTCACACTTGCACTTCATGGGCTAGTCTCATCTTTTAGTGTCCAAGTTTAGAGAACTCGGTGCTCAAGCGCCTTGTTCTAATAGTGGAGATATCCTTTGTGAGATCGTAAACACAAGCTAAAAGCGTGTATATTTGAGGGAAAATGTTTTTCAAATCTGTAAACACTATTCAAACACAATGCATAGTCTCACTACATCAAAAATCATCATTTGTCATTAAACATGCATCATATATGTGGACTGCTTGACGGAAACTTTTATTCCCTAGGTAGATTGATCCTTTGAAGTGATATAAGGCAATGTGTGTTTTAGCCACTCAAAAAGCCTAAATACTTCCCATTCCCGTAATATGTGTGCTCCCAAGCCAATTTTGAAGCCAAACACATATAGACTTTTCAATTCTACACCCACGTTATCCATAACCCAAGCAACCTAAACACTTAGCCAACCCTCTCTTAATTGATCTTGTTGAGGCTTAGGAATGTAAAGTTGTGCTTTAATTTGATAAATGGCATATACCTAGGCAAGAGTAATGAGTTGTGAAAATGTGCATAGTAAAAAGGCATGAAAAGAGAAGAAGCAAAAAGTAACAAAAGAAAAATATGCTTCAAATGCCTTGTGTAAATTGTAAATGCTACTCAAATGGGTAACATGAGTAGTTAAAGATTGCACGTAGAGTCTAATTATATGTCTGGACGCCATATTGTATATGGAAGTGGAGTTGCACGAGAAATTAAATGCTTAAGTGGAGAATGTATTGCCTTAACTTGGTTGATTAGTGCTTGTGCCTAAATTTCTTATTCTTCTAATCACCATTCACTGTGGCCACGTTACAACCAAATGGAAAAGACCTAGTTGATCTTAGGGGACGTATAGATTGGGAATATTAGTTAATGAATGCTCTTTCCACCTTCATGACAAGTGATTCTTTTATAAGACTCACTCACTGAAAACAACGTTTATTCTACACTAAATGTATGCAACTAAGTTGATTCAGTTACATAAATTCGTTGGCATACATGTTGCATGAGTTTGAACCTAGGTTCTGAGAGGAAAGATAAGAGAGAATCCATGTGAGAACCTAGCGTCGAAGCGAATTATGCTCGAGGTGTGAGAGTGAGTAGTTTTCTGAGGCTAGGGCATTTTAAGTGTGGGATTCGTGTTGTGCCAGTTTCCCTTAGGGTGCCTTCGAGTTGTTTAGAACATTTTGTATATGCTCATTCCTCACTCCCATTTGCTTTTGCGTATCTCTCCGCTAGTTGGTTCTGCAACAAGTTTTTCTTTGTGTCTAGGAAAGATCTTAGTTCGAGTCATTTTTAGTTTGTGTCTTATTTGTTTTGTTTTGAGTTTGCTCATGGACAAGCAAAGGTTTGGTTTGGGAGTGTTGCGCTGGTATGGACCAGTGAAGTTCTGAAGCTTGAGAGTGCGCGTGTTCTGCGTGGATAGGGACCCGCGCACCTACTAGCGCACTAGAGCCTTCCTTCTTGATTCTTTTAGCTTGTTTTTCGTTCGAATTCTCCTTTTTACTTCTCCAAGACCAGAATTGCACCTATTGCCTGTAAACACAATAAAAGAGCCCATAAGACATGAAAACATGCTTGAAAACAAGGCAAAGGACAAGGAATGAGGGCCAACATATATAACAATTTTGGCGCGATCAGTGGGGAAATTATGGTAACGATTGGAGAATTCATTGGGCATCTTGGCAAAGGCAGTGTAAAGGAAAATGTAAAGGTGGTATGGGTTTTCGTGATCTCTCTATGTTTAACAAATCCTTCCTAGCAAAATAGTGTTTGAAGCTTATTAAGAGACCGAATTCTTTGGCAGCTAAGGTTTTGAAAGGTTGCTATTACCTGAAGTCTACTATGCTTTCAGAAGATTATAAAAAGACTGGCTTACAAATTTGGATGAGTTTGAGATAGGGTTGTGAGTTACTGGAGGCCGGGGTATGGTGGCAGATTAGAGATGGGAAGTCGGTTCGTGTGTTACGAAGATAGATGGATTCTCGGTTCTTTACTTTTTAAGGGTGTGTCACAGAGGACTCGAGAAGATATTACACATGTTAGTCAATTAAAAACGCAAATAGGGGCTTGGAATGTTATGTTAATTCGTGAGCTTTTTGGAAAGAATGATGCCGATAGCATCCTTAGTATCCCAGTTTCAAGTTCTCATCATGCTGACTCTCTTGTTTGGCATTCAAAGAAAAATGGTGTGTACATTGATAAGAGTGGTTATAAGTTTGGTATAAATGTGATGGCTGCGCCAAGTACCTCTAGTTTAGGAGGTTCGGAAGGATGGTGGAAGAGTATTTGGTGCATTAATGTGCCAATAAAAATTAAAATTTTTATTTGGAGGGCCTGCCATCATTGGCTGTCATCGATGGATTGCCTTCTTAAAAGGGGTGTCAAGGTAGAGATTATGTGTCCTTAAAGTTCTTGTCAGCCGGAAACTATTGCACATGCTTTGTGGAGGTGCCGGGTTTTGAAAGAGGTCTTTTCATCCTACAATTTCATGAAAGGTCTCTAGAGTGCATATAATATACATTTCCGAGATTTTTTTCACAAGTGTACCTGTTCTCTACTTGAGGATGAGCTAGTTTTACTGTGTATACTATTGTGCCAGAGCTGGCACATTCAAAGTCAGGTGGTACATAATTTTAACCATATTTCCAATGAGCATGTCCTAGATTGGTGTCGTGACTATCTGCTTGGGTTTCGTAAAAGGAATGCTTGTGATATAGTTACTCAGGGAATGTCCACTACTAGGCAAGTTTGATGGAGTCCACCTAAGGGTTTCTTTAAAATAAATACTGATATGGCACTGCTTAAGGATTAGAATCGTATTGGAATATGTGCAATTATACGTAATGCAAAAAGGTTGGTTATAACATCTTTAGTGCAAAGGATTGAAACAGGTTATACACACGAAATGGCGGAAGCTATGGCGATCTTGAGAGGGATCGAGCTTGCTGTTGATACTGGCTTAGTACCAGTGGTTATGGAGTCTGAAGCTCTTTGTGTGGTAAACCAAATTGCTTATGGTGAGTCTTCGAAGGTGGATGTTGGTCTGGTTGTGAGTGATATTTTGGTAAGGCTACTTACTTTTTTAGTTTCCTCTATTATATATGCTTCCAGGCAGACAAATGGTATTGCCCATTCTCTTGCTAAGATGGCGTTAACTATTGAGGAGTATTGCTTTTGGAGGGTGAAAATACAGCTCTAAGCGTGTGTCTACAACCTAGAGGGGGGGTGAATGGGTTGTTAATCGATTATTACAAACTTTTTCGATTAGTCAATATTAAACATATAACCCAATTAATATACAAAATCAAGTAAAAGTGCGGAAATATAAAGAACACTTGATTTTTACGTGGAAACCCTTCAACTAGGGAAAAACCACGGGCTATCCTTCTAGCCACACACAATCACAGAAATCCACTATATGAGTAAAATATTACACCCTCAAGTGATACTCGGATTCTCACTCTCGATAACCTTAGGCTATGGACACTACCACTCGCCACTCTTGGTTCAATCCCTAGTGATATCCCCTGATACACTACTCTTCGCGTGAGCACCTCCTACTCTACCCCACGGGCGTTTTACAGTGGCTCTTGACCAGTGCTTGCCAACCACACATTGGTTGCAAGACTTCAATGCTTGTGCAACTTCACCCCGAAGCTACAAGACTTTGACTCAATGAAGAGTATAAGGTCTAAGTGAACAATCAATGAATGCTCAACACAAAGTATGTTAGACCAAACATACAATGCTTAACTAGATGTAAATAATGCAATACAACATCCTAGTTATCAAATAATGCCTACATGTACACACATGAGGTCCCAATTAGTTGTAGAGAAATTTTAACAACCTAATTGTCAATTAAATTCACATAACATTCATAAACTTGACTAGATGCACAAAGTCAACCTAATCATCAATTAAGCATACATGAATATTTATGGATTAGCTATCTAGGCATATATGACCTAATAATGCAAGCTATCACGAACAAACACAATCAAATATTCATGAACATTAACTAGTTGATTAAAACACAATTTCTCAACCTAGTTATCAATTAATCACACATGAATATTTATGACCTAGCTTTTAGGCAAAAATGACCTAATCAATTAAGCTATCACAAACAAACTCAATCATGTTATAAAGACTCATAAATATGCAATAAGGTAGAGTCTAGGCATTTAATCATGCAATAAATACCTAATCTAGAGTAAGTAGAACAATAAATGATGTTCAAAGAAGTTCTTGCTTACCTAGTCATGAAACAATGAAGACCCATGCTCAAATGATGTTGAATGATGCAAGATGGAGATGGGTTTTGGGTTTGGAGAGTCAAAAATGCTTTCTTGAAGCTTTCTCTCTCTAGGAGCTCTAACCTCTCTCTAAAAATGATTTTCTAATCTCTTGGTCGGCCAAGAAGAGAAGAGGGAGAATATATATGAAGCCCTAGTTAAAACTACATCGTTTTGAACTTGGGAAACTGAATCCCGTCAAAACAGCTCTGCGTACCGCGGTTCAGGCATGTGTCTAGACCGCGGTATATATACCAGTGCACCGTCTGGACAACACCGCGGTTAGGACCGCTATGCGTGCAAGTGGGCCGCGCTAAAGGGAAAAATCTCTTTTTAACACTCAAGAAAAATGTCCTATCTTACAGGAATGTTGTGCAAGTGTGAAGTGAGTGAAATGCACACAAAATGAAGCACAATTAACATGCAAGACATGTTAGCAATTTAGATACAATGCAAGATATGATATCTAATGCAAGCCAGTGAGTGTGTTTGAAAAGGATGCACACACATATAAACAATAAGGAACACAAATGCAAGATAAACAAAACATGCATGAAGTGTGTGTGTGCACCTAAACTCTTCAAGAGACAAAGTCAAGTGAGTATACATTTTGCTCTTGAAGTCATGGAGATGCTTGGAAGCTTGCCATCACGGACCTAAGCTACCCATTACATAATCATCCCCAATGTGGTGTGGTTTGTCATGAAATAAGCCAATCATAAAATCGAGGTCCTTACAATCTCCCCCTTTGGCTATTTCATGACAAAACAACCACTCACAAACAATCCTCACAAAATAAAACAAAGCTATTGTCCATGATCACTTCTACATTACAAAAGAGATACCTAGAATCTAAACCTTCAATATCTTCAATCTCTTTGTAGAATTGTCATTGTACCTACACACAATAGCAAGAAGCACTTTCCAAGAACAAGTGCAAGTAACGGTGAACAAATAATAACAAGCATTGCACTCAAATACAAATAAAGCAATACAAAGAATGCATGTGCAATGCTCCCCCTAAAAGGTTACTCTCTCTCATGAGGCTTTTCCCCTCAAAGCATAAACAATGCTCCCCTTATATCTCTCACTCCCCCTATATCTCTCAAGACTTCTCCCCATTTTTGTCATGAGATAGACAAAGGAGCTCCCCCTATCGGGTTGCTTTAGCAAAGAGAGCTATTCGCACTAATACATTGCATAATCATATACACAAACTTTATGCAACTAAAATAATTGAGAGAGATTCAAGGAGTTTTATTTAACAAAAAAAATGTGTGAATTTGTTGCTTTGCATGCAAGATATATAGCATTCAAGTTCAAGCAATGGTATTTCGCAAAGCAAACATCAAAAGGGTTTCCAAAAGAATTCAAACCAATTTGTACCATTTTGTCAAGAGCAAACAAGATATAGTTTATCAAAATGAATTTCAATTTAAAGAGCAACTATATCAAACTTTATAAGCTAAACAAGACATGAGTGACTTTTGCACCCTTTTTGATTTTTCCGGGTAGGATACCCGTATGATAGTAGCCTTGTTCAACTAATAAAGAGAGAGAGAAGACTAAATTTGGATGAGACATCCTTATTTATTGAATGGACAAAAGGTTCTTATTGAGTTTAGTCTTCTCATTTGCTTTCACACATATTTTGCATATTAAGCAATCAAAATCATTTCATGCATATCATTTTAAAGCATGTCATTAAAAGTTCTCATGTCATGGAGTTAAATTATGGGTCATTCAAATGTACTTTCCCAATCAAAATCTCCTAGTCCAAAAATGCATTGTTGGACTAAAATATGACATGGATTGCAAGTAAAGTAATGTTGCACACTTATTAAGAAAATAACATATAAGCATATGTACAACCAATCATCTCAAGCAATTATAAAAGAGCATAAAATTAATCAACTTTTTGCATATGGCAAATCATGCAAGTTCGCTCTCTTTGCTTAAGCTCCCCTCATGGGGTCAAAACCAACCAAGTCAATGGGAGGCATGAGCCCCTATAGATTTACCAAGTCCGATAGACCTAGTTGCATCTACGGGTGTCACATGGGCACTAAGGCAAGCGGGTTCATTCTTTCTAACCCACCTAGGTTCCACTATAAAATTTTTAGTGGTCATAGACATGTTTCTAGGTTCCCTAGGTTTATGAAAACTTGCCCTATTTTTCAACCGTTTTTCTTTCATGCTCTCTAATCTACACCTCTTAATGTAATTCAAACAATTTGGTCTTAAGTGACCAATCATACCACAATAATGACAAGTAGGTACAAAGTAAGGGTTTATACCATAGCATTGAGATCTCATCGAGGCATCGCCATATTGATGATGTTGTCTTTGATGGTGCATCGGTTTGCTTCTCCTAGAAGCTCGAGCCGATTGGTGGCACCTTTGTGGTCTAGCTTGTTGAGGTGGTTGAGCTGGTTGATCATGCCTTCTTGGTTGAGCTGGTTGATCATGCCTTCTTGGTTGAGCATGCCACTTATGATCACCTCCTTTCTTAATAGTTGACTTGTTAGAGGAGGTGGTTGGCTTCTCAAGGACTTGTCCTTTCTTCTTGGATTGCCTAGGCTTTGGTTGGGATGCCAAGGCTTGTGTGGACTTTCCTTGAGTCGGAGATTGCTTCGATGAAGCTTTGCTCTTGCCTTGAGCTTGAGGTTGTTTGACCTTGGCTTTCTTTAATTCTTCAAGGCACCTCATCTCTCTTTCTTTGACAATCTTCAAGGAGTTTTCTTTATTGGCAAGCTCTTCCTTCATTGCCTTCATCCTTTGATGGCAATCTTCAATCTCCTTCTCATATTCGGACACATCAACCATGTCCGTCTTCAAGGAGTCATTCATGGAGGTCTCCATCTCCATGGTCTTCAATTTGGTGATAAGAATGGAGATGTCTTCCATTTGCTCATCCATGATCTCCTACTGATGAAGTTGACTTTGACAATTTTGCTTGCCTTCTTCAAGGGTACGGATCTTTTCCTCCGAGGAAATCTTCCACAATCTCAAGGTCTCATTCTCCTTTGAGAGTTCTTCATTTTGCTTCAAGACTTTGAGAAGGATCACTTGACACTCCTCAATTGAGTCAATTCCCTCATCAAGGCCTTTGCCTTGGTCACTTGTTGCCACACTAACATCTTCCACATAGGAATCACCAAGGGCCGTGAAGTTAAGCATATGCTCTTCACCTTTGGAAGAGTCCTCTTCACTCTTCTTGAACAAAGTCTTCTTCTTGAAGTCATTTTTTTTAGTTATTCTTTTTCTTCTCAAGCTTCAAAAATCTTCTAAACTTCATTGCTGTGAGGGTCATCTCCTCATCGGAGTCACTATATGAAGTAGAAGCAAGGATGTTAGAGTGAGTGCTCATAGAACCTCTAAGGGTTGGAGCATCTTCAACATCAACGAAAAGGCAAACATTCTTTTCTCCGAAAATTTCCTCTCTAGGTGTTTCACTCTCACACATAGTGTTTAGTGAATGAATGAATGCAAATGAATGCAATGATAAAAATGCACACAAATGCAAGTCACACAAACAAGAGTAAGGATCACCTAAGTATGTCTAGGAACCTACTCTGATACCAATTAAAAATACAGCTCTAAGCGTGTGTCTACAACCTAGAGGTGGGGTGAATGGGTTGTTAATCGATTATTACAAACATTTTCGATTAGTCAGTATTAAACATATAACCCAATTAAAACAAACATACAAAATCAAGTTAAAGTGCGGAAATATAAAGAACACTTGATTTTTATGTGGAAACCCTTCAACCAGGGAAAAACCACGGGCTATCCTTCTAGCCACACACGATCACAGAAATCCACTATATGAGTAAAAGATTACACCCTCAAGTGATACTCGGACTCTCACTCTCGATAACCTCAGGCTATGAATACTACCACTCGCCACTCTTGGTTCAATCCCTAGTGATATCCCCTGATACACTACTCTTCGCGTGAGCACCTCCTACTCTACCCCACGGGCCTTTTACAGTGGCTCTTGACCAATGCTTGCCAACCACACATTGGTTGCAAGACTTCAATGCTTGTGCAACTTCACCCCGAAGCCACAAGACTTTGACTCAATGAAGAGTATAAGGTCGAAGTGAACAATCAATGAATGCTCAACACAAAGTATGTTAGATCAAACATACAATGCTTAACTAGATGTAAATAATGCAATACAACATCCTAGTTATCAAATAATGCCTACATGTACACACATGAGGTCCCAATTAGTTGTAGAGAAATTTTAACAACCTAATTGTCAATTAAATTCACATAACATTCATAAACTTGACTAGATGCACAAAGTCAACCTAATCATCAATTAAGCATACATGAATATTTATGGATTAGCTATTTAGGCATATATGACCTAATAATGCAAGCTATCACAAACAAACACAATCAACTATTCATAAACATTAACTAGTTGATTAAAACACAAATTCTCAACCTAGTTATCAATTAATCACACATGAATATTTATGACCTAGCTTTTAGGCAAAAATGACCTAATCAATTAAGTTATCACAAACAAACCCAATCATGTTATAAAGACTCATGAATATGCAATAAGGTAGAGTCTAGGTATTTAATCATGCAATAAATACCTAATCTAGAGTAAGTAGAACAATAAATGATATTCAAAGAAGTTCTTGCTTACCTAGTCATGAAACAATGAAGACCCATGCTCAAATGATGTTGAATGATGCAAGATGGAGATGGGTTTTGGGTTTAGAGAGTCAAAAATGCTTTCTTGAAGCTTTCTCTCTCTAGGAGCTCTAACCTCTCTCTAAAAATGATTTTCTAAGCTCTTGGTCGGCCAAGAAGAGAAGAGGGAGAATATATATGAAGCCCTAGTTAAAACTACATCGTTTTGAACTTGTGAAACTGAATCCCGTCAAAACCGCTCTGCGTACCGCGGTTCAGGTATGTGTCCAGACCGCGGTACATACAGCAGTGCACCGTCCAGACAACACCGCGGTTGGGACCGCTATGCGTGCAAGTGCACCGGTCGCGGTCCACGCCGCGCATGACGCACTGGAGAATAACGCTACATGCGCCGCGGTGCAAGCAGAGCCTACCAAGCGGTCTAGGCTGCGCTAAAGGGAAAAATCCCTTTTTAACACTCAAGAAAAATGCCTATCTTACAGGAATGTTGTGCAATTGTGAAGTGAGTGAAATGCACACAAAATGAAGCACAATTAACATGTAAGACATGTTAGCAATTTAGATACAATGCAAGATATGACATCTAATGCAAGCCAGTGAGTGTGTTTGAAAAGGATGCACACACATATAAACAATAAGGAACACAAATGCAAGATAAACAAAACATGCATGAAGTGTGTGTGTGCACCTAAACTCTTCAAGAGACAAAGTCAAGTGAGTATACCTTTTGCTCTTGAAGTCATGGAGATGCTTAGAAGCTTGCCATCACGGACCTAAGCTACCCATTACACAATCATCCCCAATATGGTGTGGTTTGTCATGAAATAAGCCAATCATAAAATCGAGGTCCTTACAGAGGGAGAGTGCTCCTACTAGTGTGGAGCAAATGGTCTTAGATGACCTTCCCATTTAGTTTTTCTGTTGTTTTCTTTTGTTTTAGTTTTACAATAAAAGATAATAATAATAAGAACAATGTAAATAATTTCTTATTTCTTGACGTATATAGAATTAATAAAATATGTGAAAATACACAAACACGTGTGTCTAATAACCTAGAGAGGGACGGGGGTGAATATGTTTTAGTCAAGTTAATTACCAACTTTTCTTGATTAGTCAATATTAAAAATTTACCCCATAAACAAACATACAAAATCAAGTGTAAAATGTGGAAAATAAATAACACTTGATTTTTATGTGGAAACCCTTCAACAAGGGAAAAACCACAGGCTAACCACTTAGCCACTTCGATCCTCAAATCCACTATTGTAATGGTGTTTACAACTTAGGTTGACCTCTAGTCACACCATTCTCGATCACTAACCCACCACTACTACCTAACGGGCCTTTATAATGAATTCTTGATCACTTTGCTTGCCAACCACACCACCGTTGCAATACTTCACTTGCTTGTGCACTACACCTTGTAGTCACAAGACTTAACTCTCAAAGAGGAAATCAAAAACCTATGTGAATATATGAATATTCAGAATGCAATTAATGCTAAGCAACAATAAATGCTTATCTATAGATTATATGATGGCAATAAGCACAAATCCTAGACATCAATGTCTATATGAATGCTCATAAGGACCTAACTAGTTATAGATATGCAAGTCTAGCATCTAGTCATCAAACAAAATCCATATCCACACAAGTTGTCGTGCGAGCGCGGACGTTTTTGATCAAACATCAGGAAACGAACTACACCACACAAAACCACACACAAGACTAAGAATGAAGTGCAAGTGTGATTGTGAAAAGAATGCACACAAGAGCAATAAGGAACAAATGCATAACATCATAAATGCATGTAGGTGTATGTGTGTGTGCAACAACAAATGCATGTCAATACAAATGCATGTAAGTGTGTGGGTGTGTGGAACAACAAATGCATGTCAATACAAATGCATGAGATGTGAGTGTGTGCAACTAAATCTCTTCAAAGAGAATTAAGCACAAGTGAACTACCTCTTGAAGCTCATGAGATGACCAAAACATGTCTTTGAGAAAATCACACTTGGAGAACCTATGCTACCCGTTACACAAACATCCCCAATATGATTTTTCATGAAATAAGTCAATCATAAAAATGAGGTTCTTACAATATGGATTAATTTAATGACTTATTTTTGTGTCTTTTTGTTATTTATATAGGTCGTAATACAAAAAAGAAACAAAGTCCATTATTTCAATAAAACAAAATGGTGGCCAGTCATCAAGTATGCCAAATGCTTCATGTGATATTCATACTTCAAGTTCAAGATCTCCTTCCAAGACTAAAAGATCCAAAACTTAAAACGATGATACTCTAACTCTATCTCACATCAATACTTCCCATTATGAAGATTCTAAAAAGTGTCTTCCAATATGACAATATCTCCTTGACAAGAAATATGAGATTATAAGAGCCTATGTCGACATGGGACCATTTCAACCTACTTATAACTCTCCACTCAATCCATGTGGGAGTCAAAGTCGTCGGTTTCAACAATCTTAGTTCATAAAATTTCCATGGATTGAGTACTCGATGGAAAATGATAGTACATTATGTTTTCCATGCTATCTGTTTGATAGTCCAACATCAAGGTATAACATATTTATGTTGAAGGCTTTCAAAATCGGAAGAGAGTTGGTAAAGACCAATGCCCCCTACAAAACATGCAAAAGAAGATCATAATTCACTACACAACATTGCTATGCAAAAGTGGGATCACTTGAAGTACCGATCTCTATATATTGACAAAATGATCATTAAACAATCTTCACAAGTAGTTATATAGAACTGGCTGTTACTCAAGACATCGATAAAATCTGTGAAATGGCTAGCAATGCAAGGATGTGCCTTTAGAGGTAATTGTGATTTTATCAATTCTGCAAACCGTGGAAACTTTATTGAAATGGTAATGTTGTAGGCAGGAGTAAACAAATATATTGCTGAAGTTGTCCTATATAACGATGCTCTAAATGCCAAATATACATCACCAAAGATCCAATAAGAACTGCTAAAAATTCTAGCCGATAATGTGTGTGATAAAATCCGTGTGGAAATTAGAGATGCCAAATTTTGTATTCTTATTGATGAAGCGGTTAATGAATCTAACAAGAAACAAATGACTATCATTTTAAGATATGTTGATGCTGATAGGTTTATTCTGGAACGATTTTTTTTTTAAGATATGTGTGTTGATGGCACAAACACCTTAACTTTCAAAAGAGAGATATGCATCTTTCTTAGTCGATACAACCTCTTGATTGAAAATTTATGAGGTCAAGGTTATGATGGGGCTAGTAACATGTGAGGCGAATGGAATGGATTACAAGTTTTGTTTCTAAAAGATTGTCCATATACCTACTACGTTCATTGTTTTGCTCATCGACTTTAACTTACTTCAGTTTCAGCATCTAAAAAGGTACATAGTGTAAAGTTACATTTTTCTAAATTCAGTTTTATTGTCAACTTTGTTGGTGCTTCTGCTAAATGTTATTCTGAATTAAAATCAATATGCAAAGATGAAATTGAAAATATGATATCTTCAAGTGTTGAGAATGGTACCATAACAAATCAAATTCATACTTTGTAACGACCTGGACCTCTACTCGTTAGAGTTCATATTTTACTTCTGTCAATAAGTTGATTGACATGTTTGGTTCAACTTGTACCCTTCTTGAAAAACTTATCGAGAGTGAGTTGAATAGTAATATACGCGTGGAGGCTAAAGGTACATATAAAGAAATGAAACCTTTGAATTTGTTTTTATTCTTTTGGTATCGTACAAAGTGTTATGAGTCTCTAATATGATATATCAAGCATTACAAATGAAATCTCAAGATATTTTAAATGCTCTAAATTTAGTTTTAAGTACAAAACTACTGCTTCAAAAGTTACGAGATGGATGGAATGATTTTTTTGGAAGTGTGACATCTTTTTTATAGAAAGCATGACATTCATACGCCTAATATGGGTGACCACTACATGGAAAGTACAAGACGCTCTTGTCAACAAAAGAATAATATTACAGTTGAGTATTATCATCACTTCAATATATTTAATGTTGTAATAGATTTTCAATTGGTAGAGTTGGATGGTATATTTAAAGAGGAAACAATGG
Organism: Dipteronia sinensis; assembly: GCA_033220585.1. Classification (NCBI taxonomy): domain Eukaryota; kingdom Viridiplantae; phylum Streptophyta; class Magnoliopsida; order Sapindales; family Sapindaceae; genus Dipteronia; species Dipteronia sinensis. Next base: position 26,245,239 of record CM065643.1, on the reverse strand, counting down.
AACTCATTATTCTTAGCGAGACTTTAAATCCTATGAACGGGTTCAAATCAATCCAAAATAGATTCTATTTTTACTCTCGTTGAGAAATTTTATCGTAAAGACTTTTCTTAAGATGAGTTGAAAGCACTAAAGAGGCAATTGAAACATTACAAGTCTTCGTCTGCCACAATTTCAGAAGATTTCTTCTCTTCTTGAATTATGTCAATTATTAGTTAAAAAAAATCACGGACACTTATTTTGATTGACAAGTAATATTGCTTATATATAACAAAAAGGTCACAACTATTTTTTTTTATTGACAGGTTAATTCGACTAATCTTGAGTCTCCTTGTTTCCACAACAACAATAGAACAAGCTTGTTCAACAATAAAGTTTATCAAGACATCACTTCGCACTTTTCAACGATCCAAAATATCAATGAGATTTTTAATAAATTACATATCATATAGTTTAATTTTCATTCACTTACCGTTGCACTCAGTTTTTGTATCCATACACTTTATTATGTTAACATTAATTTTTTTTAAATATTCAAAATAATGTAATTTATAAAAAATATACATAGTTTGAAGACCAAAGTTTTTATGTTAACTAAAAATTATATTGAATAATTTTTTTATAAAATTAATGAATAAAATAGATGTTTTGGTAAATTTCTACAACAGATAATTTTTTAATTATAAAAAATAATTTCAAATGGGGCTAGTCCCTGAAGCGGTATATATACATATTTATATATATATATATATATATATATATATTATTTATGATTTTCTATTTAGGTCCGTCTATATATATATATATTTTTTTTTTTTTGGTATTTACAATTTTATGTATGAACATGTCCTTGACATCTTGTTTATTTACGATTATATATAACCAAAATTTCTTTATTTTCACCTAATGACAAGAAAGAGCTCATAAAAATCAATTCAACAATAAAATTCTCACAAGCAATTAGGAAATTATAAAATAAAAATAAAAATAAAAATAGCACGTGCATAATATATTATGTATATTTAAAGTTTTAAACACAAGTTGTCGAAAGAGTGAGGCCTCAATTTGCGTAGTAACTTGTGAACCCTAATTAGTATATTCTCTTTTCTCTATTACTCTCCGTCAGTTAAGGCGGTGACAATGAAATCATAATCCAATCAACCAATTTACAATCCAACGGCTAATATTGCACCGAACGTTGCTTCTTCCATCCAAACCCTTCTTTTGAAAGACGCGCTACAACGTGCAACCCAACTAAGTCGTGTCCAACTCACGCGCATGTTTATTTTAATTAGCCAATAGTGGAGAGCCACGTAAGCATGGCAAAAGCCACAAAAGTGGGGCTATTTTTAGTTGAGATATTTTTTGAATACGTGGCTTAATTCCATTGGTTTTCACCGAACCTTTTGTTACCGAGCTGTACTTTGATTTTTTTGCTTATATTTATAGTCTTTATATATATTCTCTGTCCGTGCCGATAAAATCTTCGCCGTGATTTGTATTTCGATGACCTCAATATTATATTATATTTATATATATATATATTCTTAAATTAAATAACTCAATTAATCTCCACGAATGCCAATATAATTTAGAGGTAATTACAATACTACCACATTGTATCTCTTACTAGTAAAAAAATGAATAATGTTAAACATCATACCTTTTTTTATCCCAACACATATGGTATGTGAAGTATTAAATTGTGAATGGATATACATTAATGATGTTTTATCTGACCTACCACATGCATCCACTTACCATTTAACATTTCAAGTGCTTCATGTGTTGGGATGAAAAATGTGAGATTTTAGATGGAATGTATAGCATTATTAATATAAAATCCTGATTCTTTCAAAAAAAAATCCTGATTTTGTATAATAATTGGAACCTGGATATTAGTTTAGAGGTGTGGTTCTTACTTCTGACTAAGCAATGCTTATAACCATACATATTTTTTTATAAAACTAAAATGAACAATCTAGTATATATTTTAATTTTGGCCTACCAGTCAATGACATAACTCGATTTGATGGGTTTAAATGTGCGGATACTTTTTAATTTTTTTTTTATATGTACCGGTTTACTTACGGTGGCGGTGACTCGAATGCTGAATGATAGTTCTTACCATTGTTTGGGGGAAAAATGAATATAATCCCCGATTTGTCATTACTAAAACGCGGTTGAAAATAAAGTTACTTGGAACCTAGACAAAAATAAGAAATTAAGTTCTTGACGGAAATGAAAGAATTAAGTTGTCTTTCCAATGAAACTTTAATTATTTTGATTTGTATTCTCGACCAGTAAACCCATTAGGTTCTTTTGTTTTCTTGACATGTCCAATTTCATCATCTTCTTCCCAAGAAGCATCTTAGGTTTATCCAAATCTCAATTTAATCACTAGTCCTCTCCATTCGTCCTCCATTCTTACCGTTGCATTTGGTTTAAGCAATTTAAATCTAATATGTACTTGGTTAATTTGAATCTGCCAATCTCAGTTCCTACATTTTGCTTCCACTTGGCTTGATTTTTATGTAAGTTATAGTTTATACCAATATCAATAGATGGTTACGGTTATAGTTAATGCTGGTAGAGAGATCGAGAATAATGATTAATCAGTTTACAACAAATAGTTCTAGGAGTGAGAGGATAAGGAATGATTTAGAGGTAATCTTACAATAAAGTGAAGTGTTATTAGAAATTTCACATACTTAAATTATAAAGTTAAACTTAGAGTGTATTTGATAAGACTTTTCAAGTAAAGCTTCTAGAGTAGATTTTTTGGTAGTAGAGTTTCTAATAACAAAAGGTTTTTTGTTGTATAAATTACAAAAAAGATATTGACAGTATATTTTTAAAAATAACTTTTGGTTATGTGAATTACGAAAATGATATTGACAATATATTTATAATGAAAGAGTTGTATAATGGAATATCTATTAGTGATACTTGATTCTAGATTTAGGGGTTATTTGTTTTTTCCACTTAAAACTTAATGGGTCTGAATCATAATTATTAAGTTGTTTTGTTTGTTTTTTTTAAGTGGTCAAACAATTTAAAAATACTAAAAAACAACTTAAAATAAAAAGTAAAAAATCATGACTTTTCACTTAATTGCAAATCACTAAATTGTATTAAATGCAATCCAAAATCTTTTCTTCCGATTGTATACCCCATATATAACATATTTCCAATTTCATCATAATTATATATGGTATAGAAATCTTTATTTTATGATATTGCTTATTTTAAATAGTTTTAAAAATAAAAAAGAACCTTAATCACTTCTCATATTGGTGTTTAATATTAATACTTTATTATGATATTAGGATGATGATGTGTGTGTATATATATATATATATATATTATTTTTTTAGAGTGTTTTTGTGTGAGTTTTCTCACTGCCCCTTTTATTTTCTGAAAAAAAAACCTTTAAAAATGAAGTTTGTTTATAATCGAAGAAGAAGATCATGATCATATATGTTCATTATAATTATTATTTTTGGATTGTTTTTATTTCATATTATATGTATAATTGTTTAACATGGGTATAAATGTAAAATTACTTATTTTCAGACAATTTTACTTTTAAAATAACAAACGTGTTAACAATACATTCAGATGTGAGTAAACAAAAAACAAACATGTCATACAAGTTCAGATTTCAGTCTTTATTCAATCTTTAGAAAAATTCAGGATTGTTTAGTCTTCAGATAAAAAAACAAACAACCCTTTACTTTTACTAAAATATCTTAATATTTTGATAAAATAAATAAAATGGATTTTAAAGAATTATTTGTATCAGATACTACTATGTTAACTTTAATTTAATGGACGAATACATAATCAATAAATAAAATTACATCAATTCTCAGCACAAATGGTGGTACATCTTCCTCCCACATTAACAGTGGAGAGATGGATTTGAAACTTACACATTTTACTAATACATGACAAGAGTTTTCTCCTTTTAATGTTGTGGGGGGTAAATATCTCCCGTTTAATGGTGTAAAAGGGGGCCGGCCCGGCCCACATCGGCACGGCCCGTTTTCCTAAATGGGGGCCCGGTACGGCCCTTCCGTGCCGTGCGGGGCAGGCACGTGGGCCAATTTGGCGGGCCAAATGGGCCGGCCCATAATTTTTAAAAAAAAAAAACCGTTATACACTTAAATTAAAAAAAAAAAAAAAAATTCCGCGGGCCCAACGGTCGGCACGCCGTGCCTCAAACCCTTACCCGGCACGTGCCAAGGATGGGGGCAGTGCCTGGCACGGCCCGCTACAGTTGCGGGCCGTGCCAGGCACGGCCCGCCATCCTTGGCAGGCCGGCCGGACCGGGCCCTCTAGGCCCGGCCCATATTTACACCACTACTCCTGTTACATTTTCGGATCGGGCTGCACATACAAGACCCGTACATTTATGGGTCGTTTGTTTTTTTGTCTGAAAACTGAACGGTCCTGAATTTTTCTGAAGACTGAATAGGGACTGAAATTTGAACTTAAATGACATGTTTTTTTTCCTCACATCTGAATGTATTGTCAACATGTTTGTTTTTAAAAGTAAAATTGTCTGAAACTAAGTAATTTTACATTTATGCCCACATTAAACAATTATACATGTAATATGGAATAAAAACAATCCAAAAATAATAATTATATATAAACACATATGATCATGATCTTCTTCTTAAATTATAAATAAACTTCATTTTTATTAAGAAAATAAATGTTTTTTTTTTCAAAAAATAAAATGGGCATTAGGAAAACTCACACAAAACACTCTAAAAAGATAATATATAAATACATCACCCTAATATCATAATAAAGTATTTATATTAAACACCAATATGAGAAATGATTAGGGTTCTTTTTTATTTTTAAAGTTATTTAAAATAAGCAATATATTAAAATAAAGATTTTTGTACCATATATAATTATGACGAAATTGGAAATATGTTATATATAGGGGACAGTATTGGAAAAAAAGATTTTGGATTGTATTTAATGCAATTCAGTGATTTGTAATTAAGTGAAAAATCATGTTTTTTTTACTTTTTATTTTAAGTTGTGTTTTGACATTTTTAAGTTGTTTGACCACTTATAAAAACAAACAAAACAACTTAATAATTATAATTCAGATCCATTAAATTTTAAGTGGAAAAAACAAACGATCCCCTTAATTGAGTCGGGTAGAGCAAGTAACACGAGTTTTGAGTCTTGACAGAATCAAAATATAATCCCGCAACCGCCCTTCCATTTCAATTTTGCAAAGATTCAGACAACCTTTGTAAGACTTTAATTTGACTATGTCCTATTAGTCGTGTAATTACAGCCAAAAGTTGGTAATTACAGCCAAAAGTTAAGGGTGTTTTGGGAAATCAACTCCACTTTTAATAAACGTTTAAATTTATTTTTGTTAATTAAACACACCTTAATTACATCAATAACACTATCAATCAATAATAAACTTAAGTGTTAAGACAAGAGGCCCAAGAAGGGGGAGGGAACTGGGAAGGAAAAGGAAAAGGAAAAGGAAAAGGAAAAGGAAAAGAAAAGAAAAGAAAAGAAAACACGGCAACAACAAACACAACTCAAGCGTCTGCTTTGAACAGCAGAGACAGGCCTATTCTCTTCTTCAATTAATTTGATCTTGTTGAAGAGTTTAAGCTTTCTCATTTTTATTATTTTAATATTTTTTTAATTTTTATAAACAAATATCGGCTATACTCGAAGAAGGAAGACTGCTTCAAAGATTTTTTGGGCTGTTGGATTGAATGATCTGTGTTGAAGGCCTCGGAAGCAGATCGAGAAGCAAGCCGAGTCTCTGATCCGATCAATCTCTGTTAAAAATGGTATTTGTGGATAATGTTATAAATTTTTCTTTCTTTGGTTTTCTTAATTTCATGGATATTCTTGAAAGGTTGATACATTGATGGAATATTGTTGTTTTTTTTTTACTCTGTCGGTGGACTGATCCGAGCTTGAGTTTAAGCCAAGTGGATACTTGCACGCTATTTGTTCATTTTTTTCAGATTTCTGTGTCATGATCTAGATTACATTTTGGGAATCAAGTTTTAGTTCATAGCCCAATTTTGTATCCTTGTATTGCTATTTGGATTTCGTAATTTGCACTCCATTTCTAAATCAGCGGTCTTGACTTTCATGATTTCAAATTGTGTTAATCTGTGTAATAGAACGTAGCCTACATCTTTCGCAAACTGAAATTTATGTTGAAGAAGCCTCTATTAATTGATAAATGGAAAGTTTGAGTTTAAAATTGTCGGGGAATGAGAATGTGCATTGTTTTTGTTCTTTGTGCTTTATAGAACTGCAGTATCTTATCTCCTTTGGTGTGATGAAATAATGTTATGGTCACAACTGATGTGATGAACTTCAGTATCTTGAGTTGGAGATTGAAATATATTCAAATTTCAAATTTTCAATCATGGTACTTCGCATTTGTTTCATTTGTGACTTTATTTATTTATTAATATTTTTTATGGAATTTGTACTGAAGATTCAAGAATACAAGAGAACCGAACTGTACTGGAAACTCAATCTATCAGATTATAGGTGTCAATGCTGCTAGAATTTGAAATGGATATGAAGGGAGATATTTCGTTAAATTGTCATCTTTTTGTTTGGATTCTTGAATTCTGTTATTTTTCTACTATAAGTCTCTTAATTGACTTTCGAGTAAGACTCCTCTTATATATCACCCATTGTTGCCAGATATTGATTATTTAACATGTACGTAAGCTTGACCGTAACTCAAATAATTAATTGGCCTAAATTAGCAATGTGGTGACCAGTCAATTAGATGGTTAACCATTGACACTCTTTTCTTTTCAGTCTGCTGGTTTTAGTCCTGCGGTTGGATCTCTTGTATGGGTGGAAGATCCTGAAGTAACGTGGATAGATGGTGAAGTTGTGGAAGTTAAAGGCAATGAGATCAAGGTCCTCTGCACCTCAGAGAAGACTGTAAGTGCCTCTAAAGATAATGACTGATGGGTTTATGTATATCAACCTCAGCTACATATATTGTCAATTGCTGAACAAATCACTGCTCATTGCTTCTTGTCCTTATGTTGATCGGTCTGTTTTTTTTATGAGTAAATAGTCTATTGCTGAAGTTTTCTCCTGCTTGGCATTGAAGTTTGAATGATGCTTATAATCAAAAATTGTTTGCAACATAGAACTTAGAAGAAAGGAATTTTGAATTTTCTAAGTCTCTCTTTCATTAATCTATGAAAATTGCAGGTTGTTGTTAAGGCTTCAAATGTCTATCCAAAAGATGCTGAAGCCCCACAATGCGGAGTGGATGATATGACAAAGCTGGCTTATTTGCATGAACCAGGAGTCCTTCAGAATTTAAAATCAAGATATGACATGAATGAGATATATGTAAGTGTTATAAGCAACATTACTCATCTTCTTTCAAGGTCTCGGTTTAGGGTGGGATGGAGGGTAGTTATACTGATCTTAAATTTGATGGATGTTGGGAAGTTGTTTGTTGTATTTCTTTGCCTTACAATATTATCTGAGATGGCAATTAACACACTAAATTGTGTCACCAGACATACACGGGGAATATTTTGATTGCTGTAAACCCTTTTAGAAGACTGCCTCATCTCTATGATAGCCATATGATGGCACAATATAAAGGGGCAGCCTTTGGTGAACTAAGTCCACATCCATTTGCTGTTGCTGATGCTGCATACAGGTGTTTTATCTCATACTAGTTGAAAAAAAATTCATTTGGTGACTTTGTTTGTCTGACAATGAAAATTACCATGGATGTTGCTGCAGGCTAATGATCAACGACGGAATAAGTCAGTCAATTTTGGTTAGTGGTGAAAGTGGAGCAGGTAAAACAGAGAGCACAAAATTGCTCATGCGTTATCTTGCTTACATGGGAGGGAGAGCTGTTGCTGAGGGAAGGACCGTTGAGCAGCAAGTTCTGGAGGTAAATGAGTCTCACTCTTATACTCTTTGAGACCATTTGAGATATTTAACACTGAAATTTTTGGATCTGTGCTGCTGTGCATAAATTTTCTTTTAATGCTCTCTTTATGGTTGTTTCCTTGTATTTGCAGTCCAATCCTGTTCTAGAGGCATTTGGTAATGCAAAGACTGTTAGAAACAACAACTCAAGGTTAGAAGATTAATTGTATAATAGTTGGTTGCTTGAAAAATATTGTAAATTTAGTATTGAATTTGTTATTTATTTGTGTTTCTACTGGGGATCTATCTTTATTTGCATCTTGTGAATGTTGCAGTCGTTTTGGTAAGTTCGTGGAGATTCAATTTGACAAGAATGGAAGAATTTCAGGAGCTGCGATCAGAACTTATTTGCTAGAAAGATCACGTGTTTGTCAGGTTTCAGATCCTGAGAGAAATTATCACTGTTTCTACATGCTTTGTGCTGCACCACCAGAGGTAATTCTCCTGCAAAATGCATCTCAAGATGGATCTTTCTTGAATTGCACTCTAGAGTTGTTTTCTTTTACTACTTTTTGTGTTAATACTTATTTTAAATGAAAGTTTTCTGGAGCATCTTATGACACAGTGGACTAGCTAAAAAGGATTGGTGTGGTCAAACACAGTAATTTGGAGCTTTACTGTTCTTGCTTTATTTTCTATTCATTAGCTTCAAATTATAATACTCTTGTACATGGAATCTATCTACATTGGGCATGAGTGTTTGGGGAACTCTATATTTATGTTGGGCATGGCTTCTATCCTTTTTTTTTTATAGGAAACAAGAATAATTTTTTTTATTAACACAAACAATGTGAACATGCAGTCCACAACTTTCTCATTAACTATTTTTCCAGATAATGTTTGGGCATGGCTTCTATCAATAAATATATTATGCTTTCTCATTTTTCTCATATCTAGAAATGGAAAACAGATGCATCCCAACACAAATTCACCATTCTTAACTTTGAATTAAAAGGCTCGGAACTCTTTTTTTTTTTTTTTTTCTTTCTTTTTTTGCTTCCAGATGTTTCTCAAATTATTTTCAATTCACTTCTCAGGATATTCAGAAGTTCAAGATGGGTAACCCAAGAACGTTTCATTATTTGAATCAATCAAATTGCTATGAGTTAGATGGGGTTGATGATTCTAAGGACTACATTGCAACAAGAAGGGCAATGGATATTGTTGGTATAAGTTCTGATGAGCAGGTGGGTTCCTTCTTTTTACTTGTTAAGCTGTTCTTCAACCGTTGGGTGTGATTGTTCTGTTACACATATTTCTAACTTTTTTTGTTTATACAATTACCCTTTAAAAGGATGGAATATTTCGAGTTGTGGCTGCTATTCTTCATCTTGGAAACATTGAATTCACAAAAGGGAAAGAAGCAGATTCGTCAGTTCCCAAAGATGACAAATCTTGGTTCCATCTAAGAACTGCTGCTGAGCTTTTAATGTAAATGACCAATTACATTCTTATCCTTTGACACACTGAAATAAGCATCATTATTAAACATGTGGATTTTATATGCTTCCATTAAAGAAATGTAAAGATTACCTTTTTTTTTTGCAGGTGCGATGTGAAGGCATTAGAAGATTCTCTCTGCAAACGTGTGATTGTTACTCGCGATGAAACTATTACAAAATGGCTGGATCCGGAATCTGCAGCTCTTAGTAGAGATGCTTTGGCTAAGATTGTGTACTCTAGGTTGTTTGACTGGTATGCTTCATTTCCTTGCTTGGAAGAAATATTTCTGTTGGACTGTGCTTGCTGTATATCATTTACATTATTCAATTTTATAAAATAGTTTTGAGACAGTGGACTCAGTTATTCAATTTTGCTCTTTAATTATGTTCTTGTTTTATCAGGCTGGTAGACAAGATTAACAATTCAATTGGTCAAGATCCTGACTCAAAATCCTTAATTGGGGTGCTGGATATTTATGGATTTGAGAGTTTCAAGACAAACAGGTGCATAACTGGTATGCCTTTTGTTTTCATTGTTGTCTGAAACTGGTTTGAAAAGCCACCAAATGTAAGTTGTATTCATGTGCCTTAAGGTGTTAACAAGCTCCTTATAATGCTTTCTATGTGGCCCTTGTATGTGCCTTATGATTCTGAAATAGGCTGTGTTAAAAAAAATAAAGCAGTGGTCTCAAATAGGCTTATGATTCTGAATCATCTGACGGGTCTCAGTCTAGATTAATGAGGCAGACATCTTGCGTCACAATTTCATCTTATCTTCTGATATTTCAATAATTAATTGTGTTTCTTTTGTTATCTGTTGTGAATTACCATTTTCTTATTGGTATCACCCATAACTGCCCCACCCATTGACAAGAAAATCAGTATGTTTTCTTTCCTTTTAACATAATTATAACGTTGAATACAGAAGTAAATGATTGAAAAACTTGATGTTGTAATCTTGGAGGAAAACATCCTGGCAGAGGTTGACAAGTTTAGAGCACCTATTCAAGATACTAAAGTGTTTTATTCAAGATACTAAACCATTACTGCCATCCAGTTTTAGTGCTACTGCCTTCATGATCATACCTGTTCAGGAAGCACCTTTGAGCGAATTATGTCCCTATTACCATGTCAAAGAGTGTGAGTGGCTGGATTGGCCATCACAAAGATAGGTAGTTCAGTAATTATTCTTTCAACTCCTTGGGTTTGGCCTAGAATAGAATGGAAAGCTCACAATATTATGGTCTCTGGTACTGTGACTTCTTTCTGGGGATCGGAAACAGATGAAGTTACATAATTTGATTAAATATTAGAGCTAGCTTAGTTGATGAAAACTCTTACAAGTTATGTAAGAGGTCTTGGATCAAATCTTACTCACACAAGGGTTTAATGGCTTGATTTGTTTCATGTAATTAATTAAAAAAAAACAGATAAGTTTTTGTAAATACTTGCTCACTGGTTTCTTTTATCTGATGTTTAGTATCTTGTGGTTTTTTACAGTTTTGAGCAATTTTGCATAAATTTGACAAATGAAAAACTTCAGCAACATTTTAATCAGGTTTGTCGATGAAAGGCATCTTTGACTTTTCTTCAGTTTATCTTTATTGCATAATTTTTTTATTCATAAATATCTTGCTGAGCAGCATGTTTTCAAAATGGAGCAAGAAGAGTATACTAAAGAAGAAATCAATTGGAGCTACATTGAATTTGTTGATAATCAAGATATTCTGGATCTCATTGAAAAGGTTTGTGGTGTCTACCTCTGCATAAAGTTTGGCTAGTATTTCATAAAATTTTCACATTAAGTGTAATAAACCTTGTGCAGAATATTATTTTGTTGAAGTGAATCTTTGCTGATTGGTACATGTTTAATTTTTTATATTCGAGTAAACCATAAAATAGTATGTAATGATGCACCACAAATGGTGCTTGCCCTTGTTGGCTTGATCAGTGCTTTTCATTCTAATTGCACTTGTCTTGTATATAGTTTCCCATTGTTCACATGGCTGGATGGAAGGGGTTGTGGTAGGTAAATGGTTAGTACAAAGTATCATCCACTTGATAATCATCAATCCTGAAAATATGGCTCCGGATGGGGTTAAATGGCATGAAAACTTTATCTAACCCTTAAACAAAGTATCATGGAGGCAGCATTTGAGAAGTTCACGTTTTAGGAAAGAGCTTCTATAGTACTCCTTTCCCTAGTATCATTTTTTTTTTTGTTTTAGTCTTAGTCCTGCACCATGTTCATTGAGTGGAAGAATGGATATGATGACATGCTTTTTCTCGAAATCAAATTAGATGCATAAGTTTTCATGTTCCAGTAATTTTTTGTTGCATATTTTCTAGATTAGCACAAAACATAGCCTCAACTCTAAATTATGGTATTAGGATAAGGTAGTCAGTAGTGATAGTAATTGTTCCGTTCTGTTTTTATTGTCTTTTGTTTTTTTTGGTTTTGTACCCATGTTCCCTCCCATACTTGTTCTTTCTTCTTGATAACAGTGGAACTGTGCTAACATCATCAATGAAGTGACAGTAAAAATATGATTTCTTACCAATAATTTTGTGCATTAATTATTTTTCAGAAACCTGGTGGCATAATTGCTCTTCTGGATGAAGCTTGGTAAGTACAATACTAGGCTCTACTGCTAATTATATGGGATATCAAGTCTTCCAATTTTTCTTGTTAATTTACTGTTTTGTTATTGAATTTGAGTGTTTTGGTAGTGATATATAGCTGAGATTTGTGTTTTGTAGTATGTTCCCAAGATCAACACATGAAACATTTGCTCAAAAGCTGTACCAGACATTTAAAAACCATAAACGATTTAGCAAGCCAAAATTAGCTCGTAGTGACTTCACAATTTGCCACTATGCTGGTGATGTAAGTATTCTGTTTTATTTTATTTTTCTCGTGTCATTATTGTGTTCTTTGGGGCACTTGCATATTTAAGAATTCTGACCTAAGTAGCAAGATAAAATGTTTATGTCTAACGGCACGTAAGTAAAAATCAAACTCCTTTGTAGGTCACTTATCAAACAGAATTGTTCCTGGACAAAAACAAAGACTATGTTGTTGCTGAACATCAATCACTATTGAGTGCTTCCAAATGTTCCTTCGTGTCATCTTTGTTTGCACCTTTGGCTGAGGAATCCTCCAAGACATCAAAGTTCTCTTCAATAGGTGCTCGATTTAAGGTAGATGTTTTGTCTCTACTTTTAAGGAACTTTTTTGCTTTTTGCTTATTCATGTTGTTTGATGTACTAATTTTTTTTGTACTTGTTGCAGCAACAATTACAAGCATTGCTTGAAACTCTCAGTTCCACTGAACCACATTACATTCGCTGTGTAAAGCCCAATAATCTTCTTAAGCCAGCTATCTTCGAGAATACAAATGTTCTACAACAACTACGTTGTGGGGTGAGAATGTTAATATCCTATATGTTGGGCTTTGAATATAGAAAGGTTTTTAAATAAAATCTGCACAAATTTACTGTAGTATGTATGCATTAACTGTATCATCTCAGGGAGTCATGGAGGCAATCAGGATAAGCTGTGCTGGATATCCTACTAGAAAACTATTTGATGAATTTGTAGATCGGTTCGGTATCCTTGCACCTGAAGTTTTGGTTGGGAGGTACTATATTTTCGTGCCTTGGCTACTGTATGCTTTTGCCAAACTATCTTCTGACTGTTATTCTTATCTTATGTTAGTCCCGATGAAGTCACTGCTTGCAAGAGGCTATTAGAGAAGGTGGGACTTGAAGGCTATCAGGTAATTATTTGAAAAACAAGATTTGCTTTCCTCTTTCTAGTGCTTTATATCCTTCCAGAGTGCATCTTCAGGGGTAACTGGAGTTGACAAGCTCATTATCATACATTGGTTATTCCGTCAACTCTATTGTATGCTTATGTTACCCAAAACTTTTGGCATTTTGAAAAGCTACTAACTTTTCTGTTGGGGTTGATTATTTTACACATTAACCTTGTTATTGCCCTTCTTCCCTTCAGCTAGGCCTTCTCTTCTTGCCTTGACTAAACAATTTGCGACAATTTTGTAGATTATTTAGATTGCGCTCATTATCATTCATTGGTTATCCCGTCAACTCTATTGTATGCTTACGTTACCAACACTTTTGGCATTTTGAAAAGCTACTAACTTTTCTGTTAGGGTTGATTATGTTACACATTAACCTTGTTATTGCCCTTCTTCCCTTCAGCTAGGCCTTCTCTTCTTGCCTTGGCTAAACAATTTGCGACAATTTTGTAGATTATTTAGATTGCGTGGCATAAAATAATCCCTAAAGTTATCTTTTGGGCCAGTTTCTTTGTTTTCTATCATTGGTAAAATTGACTTAATTGCTCCCCGTACAAAGTGGTCCTGCTGCTATCTTGTTTTGCATGGGTGGCAGTCGTTTCACTGGTCTGTTGGGTTTGGCTATACATTGTTGCTGTATCCCTAGCTAAGGTTATGTGTACTTGTACAGATTTTTATTTATTTTATTTATTTTTATCTATATTAGAGTTATACCTCATGTTTTATTAGAGTCAAACTGTCAATAAATTAGAGTTATACCTCATGTCTTCAGTCGTTTAAATCTTTTGCAACTGCTAAATTGATAGATGCTCCTCATATTTTTTTAGTGAGTTTGAGAGTACTTACTGATTTTGTTTCTGTTTACAGATAGGTAAAACAAAGGTTTTTCTTAGGGCTGGACAAATGGCAGAACTGGATGCATGTAGGAGTGAGGTCTTGGGAAGATCGGCTAGCATTATCCAAAGGAAAGTTCGTTCTTATTTGGCTCGTAGAAGCTTTTTCTGGCTCCGTAGATCTGCAATTCAGATTCAAGCCGCTTGCAGAGGTACTTAATTGTGTTTTGTTCATACCTGTGCTTCTAGGCCTTTTTAAGTTAGGCCAGAAACCATTTTCCAAGGCAATAAGAAATGATAATTCATCATTTTTCTGTTTCTGTCTGTGCTGATTGCAGGACAACTAGCTCGGCAAGTTTATGAGAACATGCGAAGAGAAGCTTGCTCTCTGAGGATCCAGAGTAATTTGCGCATGTATCTTGCTAGGAAAGCTTATAAAGATTTGTGCTCCTCTGCTGTTTGCATTCAAACAGGTATGCGTGGGATGGCTGCTCGAAATGAGCTACGTTTCAGTAGGCAGACTCGAGCAGCGATTATAATTCAGGTAAGTTCATTCTTTGTTAAAAAAAGCGTAGTGGATTTCTATTTTTTTAAGCTTTTCATTTTCCTTTACCTAGTAATCTTCCAGCCTGATAATAAGATTTTTGAGATTCTAATACAAAGTTTGCAACCTAAAGATTTAGTTAAATTTGGTCTTGGATGATTTTCATTGTTTGTTGATTTTGCTGTGTGGCGGAACCTCTTTTAATTTTTGTTTTCTTTTATGGGAACTTGGAATAACTTCAATTTTATATCCCAGAGTCAATGCCGCAAATACTTAGCCCGGTTACATTTTCTGAAGTTGAAGAAAGCAGCAATTGCAACACAGTGTGCATGGAGAGGAAAAGTTGCTCACCAGGAACTGCGAAAGCTTAAGATGGTGACCTTTTTGTTTTCTTTTAATTCTTCTAACAGATATTATCTTATGAAATTTTGTAGGAAGGTTTTACTATGGTCACTCTTTCATTCATTTCTTTCCCTCCCATTGCATTTTCAAGGATGATATACACAAACAAAATATATTTTTCACTTTCTTTTTGGAGTAAAAGTTTTGTTTTGAGCAAGATCTCATAACGCTTAAATAATAAATATTATATTTGCAGATCAAGTTACAAATAAAACTTGTCCGTCAATGTTTCTGTGTAAATAACATTATGAATTAATTCTGAAGTCCAAGATATCTGTACACTTGAAATTGAGCGTGACATATACTTTCTCAAGCAGCAAGATGTTTAACTCATGCATGAGAAGTATTATAGCTAAAAAAACTAGAAAATAAACAAATGCAGTTGTTGACATCATTGCTAGTCTTGCTCTTAAAATTATTGTCTTCTTAAAGTGGTGAATTTTGTTCATATTTCATATTTCTTACATAACTTGTTTTCTGCTATTCTCATAATTTCCAGGCTGCAAAAGAAACAGGAGCCCTTCAGGCTGCCAAAAATAAACTGGAAAAGCAAGTTGAAGAACTGACATGGAGATTACAGCTGGAGAAACGCATGCGGGTAAATATAGCAATAAATTAACTGACACGTGTGAGGTCGATGTGAAGTTTGTCTGAAATGACTTACTCTTGTTTGCTTTCTTAGGGCCAGTTTGCGATTGCTTTTGGACAACATATTTTAGTGTTATATTTTTTCCTTAATTTTGACATTAAAAGGTGTTTTGGTATAGTACTCAAAAGTGATTATTTTGGTTTCTCAAAAGTGATTTCTTTTACAAAGTAATTATAAAATAATTTATAGCAAATTTTTAAATTGCTTATATTACCCTTATTGATTTAACATGTTAACACTTTTATCTTCATTTCTCTTAAAAAACTAAAACTTAAATAAACTAAAACACAATTTTTTTTTTACCAAAAATTATATATATATATATATATATATATATATATAATATAAAACAAGTTAGGACTTGCAGCACATGAATATATGTAACAATAATTATTTTTAATGCTAAACATAATTATAGTAATTTTTAATAAAAAATTATAATTAAATATTATTTCAGTGTGAATTCTTAAATGATAAAAAAGTAAACATATCTATTTTAGTCATTATATACTGTTACAATACTTTTTGAATAAAATTACTAAACATATACACTGCTGTTGAGTGTCATAGCATTTTTTAAATGCAAGTAACCAAACGTTTGCCTGATTAACTTGATGCTGATTATTCTTTCAGCTGAGTGATTATTTAAAAGCTACAATAATACCATACTGGCCCGAATTAGCCATAAAATTCAGATTATGTAGTCCCTATAATTACTGTTTTGAGCTTTATCAGGTTTGGTTAAGCTTTCTGTCCTCTTATCTGTTTCAACTATATCTGGGTGGAGAATGTTGAAATATAATATATTATGACAAGGACAGCGAATCTATGGAGTGATAATTTTAGTACATAATAATTCTTATTATGATAAGGACAGTGCCTTAGTCTTGTAGAAGAACTTCGATTTTTCTTTATTAGACTCTTGAGCTTAAAGTTTGTATCATATAAAGCTTTCTTTTATGTATGACCATGCTCTTACTGAGTATAAACTGCTTTGGAAGAACATGTAAATATGTAATGTGCCTCTTTTATCCTTGTTACAAAAGGGTAGGGCTAGGAAAGTCTATTGACAGAGCACTTGATATATCATAAATATTGCATGTGCTTAATGTAAGAATCATATTTTGATTCCATTAGTCTCTTCTAGCCTAATTTATGCATCCATGATTAACATTTGCAGGTTGACATGGAAGAAGCTAAAAATCAAGAAAATGCAAAACTGCAGTCTGCTTTGCAAGAAATGCAAATTCAATTCAAGGAAACAAAAACAAATCTCATGAAGGAAATTGAGGTTGCCAAAAAGGAATCTGAAAACGTTCCTGTTATACAGGAAATTCCTGTTGTTGACCATACAATGCTGGAGAAACTTACAAGTGAAAATGAAAACCTCAAGGTAAGGAGGTTGAGTCTAAGAACTACTTTCTCATCAGAAATGTTTCTGAAGTCTGAAGGAACTGTTTCTTATTGCTCATACTTGTTTTTATGCTGATCATTGCAGGCATTAGTGAATTCATTGGAAAAGAAAATTGATGAAACGGAGAAAAAATTTGAAGAGACAAGCAAAATTAGTGAAGAAAGGTTGAAACAAGCTTTGGAAGCAGAGTCAAAAATTGTTCAGTTGAAGACTGCTATGCACAGGTTGTTTTCTTTGTTACATTACCTAGTTGAGAGAAGATACTAAGATTCATTTGTATTTGTTAATTGTGGACATTTGATTATCTATGCATGTTAATTACTCCTATGGCCGCTTGTTTTCTTTCTTTTCCTTTTTAAATGATCTTTGTCACTCACACATGCAGACTTGAAGAAAAATTTTCTGACATGGAATCTGAAAACCAAATCCTACGGCACCAAACCCTATTAAAAACACCTATCAAGAAGATATCAGAATATCTGTCAACTCCGGAAACACATGTAAATAATTGCTAAAATATGATATTGGTTGATCTGCTTATTTTTTTTTTTTCTTTTTTTTTTCTGCCACATGGTCTTTATCTTTTCTTTATCTTTTTCTTTTAATTTCTTTTACTTTTCTACTTGCAGGGTTTGGAAAATGGTCACCATGTGAATGTGAATGAAGAGAATAGATCCAATGTAAATTTTCTTTATTGTGGATCACTTATCAATATATTTCTAGGTCATGCAATCATAGTCTACTACCTTTTTTATTAATGTCATTGAGTTAAGCTATTAATGCAGGAACCACAGAGTGCTACACCTGTGAAAAAGTTTGGTGCAGAATCTGATAGCAAGCTCAGGAGATCCCATGTTGAACATCAACATGTATGTTATTACCAATATTGGGTTCTGTTTCATCTGTCAGGTTTTCCCACATATGGTGAATATAGGTTGAGTAGTTCTAACTAATATGGTTTTATTTTTGAAACAGGAGAATGTTGATGCCCTCATCAATAGTGTTACGAAAAACATTGGATTCAGTCATGGGAAACCTGTTGCAGCATTTACCATATACAGATGTCTTCTCCATTGGAAGTCTTTTGAAGCTGAAAGGACTAATGTGTTTGATCGTCTCGTTCAGATGATAGGCTCTGAAATTGAGGTACCTGGACAACATTATTCATGGTTGTGATTTGTGCATCATAAAAATCAGAAAAGAGATTGGAAAATCAGTTCCCCATCTTTGCCTGGACCGTGGAACATTATCCTTTCTATTTATCGCAAATAGTTTTTATTTCAATTGTTATGGAAGAGTTTTAGGGTTCCTGCAATCTGAATTTATTCTCGTTTTACTTTGATATGTTTGTAGGATAAGTTTGTTTGACTTTTCAGAAATTTAGATAACTTTTTAGAGATAAATCATAAATCCTCATCTTCTTTTAAATATGATAAAACTCTCACTTACTTTTGTAATGTCCTTTTAGTATGGAATTTGTAGTTAAAATCTAAAGTGTGATAACACTTCTATTTATTGCAGAATGAAGAAAATAATGATCATATGGCCTATTGGTTATCCAATACATCAACATTATTGTTCTTGCTCCAACGAAGTTTGAAGACTGCCGGTGCTAGTGGCGCAACTCCACACAAGAAACCACCAACTGCAACCTCCCTATTTGGTAGAATGACCATGGTATTGGAAGTTTTCAATCCAGTTTATTTCTCTGTTATTATTTTTATTTTGTTGATAACTTTTAATAAATTACTTTATGCAAAGATATGGTAGCTTAGTTTCTTTTTCTGTGCTAATTGCAGGGATTTCGCTCATCCCCTTCTTCTTCAAATCTTGCTGCTGCTGCGGCAGTTGCAGTCGTACGTCAGGTAGAAGCTAAATATCCTGCTTTACTTTTCAAACAGCAACTAGCAGCTTATGTGGAGAAAATATATGGAATCATCCGTGACAACTTGAAAAAGGAGTTGTCGTCTTTGCTTTCCTTATGTATCCAGGTATGTCGCTCTTGGTTAGCAATATCATTCAACTCTTTGAAGCCTCAATCACATCTCTGCTTCAGCACCACCACTTCAGTTTAGCTTTAACTTGAAAACTGTGGTTCTGAACCTATTATAATTTACAATTCTGACTTTTAGGCACCAAGGACATCTAAGGGAGGTGTACTACGATCTGGGCGGTCCTTCGGCAAAGATTCACCTTCTAGTCACTGGCAGAGCATTATTGATACCCTCAATACTCTCCTCAGTACATTGAAGCAAAATTTTGTATGGAACTTTATTATTATACATAGTTAGGAGAGATGCTGAAGTTTTAATCTTTTGTATAAATTACTGACATCCTTACAATTGCTGGTATTCAGGTGCCTCCAGTTCTGGTCCAGAAGATCTATACTCAAACTTTCTCATACATAAATGTGCAACTATTTAATAGGTAATCAATCATTTAATTCTGGTGTTACTGTTTTTAATGAACTGTTTTGATTATAATTTAATCTTTTGTTATGAGTTTCCCAGCCTTCTTCTACGTCGTGAGTGTTGTACATTTAGCAATGGTGAATATGTGAAATCTGGGTTAGCTGAGCTGGAGCTATGGTGCTGCCAAGCAAAAGACGAGGTAAATATCTTCTTATGATTTAACCATTTTATCTTTTTTGCAATTTGCCGTTGCTACAGAATGTTTTTTGTGATTACTTGCTGTTCTCTATAATACTCCCAAGATCCAGTCATGTAAATGACTTTCCCAGATTCTCAGCCTTAATTCCCTTGGATTGCAGTATGCAGGCTCCTCTTGGGATGAACTTAAGCACATTAGACAGGCTGTTGGATTCCTGGTATGTCATCTCTTCTGATATTAGAGCACCATTTAAAAGGCAATTTGATTTACTTTGGTTTTTTAAATTGTTGAACCCTGATAACATTAAACTATACAGGCATTTGTTTTACTGAGTGCTTAATAATTACTAATTAGAGAGAAAACAATTTGAATCAATTTATTTGTACTACTGCTTGTGGCTGACTTAAATGATTAGTCAGTTCTAAGGTAAAATAAAAAGAAAAGAAAAGAAAGATGACATAATGGTTATAAGAGACCCTTCTACCTTCAATTTGTCATCTTGTAAAAATATGATCTTGAACATTAACTATGATATTTTCATAACAACATACTATAGATGACAACCATGATTTAACATGATGTTGGAAATACTTGCATTATAGTTAAGAACAATAATTTAGGTGATGAAGGATTTCCATATCCTTTTCATTGGGTATATCATTGGGTTATATTTTGTATAGGGAATTAGAGTGATTGCTGGGTTAATATACATTTTGCATTTTGGTAACAACTAGTTTAATATTATTTTAATAACCCATTTCACTACTTCTCAAGGAATGTACAAAAGTATTAAAACCATTGCTCCTGAATCATATGCTTGCTCCATAATTTGTGAATTTTTTTTTTTTGGCAATGAGTAATACATTTCCCTGAGCATATGTAGTTTCCGTTGGCTTCTTCTCCACTCCGAGAATAGCATGCTGCAGATCTTACTGAATCAGGACGTTCTTCATCTTCCTCTGCCATGACGTGAAGTTACCCTTCCCATCAAATTTCTCGATTATGATGGGCTTCACGTCATTGATCTCATCACCCGCTATCTCAAAAATGCTATGACCAGGCTCTGATACCAATTTGTTGATTTTAAACTCCCTTATTGATCTTGTTTTCTTGATAGACTCCGGTGATAAATTTATAGGATAATGATGTGCAAATATGCGGAATAAAATATGAACAATAAAGAAAACACACCGCACACAAACACAAAGAATTTACCGAGGTTCGGGTAACTTTGACTACTTCCTCGTGTGATCTCTCTTGAGAAATCACTAGCATTATGGAGAAAAACGCTTGGTTACAAGAAGCTTATTGAAACCCCTTAGCTAATTCCTCAAAACTTTGCTAGAACCTCTCTATCACTCTTGCTCTCTACCCCTTTATGCTTTCTGATTTTTCTGTGTTAAAAATAAGCTTCCCAGCAGTCCTATTTATAGGTATAGGACTTGTGTTACATTCCTTGCTAGAATATGACTCCTAATCTTCTTAGAATAAGAAAAACCAACTTATTTCCTTATCCTAGTTGATTTGGGATTCTTGAGAAAATCTAATCTTCTAATCCCAATAGGAAATCATATGCATACTTTATTTTCTCCTCATCCAATTAGGATTTCTTCATAAGCCTTGACTTGGGTTTTGATGAGCAAAAAAACACAACAATCTCCACCTTGTTGAGTCAAAATCAAGAAATGATTGTTGTACCTCAGAATGTCTTCAAACCTTCTTGAAACAATTCTGGAAAGCTTCAAGAACTTTCACCTTGGCAAAGTTCTTCTTGCCTTAATGCACCTCAAGTGAGTAGGTGCTCCACCCAATCCTAATAATGTAATAAGATTGAGTGAGTTCAAGCAAAACTTGAACTTCTCAGCTATTACCGGTATAGTCAAGTAATCTGATGCGTTCTCCTCTGTATGAGCCTTCTCCAATGTAACTTCCTTCGATTCTACCTAGTCCCTAATTCGATGATAACGAGCCTCAATATGCTTCGATCTTCCATGTAACACTTGATTCTTAGCTAAGTAAATAGCACTTTGGCTGTCACATCTAATCACCATGGAACCTTGAGTAATTCCGAACTCTCTTGCTAAACCATTAAGCCATATTGCTTCCTTTCCAGCTTCCGCAAGTGCAATATACTTTGCTTTAATAGTGGACAATGCTGTAATTGATTGTAGAATAGCCCTCCAACTAATCGGTCCACCACCACTAGTGAAAACATAACCTGTAGTAGATCTTCTTTTATCCAAGTCTCCTGCATAGTCAGCATCTACATAACCCGGCACACTTGCTTCTTTCCTTTGTTTTTCAAACAAGATTCCTAGATTCTTTGTACCTTTCAAGTTACGCAGAATCCATTTAACTGCAGACCAATGCTCATTTCCTGGATTCGCCATATACCTCGAAACAACAATTAATGCTTGTGCTAGGTCAGGTCTTGTGCAAACCATCGCTTACATTAGACATTCTACTACGCTTGCATTAGGCACTTTGCTCATCTCTTCCAACTCTTTTTCTGTAGTTGGACATTGCAGCACACTCAACCGATAGTGAGCTGCCAACGAAGTAGTCACGGGTTTTGCTTCATTCATGTTGAATCGCTCTCAAATATTTTGAATGTATTTTGCTTGCGATAACCAGATTTTTCCCGCAACTCTGTCCCTTCTAATTTGCATTCTAAGGATCTTTTATGCAGCTGCTATATCTTTCATGTCGAATTCCTTAGTTGCATCTTTAATTTCTAAATTCTAGACATCTCTTGACATGCAATCAACATGTCGTCTACAAAAAAGTAGCAATAGTATAATCATACCATCTTCGAACACATGTAGTAAACACAACAATCCTTTAAGCATCTTTTGAAATTGATTTTCAGCATGTATAAGTCGAAACGCTTGTACCACTGCCTTGGAGATTGCTTTAGCCTATAAAGAGACTTCTTTAACCTACAAACCAGATTTTCCTTTCCTGTTTTGACAAATCCTTCCGGTTGAGCCATGTATATGACTTCTTCCAGATCACCATGGCGAAACGCTGTGTTAACGTCCATCTGTTCTATCTCCATATCCTGCTGAGCTGTTATTGATAATAGCAATCTGATTGAAGTATGCTTAACCACTGGAGAGAATATCTCATCATAATCAACTCCTTCCTTTTGTGAATACCCTTTTGCCACTAACTGAGCTTTGTATCTCACGGCATCACCTTCGTGTGTCCCTTCTTTCCTTCTAAACACCCATTTACAGCCAACTATCTTTCGATCTTTCGGTTTAGAAACTAGCTTCCAAACAGAGTTCTTATCAAGAGATTGCATCTATTCTGATATAGCAACCATCCAACTTTCCCGATCATCACTTGCTATAGCTTCTTGATACGTGGTTGGATCTCCTTGACAGACATTTAGAGCATAATTAACTTCGTCTTGATCAAACCCATACCTTTCCGGTTTCTTGCGATATCGTTTGGGTTTATCCAGTGCTATGCTTCTTTGAAACTGTTCCTCAGGTTGTTGAGGAACCAGGGAGTCTTGTTCCTACAACGGTGATAGCTCCACCTAAGCCCGTACTTATGACTGTTGTTGTTGCTCTACTCTTTCCTCATTAGTCCCTTCGTCATGATCCACTTGCTCGTGCTCCATCTGTGCTGGATCTTCTTCCATGACCCATTTGGTTAGAGGAAATTCAGTTGCTTCTTCTAAAACATCAGTTTTCTTCTCTTCACTTATCTTGATTTTATTTAGGGGCATAGTCGTTTCGTCGAACACGACATCTTTACTTAAAACCTTTTTCTTGTTGATAAAATCCCATAACTTGTAGCCCTTCACTCCTTTTTCAAAACCAATGTTAATGCACTCGAGTGACTTTGGCTTGAGTTTGGTTCTTTCATCTCCCGGAATATGAGCATATGCACTGCAACCAAAAACTCTTAAATTGGAATAATCAACAGGTTTTCGAAACCATACATCTTCTGCACACTTATAATAAAGAACCTTCGAGGGTGATCGGTTAACCAAGTAGCAAGCGTGATTAACCGCTTCTGCCCAAAACATGTCGGGCAATCCTGCATGAAACCTCATGCTTCTCTCTCGTTCCATGAGAGTTCTATTCATCCTCTCTGCTGCCCAATTTTGTTGAGGAGTTTTCTTCACTCTAAAATGCCTTGTGATGCCTTTTTCCCTGCAGAACTGTAAGAACTTGTTTTCTCTATATTCACCTATATTGTCGTTTCTCATATATCTGATTTTTTTCATGCTTCTCTCTCGTTGCATGAGTGTTCTATTCATCCTCTATGCTGCCCCATTTTGTTGAGGAGTTTTCTTCACTGTAAAATGCCCTGTGATGCATTCTTCCCTGCAGAACTGTAAGAACTTGTTGTCTCTATATTCACCTATATTGTCATTTCTCATATATTTGATTTTTCTGCCAGTTTGGTTTTCTACTGCAGCTTTTCACTCTTTAAACTTTGTGAAAACTTCGGATTTCTCCCTCATGAAGTAAGCCCATACTTTTATCGAAAAATCATCTAAAAAGGTAACAAAATACCTTAGTCCTCCCTTAGACCTAGTTGGTGCAAGACCCCATACGTCTGTATGAATATAGTTCAACGGCTCTTTGATTCTTTTCTCACTGTCTGAAATCTTAAATGACGTCTTTGTTTGCTTCCTGAGAGTACAATATTTACAGAATTTCAGCTTGTAGAAACTAACACCTTTTAGCTGATTTTTCTTGTGTAGTTCTTGTATCCACCTTTAACTCATGTGCCCTAGCCTACAATGCCAAAGCTCTTTCTCGTCCTTCTCTGCAGATATTGCTGCTCCACCTACTATTGTAGTCCCCCGAAGCTTGTATAAAGTGCTAGGTTGAATATCACCTTTCATCATGACTAGTAACCCTTTGATAACCTTGGGTATCCCTCCTTCAGAACAATACTTGTAACCGGCTTTGTCTAAAGTGCCCAAAGATATCAAATTCTTCTTTAGCTTAGAACATGTTTGACCTTATCCAGTACCCTAACAATTCCGTCATGCATTCTGATTTTCATTGATCTAATACCTTGGATTTTGCACGGTCAATCATTTTCCATCAAAACTTCTCCGCTGCTTTTTTCCTCATGTGTCGAACCATTCTTTGTTAGCACATATATGGAACAAACAGCCGGTATCCAAAATCCAATGTTGGATAGCATTGGAGCTCGATGTTACCGCAAGGAATTCTCCGTCACTTTCATCCAAAGTAACAACACTTGCCGTACTTGAATTCTTTGCCATCGCCTTTGCTTTCCTTTCTTGCCATATCTTGCAACTCTTTTTCCAGTGGTCAGTAACACCACATGTAAAGCAACCCTTTTTCTCTTTTTCTTTTCCCTTGGATTTTGATCTACCCCTATTGTCAGATTTATCATGCCTGCTATGCGACTGGCTCCTCTCTTTGCTTGAGAGCCTTCGGTATTTTCATCCATCTTGATATAAGATTGCATAGCTTCCATAACCTCATCCAGCTTTAGACTTTCCTTACCAAACATGATTGTGGTTCTGAAGTGCTTGAACGAAGGCGGTAGAGATCTCAACAGTAAAAGCGCCTTGTCGTCATCTTCATACTTCACATCTACCTTTAATAGATTGGCAACACAATTCTGAAATCTGCTCAAATGATCTTGCAGATTTCCACCTTCTTCCATCCGAAGATTAAGAAGTTCATCTTTCAAGAAAAAGTCTGTTGGATAAAGTTTTACCCCTGTAAACTTTGTCGAGCTTATCCCATGTCTCTTTAGTATTCATATCCTCGTCGACATTAAGCATCACATTGTCGGCAAGATAAAGCTCAATAGAGCTCTTCGCCTTTACATCCATTCGCTTCCACTGAGCATCTGTAGTTTCTGTTGGTTTTTCTCCACTCCGAGAATAGCATGCTACAGATCTTGCTGAATTAGGACGTTCTTCATCTTCCTCTGCCATAACGTGAAGTTACCCTTCCCATCAAACTTCTCGATTATGATGGGCTTCACGTCATTGATCTTATCACCCGCCATCTCAAAAACGCTATGATCAGGCACTGATACCAATTTCTTGATTTTAAACTCCCTTATTGATCTTGTTTTCTTGATAGATTCCGGGGATAAATTTATAGGATAATGATGTGCGAATATGCCGAATAAAATATGAACAATAAAGAAAACACATCATACACAAACACAAAGAATTTACTGAGGTTCGGGTAATTTTGCCTACGTTCGCGTGTGATCTCTCTTGAGAATCACTAGCACTATGGAGAAAAACGCTTGGTTACAAGAAATTTATTGAAACCTCTTAGCTAATTCCCCAAAACCATGTTAGAACCTCTCTATCACTCTTGCTCTCTACCCTTTATGCTTGTTGTTTTTCTGTGTTAAAAATAAGCTTCTCAGCTAGTGGTGTAAAAGGGGGCCGGCCTGGCCCACTTCAGCACGGCCCACCGTGCCCGTTTAGGAAAACCAGCCGTGCCTGGCAAGGCCCGTTTTCCTAAATAGGGGCCCGACCTGGCACGCCGGCACGGCCCCTCCTTGCCGTGCCGTGCCGTGTGTCGGGCCGGGCCGGTCCGTGGGCTAATTAGGCGGGCCAAAGGGGCCGGCCCATGCCCATACCTATACCCAATTTATTTATTTATTTTTATTTTAATTTTTTTTACATATTATTATTTTAGTATAATAAAAAAATGTTTATAATAATAAATTATAGATACATTTATTATTTTATTTAATGAATTAATTCAAATAATAAATAAAGATAAAACATGAAAGAAAATAAAAGTAGATAAAAATATGAAATGAATAATTCTTTATTTATTTCGGACTTTCAGTATTACATATTTACATAATTGCCTCATTAAAAACCTTACCAAGAAAACCCAGTGGGATAAAAACTTGGTAAGGGAAAAAGAATGCAATCGTATTACAAGTAAATGTACGTGTATAACCTAGTTCTGGACCTGGTTACTGCCGGAACTCTCATCGACATATAAATTGGAGAAATTTTTGAAGAAATTGGAGAAATTTTGAATAAATTGTTCGTCTACCGTTTCATTTTGCATGCTCTTTCGAGCATGCTCCCAATCCCGAACATATTAATACCTCCACCATCTCTGGAGTCAAATAATTTCTTCTTGGTTCAATAATTGGTCCACTCGTGCTGAATGCCTGTTCTGAAGACACAGTGGACACGGGGATAATCAGTATGTCACGTGCTAAGTGTGACAAGACCGGATACCTGTAGCTATAGGTCTTCCACCATAACAACAGATCAAAATTCTCCGTGTTTTCGTCGGCATCAAACTGTGCTTCAAGGAACCTATTCAGTTCGGCACCAGAAGATGCAGCAGATCGTGTAGTTGAAGAAGAAGAACTTGCTGATTTGTCTTTTTTTCCGGCGTTTAAGAATGCTCCAACTTGTCGGCAACGGTTGTGTGTCCGGTTCTGGTGATGGTTCCGTGTCAACGCCGCCAAACCTGCGCTCATAAATACTAAAAACTTCGAACAACTTGTTTCGAATGTCAGTAATCTGGTCGGAATAATCTACTGACAATTTATTACCAATAAACTCAAGCAAATATTATAAACCAGCTAATTTAATTCTAGGATCTACTAAAACACCTAAGGCATAAAGGAAATGCATTTCAAACCAGTATTTTTTCAACTTGGTCTCCATGGCAACAACTGCAGGGCCAAGCATGTCATCTTCCCTATAAGTGTTTAACAGGTCAGACATTTCCATAATCTGATGGATTGCCTAGGAAGATGTGGGGTAATAGACCATAGAAAGAGTTACAGTGGCATTGTAAAAAACTTTTAAAAATTCAATAAAAATCTTTGCCACATACCAATCGTCTGGTGTCAGTGATTTAGCAGGCGGACAGCCACTTTCGGCCAATTTCATGTTATAAAAACCTGAAATAGTTGTATCATATTCCAAACATTTTTTCAGCATTAAGTAGAGTTCCACCTTACCGGCATATCAGTTTGGAATCGTTGGGGTCGTAGATCGTTTAATGTACTGTGTCTGCCAAAATTTTGAAATCTTGGATTAGAGCTACCGATCCAAGAAATGACATCTCAGATGCGTTTTATACGATCGCTTACTTCTTTCAAACCAGACTGTACAATTTAATTTATGATATGATATTCACAACGTTGATGGAAGAAATAACCCCCAGCTTGCGGGATGTTTCTTTCAGTAAACAATGGAATAGACTTAGTATTTGCCGATGCATTATCTAATGTGATAGAGAGGATGCGATGAGTTATGCCATAAGTTTCTAAAACAGAAAGAATGACAGCAAAAATATTGTCTGCGGTATGTGCAAAATCCATAGAATGAAAACCAAGAATTTTTTTTTGTATTCTACATTCCAAGTCTAAATAGTGTCCTGTGACACATAAATAGTCCTGTTTGGAACATGCGTTCAAAATATCGGTAGTTAATGCAATTGAGACAGTTAGATGCTGTAATTCAGCCGTCAAGTCATCTCGTTGGGTTTTAAACATTCTTATCAAATCGCTCCTAGTGGTGGTTCTAGAAACAATTTGCATTTGGGGGCAAAATGCAGATGTGATAAATTCTTGAAAAAAAACAGAGTCACCGAAATTAATAGGTTGATCAGTTTGTGCAATGTATAGTGCCAATCATTCTCTAGCATGCGCGGCGTCGTAATGCCACGATGTAACCGACCCGTCTGGGTGCCGTTGTAGTTGTGTTTGGGTTGTAGTGGGTACATGTACGTGTTTGGGCATGCATTTTTCCATATGCCTTCTCAAATGAGCGGTTCCACCCTTACTAGTGGTATAGCTTTTAGGACAAAATTTACATTTGGTTCTGGGGCCTACCGTATCGTCTGGGAGTGTCATTTCTACTACGTCAAAACACTGCCATACGTCTGATGTTAACCTCTTAGATTTGGTACGTGATGTCGGTGTGACGCCAAAATCAGAAGGTCTCGCTACGGTTTCTGCCGGTCCGGAGAGATCAAAATCATCGTTCAGCATGTTTAGACCGTCTGGAAAATAAGGATGGGTAGGATCCATTTCCTAGAAAAAAAAATATCAGGTCATTAGTCATTAATAAATATTAAAATTAAAATGATTATTTTACTAACAAAAAATATTAAAATTAACTCACATATAAAAATGATTATTTTACTAACAAAAATTATTAAAATTAA
Organism: Dipteronia sinensis; assembly: GCA_033220585.1. NCBI lineage: Eukaryota > Viridiplantae > Streptophyta > Magnoliopsida > Sapindales > Sapindaceae > Dipteronia > Dipteronia sinensis. The sequence continues at coordinate 26,216,344 of CM065643.1, read as the reverse complement.
CTCCTACACATAAAATGATTATTTTACTAACATTAATTATTAAAATTAACTTACACATAAAAATGATTATTTTACCAACAAAAATTATTAAAATTAACTCCTACACATAAAATGATTATTTTACTAACAAAAATTATTAAAATTAACTCCTACACATAAAATGATTATTTTACTAACATTAATTATTAAAATTAACTCACACATATAAAAATGATTATTTTACTAATAAAAATTATTAAAATTAACTCCTACACATATAATTATTATTTTACTAACATTAATTATAAAAATTAACTCCTACACATAAAAATGATTATTTTACTAACAAAAATTATTAAATTAACTCCTACACATAAAATGATTATTTTAATAACAAAATATATTAAAATTAACTCCTACGCATAAAAATGCTTAATTTACTAACATTAATTATTAAAATTAACTCCTACACATAAAATGATTATTTTACTAACATTAATTATTAAAATTAACTCACACATATAAAAATGATTATTTTACCAACAAATATTATTAAAATTAACTCCTACACATAAAATGATTATTTTACTAACAAAAATTATTAAAATTAACTCCTATACATAAAAATGATTATTTTACTAACAAAAATTATTAAAATTAACTCCTACACATATAATTATTATTTTACTAACATTAATTATAAAAATTAACTCCTACACATAAAAATTATTATCTTACTAACAAAAATTATTAAAATTAACTCCCTACACATAAAATGATTATTTTACTAACATAATTATTAAAATTAACTACACATATAAAATGATTATTTTACTAACATAAATTATTAAAATTAACTCCTATACATAAAATAATTATTTTACTAACAAAATTATTAAAATTAACTCCTACACATATAATTATTATTTTACTAACAATTAATTATAAAATTAACTCCTACACATAAATTATTATTTTACTAACAATAATTATAAAATTAAACTCCTACATATAAAATGATTATTTTACTAACAAAATATATTAAAATTAACTCCTACGCATATAAAATGCTTAATTTACTAACATAATTATTAAAATTAACTCACTACACATAAAATGATTATTTTACCAATAAAAATATTAAAATTAACTCCTACACATAAAATGATTATTTTACTAACATTAAATATTAAAATTAACTCCGACATATAAAATGATTATTTTACTAACATAAATATAAAATTAACTCATACACATAAAAATGATTATTTTACTAACAAAAATTATTAAAATTAACTCCTACACATATAATTATTATTTTACTAACATTAATTATAAAAATTAACTCCTACACATAAAAATGATTATTTTACTAACAAAAATTATTAAAATTAACTTCTACACATAAAATGATTATTTTACTAACAAAATATATTAAAATTAACTCCTACGCATAAAAATGCTTAATTTACTAACATTAATTATTAAAATTAACTCACACACATAAAAATGATTATTTTACCAACAAAAAATATTAAAATTAACTCCTACACATAAAATGATTATTTTACTAACATTAATTATTAAAATTAACTCACACATAAAAATGATTATTTTACCAACAAATATTATTAAAATTAACTCCTACACATAAAATGATTATTTTACTAACATTAATTATTAAAATTAACTCACACACATAAAAGTGATTATTTTACCAACAAAAATTATTAAAATTAACTCCCACACATAAAAATGATTATTTTACTAACAAAAATTATTAAAATTAACTCCTACACATAAAATGATTATTTTACTAACATTAATTATTAAAATTAACTCACACATATAAATGATTATTTTACCAACAAAAATTATTAAAATTAACTCCTACACGTAAAATGATTATTTTACTAACATTAATTATTAAAATTAACTCACACATAAAAATGATTATTTTACCAACAAAAATTATTAAAATTAACTCCTACACATAAAATGATTATTTTACCAACAAAAATTATTAAAATTAACTCCTACACATAAAATGATTATTTTACTAACATTAATTATTAAAATTAACTCCTACACATAAAATGATTATTTTACTAACATTAATTATTAAAATTAACTCACACATATAAAAATGATTATTTTACTAACAAAAATTATTAAAATTAACTCCTACACATAAAAATGATTATTTTACTAACAAAAATTATTAAAATTAACTCCTACACATATAATTATTATTTTACTAACATTAATTATTAAAATTAACTCCTACACATAAAAATTATTATTTTACTAACAAAAATTATTAAAATTAACTCCTACACATAAAATGATTATTTTACTAACAAAATATATTAAAATTAACTCCTAAGCATTAAAATGCTTAATTTACTAATTTTTTTTTTAAATTAACTACTAAAAATAAATTGTTTAATTTACTAAAAACAAAAATTAAAATTAACCCCTACACATAAAAATGATAAATTTACTAACTAAATAAAATTAATAACTGAACTATAAACATAAAATGATAAATTTACTAACTAAACAAACATATTATATTTAAAACAAAAAATTAAATAATAAAACTTAAAGAAAAATGTACCTTTGATGTTTGAACTTTGGTGGAGAGATTAGAGAATAATAGTTATATAATAGTAAATTACTGATAAAGTATTATAACAGTATATTAGTAGTGTAGAATAGTAGAGAGAGAGTAAGAATGAAATTAAGAATAATTGAAATTGTATAGAGAGTTTGAGAATGGAGAGATTGAGAGAATTAGAGAAAGTGAATGAAAAGTGGATTGAGTGGGAGTATTTATAGAAAAATTAGAAAAGTGGGTAAAAATATAAAAGACGAGTTAAGGGGGCAAAATGCAATTGTTACAGTTTTTAAAAAAAATAACCGTTTGATTAATAAAAAAAAATAAAAAATTCAGCGGGCCCAACGGTTGGCACGCTGTGCTTCCGTGCCGTGCCGGGCCGGCACGCCGTGCCTGGAACCACGACCCGGAATGGACCAAGAATGGGGGCCGTGCCTGGCACGGCCCGCCTCACTTGCAGGCTGTGACAGGCACGGCCCGCCATCCTTGGCAGGCCGTCCGTGCCGGGTTCTCCAGGCCGGGCCCATATTTACACCACTATTCCCAGCAGCCCTATTTATAGGTATAGGACTTGGGTTACATTCCTTGCTAGAATGAGACTCCTAATCTTCTTAGAATATGAAAAGCCAACCTATTTCCTTAACCTAGTTGATTTGGGATTCTTGAGAAAATCTAATTTCTAATCCCAATAGGAAATCATATGCATATTTTATTTTCTCTTCATCCAAATAAGATTCCTTCATAAGCCTTGACTTAGGTTTTGATGAGCCAAAAAACACAACAGGTTCGTCAACCTTCCTTTTGTATTTCTATGAGAACACAAATGCCTGCTACAAGTACCATGGTTTGTGGCATGGTTTGTCCTGGAATATTATGTTATAACAACTTTCGTTCCATTTTTCTGTCTAGATGTATTCTTTTTTTGTGCTGACACCGGAGTAGGAAAAAGTGATGCGTTACTAACATGATTTTCATTCCATCTTGATCACAGGTTATACATCAGAAGTATAGAATTTCTTATGACGAAATCACAAATGATCTGTGTCCTGTAAGTCTCTCTCTCTCTCTCTCTCTCTCTGAATGTATATGTGTGCTGCACACGTGTTTCGTGTGTACCCTAGTGTGTTTCATGAATTAACTGAAGAGATAATTCATGGAGAACAGCAAAAATTGAAAATCATGTTTTTTCTAATGCACCCTATTCTGGATAAGACTCTTATTCTGGTTAAGGCTTTCTGTCGTACAAGTTACAAATTCTGAACGCTCATCTGTTCTAAAGTGGCAATTCAGGTTGGTCACCTGCTTCATTACTGGGTAAACTGTGCATGTGGTTTATCTTTGACGCCTGAATGCAGGTGGCTATTCTTGATTACCACTGTGCCACACCGCTAGAATGGGATTCCACATAGATACATAGATGTGTTCTCAGACAAGCAGACTCTCTCTCTCTCTCTTTCACTCTCTCTCTTACTGACTCACATCAACATTTGGATTGTTCAGATCCTGAGTGTCCAGCAGCTGTATAGAATATGTACACTATACTGGGATGACAACTATAATACTCGAAGTGTCTCTCCACAAGTAAGTTTGTGGCAAAATAACCTTCTGACGGTAGTTTTGGAGATTCATGTTCTTGTCAAGTAATCCTGAATCTGTTGCAACTTCTTGTCTTTACAGGTCATCTCCAGCATGAGGGTTCTTATGACAGAGGACTCTAATGATGCTGCCAGCAATTCCTTTTTGTTGGATGACAATTCCAGGTGAGGGCTTGCTAGATGAAGGAAAATGTTTTTCATCCTAGATGACACTGTTGCAAACCATATCTCTTAATAGAGTATTTAGACTCTTAAGCTGTCTTGCAAAATACAGTCTAATCCATATTTCTTATAACAGCATCCCCTTCTCTGTTGATGACCTTTCAAATTCACTGCAAGAGAAGGATTTCATGGATGTCAAACCGGCAGAGGAACTCCTTGAGAATCCAGCCTTCCAATTTTTACACGAGGTATAGGAAACTCAGGCATGCTCTACTTTGTTTTTTTTTTTTAGTCGAGGTAGGAAGTAAAGTAAAGTCGAAACTCTCTGATCAACACAGGCAGTTGTAAATCCAATCTTTTCTTTTACTACATAATTTTTTCTACATCCATGCCCCATTGTAAAATTTTCCATTTGTTTATTCTTAATTTTTTTACATCTACTCTGTAAAATCCATCTCCCTTGAGGGGCAGGGACATATTTTGTTTTGTTTGGTTGAGTTTGCATTCTTTTTAGTTGTGCATGGTTTTGTTTTGCCAAAAATGGGCAGCAATTTTTATTATTTTTTATTTTTTTTATTTTTTTTATTTTTTTGTAGGGAGTCAAGTAAAACATGCGTAGTGTCATTTTAGTTTATGGTGGTTTCTCCACCCCATTTTTATTGTATAAAAGAAACAAGTATCTGAACAAAGATGCATTATAAGAATTATGTATTTATTGGTTTTAATGCTTTCTCTTTATTCCGAAATAGAATATAATTTAAACTTTCTGCCATGGCACCTGATTGTTATTCAATAATGACTTGAAACTAGGGATGACCAATGGGGAAATGGGGGTGGATGTAGGTCCCCCCATCCCCAACCCCTTTTTCCAAACCCTCCCTCATCCCCCTCCATTTCCCCATTTGGGGAAAATGGGGATGGGGTAGTTTTGGGGGGAGGTCCCCCCATCCCCAACCCCATTTCCCCCATTTCCCTTGTTTTTTTCCCATTTTTTTCCCTTTTCCCCATTTCCCCAAGATCTCCCGTTTCCCCGTTTCTCCATTCCCTAATTTTTTCTGTATCAGTAAAAATACATATTAAAAAAACACATATATAAATAATTCATTAAATTCAAATAGAAAATAAAGATGTATATATAAAAAATATAAAAATAAATATATATTAATATATTATATATAATACTATTATATTAGGGGAAATGAAGAAATGGGGATGGGGCACCTACCCCCATCCCCATTTCTAGAAAATTTTGAGGGAAATGGGGAAATGGGGATGGGGTCTGGTCCCCCCATCCCCATCCCTATTTTAATTTAGGGTTAAAAATCATCCCCATCCCTCCCACCCATTACCTCATTTTCCCTCAAAAAATTTCCCCCAAATAGGGAATGGGGGAGCGGGGATTTGGGGCCTCGGAGGAAAATGGCTATCCCTACTTGAAACTTGAAAGGGAGTGTGCAGATGCAAAATGGTTGCTAAACGCATTATTCGAAAGAAAATAAGGAGTAGCCGTTTGATGTCAATTTCAAGTGAAGCCGAGAATGAATATTAATAGGGAAAGTATCATTTTCCCCCTGACTTTTGGTCTATTGTTAAGACGAGAACAAGATTTCGCCATATTGGCCATTTCCCCCTCCCAAAACAAAGAAATGTTAAAAAGACTCTTTCTGTCACATTTTCCATCCATTTGAGGCGTTGACCGTTAAATGGGAAGGGTATTAATGTAATTCACACTACCATACCAGTTTATCACCAACAGCAAACCAAAACCCAGATCTCCATGACTCCATCATCCATCAAACCCATATTCGAAATCTAATCAGAGCTAAAAAAACCCATCCCAGTTCATGATCATCATCACCAATCTCAAACCACCTCTCATACGAACACCAGAATTCACACTACCACACCAGTTTATCACCAACAGCAAGCCGAAACCCAGATCTCCATGACTTCATCATCAATCAAACCCAGATCTCCATCAAACCCATATTCATCGAACCTATATTCGAAATCTAATCAGACCCAAAAAAACCCATCCCATTTCATGATGATCATTACCAATCTCAAACAACAACACCAATCTCAAACCACCTCTCACACAAACACCAGAAAAAAAAATCAAGAAAATTCAACAGTACTCGTCATCAACAAAAACACAAACTGTGAACCCTGGGTTTTACGTTCGCCGCCGCCTTAGCCACCACGCCGTCACCAGAAGGCAACGCACGTCGGTGATGCAACCAGACGACCCACAATGCGTGGATCTGGATCAGATTGTGGCCGTGGAGAATCGCGATCGATCGTGGTCATGAGGAAATCGATTGCCTTACTTTCAGCTCCCAGATCGATCGACGATCTTCTCGGCTCCAAGATCAAGCGCCGATTTCGGTCGATTTAGGGTGGTGGCTAGGGTTGGTGTTCGAGAGTGGTGGTGGCTAAGGTTGGAGATCGATGATGACGATGGAGAATTTTTTTGGTGGCTGGGTTTTTTTTTGGTTGAATGATTTAATTTTTATTAAAAATTTTTCTTTTGATAAAAAATAAGATCTGGTGGAGATCTCTCCACCAAATCCTTTTTTTTCCCTATCAATTGAGTTTTTTTTTAATTCTTTTTAATTTTTAATTTCTGTTTTTAAATTTAAATAAATGAATAAAATTTCTCCACCGTATCATATCTATAAAAAAGAAAGAATTTGAAAATTGGATGAAAATTGTGAAATATTGAATTCTCTTCAATTTTTAATTTATGTTTTTTAAATTCTTTGGTTTTCCTTTTTTTTAAAATTTATTTTTCATTTAATAAATATTTTGAGGGTTAAATAGTCATTTTCTGATTATTTGAATATAAAGACCGACGGTCAACGCTCCAAATGGATGGAAAATGTGACAGAAGGGGTGTTTTTAACGATTCTTTGTTTTTAGGGGAGGAAACGGCCAATATGGCGAAACCCTGTCCTCGTCTTAACAATAGGCCAAAGGTCAGGGAGGTAAATGATACTTTCCCATATTAATATCAAATTGTGATAAAATAATTTCTGGTTATTAATCATATCCATCTAAACCGTAGTTCAGAGCAGAATTGAAACACAAAGCAAAGCTGGTCCAAAAACATGCTTTCTATTTTATAAAATGCCAAATAACAAAAAAGCTTGTCAAACTATATGGTTGAATTTTATATTTCTTTAGTCAATCATTGGATGCAGGGGTGAACCTGTTTATTTTGGATTCTACACATGAACATCTATTTTTAAAGACTAGTTTGAATTGTTTAGTTTAACCATTAAAAAAATTAAGTGAATATGAAATATTTAATCTAACAATTAGAACAAAATCAATAAAATATTCTTATATAAGACCGTCATAAAATTACATATTTGTAAAGATTATTTAATGTTATGTATTGAGTTGGAATAGGTAATTGATCGATTGAGGTTTTTATTATTATCTTTTGATCTTCGGTTAGAATAGGTAAATGAAATAAGTTAAACTATTGGAAACTGTTGACTATGATTTTTGGATTATGGAAAATCAACCACGCGACGAACAATGTAATGTGATTAATGATTGAATTGTAAAACAAAAAGGAAAACTTAATCATTTAAAACACAAGATTTTACGTGGAAAACCTAATAAGGGAAAAATCCACCATTGCCGGAGATGGCGAGGAAAAATCTAAATATGTAAGAACGGATTACACACTCAATCTCTCTTTCACTCTTGCTATTATGCGGGTTTCACATCACGTATGTAATGGTATTTGAGGGTCTATTTATACATTCATAGAACCATAATCCTTAATATACAAGTAAGGAGAGTTGACGAGATTTGGTAGGACTCTAACTTGTTAGAGTCGTCTTTATCTTCTTTCATGTTTTGCATATTCTGCGCATTTAATGATATTAGATTCCCCATTGAACTAGGGATCTAATATCTTTAAGGAAGTTTGTTTCCTTACTGGAGTGTACCTCATGGTTTCTTGTTTATGTAAGATCCTTTCTCCGAGTATTTATGTCGTGGTTGTCTTGGGCTTAACAGCTTCCACGTACCGCTGGCCTACCGGTTATCTAACCCCACCGAGTCTCATTAACCTGATCGGTTACTCAACCTTGACCAGTATGCCTTTCATCTGTTCAGTTATCTCACCCGACCAGATTTCTCAGACAAATCTACTAGTTGGACCCGATCGATCTGACAAACCTAGTCAGGTTATTTTTACCTAATCGATCTGATGAATTTGGTCAGGTTATCTTTATCCGATCAATCTGATGAATCTGGCCAGGTTATCGTTATCCGATCGAATGGACAAACCTGACCGGATCCCGTCAGGTCTTAAGATTAACTATTGGTCAACTTGAGTTGGTCTTTTCTGGATGACTTTGGCGACGTGACATATATGATCATCGTCTTCTCTGGTAATAATGCTGACCTGTCAGTCTTTCAGATTTTACCATTAATAATACCCCCATAAATATTTGAACCGAGTACCTCATTTTATTTTCAAAGAAGATTCGCTCAGTGAGAAATATTTAATTATACTTTTAATTTTTATCTTTTAGTTTATTAATGGGGTCTTGTATTAACAACTAAGCATTCAATTTCAACCATGACATTCGTTTTGTTTGATTGATTTGTCATGATGATTGGACTTGCAGCAGATAGCTTTACTCTTGGAATGACACTTGTCCAACTCTTAGTGGGCGCATGGGCGGCGATTTTTCAGGGATCGTGCACTAACTCCCACTTGCACGTACATCTTCCTTAGACGTGGGATGACATCAGCGTCATCTATAAAATTTGAAAACATTTCATTTTCCCTCTACCTCAAGCTTTTTATGCAATTTTCTTCTTTCAAAAAATCAAGCCCTAACTATCGCAATTCTTATTCTCTTGAAGTTATAAGGAAAAAACACGCGGCGGAGGTGAAAAATTGAGTTTGTATATTTCAGAAATTTTCCTTTTAAAAGAAAGAACCTTAACCCTTGATTAATTAACATATAATAAAAGTATCATACATTTTTCACGTGGCGATTGATATTGTGTCGAATTGAATCAGCTTGCTTCGAATTGAATCCGCAAGATCTTCCAATCTAATCATGAACGTGAATCACCTTGGAGTGTGGGCTCCCTTTTCTTTGAATTGTAAACCTGAGGATGGAAAAACAAACCTTTTTCTTTTGTTAGTCACAATAATCCTCCTAGAGATAATAAAGAAAGTTTGGTCACTTGTGAATTCTTAATTTTTTTAATCAAGAACTCGCGTGAACCCTAATTTGATCTTGTGCATAAAGACTTTTGATGTAAAAGATTCTAGTGCACTATCGAAAATAAAACGCTCCTTATTCGTCTTCTCTTTGGCTGAATTCTACACCCCTTTCTTGAGTTGAAAGTTTTTGTTTTATTCAAGAGCAAGAGAATAAAAATTTTCTCAAAAAGAAAAAAACCTTCAACTTTTTTGAACTACTCATCGAAATTTATTTAAACAAGAAATTGAAATTAAATTCCTCTTAAATTGAGGTACATAATAAACGTCTATTAAATCTAAATGCCTACTAGAATCTAAATCTAAATTAACTCTAATATCTTCTACTGCAAAGGCTGACACCAACGCTCCGTTGCCTAAGCGCAATTTGAATTCATTCTCATTCAGTCTTTTCCTTTTCCGTAACCCCTGTAAGGAATAACAAACATGATTAGTGGCTCCAGAGTCTATGATCTAAGAATCAGTGGAATCTGCCAGAAAACATGTTTCAAGATAATTAATATTACCTTCTTCCTTCTTATTCTCAGACTTTAGGCAATTTCTTTTCCAATGTCCCTTTTCACCCCAAAGGAAACACTTCCCTTTGATCTTGGTTACTTTCTTGGTCTCCATCTTGGTAGGCCCAAGTTGCTTTTTCTTCTGTTGTTTCTTGACCTTCTTACGGGTTTTAACAGTAGCAACTATACCAACCACATGAATCTCTTGACCCTTGCCTTTCTCAAGGATCTTTTCAGAGCTTTGAACAGCTTGCATCAGGCTCTGCAAGGTGTATTCCTTATTGTTCAAGGTGTAGTCCAACTTGAACTAATCAAAAGAATCTGATAGTGAGTTGACAATCATGTCAATTTTTGTCTCACCATCTATCTCAGCACCATTGAGGTCAGCAATGTTGAGATGTGCTATGACTTTCATTATGTGATCTTTCACAGCCTGTCCAGGTTTCATCCTAAGATTCATAAAAGCAGTCACTGCCTCTCTCTTAGTCGTCCTGGACCTTATAGCAAACATCTCCTCTAGAGACATCATTATATCACTAGCAGAACTCATTCCTTTATGTTACTGTTGCAACACCTTGGAGATGGTGGCCATAATGTAACATTTAGCCATCTCATCTGAGGTCTCCCATTACTTATACTCGTCTCTTTGAGCCTCAGTAGATTCATTAGTAGGAGCAGGTGGTTTAGGGGTAGACAAAATGAACTTATGCTTTTCATATTGCAACAACAATCCAATTTTCCTTTTCCATGTGACATAATTATCTTCAGTTAAAGTATTATCTTTTAGGATATTGATTAGATATGGGGTCATGATTTCCAAATAAAACAAAAATTATATAAGTAAACAATCATGATAAAACACTTTCGAATATTTATCTTGAATTAAATGAAATAATTCAATCAAAAAATTCAAAGGTGATCCAACATCCATAAATGTCACGCCTCCTTTGGGAGTTCGCACCATTTACTAGTTGGACTAGGTCCCACGTAATTGTAACTTAACAACTAGCATTTTTAATTTTAACCTTGCGATTTATATTGACAAGAACTTTTGGGAGTATATCAGTAAAACCACATTGAGTGTATTACCAGTAATCGACCTTCAAAATATTCCCTCACGAAAATCCCTCCTTTGAGAGTAGATATCACTTAAGTCAATTGTCTAGTCTATCCTTGTAAGGAATTATCCTGCTAAATTCCATTCATGGATACCCCTTGGGGGATTATCATACAAAACATAAAGCTCAACTTATCTTGGAAGCCATAGGTGTACAAAACACCTTCTCCCACTCAATTGTTTAAGGCGTGTGATATAATTCCATAGAATGATTTGCCAAGTTATCTAGATGCCAATTAGATACCTAAACTATTCAATGCATGTTCATACCAAAGGAGATATATGAGTGACACTCATATTCTATATGACATGTTATCGACAATGACAAACATTGTAATATTTACAAAAATAAATAGCTACAATTTTGGTCCATCATAGAAAAGCAAGTAAATTACATTTGTTTGAAATACAAGAAGGCCTAACTGGGAGATCAAGTCATCAAGCTGCGGTCCGTCAAAACTCTTGCGCGCCAAAATCCATACTCGGCTGCCCCACACACACACCCGGAGCCATGCACGCGCTGGTCCGTGCGCAACACCGTGCACCACTCTCGTGCTACCCCCTGCGTGGCTGCAGTAGAATGCTGCCTACCATCAGCGCACATGCGAGCATCACCTTTGGTAGGCCGCGCGCTGCTGCCTTGGTGCGCACGGGCTGCTGCAGCCTTCCTCCGTTGCTTCTTTTTCTGCTCCCAATTCTTCAATTCTTCGAATATTCGAAACTTTAATTTATTACATTAGTTTTTCTTATTACAACAATAAAATAAAAAAACGTAACAACTATCAAGAAGGAAATTATGGCGATGATAGACCACCCTTCTTGTTACAACTCCAAACAAAAATACATTAAAATTCTAGGACCAAAATCGAGCAATAACAAACCATATTACAAAACATATATATATATATATCCATAAATTTTGATGTAATTATATATGTGAATACCTAGAGTGCCATCTCTTTCTAAAACATGCATATTTACAATAAAAAAGAAATAGATCCACGTATATATACATCAATTAATCAAGGGTACAACCAGACTCTGATACCAATTGTGAGGAAAAAACACGCAGCGGAAGCGAAAAATTGGGTTTGTATATTTCAAAAATTTTCCTTTTAAAAGAAAGAACCTTAACCCTCGATTAAATAACATATAATAAAAGTATCATACATTTTTCACTTGACGATTGATATTGCGTCGAATTGAATCCGTTTGCTTCGAATTGAATCTGCAAGATCTTCTAATCCAATCACGAACGTCAATCACCTAGGAGTGTGGGCTCCCTTTTATTTGAATTGTAAACCTGAGGATGGAAAAGCAAACCTTTTTCTTTTGTTAGTCACAATAATCCTTCTAGAGATAATAAAGAACGTTTGGTCACTTATGAATTCTTATTCTTGTTAATCAATAACTCGCGTGAACCTTAATTCGAGCTTGTGCATAAAGCCTTTTGATGTAAAAACTTCTAGTGCACTATCGAAAATAAAATGCTTCTTATTCTTCTTCTCTTTGGCCGAATTCTACACCCCTTTCATGAGTTGGAAGTTTTTTTTATTCAAAAACAAGAGAATAAAAATTTTCTCAAATAAAAAAAATTCTTCTTTTTTGAACTACTCATCAAAAACGAATTTTATGATATATATAGGGTGGCCAAATTTCTCCTACAATGTGGAGGATTTGATTTCACCAAAATCTTATCAACTTAGTAGTTCAAACCTACTACAACTCACGAGTATATTTATCCAATAATAAATTATTGAATATCAATTAAAAATTGTGAATTGTGATTTTATCAATAACTTTCTAATTGATTTTCAATTCGAGTTTTGATAGATATCAAATATTTCTTAATTTGACTAGATAAATAAAAACTCTTTTTAATTTATCTACTTATCAAATAAAGTATTTGATACTTAACATACTACTAACAATAGTATGACACTAAGAGTCCTTATCCTAGTATACTACTATCAATAGTTATGACTCTAAGAGTCATTCTCTTAGTAAACTACTTATAATAGTATGACACTAGGAATCCTTCTCCTAGTTCGAAAAAGATTTTGACTTTTAATCAAATAATTAATTAATTTCCATTTAATTAAATAATAAAATAAAACAATATATTAGGCCAATAACTTAGCATTGCCGCCCAAGTATATATATGGGCAATATATATTGTTTTTCCATTTTATTAAATCCATTGGACTTTAATAAAAAGTCCACATGTGAACTAGACTTATTCTTACTACAAAAGAAACAAGTCCACATGCCTTAATTTAATACATTAATATAATCTAGCAGCCCATTTATTTAAAATGTGCAAATTATATTCTTAATGTATTAATGGAATGCCAAACGCACCCCATTAGGGCCGCCCAAGGATTCCTACATCCTTGGCCGCCCATCCCGGGTATTTGAAGAGTTACCGCGTGTCTTGATCACATATGACTGCACCTCTCCAAAACCTTTTGGATTCCTAAATCATAAAAACAATTCTAGATGGACCCATAAATTGGTCCGGTAGAATATTTCAAGTGATCCATGCAAGTTCGTGCGGATTGAGGATCTTGGCGGGCTATCTAAATTTAAGCTTCAATAGACATAACCTAATCACAATCAACAAATGATTCACTTAGGTTCGATCTATTAATTTTAGCTTATTCCACTAAAGAGCTAAAATTGAACTCTTAAATAAAGATAGAATAAGTCAATGTTTCTCATCCGTACCCTAGACAACCTTATAGGAGAAGTGTATCCTTGTGAAAAATATCTGTAATCACCAAGAGCTCATAGACTGTCTATAGCTCTCCTAGTTACAATATTTACTCATATGACCACATTTTGAACTTGGATATTTTGACTTGTCCAGAAGCCATGTTTCAATAGACACTATCGAAAACTTAATGTTAAGATTTAATATCCAATACCTCAAAATATCCATATGATGATATTCTACTCACATTTAATAAATGGAGCCACGATGTCCATATCTATAAATGAAGTCCTCTATCGATTAACGAATGAATACCACCAAGCTATCGAGGATAGACTATGCTATATAATCGTACTCATTGATAGCTCAAATGATAACACTTGTAACCATAAGTCCATCATTTATCTGTAGATTGAGATAGACTCTCTGATTGTCCTCAAGTGAAAACTTTTATCCACTGACGGTTCCGGATAAAGTATTTCACTGTGATCCTATTCAATGCACCTAGTGTACTAGATTCTTTTGCCCAAAGACACTACACTTTGATAATTTTAGACTCATCATAACACATTTGATCCCACTCAAATGCTAGCAAAAGAATCTACAACTTTAACAAGGTAAAGGCGCCCAACCTTTATCTTAAGTTGTGAATATTATTCAAAACTAACTAAAGAATTGTGTCTACCTCATACATATCTAAATGTACGAACAATTCTTTGTCTCTCATAGTCTTTTGACCTTATGATTATATACTTTTGACAATTATAATAGTTAAACTATAAATGCTATAAGATTTGTTAAACTAGAGATCACTTTATTAATATGAAAAGATTGTCAAATACATTATTACACTCTTGCTAGTTAGCATAATCCTAATAAAATTTTTCTGCTTTTGTCATCGTCAAAACCCAGTTCTTATACTAAAGTCGACGCTCTCTTCTTCACTTCATCTTAGAAACAACATGTTAGTTCACATGGAACCTCGCACTTGCCATCGTTTTGTTGAATTATTGTGTCATACTATCGAGATTGGTGATAAAGAAACTGCTGATAGGATTGAGTCCATATACATAGGTCATCCACAAGTTTTAACTCCTCAAACTCAACCCATTGCTCTTAATGTTGACTATACTTTTGTATAACTTGGGGTTTCCTTCTTCTCACACTAGTCCCAATGTTTCTTCTTTTAAACCTTGCTTTGAAATGATGAGATCAGCGCATGCCTATCATGGTAGCAAATCTGTTGCTAGAACTTCTCCTCCGATTGACCTGAAGATCCCTTCTCAAACCGTTTGGCTAGAGGATATCGCCAAAAGGCGTCGGGCACACCTGTTGAGATTTTTCTGCCACTTAGCCTTCTGCTTATGATACCGAGGTTAATGCGGTCATCACCCGTGAGATTGTCGAATACACCAATAGGTTCGATATCCCTCATTCAATTAATCTTTTCCTCGATGAACGCCGATCCATTTGGAATCCATCCCTAGGCACCGTCACTATATATGGGGCCATGCTTACCTCTGGAGTTACTTCGCCCATCCAACCTTACATTGCCAGATTCTGGGCAGATGCAGGAATTGTGCCGGCTTGGCTGATCCCTAACTCTTACAGGATTTTGGTTAGCTTGTGGCAGCTATGGAAAAAGATCGGCGTGAAGAATCTACTGACCCCTAAGGAGATTCATCATTTCTACACCTTTGGCCAATCAGATACCGGAGGCACTTTCCACCTTCAATCTAACTCCATAAATCATTGGATTCCTAAGGAGATCGATTCAAAACCTCCCTTCGACTCATAAGGATCAGAAAGGTTTCATTTCAGGGTTCCCTTCATCGAATACTCAGGCAACTTAGGCCAGGTAGTAGTCGCAGTTGGTTCTCAAGAGCTGATCATAAACAACGTTCCAAGGCACTTTTTGAGCCCAGATATCTGGTCCAAAGCCCCTTTGTGTTGACCATAGAGGAAGCTGATCGGGTGGTTATTGCTGCTACTTAATCCTAGAAGGATAGGGATAGTAGTTCTCTTTTGGCAGAGAAGGACTTAATTGGAGCAAGGTTTTTCCCAGCCATTTCTACGGGGTTGAGACACCGTAAGTCCATGTTTCTTTTGGTTCGTTTTACCCCGATTTTCACTTTTAATAAAGCTAATATTGTTTTGAATGCCTCACCGTGTTTGATTGTGATGTGGTTGCTGGCGAGCAATCTGAGCATGCTAAGAACATTGACAGGGCTAGTCAGAAAAAAGTCGTAGAGCAAATAGCTCAAGAGATTGCTGAAATTCCCTTAACCACTTATAGTGTAAAATATACCTAGGGGGGGGGGGGGGGGGGGGGGGGGCTGGGTGAATGTTTATATGCTCAAATACTTGCACTTCTTTTTCACACAACCAAGTTAAGCACACTTAGAGTATTTAACAAGTAAATTGCTTTAACAAGTCAAAGTAAATTCAATCAAGCAAGTGTTAAAACAATACAAGTTAATGTAAGTAAAGAAACAAAAAAAATACAAAAATCAACACAAGAGATTTTTACATGGTAAAACCTCAAAATGAGGAAACATCCACGGGTTGATACCACAACCACAAGTGAAAAATCAAATCACTATGACAAATAGGTGATACACACTCAAGAGGCAATCAACACAAGATTCACTCTCCAAGCTGTCTACACCTATTTTACCCTCGGGCCTAGTGAACTTACTATGCCGACTTCCTAACCAAGACCTCACATCTCTAGGAAGATTTCTTGCTTGTCTATCCAAGTCCTCCCGACTCTAGACAAGACTTCCACGCTTAGCTATCCGGATCACTCTGATTCTAGCCAAGACTTCGAATGCTTAGATATCCAAGTCCTCCCGACTCTAGCCAAGACTTCCAATGCTCAAATAAAAGAATCACTCTTAGAAATGCGACTTCCAACCTCTTCACAGGGCATATGATCTAAGTGAATGCAAATGATGCAAACACAAGCAAATAGAGCAAGTTGATCAAACACACTCTATGAAGAATTAGATTTGCATAAATCAAGCTCACAAGCAAATGTAACTAATTCTTCTGAACATGTGATTTGAGATCTAGATTTAGCATTTAAAATCATTCACAAAAATATCTAGAAACCTAAACATGTCAACCAAAGCTAGAATAACAAATTTTCAACAAAAGCACAAAAAACTAGCTTTGGAATCAAGTGAACAAGTAAACACTTGAAATCAACAACATATTCAACAAAGCAAGAACTAGATTTAGATGGTAGAGATCACAATAAAAAATAACCTAGTTCTAGAACATGTGACTAAAACCTAGAAATCAATATTCAAAATCAAATCACAAAGATATTCTAGATTAAAGTTCATGTTCTTCAAAATTAGCTAAATGATGTTCAATCAAAAATCACAAGAGCTAATTTCGAAAATCATTCAAACAAGTCCAAAAGTTGAATCAAAATCATTCTAAACATTTTTCTTTAATCAAATAAGAAGATCTATCAAGTTGATCACAAAATAAAAATGGAAAGAAGATGATTCACTTACAAATGATGAACACACGCATAAAGATCAGATCACCATAAAATATCTGGACATTATTTGACTCTGAAAATGCTTGGGACTTGTTCCTCCTTTCAATACCAGCAATTTAGGCTTTTGAAAATCTAAAATTGGAGTTTAATTGAGAGAGATATGACCAAAACAAAAAATGAAAAGTTGTTGAAAATTTCTGCACGAAATTCAAATATATATAGAGGGAATTTGATTTGTAGAGAGATAGAGAGAGAGATTTGGCCACCAATCAACACTTGCCACCTTAGCTCGCCATGGAGGTGCCTGGCCTCCATGGGGGCAGAAGGGTGGCCTTCCCGTGGAGGCCACGTGCCTCCATGGGGATGGGGTAGTTTGGCACTTTGCCATCCCAGTTCCCCTTTGCTCCTTATCGCGCTCCTCTCTCGTTCTTCTATCGTTCTTCGAACTCCGAATTCAAATCCGTTCTCAGACTACGAATAGTAACTCCCTCACAGACATGGAGGTCAGCAAAAATTTCACAAAAGATATGGAAATTGACTTGATACACAAAGACGAAAACCATGCATGATAAAGACATGAAAAGTTTCATAACTTCCAACTCGGAACTCAAAAACTTATGAATGAGTAGCCGAAACGACCGGAACTCAATATAGAAAAACAATGAGAACATAATAAAGTCCGATATCATAGAAACACAAACAAATAAACACAAAAATACACAAGTATGCCATTTCCTAGATATAGTCCTAGAACATGCAATTTTGCAAAAGTTGTCAAATTAAATCTAATGCATGTGCATACTTCAATAAGTGTGTGAATGTGTTACACAAATTTGGCACAACGATGCAGGGACACATATGGATGCAATGTGTGTGTGTGCACCTATGCCTTGCAAGAGGAAGAAGAATCTTGATACCTTAGCATCTAAGTAAGCATCTTTCCACTTGAAGACGAACTTTGCATGCGAAGTTGCTTTGCTTCTTTGCAGCTTGATCCAATCACGAACCATCTAACCAACTAAGCAATAAAAACAAAGAGCATTTTGTTATGGAATCAAGCCAACACAAATCTAAAACCTAACAATCTCCCCATTTGGCTATTCCATGACAAAACATCAACCTCACCGTACAATGATCACTCAAATAAACTCATAGTTGATTGCATTCTCACATCCTCACGTTACAAAGAGATCCTTAGACTAAAATGTCTTCATGTCTTCATGAGTCTTCAAGAATCTCTTCTTTAAACATCAAAGCACCTGTGAGACAAACACAACCAAACAAATAACAAGAGATCTTTTACAAAGAAGATTGGTGAGATATATCCACAAAAACAAACAAGACCCCCTATCTCATATAAAAGTTCACTTTAAAGCACTCCCTTAGTTCCTTAACCTCAACACACAAGAATTCTTTACTCCCCCTTAAGAAAATAATTACCCTCCTTAAAATAATCCACAAAGAGGTATATTCTCCCACATGACGTACATTTCTCCCACACATGGTGTGGTATACATTTCTCTCCTTTTTTGTCAAGGAATAGTCAAAAAAATAAACAAGGGATAATCAAGGGAAAAGAGGCAAATATATGAGATAAGTAACGTGCATTTTCAATGTTCAAATATGTCATTTTTTATAAAAATAAAATCATGTGAACATATCATAAAAGAGAACAAAGTCTAGCATATAGCGCTCCCCTTTGATAAGTATTATACCTAAGATCAAGATAGGATATTGTTCACAATGATATCCGCACAATATTTCGGCCTCCAAACTCCGAATTTGAATCCGTATTCGGATTATGAACCTAAACTCTCTCACAGACATGGATGTCAATAAAACTTCACAAAAAGTAAGGAAATCAAATCGATATATCAAGACGAAAACCATTTATGTTAAACACATGAAAAGTTTCGTAACTTCCAACTTTGAACTCGAAAATAATGAATGAGTAACCAAAATGACTGAAACTCAGTAAGGAACAATATGAGAACATATTCAAGTCCGATATCATAGAAACACAAGCAAACAAACACATGAACGCACAAGTATGCCATTTCCTAGATATAGTCATAGTACATGCATTTTACCAACTTTGTCAATTTAAATCTATTGCATATGCATACAAGATTATTTGTGTATATGTGTTATACCAATTTGACCACAACTATGCAGGGAAACATATGGATACAGTGTGTGTGTGTGCCTAAACCTTGCAAGAGGAATGATGTCTAAATATACCTTTAATGTGCGACGAAGCTTGCTCCTCTTGAAGACTTCTCTTTGCTTGATGAGTTGCCATTTTTCCTTGAAGCTTGAATCACAATGAACCTAGACAACTAATCAATACAAAGGAAATTTTATTTTGATATGGACTTATGCCAACATGACTAAAAAACCTAACAGTCCGATCTGCTGAGCAAGCTCTGGCTGAACATCCTGCCAAACGCCCTGGTCAAGCTCGAATGAATTTTACTGTGAGCCGCCATATAGTCTTCACTGACTCCGATTCTGATAAGAGCCTCCCTAATGTTGTTGATTCTAACAATGTGTCTAATCATGTCACAGACCATGCTGATAAAGTTTCTATGCGTTCAGGTCGGCCATCTGGGATTTCGCCAGAGGTGGATGTAAGCGTCCTCGTAAGCAACATCGTAGTGGGCCAGACTGATGATGCTAATGTGGAGCAAACCAGTGTTATTCCTCAAAGAGTCATTCCCAAGGTGGCTGTCCAGGCCAAGCAAGGTAGCATTACTCTGGCTGAGGGAGCTACAGGAACTCATGGTGCAGATGTGGCTACTGAAGCAACCAATCTAGGTGTGCTCCTGGTCAGTTTTATGGATACTAATCAGCCCAACCCCTAGCCACAGAGCCAAAAGAAAGTATCTTCTTTGACCATTCACTCTGCAAGGATAACAACTGACCCGACTTTGAGCTAGGCACCCTTCCCAAACAGGCCTCGCTCTGAATCTGAAACTCCATCAGGTGTTAGGATTATGCTTAATAGCAAGAGTGTAATAATGTATTTAACAATCTTTTTATATTAATAAAGTGATTTCAAGTTTAACAAATCTTATAGCATTTACAGTTTAATTATTATAATTGTCAAAAGTAAATAATCATAGGGTCAAAAGACTATGAGAAATGAAGAATTGTTCGTACATCTGGAAATGTATGAGGTAGACACAATTCTTTAGTTAGTCTTGAATAATATTCACAACTTAAGATAACGGTTGGGCGCCTTTACCTTGTTAAAGTTGTAGATTCTTTTGCTAGCATTTGAGTGAGATCAAATGTGTTATGATGAGTCTAAAATCATCAAAATGTAGTGTCTTTGGGCAAAAGAATCTAGTGCACTAGGTGCATTGAATATGATCACTGTGAAATACTTTATCCAGGACCGTCAGTGGATAAAAGTTTTCACTTAAGGACAATCGGAGAGTCTATCTCAATCCCGAGATAAATAATGGACTTATGGTTTAAAGTGTTATCATTTGAGCTATCAATGAGTACGATTATATAGCATAGTCCATCCTCGATGGTTTGGTGGTATTTATTTGTTAATCGATAGAGGACTTCATTTATAGATATGGTCATCATGGCTCCATTTATTAAATGTGAGTAGAATATCATCATATGGATGCTTTGAGGTTTTGGATATTAAATCTTAACGTTAAGTTTTCAATAGTGTCTATTGAAACATGGCTTCTGGACAAGTCAAAATATCCAGGTTCAAAATGTGGTCATATGAGTAAATATTGTAACTAGGAGAGCTATAGGCTGTCTATGAGCTCTTGGAAATTACTGATATTCTTCACGAGGATACACTAGCTCCAATAAGATTGTCTAGGGTACGAATGAGAAATATTATCTTATTCTATCTTTATTTAAGAGTTCAATTTTAGCTCTTTAGTGGAATGAGCTAAAATTAATAGATTGGACGTAAGTGAATCATTTGTTGATTGTGATTAGGTTATGTCTATCGAATCTTAAATAATATAGCCCGCCAAGATCCCCAATCCGCACGAAGTTGCATGGATCACTTGATATATTTTACCGGACCAACTTCTAAGTCCATCTAGAATTGTTTTTAGATTTCAGAATCCAAAAGTTTTGGAGAGGTGTGGTTATGTGTGATCAAGACACACGGTGACTCTTCAAAAAGGCTTGGAATGGGCGGCCAAGGATGTAGGAATCCTAGGGTGGCCCTAATGGGGTGCGTGTAGCATTCCATTAATAAATTAAGAATATAATTTGCACATTTTAATTAAATGGGCTGCTAGATTATATTAATGTATTAAATTTAAGGCATGTGTACTTGTTTCTTTTATAGTAAGAATTGATCTAATTCACATGTGAACTTTTTTATTAAATTCCAATGGATTTAATAAAATGGAAAAAATAATATATTGCACAAGTATTTACTTGGGCGGCAAGGCTAAATTAATTAGTCTAATATATTGTTTTATTTTATTTTATTAATCAAATGGAAATTAATTAATTAATTGTTTGATTAAAAGTCAAAATCTTTTTCTAACTAGGAGAAGGATTCCTATTGTCATACTATTTTTGGTAGTATGATAAATATCAAAAACTATATTTGAGAAGTAGATAAATAAAAGTATTTTATTTATCTAGTCAAATTAGGAAGTTTTTGATATAGTCACAATTTTAATATTCAATAATTTATTTATTGGATAATACACTCATGAGTTGGAATAGGGTTAAAACTCAAAGTTGATAGGAGACTTAGAGAAGAAGTAATCCTACTTGTGTAAGGATTTGACTACAAGGTAGAAATTCTACTTGTTTGAGGATTTGACTACAAGGTAAAAATCCTACTTGAGTGATGATAAGCCCATCACCTATATAAATTATTAAATTCGGAATTAATAATGTGAGTTAAAAAAAGTTTTTTTTTTTTGAAAGAAAGAATTTTTATTCTCTTGCTTTTGAATAAAAAAAAACTTCAAACTCAAGAAAGAGGTGTAGAATTCGGCCATAGAGAAGAAGAATAAGGAGCGTTTTATTCTCGATAGTACATTAATTGTTTTTACATCAAAAGGCTTAATGTACAAGATCAAATTAGGGTTCACGCGAGTTTTCGATTAAAAGATTGATAATTCACAAGTGACCAAACGTTCTTTATTTTCTCTACGAGGATTATTGTGACTAACAAAAAGAAAAAGATTTTGGTTTCCGTCCTCAGGTTTACAATTCAAAGAAAGGGAGCCCACACTCCTAGGTGATTCATGTTCGTGATTGGACCGGAAGATCTTGCGGATTCAATTCGAAGCAAGTGGATTCAAATCGATGCAATATCAATCATCACGTGAAAAAAGGTACGATACTTTTGTTATATGTTAATTAATCAAGGGTTAAGGTTCTTTCTTTTAAAGGGAATTTTTTGAAATATATCAACCAAGTTTTTCGCTTCCGCCGCGTGTTTTTCCCTACAATTGGTATCAGAGCTTGGTTGTACCCTTGATTAATTGATGTATATATACGTGAATCTATTTCTTTTTATTAAAAATATGCATGTTTTAGAAAAAGATGACACTCTAGGTATTCGCATATATAATTACATGAGAATGTACAGATATATATGTTTTATAATATGGTTTGTTATAGCTCGATTTTGGTCATAGAATTTCAATGTAATTTTTGTTTGGAGTTGTAACAAAAAGGGTGGTCTATCATCGCCATAATTTCCTTCTTGGTAGTTGTTAAGTTTTTTATTTATTTTGCTATTGTAATAAAAATACTGTAGAAAAATATTGTATTAAAAAAACTGCAGTATATTATTATTTAAAAAAAATGCTGTAATATTTTCAAGTTTCGAAAATTTGAAGAATTGAAGAATTGGAAGCAGAAAAAGAAGCAACGAAGGAAGGCCGCGGTAGCCCGTGCGCGCAAGGCAGTCATGCAAGCCTTCGGTTGCGAGTGTGGTGCTGCGCATGGGGCAGCTGCGTATGCATTTTGGCATGCAAGAGTTTTTATGGACAACCGCTTGATGACTTGATCGCCAAGTTAGGGTTTCTTGTATTTTAAACATATGTAATTTACTTGCTTTTCTAGGATGGACCAAAATTATGGCTAATTATTTTTCGTAAATATTACAATGTTTGTCATTTTTTGATAACATGTCATATAGAATAGAAGTGCCACTCATATATCTCTTTTGGTATGAACATGCATTGAATGGTTTAGGTATCTAATTGGCATGTAGATAACTTGGTAAATCATTCTATAGAATTCTATCACACGCCTTAAACAATTGAGTGGGAGAAGGTGTTTTGAACACCTATGACCTCCAAGATAAGTTGAGCTTTATGTTTTGTGTGATAACCCCTCAAGGGGTATCCATGAATGGAATTAAGCAAGATACTTCCTTACAAGGATAAACTAGACAATTGACTCAAGCGATATCTACTCTCAAAGGAGGGATTTTCGTGAGGGATTATGTTGAAGGTCGATAACTTGGTAACACACTCAATGTGGTTTTATTGATATCCTCCCAAGAGTTCTTGTCAATTTAAATCGCAAGGCTAAATTGAAAACGCTAGTTATTATGTTAACAATTAGGTGGGACCTAGACCAGCTAGTAAATGGTGCGAACTCCCAAAGGAGGCGTGATATTTATGGATGTTGGATCACCGTCAAATTTTATGATTGAATTACTTAATTTAATTCAAGATAAATATTCAAAAGTGCTTTATCATGATTATTTGCTTATATAATTTTTGTTTTATTAAATAATCATGATCCCATCCCTAATCAACATCCTGAAAGATAATACTTTAACTGGTGATAATTATGACACATGGAAAAGGAAAATTGGGTTGTTGTTGCAATTTGAAAAGCATAAGTTTGTTTTGTCTACTCCTAAACCACCTGCTCCTACTTGTTAGGATTATGCTCAATAGCAAGGGTGTAATATTGTAATTGACAATCTTTTCATATAAATAAAATGATTTCTGATTCTGCAAATTCTTATAGCAGTTATAATTATAATTGTCAAGGTAAATAATCAGAAGGTCAAAAGACTATGAGATATGAAGAATTGTTTGTACATCTGGATATGTATGAGGTACACACAATTCTTTAGTTAGTTTTGAATAACGTTCACAACTTAAGTTAAAGGTTGGGCACCTCTATCTTGATAAAGTTGTAGAATTCTTTTACTAGCATTTGAGTGGGATCAAATGAGTTATGATGAGTCTAAAATCATCGAAAGGTTTTCGAGTAAAAGAATCTAGTGCACTGGGTGCATTGAACTGGATCACAATGAAATACTTTATCTAGAACCGTCACTAGATATAAGTCTTTTCATTATCAGGACAATCAGAGAGTCTATCTAAATCCTGAGATAAATGATGGACTTATGGTTGCAAGTGTTATCATTTGAGCTATCAATGAGTACGATTATATAGCATAGTCTATCCTCGATAGTTTGGTGGTATTCATTTGTTAATCGATAGAAGACTTCATTTATTGATATGGACATCGTGGCTCAATTTATTAAATGAGAGTATAATATCATCATATTAATGTTTTGAGGTATTGGATATTAAATCTCAACGTTGAGTTTTCAATAATGATTATTGAAGATATGGCTTCTGGACAAGTCACAATATCCAAGTTCAAAATGTGGTCATATGAGGAAATATGGTAACTTGGAGAGCTATAGGCAGTCTATGAGCTCTTGGCGATTACTGATATTATTCACGAGGATACACCATCTCCTATAAGATTGTCTAGGGTATGAATGATAAACATCTCCTTATTCTATCTTTATTTAAGAGTTCAATTTTAGCTCTTTAGTGGAATGAGTTGAAATTAATAGATCGGACCTAAGTGAATCATTTGTTGATTGTGATTAGGTTATGTCTATTGAAGCTTAAATTTAGATAGCCCGCCAAGATCCACAATCCACACGTACTTGCATGGATCACTTGATATATTCTACCGGACCAATTTATGGGTCCATCTAGAATTGCATTTAATATATTAAGAATACAATATGTCTATTATTTATTTAATGGGCTGTACTATTATATTAATATATTAAAAGGAGACATGTAGGCTTGTTTCTTTTAGTAAGAATAAGTCTGGTTCACATGTGGGCTTTTATTTAAAGTCTAATGGATTAAATAAAATAAGAAAAATAATATTGGGCCCATATATACATGGTGTGGGCGGCAAGGCTAAATAAAATAGCCCAAGATATTATTTTATTTTATTGTTTTGATTAAATGGGAATTAATTAATTATTTAATTAATTAATAGTTTAAATCAAAATCTTTTCCTGATCAGTAAATTAAATACTATGTGTTGAATTAGGGTTGGAATTCTTTTAAGTGATAGGAGTCTTAATGTGGTAAGGATTAAGTCCACATACACTCCTTATTATACAAAGAATTCGGCCACCACTAGTCCTACAAGGGTTAGGATTCTTGAATTGATAGGAATTAGGGAAAAGGATAATTCCTTTTCAAGTAAGGAAATTAACCAACCCTAGATTTCCTATTCAATGAATTCGGCCAACCCTACTTGGTGAAGGAGAAAATTCGGCCAACCTATAAATATAAGGTTATGAATTTTCGGCCACCATAGAAGCAAAAATAGAGAGAGATTTTTGTTTGTTTTGAAAATAAAAAATCCTACTCTATACACATAGATTTTCGGCCAAGAGAGAAAAAGAAAATAAGTTCTCATTCGATAGTGCACTTACAAGCCTTTAACATCAAAAGGTTTTGTGCACACTTTCGATTTAGGGTTACGCGAGTTTCAATCATATTGATTGTGAATTCAAAAGTGACCGGAACTATTTTTTTAGGCTCTTGGTGTTTTACTATTGAAGATCAAGATCAGAAATTCCATACATCCATTCTAAGGTAAGCAATTCAAAGAAAAAGGGAGACCACGCTCCTAGGTGATTCACGTACGTGCTAGGATTGAAGATCTTGCGGATTACCATCCACGTAAGTCAATCGGATCACGCAACAAGAGGTATTTAACACTTACCGTATATTTGAGTTTAATTAATTAAAGGGTTAAGGTTCAAATCTTTAGAAAAATTTTAAACTATACGAAAATTATTTTTCTCCTTCTGCTGCGGTTTTAAGCAATTTTTCCCTACAATTGGTATCAGAGCCCAGGTTGTACCCTTTAATTAATTAACGTATATATACGTGAATATATTTCTTTTTATTGTGATTATGCATGTTTTAGAAAGAGATGGCACTCTAGGTATTCGCATATATAATTACATGTGAAATGTATGGATTTATATATGTTGTTATAAAGTGAATTGTTATTGCTCGATTTTGGTCCTAGAATTTCAATGTTTTTTTGTTTCGGAATTGTAACAAGAAGGGTGGTCTATTATCGTCATAATTCATTCTTGGTAGTTGCTAAGTTCTTATTAATTTTATTGTAAAAATACTGCAGTTTTTTATTGTATTAAAATTTAGTGCAGTTTTTTATTGTATTAAAATTACTGCAGTAGTTTAAATAAAAAAAAAATACTGTAGTAGCTTAAATAATAATAATAAAAAAATTTCTGCAGTATTTTATTGTATAAAATAAGTTGTAATATATTCAAGATTCGAAGACTTGAAGATTTGAAGAAATTGGAGCATCCGGAACCGAGCTTGGCACCCGCGCGCACCAACACAACAAGCGTGCACGCAACCAAGCGTGCAGCTGCGCTTGTTGCGGTGCAGCAGCGCGCGCAATCCATGCATGGGCTGGCCATGCGGCAGCTCATGCCCTTGCATGGGCTAGGCGTGCGCATGGGCTGCTTGGTGATCTTCGGACGCGCGAGTTATGTGCGCGAGATGGTCGCTTGAAGTCTTGTTCGCCAAGAAAAGAGTTTTTTGTATTCCGTACAATTGTAATTTACATGCTTTTCTAGGATGGACCAAAATTGTGGCTATTTATTTTTATGTATAAATATTACAATATTTGTTATTGTATGATAACATGTCATATAGAATAGGAGTGCCACTCATATATCTCTTTTGGTATGAACATGCATTGAATGATTTAGGTATCTAATTGGCATCTATATAACTTGGTAAAATCATTCTTTGGAATTTAATCACACGCCTTAAATAATTGAGTGGGAGAAGGTGTGTTAGAACACCTATGGCCTCCAAGGTTAGTTGAGCTTTATTATTTATTGGTAATCCCCCCGAGGGGAGTCCATAAATGGAATTTAGCAAAATACTTCCTAACAAGGATAGACTAGACAATTGACTCAAACGAGATCTACTCTCAGAGGAGGGATTTTCGTGAGAGAAAATTGAGGGTCGATATCTTGGTAACACACTCAATTTAATTTTATTAATATCCTCCCGAGAGTTCTTGTTAATAAAATTGCAAGGCTAAAATTGAAAACGCTGGTTGTTATGTTAACAATTAGGTGGGACCTAGTCCAACTAGTAAATGATACGAACTCCCGAAGGAGGCGTAACATTTATGGGTGTTGGATCACCGTTGATTTTTTCACGATTGAGTTATTTAATTAATTCAAGATAAATATTCGAAAGTGCTTTATCATGATTATTTACTTATATATGCTTTTTGTTTTATTCAGAAATCATGACCCCATCACTTATGAACATCCTGAAAGATAACACTTTAACTGGAGATAATTATGTCACATGGAAAAGGAAAATTGGGTTGTTGCTGCAAAGTGAAAAACATAAGTTTGTTCTAACTACTCCTAAACCACCTGCTCCTAATAATGAATCAAGTATTTTGCAAAGAGATGAGTATGAGGAGTGGAAGACCTCAGATGATATGGCCAAATGTTACATTATGGCTACTATCTCCGACGTGTTGCAACAGCAGCATGAAGGAATGGGGTCTGCTGCTGATATTATGATGTCTCTGGAAGAGATGTTTGCTATGAGGTCTAGGACGACTAAGAGAGAGGCAGTGACTGCTTTTATGAATCTTAGGATGAAACCTGAACAGGCTGTGAAAGATCACATGATGAAAGTCAAAGCACATCTAAATATTGCAGAATTAAATGGGGCTGAGATAGATGGTGAAACCAAAATTGACATGGTTGTCAACTCACTATCAGATTCCTTTGATCAGTTCAAGTTGGACTACACCTTGAACAAAAAGGAATACACCTTGCAGGGCCTGATGCAAGATGTTCAAAGCGTTGAAAAGATCCTTGTGAAAGCAAAGGTCAAGAGATTCATATGGTTGGTAAAGTTGCTACTGTTAAGACCCGTCAGAAGGTCAAGAAACAACAGAAGAAAAAGCAACTTGGGCCTACCAAGAAGGAGATCAAGAAAGTAACCAAGATCAAAGGGAAATGCTTCCTTTGTGGTGAAAAAGGACATTGGAAAAGAAATTGCCCAAAGTCCCAGAACAAGAAGGAAGAAGGTAATATTAATTATCTTGAAACATGTTTTCTGGCAGATTCTACAGATTCTTGGATCATAGACTCTGGAGCCACTAATCATGTTTGTTATTCCTTACAGGGGTTCCAAGAAAGGAGAAGGCTGAATAAGAACGAAATCAATTTGCGCTTGGGCAACAGATCATTAGTGTCTGCAAGTGCAGTGGGAGATATTAGAGTTATTATAGATTCTAGTAGGCAATTAGATTTAATAGACGTTTATTATGTACCTCAATTCAAAAGGAATTTAATTTCAGTTTCTTGTTTAAATAAATTTGGATATTCGGTTACTTTTAATAAAGCTTTTATTATTAGCAAGAATGACAAAATTGTTTGCAAAGGTACATTGGAAAACGGTCTATTCTTTTTTCATAGAAATATCTCTCACTCGTTAGACACAGAAATAACGGAACCTAATCATAAAAGAGTAAAATTATCAAAAGATGAAACCTACCTTTGGCATTTACACCTAGGTCACATTAACCTTAATAGGATTAAAAGATTGGTATGTGACGGACCTTTAAGTGACTTAAAGGTTGATGCTCTACCAACTTGTGAATCTTGTTTGGAAGGTAAAATGACCAAAAGGCCATTCAATACCAAAGGTGTAAGAGCCACTGAATGTTTAGGACTAATACACACTGATGTATGTGGTCCTATGAGCATTCAAGCTAAAGGTGGATATGAGTACTTCATCACCTTCACAGATGATTACTTAAGATTTGGTTATGTGTATCTCATGAGACATAAGTCGGATGCTTTTGACATGTTCAAAGCATTCAAAGCTGAAGTAGAAAATCAGCTTGAGAAACGCATAAAAATCTTGAGATCTGATCGTGGTGGAGAATATCTATTGGTGAGTTTCAGCAATATCTTATTGATAATGGGATAGTTTCTCAGTTTTTTACACCAGGTACACCTCAACAAAATGGGGTAGCAGAAAGGAGAAATAGAACTCTTTTGAACATGGTTAGGTCTATGTTGAGTTATTCAACACTTCCTATTTCTTTTTGGGGATATGCTCTACAAACTGCAATATATATTCTAAACGTGGTACCATCGAAGTCGGTTCCTGGAACACCATATGAGTTGTGGATTGGGCGAAAGCCTAGTTTACAACACATAAGGATATTTGGTTATCCTGCACATGTGTTAAAAGGAAAGACCGAAAAGATGGAGTCCCATTCAGAAACATGCATATTTGTGGGATATCCAGAAGGAACTAAAGGATATTATTTCTATAGTCCTTCAGATCTAAAAGTGTTTGTTTCAACAAATGCTACATTTCTGGAAAAGGACTATATGAATGATTTTGTTCCCAAAAGTATAATTGTCCTGAATGATATGTCAGAAGATACAATTCCACAAGATGTTTCACAACCTAACCCAATTGTAATTTCCACTCCAACACAAAATCAACAACCTACCATTCCTCGTCGTAGTGGGAGGGTTAGAACCCAACCTGAAAGAAACATCGGTCTAGGAGAATCTGTTGAGAATCTCCCTGACGACGATGATCCCTACACGTACAAGGAAGCAATGGAGGATGTTGATTGTCACCATTGGCAAAAGGCAATGCAATCTGAGATTGAATCCATGTTCGATAACAAAGTCTGGTCCCTTGTAGACTTGCCTAAAGGGATAAAACCCATTGGGTGCAAGTGGGTATACAAGAGGAAAAGAGGTATGGATGGAAAGGTGGAAACTTTTAAAGCTAGAATGGTAGCTAAAGGTTACACACTGAAAGAAGGTATCGATTACGAGGAAACCTTCTCTCCTGTGGCCATGCTTAAATCCATTAGGATACTCTTATCCATTGCAGAATATTTAGATTTAGAGATTTGGCAAATGGACGTCAAGACAGCTTTCCTTAATGGAAGTCTTGACGAAAGCATCTATATGATGCTATCAGAAGGATTCATTGAAAAAGGCCAAATGGAAAAGGTATGGAAGTTGCAGAAATCAATTTATGGATTAAAGAAAGCATCCAGATCCCGAAACATAAGGTTCGACCAAGCTGTAAAAGGTTTTGGATTTTTACAGAACCTTGAAGAACCTTGTGTATACAAAAGGATCAAAGGTGACAAGTTGGTTTTCCATATTCTTTACGTAGATGATATATTACTCATTGGAAACGATGTGGGAGTATTGACATCAGTAAAAGAATGGTTAGCAAAATAATTTGATATGAAGGACTTAGGAGAAGCAAGTTTTATTCTAGGTATCCAAGTAATAAGGGATAGAAAGAATAAAACGATTGCACTATCCCAAGCTTCATACATAGACAAAATCTTGTCTAGGTTTTCCATGCTAGATTCCAAGAAAGGTATGTTACCTTTTAGGCATGGAATCAAACTTTCTAAGGAACATGTTCCTAAGAATTAGCATGAAGAGCAATTCATGAGTAGAATTCCATATGCCTCGGCAGTTAGAAGTCTCATGTATGCAATGCTCTGCACTAGACCAGATATTTGTTTTGCTGTTGGCATAGTTAGTAGGTTTCAATTGAAACCTGGTCTTGATCACTGGACGGCAGTCAAGCATATTTTCAAGTATCTTAGGAGAACGAAAGATAATATGCTTGTTTACTCTGGAGGGGATTTAATCCCCGTTGGGTATACAGATTCTGAATTCCAATCTGATTCTGACTCTAGAAAATCCACATCAGGATCTGTGTTTACTCTTGGAGGAGGAGCAGTCATTTGGAGGAGTATCAAGCAATCTTGTATTGCTGACTCCACCATGGAAGCAGAGTATGTAGCTGCATGCGAAGCTGCCTAAGGAGGCTGTTTGGCTTCGCCAATTCTTGATTGACTTAGAAGTAGTTCCTAGCGTGAATAAGCAGATCACTATCTACTGTGACAACAGTGGAGCAGTGGCTAATTCGAAAGAACCAAGAAGTCATAAGAGAGGAAAACACATTGAAAGAAAGTATCATCTTTTAAGGGAGATTGTTCATAGGGGAGACGTGACGATTACCAAAATCGCGTCGGCAAAAAATCTAGCAGATCCCTTCACAAAGGCTCTACCTCAGAAGAGTTTTGATGGGCACCTAGAGAACATGGGAATGAGAGATATGACACATTTGCTATAGCGCAAGTGGGAGATTGTTAGGATTATGCTCAATAGCAAGAGTGTAATATTGTAATTGACAATCTTTTCATATAAATAAAGTGATTTCTGATTCTGCAAAATCTTATAGCATTTATAATTATAATTGTCAAGGTAAATAATCATAAGGTCAAAAGACTATGAGATATGAAGAATTGTTTGTACATCCAGATATGTATGAGGTAGACACAATTCTTTAGTTAGTCTTGAATAACGTTCACAACTTAAGTTAAAGGTTGGGCACCTCTATCTTGATAAAGTTGTAGAATTCTTTTACTAGCATTTGAGTGGGATCAAATGAGTTATGATGAGTCTAAAATCATCGAAAGGTTTTCGAGTAAAAGAATCTAGTGCACTGGGTGCATTGAACTGGATCACAATGAAATATTTTATCTAGAACCGTCACTAGATATAAGTCTTTTCATTATCAGGACAATCAGAGAGTCTATCTAAATCCTGAGATAAATGATGGACTTATGGTTGCAAGTGTTATCATTTGAGCTATCAATGAGTATGATTATATAGCATAGTCTCTCCTCGATAGTTTGGTGGTATTCATTTGTTAATCGATAGAGGACTTCATTTATAGATATGGACATCGTGGCTCAATTTATTAAATGAGAGTATAATATCATCATATGGATGTTTTGAGGTATCGGATATTAAATCTCAACGTTGAGTTTTCAATAATGATTATTGAAGACATGGCTTCTGGACAAGTCAAAATATCCAAGTTCAAAATGTGGTCATATAAGGAAATATGGTAACTTGGAGAGCTATAGGCGGTCTATGAGCTCTTGGCGATTACTGATATTATTCACGAGGATACACCATCTCCTATAAGATTGTCTAGGGTATGAATGAGAAACATCTCCTTATTCTATCTTTATTTAAGAGTTCAATTTTAGCTCTTTAGTGGAATGAGTTAAAATTAATAGATCGGACATAAGTGAATAATTTGTTGATTGTGATTAGGTTATGTCTATTGAAGCTTAAATTTAGATAGCCCGCCAAGATCCACAATCCACACGTACTTGCATGGATCACTTGATATATTCTACCGGACCAATTTATGGGTCCATCTAGAATTGCATTTAATATATTAAGAATACAATATGTCTATTATTTATTTAATGGGCTGCACTATTATATTAATATATTAAAAGGAGACATGTAGGCTTGTTTCTTTTAGTAAGAATAAGTCTGGTTCACATGTGGGCTTTTATTTAAAGTCTAATGGATTAAATAAAATAAGAAAAATAATATTGGGCCCATATATACATGGTGTGGGCGGCAAGGCTAAATAAAATAGCCCAAGTTACTATTTTATTTTATTGTTTTGATTAAATGGGAATTAATTAATTATTTAATTAATTAATAGTTTAAATCAAAATCTTTTCCTGATCAGTAAATTAAATACTATGTGTTGAATTAGGGTTGGAATTCTTTTAAGTGATAGGAGTCTTAATATGGTAAGGATTAAGTCCACATACACTCCTTATTATACAAAGAATTCGGCCACCACTAGTCCTACAAGGGTTAGGATTCTTGAATTGATAGGAATTAGGGAAAAGGATAATTCCTTTTCAAGTAAGGAAATTAACCAACCCTAGATTTCCTATTCAATGAATTCGGCCAACCCTACTTGGTGAAGGAGAAAATTCGGCCAACCTATAAATATAAGGTTATGAATTTTCGGCCACCATAGAAGCAAAAATAGAGAGAGATTTTTGTTTGTTTTGAAAATAAAAAATCCTACTCTATACACATAGATTTTCGGCCAAGAGAGAAAAAGAAAATAAGTTCTCATTCGATAGTGCACTTACAAGCCTTTAACATCAAAAGGTTTTGTGCACACTTTCGATTTAGGGTTACGCGAGTTTCAATCATATTGATTGTGAATTCAAAAGTGACCGGAACTATTTTTTTAGGCTCTTGGTGTTTTACTATTGAAGATCAAGATCAGAAATTCCATACATCCATTCTAAGGTAAGCAATTCAGAGAAAAAGGGAGACCACGCTCCTAGGTGATTCACGTACGTGCTAGGATTGAAGATCTTGCGGATTACCATCCACGTAAGTCAATCGGATCACGCGACAAGAGGTATTTAACTCTAACCATATATTTGAGTTTAATTAATTAAAGGGTTAAGGTTCAAATCTTTAGAAAAATTTTAAACTATACGAAAATTATTTTTTCGCCTTCCGCTGCGGTTTTAAGCAATTTTTCCCTACACTACCTGATGAATCTACTAAGGTTCAAAGAGACGAGTATAAGCAGTGGGAGACCTTAGATGAGATGGACGAATGTTACATTATGGCCACCACCTCTGACGTGTTGCAAAAGCAACATGAAGGAATGAGTTCTGCTGCTGATATAATGATGTATTTAGAGAAGATGTTTGCTATGAGGTCTATGACAAGTAAAAGAGAGGCAGTGACTGCTTTCATGAATCTTAGGATGAAACTTGGACAAGCTGTGAATGATCATATGATGAAGGTCATAACACATCTCAACATTGCTGAACTCAATGGTGCTGAGATAGATGGTGAGACAAAAATTGACATGATTGTCAACTCACTATCAGATTCCTTTGATCAGTTCAAGTTGGACTACACCTTGAACAGTAAGGTATACACCTTGCAAGGCCTGATGCAAGATGTTCAAAGCGCAGAGAAAATCCTTATGAAAGGCAAGGGTCAAGAGATTCATATGGTTAGTAAAGTTGCTACTGTTAAGACCCGTAAGAAGGTCAAGAAACAACACAAGAAAAGCAACTTCGGCCTACCAAAGAAGGGGTTCCAGGAAAGGAATAGACTCAATGAGAATGAATTCAAATTGTGTTTAGGCAACAGAGCATTGGTGTCTTCCTGTGCAGTGGGAGATATTAGAGTTAATTTAGATTCTAGTAGGCATTTAGATTTAATAGACGTTTATTATGTACCTCAATTCAAGAGGAATTTAATTCAGTTTCTTGTTTAAATAAATTTCGATATTCGGTTACTTTTAATAAAAAATTTATTATTAGTAAGAATGTCAATTTTGTTTGCAAAGGTACATTGGAAAACAGCTTATTCTATTTGCATAAAAATATCTCTCACTTGTTAGACACGGAATCAATGGAACCTAATCATAAAAGAATAAAATTATCAAAAGATGAAACTTACCTGTGGAATTTGCTCCTATGTCATATTAACCTTGATAGGATTAAAAGATTGGTTAGTGATGGACCTTTAAGTGACTTAAAGGTTGATGATCTACCAACTTTTGAATCTTGTCTGGAAGGTAAGACGACCAAAAGGCCGTTCACGACCAAAGGCACAAGAGCCACTGAATGTTTAGGATTAATAGACACTGATGTGTGTGGTCCTATGAACATTCAAGCTAAAGGTTGTTAAGAGTACTTCATCACTTTCATGGATGATTACTTGAGATTTGGCTATGTCTATCTCATGAGACATAAGTCGAATGCTTTTGATATGTTCAAAGCATTTAATGCTGAAGTAGAAAATCAGCTTGAGAAACACATAAAAATCTTGAGATCTGATCGTGGTGGAGAATATCTATCTGGTGAGTTTCATCAATATCTTATTGATAATGGGATTATTTCTCAGCTTTCTGCGCCAGGTACACCTCAACAAAATGGGGTGACAGAAAGGAGAAATAAGACTCTTTTGGACATGGTTAGGTCTATGTTGAGTTATTCAATGCTCCCTAATTCTTTTTGGGGATATGCTTTACAAACCGCTGTGTACATTATAAACGATGTACCATCTAAGTCAGTTCCTAAAACACTGCATGAGTTGTGTACTGGACGAAAGCCTAGTTTACAATACTTGAGGTTATTTGGATGTCCTACACACGTGTTAAAAGGAAAGACAGAAAAGATGGAGTCCCGTTCAGAAACATGCATATTTGTAGGGTATCCAAAAGGAACCAAAAGATATTATTTCTATAGCCCTTCAGATCTTAAAGTATTTGTTTCGACAAATGCTAAATTTCTGGAAGAGGACTATGTGAATAATTTTGTGCCTAAAAGTAGAATTGTCCTGAATGAGCTTTCAATAGATACAATTCCACAAGAGGTTTCACAACCTAGCCCAATTGTAAGTTCCGCACCAACATAAGATCAACAATCTACCATACCTCATCCTAGTGGGAGGGTTAATAAACAACGTGAGAGATATTTCGGTCTAGGAGAATCTGTAGAGAATCTCTCGGATGACGATGATCCCTACACGTACAAGGAAGCCATGGAAGATATTGATTGTTGCCATTGGCAAAAGGCAATGCAATCCGAAATTGAATCTATGTTCAATAATAAAGTCTGGTATCTTGTGGACCTGCCTAAAGGGATAAAACCCATTGGGTGCAAGTGGGTATACAAGAGGAAGAGTGGAATGGATGGAAATGTCGAAACCTTTAAAGCTAGATTGGTAGTTAAAGGTTACACATAGAAGGAAGGTATCGATTATGAGGAAACCTTCTCCCCTGTGGCCATGCTTAAATGCATTAGGATACTCTTATCCATTGCGGCATCTCTAGACCTAGAGATTTGGCAAATGGATGTCAAGATAGATTTCCTTAATGGAAGTCTTGATGAAAGCATCTATATGAAGCGACCAGAAGGATTCATTGAAAAGGGCCAAGAGGAAAAGGTATGCAAGTTGGAAAGATCCATATATGGATTGAGGCAAGCATCCTGATCCTGGAACATAAGGTTCGATCAAGCCGTGAAAAGTTTTGGATTTATTCAAAACCTTGACGAACCCTATGAATACAAAAGGATTAAGGGCGACAAGTTGGTTTTCCTAGTTATTTACGTTGATGATATACTACTCATCGGAAACGATGTAGGTGTATTGACATCAATAAAAGAATAGTTAGTAAAACAATTTGATATGATGGACTTATGAGAAGCAAGTTATATTCTTGGTATCCAAGTCATAAGGGATAGAAAGAATAGAATGATTGCATTATCCCATGCTTCATACATATATAAAATCTTGTCTAGATTTTCCATGCAAGATTCCAAGAAAGGTATGTTACCTTTTAGACATGGAATCAAACTTTCTAAGGAACAAGTTCCTAAGAGAGTATGAAGAGCAATTCATGAGTCGAGTTCCATATGCCTCGGCAGTTGGAAGTCTCATGTATGCAATGCTTTGCACTAGACCAGATATTTGTTTTACTGTTGGCATAGTTAGCAGATTTCAATCGAAACCTTGTCAGACCACTGGACGGCAGTCAAGCAAATTTTCAAGTATCTCAGGAGAACGAGAGATTATATGCTTGTATACTCTAGAGGGGATTTAATTCCCGTTGGGTATACAGATTCCGATTTTCAATTAGATTATGACTCTAGAAGATCAACATCAGGATCTGTGTTTACACTTGTATGAGGGGCAGTCATATGGAGGAGTATCAAGCAATCTTGTATTGCCGATTCCACCATGGAAGCTGAGTATGTGGCCGCATGTGAAGCTGCTAAAGAGGCTGTTTGGCTCCGCCAATTCTTGATTGACTTGGAAATGGTTCCTGATGCGAATAAGCAGATCACTATCTATTGTGACAATAATGGAGCAGTGGCTAATTCGAGAGAATCAAGAAGTCATAAGAGAGGCAAACACATTGAAAGAAAGTATCATCTTGTGAGGGAAATTATGCATAGGGGTGACATGACGATTACCAAGATCGCGTCAGCAGAAAATCTAACGGATCCCTTCACAAAGGCTCTACCACAGAAGAGTTTTGATGGGCACCTAGAGAACATGGGAATGAGAGATATGACACACTTGCTATAGCGCAAGTGGGAGATTATTAGGATTATGCTCAATAGCAAGAGTGTAATGATGTATTTGACAATCTTTTCATATTGATAAAGTGATTTCTAGTTTAACAAATCTTATAGCATTTATAGTTTAATTATTATAATTGTCAAAAGTAAATAATCGTAAGGTCAAAAGACTATGAGAGATGAAGAATTGTTCGTACATCTTGATATGTATGAGGTAGACACAATTCTTTAGTTAGTCTTGAACAATGTTTATAACTTAAGATAAAGGTGGGGCGCCTTTACCTTGTTAAAGTTGTAGATTCTTTTGCTAGCATTTGAGTGAGATCAAATGTGCTATGATGAGTCTAAAATCATCAAAGTGTAGTGTCTTTGGGCAAAAAAATCTAGTGCACTAGGTGCATTGAATATGATCACAGTGAAATACTTTATCTAGAACCGTCAATGGATAAAAGATTTCACTTGAGGACAATCAGGGAGTCTATCTCAATCCTGAGATAAATGATGAATTATGGTTACAAGTGTTATCATTTGAGCTATCAATGAGTACAATTATATAGCATAGTCTATCCTCGACAGTTTGGTGGTATTCATTTGTTAATCAATAAAGGACTTCATTTATAGATATGGACATCGTGACTCTATTTATTAAATGTGAATAGAATATCATCATATGGATATTTTGAGGTACTGGATATTAAATCTTAACGTTAAGTTTTCAGTAGTGTCTATCGAAACATGGCTTCTAGACAAGTCAAAATATCCAAGTTCAAAATGTGGTCATATGAGTAAATATGGTAACTAGGAGAGCTATAGGCGGTCTATGAGCTCTTGACGATTAATGATGTTCTTCACGAGGATACACTATCTCCACTAAGATTGTCTAGGGTACGAATGAGAAATTATCATATTCTATCTTTATTTAAGAGTTCAATTTTAGCTCTTTAGTGGAATGAGCTAAAATTAATAGATTGAACCTAAGTGAATCATTTGTTGATTGTGATTAGGTTATGTCTATCGAAGCTTAAATAAGATAGACCGCCAAGATCCTCAATCCGCACGAACTTATATGGATCACTTGATATATTTTACCGAATCAACTTCTAGGTCCATCTAGAAATATTTTTGGATTTCGAAATCCAAAAGTTTTGGAGAGGTGTGGTTATGTGTGATCCAAACACACGGTAACTCCTGAAAAAGGCCTGGAATGGGTTGGGTGGCCAAGGATGTAGGAATCCTAGGGTGGCCCTAATGGGGTGCATTTAGCATTCTATTAATACATTAAGAATATAATTTGCACATTTTAATTAAATGTGCTGCTAGATTATATTAATGTATTAAATTTAATGCATGTGGACTTGTTTCTTTTATAGTAAGAATAGATCTAGTTCACATATGGATTTTTTTTAAAGTCCAATGGTTTTAATAAAATGGAAAAAATAATATATTGCACAAGTATTTACTTGGGCAGCAAGGCTAAATTAATTTTTCTAACATATTGTTTTATTTTATTTTATTTATCAAATGGAAATTAATTAATTAATTGTTTGATTAAAAGTCAAAATCTTTTTTCTAACTAGGAGAATGATTCCTAGTGTCATACTATTGTTGGTAGTATGATAAATATCAAAAACTATATTTGATAAGTAGATAGTATATTATTTATCTAGTCAAATTAGGAAGTTTTTGATAGAGTCACAATTTTAATATTCAATAATTTATTTATTGGATAATACACTCATGAGTTGGAATATGGTTAAAACTCAAAGTTGATAGGAGACTTGGAGAAGAAGTAATCCTACTTGTGTAAGGATTTGACTACAAGGTAGAAATCCTACTTGTGTGAGGATTTGACTATAAGGTAGAAATCCTACTTGAGTGAGGATTAGGCCATCACCTTATACATATATTATATTAAATTCGGAATTAATAATGTGAGTTAAAAAAAAGTTTTTAAAGAAAGAATTTTTATTCTCTTGCTTTTGAATAAAAAAAAACTTCCAACTCAAGAAAGGGGTGTAGAAATCGGCCATAGAGAAGAATAAGGAGCATTTTATTTTCGATAGTACATTAAAAGCTTTTACATCAAAAGGCTTAATGTACAAGATCGAATTAGGGTTCACGTGAGTTTTCGATTAAAAGATTGAGAATTTACAAGTGACCAAACATTCTTTATTTTCTCTACGAGGATTATTGTTACTAACTGTTAACGGAAATTTGCTCGAGACGAGAAATCTCAGTTAACACCCTCGAGACCACTACCACATAGGTGGTGGCCAGGGTTGAACATATGCGTAATAGTGCTTAATGAAATGACAAGGAACAATGATACTATTCACCACCCAAAAGAAAGAAAAATACTCTCTTTATTGATCATGTATGATATACAAATCTCTCTCAAATTCCTCACAATTTTCTCTACGGTGTAGTCGGGTACTTGTTGTATGCCTGTCGAAAAGTAGTCCCCTCTTTCAGAAGGCCGAAGTCCTTCTTTATACATTGTCTTCATAGGTTAAGTTGATTGATTTCCCCCCCTTGATTTTCTCTATCTCTTCCCTCCTTATCGGACGGGATTTTATATTTAAAATGTTGTTGAGTTTAAGTTAATTGCTGAATCGAGGATATCTTGGTGGAGATTAATTTGTTTCCTACTTGGACTCTTATTACTTGTTATGTACGTATGTAACGTCTTAAGATATGATCCTGTGTGTCTTCAGGTCTAGCATATTCTCCCATAGGGGTCGTGGAATATGGCATGCAATGTGGCGAGGTACATCAGATAGAGAGGTCGATCAATGCTCTAGCCCTGATATAAAGGAATTCCGTCTAATCAGAAGCTAGGTCTAGCCTTCCTTGACCTTTTAAAGCTAGATGCGACTTCCTACAGACACCTCACTATGTCAGCGAGGTATAGGCGAGCTTCTGGAGAAATTGCGAGGTAATCCCGACTTCGGGGGGGTTTTCTGTTTTCAGGTTCGGTGACGCGGGCTTGATCTGACTGTGCCGGGCTCTACTCTGGGTGTTTCTGGAGCCCGTCCTTGTTCCTGTGGGGCTGTACCATAGCTCGGCTTCGGGTAACATGGTCTCCTGGTGGATGACCTCGGGCATGGAGCCAGGTTTAGAGGGTGGAAAATTTCCCTTTGGTCCTTACCCAAATTTGGCTATTAACAGATAACAAAAAGAAAAAGATTTTTGTTTGCATCCCTAGGTTTACAATTCAAAGAAAGGGAGCCCACACTCCTAGGGGATTCATGTTCGTGATTAGATTGGAAGTGAAAATTACTACTCAAGCGTGTGTCTACAACCTAGAGGGGGGGTGAATGAGTTGTAAATCTATTATTACCAATTTTTCGATTAATCAATTTTAAGCAATTAACCCAATTCAAACAAACATACAAAATCAAGTAAAAGTGCAGAAATATAGAGAACACTTGATTTTTACGTGGAAACTCTTCAACAAGGGAAAAACCACGGGCTATCCTTCTAGCCACACACGATCCTCAAATCCACTATTGTAATGATGTTTACAACCTAGGTTGACCTCTAGTCACACCATTCTCGGTCACTAACCTACCACTACTACCCAACGGGCCTTTATAGTGAATCCTTGATCACTTTGCTTGCCAACCACACCTTGGTTGCAAGACTTCACTTGCTTGTGCACTACACCTTGTAGTCACAAGACTTAACTCTCAAGAAGAGATTAACAACCTAAGTGAATATATGAATATTCAAAATGCAAATAATGCTAGGCAACACTAAATGCTTATGTAGGAATTAAAGATGACACTAAGTACAAATCCTAGATATCAATGTCTATATGAATGCTCATAAAGACCTAACTAGATATAGATGTGCAAGTCTAAACTCTAGTCATCAAACAAAGCCATATCAACATATGTTGTCATTAATCATGGCAAGGACAATAAATGCAATTAACAAATGCAATCAATGAGTCCTAATTAGCTAGAGGGAAAATATGTCATAAATGCAAGCTATCACAATACAAACCCAATCATACAAAGGAACTCATAAATAGATGCATTAAATAGAGTCCTAGCATTTTATCAACTAATAAATGCAATAAAAACACAATCTTGGAAAGTATGAACAAATGATAAAGATGGGGTTTTTGTCCAACTTACCAAGTCAACTAATGATGAAGACCCATGCCTTAAAGATGCTTAGAAACGCATGAAGATGATGGGTTTTGGGTTTGGAGAGTCAAGGAACAAAGCTTGAAGCTTTCTCTCTCTAAGGGTTGTTCCCTCTCACAAAAATATGTTCTTTTTACTCTGAAACGAGTAGGGGAAGAAGAGAACATATATATAAAAAACCTAGACAAAACTGCGTCGTTTTGGGCTTGGGAATCAAAATCCCGTAAATACTGCTCGCTGGACCGCGGCTCAGGTAAGTGCGTAGACCGCGGTACATGCAGCAGTGTGCCTATTGGACAACATCGCGGTTGGGACCGTTGTGCGTGCAGTGCACAGGCCGCGGTCAAGGCAGCAGGGGCCTATTGAAGTTTACCGCGTCAGGGACCGCTGGGCGTACCTGTGTACAGGATGCGGTCAAGGCAGCATGGGCCAACTGATGTATACCGCTTTGTATGTCGCGGTGCAAGCAGCGCCTGCCAAGCGGTCTAGGCCGCGGTAAGAGAAGAAACTCTCTTTTCTAGGCAGACTCAACACACTAAGTAATGTGCAATATGTGCAAGTGTGGAGTGTGATAAATGGCATACAATGCATCATCCAATTATATGTAAACAAGAATATAATGCATGCGAGTGAGTGTGTGCAACTAAAACCTCTTCAAGAGTTAAGGACAAGTGAACTACCTCTCTTGAAGCTCTTTGGGAAGACCGGAAGCATGTCTTCGAGAAAACCACACTTGGAGAACCTATGCTACCCATTACATAAACATCCCCAATGTGATTTGTCATGAAATAAGCCAATCATAAACAATGAGGTTCTTACAATCTCCCCCTTTGGCTATTTCATGACAAAATCACCACTCCAAAAACAAAATCCTCACAAACAAAAATAAAGCTGTTGGTCAACAAAGTAATTCTACGATACATTAAGAGAAACCTAGGATCTAAGTCTTCAAGGTCTTCAATCTCTTCGTAGATCATCATACCTACACACAATAGCAAGAAAGCACTTTCCAAGAACAAGTGCATGTGAGGTGAACACCTTTCACTAGTAAGATCTCCTAAGAGGAAACATCCACAGGTTGATACCACAACCACCGGCAAACACCTTTCACTAGTAAGATAAAAAGATACAATCTCTCAAGTGACCTTTTCACTTAGAAATCTACCCTTCAACCCTACACAATGAAAGAGATGCCCCCTTGCTCAACTATCTGGATCACCTCAATCCTACTCGAGACTTCCATGCATAAATTGAAGATTCCCTCTCCAAAATGTGACTTCCAATGCTTAGTTATCCGGATCACCCCAATCCTAGCCAAAACTTCCAATGCTCTACTATCCGGATCACTCCGATCCTAGTCGAGACTTCCAATTGCACAAGTTGAAGATCCCCTCTCCAAACATGTGACTTCCAATGCTCAAATCAAAGAATCACTCTAAGAAATGAAACTTCCAACCTTTTGCAAGGTAAATGATCTAAGTGAATGCAAATGATGCAAACACACACAGCATAGTATATATGATCCATATATCATATGTAAACTATAATTAAATCTATATGCACATATCATATGTATTCTAGTTTACAGTCCTAAAAACAATGCAATCACACTCAATGATGCATGTACATATGAAATGTGTGGATTAGGCACAAAACATGAAGAACTAGATATTTATCAACTAAAGCACAAATCAATTATATCTAGATCTTGTAACATGAACAAACAACCTAGAGTATGTGAAACACCTAACACACATAAAAATCTAGATTATGTTCAATCACATAAAAACGCTAGAATTAATTTGATAAAATCAAATATACATCTCTAGCAAAATAATAAAGCTTAGATTCTCAATATAATCAACTAAATCTAATCAAGCACCAAATCATCAATCAAATATGCTATTTCAATAAATCTTCAATTTAAAAAGACCTAGCATATAAGAAGTCTACCAATCAATAAAATAAAGTCAATAAACACACAAGATAGTCCTAGATTTGAAGCTAGCACAATACAACATCTCAAACATGTGAAAACATAGATTTAGAAAAATCTAACTCAACATGTTAATCAATTGAAGCTCAAACTAGCTTTATTAGAGATCGTTTCTCTAATCAATGATTACAAAATAAACATACATATATATGAGAAGAAAACCCAATGTAATTGAAGACTTGAAGATCAAGAACAAAATAGAAATCAATACCTTGAAGAAAATTTGTGCTGTCATGATACCAGAAAATTCAATCAAATGACTCCAAACTCTCATGGAAATGATGAAGAACTGATAGAAAAAGATTCTCCAATTTGAATCACTAGATTCAGATTCTGAATGAGAAAGTTACAGTGTTTGGAAGTTGGGAAAATTAGAGAGAAAATTTTGCACAAGTTTTTTCAATTTTTCTTCTTTAATGAAAATGGGAGGGAAGTAGGAATTTAAAGGAGGGAATTAAAGAACAAAAAAACCAACCAATCAGGAGTGGCCACATTTGCCATCCCGTGGAGGTGCATGGGCTCCAAGGGGGTAGAAGGCTGCTCTTCTCGTGGAGGCCACGTGCCTCTACAACGAGAGGAGCTGGCCCTCTT
Source organism: Dipteronia sinensis (assembly GCA_033220585.1). Classification (NCBI taxonomy): domain Eukaryota; kingdom Viridiplantae; phylum Streptophyta; class Magnoliopsida; order Sapindales; family Sapindaceae; genus Dipteronia; species Dipteronia sinensis. The sequence goes on along the minus strand of CM065643.1, from coordinate 26,171,812 downwards.
GCTTGGTTTTTCTCCTCCCCTTCTATGTCTTTGCGTTCTTCGACCGTTCTCTGGCCTTCAAACTCCAATTTTGAATCCATTTTCAGATTACAAACCGGGACTCCCTCACACACAAAAGACTTCAAGAAAAATTTCACAAAAAATATGGAATTTAACTTGAAAATCACGGACGAAAACCATGTATGATAAAATCATGGAAAGTTTCCTAACTACCTAATTTGAACTCGAAACTTAATGAATGAGTAACCGAGACAACCAAAACTCAATGAGGAATTATATAAGATCAAAATCAAGTTCAATAACATATAAACAAAAATAAATGAACACAAGAACACACAAGTATGCTATTTCCTAGAACTAGTCCTAGCACATGCAATTTATGAAATTGTCAACTTTAAGTGTAATGCATGTGCATACAAGTATAAGTGTGTGTATTGTGTTATACCAAATTTTACACAATGATACAGGGACACATATGAATGCAATGTATGTGTGTGCCTAGGTCTTGCAAGAGGAAAGAGGTCTCGATATACCTTTTGCTAAGCAACTTAGCTTTGTTCCTCTTGTAGCCACCATTTGGCTTGAATGTTATCCAATCTTTCTTGTAGCTTGATTATCAAAAAAATCCTAGTCAACTAATCAATACAAAGCAAATGTCATTTTGATATAGAATTATGCCAATACAAAACTCAAAGACTTAACAATCTCCCCCTTTGGAAAATCCTATGTCAAAACACCTATACAAATACTAAAACACATTTAATGAAGTTTGGTCACAAGTCACACCCTCACATTACAATGAGATAGTTCCCTTAGACTAATTTTCATCAAGTCTTGAATTCTTCAGTGTAGTATTCTCTTGTCACCACCAAAAATAATCTTGAAACACAAGGCATATACAAGAGAAACATACATATATATATATATATATATGTATATATGGCAAGATAATATTTAGATACATATCACTTGAAGTTCAAATGGATACACATGTCTCCCTCTAAATACATGCATACTATCCATCAACTAAATATTATCAATATCCAAATATTACAAACCAAGAATTCAAGATACCAAATGAAATAAAACAAAATATACCCAAAAACTACCTAAACCGAAACAATTCCTAAGATTAAGAGCATAGCATAATAGCATAGAGGTTTTAGTATCATTGTCTTTCTCCCCCTTTTGACATAAGATGAGGCCAAAAAGTTAAGAAAACAAAATACTTCAAGATCAAGCATCATCAAAGAAAGTTCTTCTTGTTGATGATCTCACATAATGCTTTGTAGTGGATGAATTGCTAGAGGCAATCTTGTCTTCCAAAACTTGATCTTCACATCTTGAAGTATCACCTTAACACTTAATTCCACCAATTTAGCATCAAACTCTCCAATCTTAGACATAAGCCCCTTTTGAAATTGCATGGCCCATTCTGGTAAAGGATTTGTGCTTGTCACAACACATGGCTCATGGTGCTCACCAAAAAGCCTAAAAGTGTCACTAGCCTTCCCCTTATCTTTATATTTCATGAACACCAAGCGCTTATCACATAATTTATCTAAAGGAGGTAGAAGCATGTCATCTTCAAGCATTAGAGCACCTTGCTTCATGCAAAAATGAGTAAGAAACCCCGGAAAAGCCAACTTCTTATCCAAACTTGACGAAGAAGCCGCACTCTCAATATGTTCTAACAAGAGATTACCAAGATTTAAAGGCTTGTTTGTCACCAAGGTGTACACAATCTTGATTTTCTCCGTGTGAAGCTCAAAAGTATTTATAGATCCTACAAGATTTGCACAAACAAATAAATGCCAAAATGCACTAACCTTGGTTAACTCACTTTGACCTATATGCTCTCTTACCCCATTCAAATCCGTCATCCTCACACAAAGTTCTCCCCATAAGATTTAAATTATCAATATTATCCACATCAAGTAGTTCCGAAACAATCTCACTTGAAATACCAAGGAACGTATTGATGCTATCCGAGAAGATCCTAAAAGTTTTCTCTCTCAAACTTACCAAGGCATTTTCAAAGGTTGAGCTCTCCTTATACTCAAAATATAATTCTCTTATAAGACTTTCATTAACAAGCCCAATGGAATTTATCCAAGTATCCCAATGCATGTCATATATAGAGTAGTAAATGTAAGAATCCTCAACCAAATCAACACCCCTATCTTGGATAAGCTTCTTGGTTCCCATAACACCTAAAGCTTTCAACTTGGTGGGTTTTCGTTTTCTAGAGGTGGTTGGAGTAGATTTGGATTTGGCTATGGATTTTGATGGATGGATAAAATTAGAAACCTTGTTTCTTCCTATGGCTTTGTTGTCGAAACTATAAAACAAAAACACATGAGTGGAAAAGAGACACAAGTGAGTGTTAGTTAACAAAACAAATACATAACAAAGACATATGATGAAATAATGAATCATAAATGCATAAATGTTCATTTTCAAGCTCATTGGTACATTTTACCAAATTCAATAAATGCATTTGACAATAAGATTCATCCACACATGGAGGAATTGGTGTCAACTACAATTAATATCAACCTCAATTCATGAAGGAATTGGTCGTAACAATAGCTACTATCAACCCCAAGCAAGAAGGAACTTAGTCAACCTCAAGCTAGAAGGAATTGGTTGTAACTACAACTACTATCAACCTCAAGAATGAAGGAATTCATTGTAATATCAACTACTATCAACCCCAAATTAGAAAGAATTGATTGTCAACACATTCATACAATTATTTCAAGATAGATATCATGCATTCTCATCATTCAATTATTCTAATCAATCAATATGTCAACATATAACAAAGCAAACCATGTTAACATATCATAAAAGAGAACAAAGTCTAGCATAATATGCTCCCCCTTGATAAGAGCTCTATCTAAGATCAAGATAGAATATAGTTCACATTTATATCCACACAATCACACATTCAAGCAATTTTTTTAAAAATCAACAACAATAAGCTTCACAAACTGTATGAGTTACACCAAGATTTCAATCTCTCTCATAATTCTTCTTAAATTGCTAGAATATCAAAAATACTTATAAACAAAAGTGTGTGTGTGAGTTCTTGCTTCAAGCATATGTAGAGGAGTAATTTGATAATCAGCATGCAAATCATATCCACATCTATTCATCTTAAACTTTTCCATAAAAGGTCAAACCGATTATCATCCGGAATTTTTGCTTTCAAGAGAATAGATTTCAACATATGAGCGTGTGTGTGCATGTGGCTCATCATCCCATTTCTATTTGAAAACCCGAGCATTCATGATTTTCAACTATACTCCTTTAAGCCTTTATTTATTTATTTATTTAGGCTTTGAATCAAAGATTTTTTAATTGATTCTTTTCTACACTTCTTTGATTTTTCTAACATAAACATATACTTTTCATGACGGATTTCACTCATCACAATGGTGTAGCCCTTTTCAACATTGGGTGGTTGCACAACCAAGGTGTGTAGCCCTTTTCATGAAGGTTCTCATTGAGTTCTATGTAGTTACCGAAGCAAAATGGATACTAACCATATGTCATCTTAAATGTACTAGTCATGAGACTTCAAGGTGTATCCACAACTTGAATGTTTTCAAACTCAACTTACTACAACAAAACCTTCAATAGAAACAAAGTACAATTTATGAAAACCAAGTTTTATGGCTTACAAGCACGTGATCTAAAAGCAATACAAAGAGATTTACTTAAGATCATTACTTCTCAAGTGAGTAGCTTTCAAAGAATATGAAGCTCAAAATTTTCAAAACATGCCACTCATCACTCAAACAAATATTTCACACATCATATATAAGACCTTTGTAAGAACCTCTATTTTATGATTGGCTTATTTCATGACAAACCACACCACATTGGGGATGATTTTGTAATGGGTAGCTTAGGTCTTCGTTGGCAAGCTTCCAAGCATCTCCATAACTTCAAGAGCAAAAGGTATATTCACATGACTTTGTCTCTTGAAGAGTTTAGGTGCACACATACACACACACACACACACACATTTCATGCATGCTTTGCTCCTCTTGCATTTGTGTTCTTTATTGTTTATATATGTGCATCCTTTTCACAATCACACTTGCACTTCATTTCTAGATTTAAGTGTGGCTTTGTGTGTGTGCTTGTGTTTTCCGCTCTTGCACGATGGTGTGCTTGTCTTAGCGCGTTGAGTGACCATTTGAGAATGTCCCATTCTTCTCTTGTTTTGGTTTGGTTGTTTTGAGTAAAGTGTCTAGTTTCAAAAGAGTGGATTTCAATGATTTAAATATTTTTCAAAATTGACTTTTTTATGGTCTTGTGACCATAACGTTTTATACAAAACTTCAAAATGAGTTTTGAAAATTTCTGTACAAACTAGACACCCATAACTTTTCAATAGTATATTATTCGTAATATTTCATGACCATTTGGATTGGTTTTGAAATCTCCAAAGTGACCACCAAAACTGGACAACTTTGTTGCTGTCCGTTTTTGACCTTTGGTCACTCAACTGACCATAACTTTTTCTAACGATATTGAAACCTTGTTTTGTAAATTGGAATAGTAATTAGACTTCCATACCTTTCCAAAGGTATATTATACGACGTTTTTAGATGTCTTTTGGTCATGTTTTGAGCCGCTTGAATATCAAGCAGCAGTGCTGTTATTGGTCTCCGCGGGTCAGCTCGTGTTTTTCATAAGGGCAGTTTTGTCTTTTCTCTTTAGCTCGTTTTTCTTTAGTATAAATAGACCATCTTCTTCGCCATTTCAGACCAGCAACCCAGAAATCAAACTCTAGAGATAGAGAGCTCGTTTTAGAGAGAGAAAGCTTCATTTAAGCTTTGATTAACTCTCTAAATCCAAAACCCATGCAACTATGACATCCATTGCATCAATCACACATGGGTCTTCATCAATCTTGACTTGGTAAGTAAGAACAAGCATCTCATCTTCATTTATTGTTCTTTAAGTCCAAGTTTCATTTTTAATACATAGGATATTTAGAAATCATTTTTGAATGCATTATTGTGTTGATTGATAACATGATTGGATTTGTTTTGTGATAGCTTAATTGATTAGGTCATATTTGCCTAAAAGCTAAGTCATAAATATTCATGTGTGATTTATTGAAAACTAGGTTGAGAAATTGTGTTTTAATCAACTAGTTAATGTTCATGAATATTTGATTGGGTTTGTTTTGTGATAGCTTAATTGATTAGGCCATTTTTGCTTAAAAGTTAGGTCATAAATATTCATGTGTATTTATTGATAACTAGGTTGAGAAATTGTGTTTTAATCAACTAGTCAATGTTCATGAATATTTGATTGGGTTTGTTTGTGATAGCTAGAATTTAGGACCTTTTTACCCTTCTAGCTAAGTCTTTATGCCTTGCATCTAGACCTTGATATTTATGCCTCATTGATTGCATTTGTTGATTGCATATTTATTGCCCTTGTTATTTACTGTGACAACTTGTGTTGGTTGGACTTATTTGATAGTTAGGTTGCTAGAATCCCTTTGTATATATTTGAGTCCTTATTGATGGGCATGTAGACATTGTTTGATAACTAGGTTGTTTAATTGCATTATAACATATAGTTAAGCATTTTGTGTTTGATCTTGCACTTTATTGCATTGAGTATATTGTCATATATACACTTAGACTTTTATACTCTTTATTGAGTCAAAGTCTTGTGGCTTCGGGGTGAAGTTGCACAAGCATTCAAGTCTTGCAACCAAGGTGTGGTTGGCAAGCATTGGTCAAGTGCCACTGTAAAAAGCCCGCGGGGTAGAATAGGAGGTGCTCACGCAAAGAGTAGTGGATCAGGGGATATCACTAGGGATTGAACCAAGAGTGGTGAGTGGTAGTGTCCATAGCCTGAGGTTATCGAGAGTGAGAGTCCGAGTATCACTTGACGGTGTAATCTTTTATTCATATAGGGGATTTCTGTGATCATGTGTGGCTAGAAGGATAGCCCGTGGTTTTTCCCTTGTTGAAGGGTTTCCACGTAAAAATCAAGTGTTCTTTATATTTCTGCACTTTACTTGATTTTGCTTGTTTGTTTTATTGGGTTAATTGTTATTAATATTGACTAATTGAAAAATTGGTAATAATCAATTAACAACCCATTCACCCTCCTCTAGGTTGTTTAGACACACGCTTTATAGTATTTTCAACCTTTATGAACAACATCACTATAAGATATTTAGAGAGCAAATGTCATTGAGCAAATGTCATTGAGAACCATATGTATATTATACTAAGTTCTCTAAAAATGACATGCTACATGATGTAGTGCAAATAATGAGTTGAGAGATGAAAATTCAAGAATGCAAGCTTCAGGATATAGGAATACCTTAGCAAGCAATTTTCCATCAAATGCTAAGCCTTGCCCTTTTTATGAGCTCTCTTGGCTTGTTTGTCCTCATGACAACCGGTTGTTGGTGTTTCATTCCAAGAGAATAAAAACTAAGCATTTTCAACTCAAACCAACATACAAATATGACTTTCTCCAAAATTCTTAACAACAATCAACACCATATAGATTTCAAAAATGAACTTCTCATAAAGTCAACCAATAGATTTCGACTATCCTAACAAATTATGTGAGATAGCTAAGTTCATGTCAAGTTATAGAGAAACAAAGTTAGCTAGCTAAATCTCTTAACAACTTGACACTAATCTTAAAGCTAACTCACATGTACAACTTACACTAATGGTAAGAGCAATCACCCTTGACCCATTTGGTCTTGGGTGAACTTACACAAAATCACCATCATTCTTGACTTTAATGTTGAAGCTAGAGTAGAGATTTTCAACGATTTGATTCATAAGAATATAATTGATATGAATCTCCTCAACATTATTAGCAACACATGCCTTGTCAAGATTCACATAACCATCACATTTCTTCATCCAATTCTTTTTAACATGCATTTTTGTAACATCATGCTTATCAATATCTAATGCCCTAGCATGCTTCAATTTAAGTTCAATCTCATTATCTCTAGATGCATTTCCTATTTTGCAAAATTCAATGTACTTAAAACACCTTGGTTTGATGTGACCAAAGGTATTACAAAAATGACAAATAGGAATAAAAGATGAGATTGTACCCTGTGGATTTGAAGAAGTGACTAGAGTTTGTGAAGATACCTTATCTTTATTTTTACCTTTAGCTTTGGGAGGATTATTCTTGGAAGACTTTTTGACCTTAGCCTTCTTTGAGGGAAGTGATGCTATCACAAGCTTCTCCTTACCTTTCAAGATGCTAGGTTCTCCTTGACGTTGAGCAAGATCCATGCTACTCTTCATGTTGATCGAACCATTGACTAAGTCTTTGATAGCTTGCTTAGCAATGTTGATCTGTTCAATGTACTCTTGCCCTCTAACCTTTATCTTAGAAATAATCTCCTTATGCTCAAAGACAAGTCACTCAACCTCAACATATCTCTTCATGATCTCATTCTTTTCACATATAAATCTACGTGAGGTCTCAACAAACTCATCCACTTGAGTTTTGATCAAATCATCTTTCTCCTAAACCTCTCTCAATGATTCATCTCTTTGCTCCTCAAGATTCTTAATCGTGACCATTAGATCAAGATTGGTTATATTTGAGCTTGTATCTTCTATATGACTTTGATCAATCTCCTTATCAATGAAAACTATACAATTATCTTCTAGCTTTGTGAAAGAAGCCGTAAGAGCAACAAAGTTGCTAACATGTTCTTCTAACTTGAGGACTCATCATTAGAGCTCTCCTCATCGCTAGAATTACTCTCACTCCAAGTGGCCACCATAGCTTTGCTCTACTTATCTTTCTTGGACTTCCTTTTAGAGCACTTATTTGTAAAATGTCAAAAACCTTGACATTCGAAGCATTGAACACTCTTCTTGTTCTTAGCTTGACCATTTCTATCTACTCTTGGAGAAGATGTTTTCTTAATTTCATTTTTCTTAGAAAGGCTACCTCTAGGCTTGGTTCCTCTTCTTAAATTTCCCAACCATGAGAGCCATTTCCTCATATTCATCATCACTCTCCTCTTCAATAGCTTTGAGAGCAATTCCCTTACTCTTGGTCTTTGGCTTCAAGCACATCTCATAAGTTTGGAGTGATCAAAGCAATTCATCAATGCTTAAGAAATTTACATCCTTGCTTTCTTCTATGGCTGTGACCTTGGCCTTGAATCTCTTAGGGAGAGATATTAGGATCTTCCAATTGAGACGCTCTCTAGAGATTGGTATTCTAAGTGCTTGACATTGGTTAGCAATATGAAGAAGACGGAATCGGAAATCTTCAAACTTGTCTTCATCACTCATTTGTAAGCTTTCAAATTGTGATGTCGACATTTGAAACCTAGACTTTCTCACTGTAAGGAAAAACACGCGGCGGAAGAGAAAAATTGGGTTGGTATATTTCAAAAAATTTCCTTTCAAAAGAAAGAACCTTAACCCTTGATTAATTAACATATAATAAAAATATCATACCTGTTTCACGTGACTAATGATATTGCACTGAATTGATTCTGTTTGCTTCAAATTGAATTCGCAAGATCTTCCAATCCAATCACGAACTTGAATCACCTAGGAGTGTGGGCTACATTTTCTTTTGTTAGTCACAATAATCCTCCTAGAGATAATAAAGAACGTTTGGTCACTTGTGAATTCTTAATCTTTTTAATCAAGAACTCGCGTGAACCCTAATTCGATCTTGTGCATAAAGCCTTTTGATGTAAAAGCTTCTAGTTCACTATCTAAAGTAAAACGCTCCTTATTCTTCTTCTCTTTGGCCAATTCTACACCCCTTTCTTGAGTTGGAAGGTTTTTTTTTTATTCAAAAGCAAGAGAATAAAAATTTTCTCAAAAAACAAAACTTCTTTTTTGAACTCTAAATGTCAAAAATGAAATTCTTTGACATATTTACATGTGATGGCCAAATCCTCACACAAGGAGGATTTCTACCTTGTGGCCAAATCCTCACACATGGAGGATTTGTTTTCACCTAAACCTTATCAACTTAGTAGTTAAAACCTACTCCAACTCATAAGTGTATTTATACAATAATAAATTATTGAATATAAAATTGCGACTTTATCAATTACTTCTTAATTTGACTAGATAAATAAAAACTCTTTTTAATTTATCTACTTATCAAATAAAGTATTTGATACTTATTATACTACTACCAATAGTATGACACTAAGAGTCATTTTCCTAGTAAACTACTTATAATAGTATGCCACTAGGAATCCTTCTCCTAGTTAGAAAAAGATTTTGACTTTTAATCAAACAATTAATTAATTAATAAATTAATTTCCATTTGATTAATTAATAAAATAAAACAATATACAAGACTAATTAATTTAGCCTTGCCGCCCAAGTATATATATATATATATATATATATAGGTAATATATTGTTTTTCCATTTTATTAAATCCATTGGACTTTAATAAAAAGTCCACATGTGAACTAGACCCATTTTTACTATAAAAGAAACAAGTCAACATGCCTTAATTTAATACATTAACATAATATAGCAGCCCATTTATTTAAAATGTGCAATTTATATTCTTAATGTATTAATGGAATGCTAAACGTACCCCATTAGGGCCGCCCAAGGATTCCCACATCCTTGGCCGCCCATTCCAGACATTTGAAGATTTAGCGCTTGTCTTGATTATACATGACCGCACCTCTCCAAAACCTTTGGATTCCAAAATCCAAAAACAATTTTAGATGGACCCATAAATTGGTCCGGTAGAATATATCAAGTGATCCATGCAAGTTCGTGCAGATTGGGGATCTTGGTGGGCTATCTAAATTTAGGCTTCAATAGACATAAACCTAATCACAATCAATAAATGATTCACTTAGGTTCAATCTATTAATTTTAACTCATTCCACTAAAGAGCTAAAATTGAATTCTTAAATAAAGATAGAATAAGTTAATATTACTCATTCGTACCCTAGACAATCTTATTGGAGAAGTGTATCCTCGTGAAAAATATCAGTAATCACCAAGAGCTCATAGACCGTTTATAGCTCTCTTAGTTACCATATTTACTCATATGACCACATTTTGAACTTAAATATTTTGACTTGTCCAGAAGCCATGTTTCAATAGACACTATTGAAAACTTAACGTTCAGATTTAATATCCAATACCTCAAAATATCCATATGATGATATTCTACTCACATTTAATAAATGGAGCCACGATGTCCATATCTATAAATGAAGTCCTCTATCGATTAATAAAATACCACCAAACTATCGAGGATAGACTATGCTATATAATCATACTCATTGATAGCTCAAATGATAACACTTGTCACCATAAGTCCATCATTTATCTCAGGATTGGGATAGACTCTCCGATTGTTCTCAAGTGAAAACTTTTATCCACTGACGGTTCTGGATAAAGTATTTCACAGTGATCCTATTCAATGCACCAAGTGCACTAGATTCTTTTGCCCAAAGACACTACACTTTGATGATTTTAGACTCATCATAACACATTTGATCCCACTGAAATGCTAGCCATGTTTCAATAGACACTACTAAAAACTTAACGTTAAGGTTTAATATCCAATACCTCAAAATATCCATATGATGATATTCTACTGAAATTTAATAAATGGAGCCACGATGTCCATATCTATAAATGAAGTCCTCTATCGATTAACAAATGAATACCACCAAACTATCGAGCATAGACTATGCTATATAATCGTACTCATTGATAGCTCAAATGATAACACTTGTCACCATAAGTCCATCATTTATCTTAGGATTGGGATAGATTCTCCGATTGTTCTCAAGTGAAAACTTTTATCCACTGACGGTTCTGAATAAAGTATTTCACGGTGATCCTATTCAATGCACCAAGTGCACTAGATTCTTTTGCCTAAAGACACTACACTTTGATGATTTTAGACTCATTATATAACACATTTGATCCCACTCAAATGCTAGCAAAAGAATCTACAACCTTAACAAGGTAAAGGTGCCCAACCGTTATCTTAAGTTGTGAATATTATTCAAGACTAACTAAAGAATTATGTCTACCTCATACATATCTAGATGTACGAACAATTCTTTATTTCTCATAGTCTTTTGACCTTATGATCATTTACTTTTGACAATTATAATAATTAAACTATAAATGCTATAAGATTTGTTAAACTATAAATCACTTTATTAATATGAAATGATTGTCAAATACATCATTACACACTTGCTATTGAACATAATCCTAACACTCATAACCATAGTGCCTTCATTTGTGACTTGAAGTGTATCCCATGCTTCTTTGGCCGATTCAAGATTTTGTATGTAGGAGAATTGATGTCCATTAACTCCTCCAAATATGGCATTCATAGCACGATGGTGCCATTTAGCAACTTCAAAGTCTAGGCTGTAGGTTCCAGGTTTTGGATTGCGCAGTGGAATGAGGTTTTAAAACTTTTTATGCAATCATCAAGTAAACCTAATTGTACAGTAATAATAGAAAACAATAAAGAAGGTGAAATGATTTCATACCAGTGTTTGAAGGCTCCTTCTTTCTTTTTCGATCTGCTTCTTGATTTGAACCACAAGATCTTCCCGTCTATGTCCCGCGATTGGCAACAGCGTGTGGGCGTGCCACGGGTTTTAGGAGCTTGAATGGAGGTAGAAGAAACTTACGAAAACAACTCATGTTTTCTATGTGTGGAATTCGGCCACCATAAATCAAAGACCAAAAATATATATATATATATATATATATCTCTTTTTTTTATTTTACTTGGCCGCACACCTCTCATTTTTCTTCTTTTTGTTTCACGCAACAAATTGCATTCCATGCAATTGAGAGAACTGATATATTCTCTTCTCTTTGTGTATCAGTTTTCAAAAACAATAAATATCTTATATCTATCTTTTATAACTGATAACTTTCATTAATTAATCCTTTGAAATATCTAATATCTATAAGGATAATTAATAACTTTGAATTTAAACTTTTTAAATTCAAATTTGATATTTAATTTAATAAAAATAAAAGAATCAAATTATCTTATCTTCATTCAAACACAAATATCAATCAACACCCTCAAACTAATGATTAATCGCATAAATAAATAATCTTATTATTTAATCAATTTAACCACTTATATTCTCTAATTAAATAATCTCATTATTCAATTAATTCCCAAATAGATACGTGTCACTTTCGTAACACAATTAATTGGACAATCCAATTAATCAACCGTGACCTTTGTTACCTTTAATCAATCAGGCTTGCAAGGGGACCTAATGGACCCATAATATTTCAAGCTCCAATAATCCTTAGAAATAATTAATTAAACTTTTTAATTAATATTTCATGATTATTAACTTCGGTGTTATTCCACTAAAAACCCGAAGCTGCATTCTCTCAACTGTAGATGTTTTTGCACAAACCAATAACTTTCGGTGCCCATCGCTATAACTATTACATATGGTACAATTCTCCATAAGTAGTTCATAATTATAATTGAGTCATAATGTCCATTATACCCCTCTAATTACATCTTTTCCATTAAGTATCGTTGATTCTCTAATGAACAATAAATCCTACATTCCTCACGGAATTAGAAGAGCGCTCATATTGTTCAAGCCCCGAATTAACCCTTAAGGGAACTACTATCTATTTCTCGTAAGAAGGAATGGATTCCACTATTGTGTACAAACTTTCCCAGTCACAAGCTAAACCGCAATCCCAACATAAAGAGCATATTGATCGGGAATGCAACTCCGACCTCACTCATGGGCAATCAAAAATCATGACCTAATCTGAAGGAGTCGATAAGACACTCATGATTAATATCACCCATTTAAACCCATCATTTGTCGATACATATGAATCTCAGCCTAAACGGATCTTAGTGAGAGATTCATATAAATCGTGGCCCAGTCTTATATGATCACATCATACAAGGTGCCTCCAATTCTCATATCACCATATGAATGATCCAGGATAAGATCACAGTACATTACAGAATGGATCGCAGCTGTAAATTAACCACATATAAAGTATCCAACTTTATTTGCTATCTACGGACTCTTTAGATTGCTCGTTTCAAACTGAATCCATATGTATATGGCATTCATATACTCAGTTTGAAATTACATCCGGCAATCTTGGATGTTAAATACACATGTTATATAAAAGTATGAAACAATTTGAATGAATAAGCTACTTCTTTTATTTATGTTCAATTCACATTTACAAATTACAAGCTTTAGGCAAAAAAAACCCCAACAATCTCCCACTTGCACTAAAGCATGTGAGACATGTCTTGTAAACCTAGACCCTCTAGGTGACCCTTAAACACTTTAGTCGGTAAAGTATTCGTAAATGGATCAGCATGATTGTCCTGTGATGCTATCTTGGTCACAGTCACATCCCTCTCTGCACTATATCTCTGATGAGGTGATATTTCCTCTCTATAGCTTCCCACTTTTTCAGCTTCTTGGTTCTTTGGAGTTAACCAAAACACCACTGTTATCACAATAAAGTGTGATGGGCTTATCCAGATCTGGAACAACTTCCAGATCACTCAAGAATTTTCAGAACCAAACGGCCTATTTAGCATCTTCACAAGCAGCTACATATTCAACTTGGACTGGTACCTACTGCCTACTCCCACTGCGAATGTGAAGCAGATGTCAGGTCTAGTGCATAACATAACATACATGAGAATGCCTACCATAGACGCATAGGTGATCGTGCCAAAATTGTGCTATATTTTGGCCCTCGATCCATATCCTTTAGCTTGTTTTTTAGTGTGTTTTGATGTCTAATGGCTATATTCTAGTGAATACATGTATGTTTTGGCAAAAAGGAGTTTGGGAGGCAAAAAATTAGCAAAAAATGGGATTTGATAGAAAAATGGGCTGAAATTGTGAAAAGCTTGTGCAGCACATCCAACTTTGGAGGGTCATATCTCCCTACTCAAATTGAACCACGTTTTATCTTACATATATTCGGAAAGCCCCGAGAGTCTAGTTTCCAGAGGTTTTTAAGGATTACGATTCTAAGTTTTGTAGAGGAAGTTATGGCCATTTTAGTGACTGTTGCGTGGCTGTACAAGGGTAGTGCACGGGTAATCTACCCGTGCACTAGCCAATGCACTACCAGTGCACTACCCGTGCAATTACCCGTGCACCGCGTGTTCCAGCTCAGTTGAAGTCACGTTTTCAGCCATTTTAGAGGGGCAAATGTGTCCTTCCATTCCTATTTCGTGCCCCTAACCTCCCAAACCTATAAACACACCATTTTCTTCACAAGACCCATCAACTCTCAACCTATAAATTCCTAAACACAAAATCCTCTCCATTTCATCTTCTTCACCAAATTAAGAGAGAGAGGAGCTTCAAAAGGCATCCATGGAGGTTTTCCTCCATGGATTGCCTCTCCACCACACCCTACTAGCATCATCATCCATCTTTGAGGAAGATTCGAGAGGAAAGAGCACCCTACCTTGTCTATGAGGAAGAGGAGCTTCAATGGAGCTTGGAGATCTGAGATGACAATTGGGCCACTCTCCGAGCTTAGAGATCCGGGATTGACACCATTGGGTTTCTTCTTTTTACTCTTCGCTTGTTATTTTCTTCTTTTATGTGTATCCCCATTTGGGAAATATTTAAACCCCAATACTAGTTCCATTTATTTAATTGACTTGTATTTGATTTCTTCTTGTATTGTCCCATTCAATTACACTTAATTTGACACTTGACAACCCAACTCTTGATGCATGTTAGGGATAGCTTTTGTCTTTAAATTCATGGCATGTAGAGTAGAAATTGGTATGTGTTCGTGATTGGGTTTAGGAGTATATTAATGTAATTTAGGAGTAGATTAATTAAGCATCCCATGTTTGCTCATATATCGATGGATTATTCGAAATGCATGTTTTGGATTGAATTGAGTATTTTTGTTTGTTTGGGTGGAATTCATGAAGTGTATACATGATGCCTTTGTGAGTTTTGGTTCTATAAACCTACATGCTTATGCGACCCTTGAGTGTTGCTCGTACGATACACCCTCGGCAAGTTGCACTCGGGTCGCGACTCTTAGTTATTGCTCGTACGATACACCCTTGGCGAGTAGTGGTCGAGGGTCAATTTATGCTTAATGCCTCCATTGGTTGTTGCTTACACGTGACATGTAAGTAGCAATCGGGTGGTTGATCTTATGTTATCTCTTTTATGTGCTTAAACGTAATCCTTAGTAGTTGCTCATGCGATACATCCTCGATGCGTAGCTTTAGAGGACTAGTCGACTCCCCCATTTCCATATCTAGAGGTCATACTTAAGGCTAGGTTGAACCCAATATAGAAGTACCTTTGCATGTTAGTTCTTGTAGGTGGCGCGAATGTTTTGGTGGACATGAGTACCATATGTATCCATTTTCTTGCATCTCTCCTATCCGCCATTTTATATTTATCAATTTAATCACCATTCTCACCCCTCCATGTTCTCTTATGTTTTCTTATTTGTTTCTTTCACTGTTCTTGTTCTCACACACACACACTCAAATGCTACACTTAGTACACATCACTCTCACCCTTGCCATGTTCTTATTTACCTTGCTTTCAATAATCACTAAAACGAGAGACAATTAACGGATGACACCTCCTTGTGGACGATACCCTCGCTTACCACTTTACTATGTTTTCAAAACTTTAGAGCACATTGCGTGGGAAAAATTTTATAAATATCTTTTGATATCTGCAATTTGGTAACGACACAAAAAGCGATCATCAAAATGGCACCGCTGCCGGGGAGGTGTCCTATTCGTTAATTGTTTCTGGTTTTAGCAGATAAAGTAGGAATGTAAATATTTTATGGTTTTATTTTTGTTTAAAACATATGCATGTAATGTTGTTTGAGTTGTGTTTGTGCAAGACAGGAAAATTTTTCAGGATGGCGAGCAATCAAATTAAGGTTGGAGTAGTGACCAACAATTAAGGAAGCTAAGACCTCACAACTAAAGAGAACAATGATTGCACTATTGCACTCCAACAACTTCAACAAGCTAAATGGCAGCGCCGTGATGACCTAAATGGTTGATGCGACCAAGGACGCGAGTAGTGCCGCAAAGAGGTTAAGTGGAAAAGAGGTCAGAGCGCAGCTAGAGGTAGAGTCTCTGCAAATTTCTTCCCCAAACAAAACTTCGGTAATCTACTCCTCTACCTTGTTTTAATCTTTTCATATTACCCAACTTAGATTTGGAGTAGCTTAACGTTTATGGGTAAAGTGTATGTTGTCGAAGCATGTTTGGAGTGAGTTGATTGTTGAAAGTTTGTTTTTGTGATAAAATTGGAGAATGTGCTTAAATGCTTTGGGAAGAGTTTTATGCTATTACTTGTGCTTGTATGAATGGTTGTTGTTATTAAGGCGGAAACCACCCATGTGCTTCATGATAAAAATGCTATGCTTGTGTTGTTTGTGATTTTTATTCTTGTTTAGATCTAAGAGTGAGTTTGTAATGTGCTTAGATCTTAGGTTTATTTTATTTGTTAGTTTTTGTGTTTTGTCCTTATCTCTCAAATCTTGCCTGCGTTGTCCTTGCACTTCATGTCGTGTAAGTATTGAAGACACTGTTTAGATTAGGTTTGGGGGTGTTGATTCTTTGTTTGTGTCATTTGTCATTTTGCTTTTTAATGTTTTTCTTCAACCTTTGCGAAAGTGCTCTGTTTGAAATTTTGGAGGCCAAATGTTTCATTTAAACTTTACCTTTTGGTGAGGAAATAAATTATTTTGTCCATGTTGCGTTCTTTGGTTTTTCGATACGGGTTCAACGGTATAAAGAACACAAATTTCTGGGTGGGGGTTCAAAAGTTATGAACATTTCTTCGACCAAGGGTCATGGGTGATGCCCTGTTTTGAAAAAAACTGCACTGTGAACAATCTTCGACTTCCGTTTCTACACTTTTACAATTTGAATTTTGAAATTGTTTCTAAATGAAAAGTGTATATTTGCATGTCTATTTCCCTGTGCCAAAATTTGAAAAATTGTTATTGAGGTTTTTTTGAAATATGCACTAAAGAGCGGACATAGGTCGATTTCAAAAGTCACCAGTTTTTTTTGGAATTTTGTTCTCCATGTTGAGATCTTCTTTCGCATTGATTTTTTTGTGTATGTTAATATTGCACAATTTATTTTTCTCTTGTAGACTAAGTACTTTTCCCTCAATTTGTTATTATGAGCATGAATGTATGGGAAGAGCTAGGTTTGGGGGGAAAAATCTATTGTGGAATTGTTTAGTTTGTTTTTCTTTAATAATTGGTATACGCTTTGGGTTGGCAATTGCCTGAATTTAAAATCTTGTCTTCCTAAGCTCTCTATTATCTTTTGTGAGTGTATAGATTGTCTATAGCTTCTCTAGGAAGCGATTTGTGTAGCTTGGGTGTTAGTGCTAGGTTCTCATCTCTTAGGGAAGAAACACCGACAACTTGCGAGTCTTGGAGGGACAAGCAAGCCAAGAGTGCTCATAAAAAGAGCAAGACCCTCATATTCATGAAGCAAAGCATCAAATTAGAGTTCAGAGGGCCGAAGTGCCATGCCAACGTCTTGCCCAGACGATAAATAGAGCGCTTGTGGGAGGCAACCCACCTGAGTTTGCATTTCAAATTTTCCTTTTTCTCATTTTTGTTTTATTTACTTTGTTGAATAATTGGTGGAGATTTTTTGTGTATATTGTGTGGATGGTATGACGTGTGCATAATTGAATATTTTTGGATGGATATATTTTTGATTTTATTGATTATTCTTCATGATGGATGAGCCGAAGGCTCTTGTGTGTGTTGCATGTGAGTGTACAGACTTAAATTGCCATATATAGGCCAATTTGGTTTGGGGTTTTTGAGTGCGTGCATTAGTTTTGTATGGGTCTTGATACATATAGTTAGATTCGGTTTGGGGGTTGTTATGCCCCCATTCCGTCATTTTTGGTAAATGCGTGATGTAGGTTTTGAGCATGAGCTTATGTGCCTTTGTGCTTAATTGCTAATTGCATTGTTTGCCTTATTTTATATGTTGAGCCTTAGTTTGAGTCGTGTTAGGTGCGCACCGCTAGGCCGGGCTCTCTTGTCTTCAACATTGAGGACAATGTTGGGTTTTGGTTTGAGGGTGTAGACGCCTTTGTGAGTCGTCTTTAAGTGTCTTGAGTCATTTTTTGTGTCAATTTTCAAAAATTTGCTGCTTTGCCAAAATTTTCGAGCTTAATTTAGCTTGGTGAGATACCTTGAGCATAGTGTTTGTGACAAATTTGTGTATGCTTGGTGTGCTTGTTCATAGCTCTTAGTCATTTTAGGGGTCTCACTTGCACTTCATGGGTTAGTTCCATCTCTTGGTGTCCAAGTTGAGGGGACTCGGTGCTCAAGCGACTTGTTCTAATAGTGGAGATACCCTTGTGAGTTCACAAACACGAGCCAAAAGTGTACAAATACAAGGGAAAATGTTTTCAAATCTTTAAACACTATTCAAACACCATGCATAGTCTCATTACATCACAAAATCATCATGTGTCATAGAACATGCATCATATATGTGGATTGCTTACCAAAGCTTGTATTCCCTTTTTAGATGGAATGTTGAAAATGATCCTAGGCAATGTGTGTGCATAACTACTAAAATAGCCCAAGCACATTTCAATGTCCCTATATGTGTGCTCCATTGCAAATTTTGAGGCCAAACACTTACCTTTTCTTTTGGAACCACAATGAACCATATAGCCATAAGCCAAACACAAACCAACCCTTTAATTGCCAATCATGTGAGTTGTGTGTGTGTAAGTGTGGTTGAAAGGTGTAAAGCTCTAATATGTAAAGACAGCGTGTACTTGGGCAATATTTGTAAATGTGCAAAGCAAATAGCTCACAAATGTAAAAATGCAATATTTGTAAATGTGCACTTATGAGCCTAAATTGTCAAAATGTAAAATGTGCAAAAGAAAGACAAAAGAAAAAAAAATGCAAATAGAGTCTTGAATGTTAAATGTAAAGTACTCACAAAGTAGAGTACATAATTGTTGCACAATGTAATGAAAGTTAAGCCTAGACGCTAGTGTTTTAAGTTGAAACTCTTCGGAAGAGTCTGTCAGTATGATGCTCACCGGACTGAGTTCAACAATGGCCCCACGATTGATCTTTGCCGTGTTGAAATAAGACATCATGTTCAGGACATGTTCCCGAACAGATGCGCCCTCTTTCATCCGAGCAAGCATTGTAGAACGAACAACTTCAGTGCCGCTTTTGCTCAGAGGGCTACCTGAACATAGCCTGCAATGACTCCATTATTTCAAATGCAGTACCCATTGCTTCGTGCTTAGTGACAAGCACGTCAGTCATACTGGCTAACAGATATGTTCGGGCTTTCTCATCTGATGAGACCTATTTTTCATATGCCTCACGAACAGTTCGTGCGGCATGGGCAGTAGGCGCTGGAGAACATTCCTCTGTAAGCACAAACTTTAGGTCATTGGTGACCAAGATTGCATTTATGTTATGTTTCCATTTAGTGTTGTTATCACCAATTAATTTGTCATTGGCAAGGATTTGTAACAGTGCATATGACATGGATGAAAATGTTGGAACCCTGTTCACTGGTAACGCAGCGGAAATAGGTTTTAAAATTTTTTATACAGATCATAAACGATCTGGGACCAGTGAACTTAGGATCGCAATTCTTTTTCCTGAACTATTACATACAATATGTAAACACAGGAAATTGTAATCAATATATTAAAAGAAAATTTAGAACCTTACCAATGTTTGGAGGCTCCTTCATTTTACGATATGCTCCTGGTCTGTACCACTGATCTTCCTCGCTATATCTCGGGACTGGTAACTGATTTGCGTTGAATCAATATTTTTCTCACGAATATTCTAATTTTATCTAATGCAATTTTTTCTTCTTCTTAAAAACCACCAGGTATCTTGTTTTACCAATATATATATATATATATATATATATATATATATCTCATGCACTTGATATATATCAGGTTAGGTTTTATAAAACAATAAAAACCCTTTTTTGTTTTTCTCTTTTATTTCTTTTAATCACCCGCACACTATCTCTCTTGTTTCTCCTTTTTGTGTTACACACGATATGAGTTTGTATCATATACAAACACTTGTGTATATCCTTTGTGTGCTATATTTTTGTTATCAATATATATCATATATATATATTATTATAACTAAAACTCTTTAATTGATATATTTTTAGATTTTAAAAGATAATTAAATATTTATTTTGAATTTAAACATTTTAAATTCAATTTCAAATATTTAATTTAATAAAATAAAATAATCATATTATCTTATTCTATTTAAAATCAAATATCAACTAACATCCTCCATTTAGTGATTAATAACAAAATTAAATAATATTATTATTTAATTTATTTAATCACCATTATTCATTAATTAAATAATCTCATTATTCAATTATTTCCAGAATAAAAACGTGTCACTTTCGTACCACAATTAATTGGACAATCCAATTAATTAACCGTGACCCTTGTTACCTAAATCGATCGGGCTAGCAAGGGGACCTAATGAACCTACAGTATTTTGAGCTTCAATAATCCTCGGAATTATTAATTAAACTCTTTAATTAATATTCCTTGATTATTAACTCCGGTGTTATTCCACTAAAAACCGGAAGCTACACTCTCTCAATTGCAGACGTTTTTACACAGACCGATACAACTCGGTGTCCATCGATATAGCTATTACACATGGTGTGATCCTCCATAGTAGTTCATAATTAGAGCTGGGTCATAATGTCCGTTATACCCCTCTTATTACATATACCCTTTAAGTACCGTTGATTCTCTAATGAACAATAAATCTCATTTCCTCACAGAATTAGGAGAGCGCTCATATTGTCCAAGCCCCGAATCAACCCTTAAGGGAACTACCATCTACTTCTCACAAGAAGGAGTGGATTCCACTATTGTGTACATACCTTCCCAGCCACAAGCCAAGCCGCAATCCAAACATACAGAGTATATTGATCAGGAACTACATCTGACCTCACCCATGGTATATCAAAAACCACGATCTAACCTGAAGGAGTCGATAAGACACTCAGGATTAAGATCACCCACATATAGCCATCATTAGTTGATATATATGAATCTCATCAGTAAACAGATCTTGGTGAGAGATTCATATAGATCATGGCCCAGTCCTATATGATCACATCATACAAGGTGCCTCCATTCCCATATCTCATATGAATGATTCAGGATAGAATCACCATACATTACGGAATGGACCGCAACTATAGATTAACCACAAATAAAGTACCCAGCTTTATTTGCTATCTATGGACTCTTTAGATTGCACGTCTCTCTTACTGTATCCATCCGCATATGACACTCATATACACAGTTCGAGATTACATCCGAAAATCCTGGATGTTAATATATGCACAAGTTATAAAATAAACAACATAACAAGAATGAATTGAACTTTTCTTTTTATTTATTTCATAAATCCATTTACAAAATACATCTTTAGGGCATAAACCCCAACAATCTCCCACTTGCACTAAAGCATGTGAGGCATGTCTCGTAACCCTAGACCATCTAGGTGACCCGAAAACACTTTAGCCGGTAAGGTCTTCGTAAATGGATCAGCATGATTATCTTGTGAGGCTATCTTGGTGACGATCACATCTCCTCTCTACACTATCTCTCTAATGAGATGATACTTTCTCTCTATATGCTTCTCTCTCTTGTGGCTTCTTGGTTCTTTGGAATTAGCCACAGCACCACTGTTATCACAATAAAGTGTGATGGGCTTATCCAGATCTGGAACAACTTCCAAATCACTCAAGAATTTACGGAGCCAAACAGCCTCTTTAGCAGCTTCATAAGCGGCTACATATTCGGCTTCCATGGTGGATTCAGCAATGAAAGATTGCTTTATACTTCTCCACACAATGGCTCCACCACCTAGGGTGAATACTGATCCAGACGTAGATTTTCTAGAATCCCTGTCTGACTGAAAATCAGAATCTATGTATCCTAACGGGATCAAATCCTGTCCGGAATACACTAGCATATAGTTTCTCGTTCTCCGAAGATACTTGAGAATAGTCTTGACAGCAACCCAATGATCTAATCATGGGTTGGACTGGTACCTGCAGACTACTCCCACTGCATAGCAGATGTCCGGTCTCGTGCATAACATAGCATACATGAGACTACCTACTGCTGATGCATATGGTAGACGTCTCATATCCTCAACTTCTTGAGGTGTCTTAGGACATTGTTCCTTAGACAAGTGAACTCCATGTCTAGAAGGTAAATTACCTTTCTTGGAGTTCTGCATCAAAAATCACACAAGAATCTTGTCGATATATGATGCCTGAGACAATGCTATGAGTTTGTTCTTACGATCCCTTATAAGTTGGATCCCTTATAAGTTGGATCCCTAGAACATAACTCGCCTCTCCCAAATCTTTCATTTGGAATTGGCCAGCTAGCCAGCCCTTTACATCAGATAACACTCCCACATCATTCCCAATGAGTAGGATGTCAGTCCACGTATAGGACCAAGAAAACTACCTTTTTGTCATTGATGCGCTTGTAGACACAAGGCTCATCGACGTTCTGATCAAAGCCATAGGTTTTGATCACATCATCAAACCTGATGTTCCAAGATCTAGATGCTTGCTTAAGTCCATAGATGGACCTTTGCAACTTGCAAACCTTTTGCTCTTGATCTGGAGACACGAATCCCTCTAGTTGCATCATATAGATGATCTCGTCAAGATTGCCATTCAAGAATGTAGTCCTTGACGTCCATTTGCCAAATTTCATAATCGAAATAGGCAGCAATGGATAAGAGAATCCTAATAGACTTAAACATGGCTACTGGCGAGAAGGTCTCTTCATAATCAACCCTCTCTTTCTGGGTATAACCCTTAGCCACTAGCCTTGCTTTGAAGGTCTTTACCTTCCCGTCTACTCCTCTCTTTCTCTTGTAGATCCACTTACATCCTATGGGTTTTACCCCATCCGGTAAGTCTATAAGATCCCAGATTGAGTTAGAGTACATAGACTCCATCTCGAGATTCATGGCTTTAAGCCATTCCTCTTTATCAAGATCTTCCATTGCATTCTTAAATGTCAATGGATCATCCACACTATCAACAGAGACAACACTTTGTCCCTCACCTATACCTAAATAGCATTCAGGTTATCTTACAACCCTCCCACTACGTCTAGGTGATAGTGTATCCTTATCAGGAACCATCTGACTCTCAGATATTTGTGGATCAACAACTCTTGTTGATGAAGCACTAGTCTCACCAGGCTCCAACTCATTCAATACAATCTTAGAACGAGGTTTATGGTCACTAATATAATTGTCCTCAAGAAACGTTGCATTTGTCGATACAAATACTTTGTTATCTTCGGGACTATAGAAGTGTCCACCTCTGGTCTCCTTGGAGTATCCTACAAACAGGCAGACCACAGACTTGGAGTCTAGCTTTCCACTTCTATTTTTCAGCACGTGTGCTGGACACCCCTATACACAGAAATGTCGCAAACTAGCTTTACGACCATTCCACAACTCTAGGGGAGTCTTAGGAATAGATTTTGATGGCACTACATTCAAAATGTATGCCACTGTTTGTAACGCATATCCCCAGAAGAAATTTGGTAATGATGAGAAACTAATCATAGATCTCACCATTTCCATCAGGGTTCTATTTCTCCTCTCCGCTACACCATTTTGCTGAGGTGTACCAGGAGCTGTGAGTTGGGAAACTATTTCATGCTCGACCATGAAGTCTTCAAACTCTTGGTCAAGGTACTCACCTCCACGATCTGATCGTAGTGACTTGATAGTCCTACCTAATTGATTCTCAACTTCAGCTCGGAATTCTTTGAACTTTTCAAATGTTTCCGACTTTCGTTGCATTAGGTAGACATATCCGTATCTTGAGTAGTCATCTATAAAGGTGACATAATACTCATAGCCGCCCCTAGCTCTAACATTCATCGGTCCGCAGACGTCTGTATGTATGAGTTCTAGTGGCTCTACAGCTCTAAGCCCTTTTCCAGTAAAAGGTCTCTTAGTCATCTTACCTTCTAAACAGGATTCGCAGACAGGTAAGGTGCCAACCTTTAACTCACTTAAAGGTCCACTTTTTACTAGTCTGTCTATCCGGTCAAGGTTGATATGACCAAGCCTTAGATGCCAAAGATACGTGTCATTATCTGGAGAAATCTTATGTCGTTTAGTTTTAGGTTTTACAACCTTAAACATTTCGGTGTTAAGCAGTGTAGTATGTATTAACGGTCTTAACACATACAAATTGTTTTCATTAATTCCTAAACAAATATTCAGACCAGTCTTTCCAATAATAACAAACTTATTATTAAAAGAAATAGAATATAATTGTTCTAACAACTTAGAAACGGAAATCAAATTTCGTGTAAATCCAGGAATATAAAAAACATTGTTCAATAATAAAAAACTATTATTATTACAAAATTGCAATCTTATTGCTCCCACTGCTTTGGCCGACACGACATCCCCCGACCCCACACGCATTGAGAAGGCTCACTCCTCTAGCTGTGTTCAAGAATTAGTCCATTGCAAAGAAGAACAAACATGGTTAGTGGCCCATGAATCAACTATCTAGGGTGAAGAATCATCTTCCACTAACACAAGATTCAAGAACAAGTAAATCATATTTACCTTTCTTCTTCTTCTTGGCTACCTCCTCCAGGTATTAAGGACAGTTCCTCTTCCAGTGCCCAACCTTGTCGTAATGGAAACATTTTCCTTTGTCTTGGTCTGTGGAGGCACCCTTCTTTTTGTTCTAGGCTTTCTTGGGCTTGGGCTTACCCTTCGCCTTCCTAGCAGACCTCTTCCTCCTCTTATTATTGGAGGAAGATGGTTCGGCAACATTTGCCTCACCGGTCTTACTTTTGTTGTCCTTAGTCAAGGACTCAAAAGTAGCGAGCTCATTGAGCAACTGTGTGAGACTAAACCTTAACTTGTTCATCCCGTAGTTGCTCTTAAACTGATCAAAACTCTTCGGAAGAGTCGTCAGTATGATGCTCACTTGACTGGGTTCGTCAATGGCCCCGCCATTGACTTCTGCCGTGTTGAAGTAGGACATCATGCTCAGGACATGTTCCCGAACTGATATACCTTCCTTCATGCGAGTGAGCATGGCGGAACGAACAGCTTCGTGTCACTTTTGCTTAGAGGGCTGCCCGAACATAGCTTGCAATGACTCCATGATTTCGAATGCTGAAGTCATTGCTTCGTGCTTTGTGACAAGCACGTCTGTCATAGAAGCCAACAGATATGTTCGGGCCTTCTTATCAGATGAGACCTATCGCTGGTATGCCTCACGAACAGTTCGTGTGGCATGGGCAGTAGGCACCGGAGGACATTCCTCCGTAAGCACAAACTTGAGGTCTTTGGTGACCAATATTGCATTAATATTAAGTTTCCACTTAGTGTAGTTATCACCAGTTAATTTGTCGTTTGCGAGAATTTGAAGTAATGCAGAAGACATAATTGCTGAAATAAATAAAACATTCATTCAGTCATTTATTAAAACAAGTGCGAGTGCTTTGGCATAAATTTAAACATGATGCATGAACATGTTTAAAGAACTAGAAATACCCAAAAAATAGTTACTATACCACGACAATCCAACATACCACAAAGAAGTGCCGCTTTAGGGTCGGTCAAGTCTTTGCATGTTGGACCTAGACATTCTCAATCAAATGATATTCATTGAATTTTGTTAAGACTTTTAGAGAAAGTCAATTTTATACGTGTTTGAGTTGAAATGTTAAGTTTTATTCTCTTGGGATGACACACCAACAACTTGTTGTCATAAGGATAAACAAGCCAAGAGAGCTCATAAAAAGGGCAAACACTTTGCATTTGATGAAAAATGCTTGCTAAGGTATTTCTATATCCTAATGCTTGCATGCTTGGTTTTTCATCTCTCAACTCATTATTTATACTAAATCATAAAACATATCATTTTAGAGTACTAAGTATAGTGTTCATATGGTTCTTATTGACATTTCCTTTCTAAGGATCTTTTGGTGATGTAGTTCACAAAGGTCATGAACATGATGTGTGAATTGTTTGTTTGAATGATGAGTGGCATGTTTTGAAAAATATGAGCTTCATATTCTTTGAAAGCTACTCTCTTGAGAAGTAATGATCTTAAGTAATTCTCTTTGTATTGCGTTTAGATCATGTGCTTGTAAGCCATAAATCTTGGTTTCAAAAAATACACTTTGCTTCTCTTGTATGTTTTGTTGAAGTAAGTTGAGTTTGAATATATGTTTTGAGGACAATGTTGGATTTTGGTTTGGGGGTGTAGATGCCTTTTTGAGTCGTCTTTTGTGTCTTGAGTCATTTTTGTGTCTTATTTTCAAATAAGTTGCTGCTTAGCCAGAATTTTGAGCTTATTTAGCTTGGTGAGATACCTGGAGCATAGTGTTTATGGCGAATGTGTGTATGCTTTGTGTACTTATTCAATAACTCTTAGTCACTTTAGGGGTCTCACTTGCACTTCATGGGCTAGTCTCATCTTCTAGTGTCCAAGTTTAGGGAAATCGGTGCTCAAGCGCCTTGTTCTAATAGTGGAGATTTCCCTTGTGAGATCACAAACACAAGCCAAAAGCGTGTATATTTGAGGGAAAATATTTTTCAAATCTGTAAACACTATTCAAACACCATGCATAGTCTCACTACATAAAAAATCATCATTTGTCATTGAACATGCATCATATATGTGGACTGCTTGACCGAAACTTTTATTCCCTTGGTAGATTGATCCTTTGAAGTGATATTAGGCAATGTGTGTTTTAGCCACTCAAAAAGAAAGCCTAAATACTTCCCATTCCCGTAATATGTGTGCTCCCAAGCCAATTTTGAAGCCAAACACATATAGACTTTTCCATTCTACACCCACGTTATCCATAACCCAAGCAACCTAAACACTTAGCCAACCCTCTCTTAATTGATCTTATTGAGGCTTAGGAATGTAAAGTTGTGCTTTAATTTGATAAATGGCGTGTACCTAGGCAAGAGTATTGAGTTGTGAAAATGTGCATAGTAAAAAGGCATGAAAAGAAAAGAAAAGAAAAGAAGCAAAAAGTAACAAAAGAAAAATATGCTTTAAATGCCTTGTGTAAATTGTAAATGCTACTCAAATGGGTAACATGAGTAGTTAAAGATTGCACGTAGAGTCTAATTGTATGCATGGACGCCATATTGTATTTGGAAGTGGAGTTGCACTGAAAAATTAAATGCTTAAGTGTAAAATGTATTGCCTTAACTTGGTTGATTAGTGCTTGTGCCTAAATTTCTCATTCTTCTAAACACCATTCACCGTGGCCACGTTACAACCAAATGGAAAAGACCTAGTTGATCTTAGGGGACGTCTAGATTAGGAATATTAGTTAATGAATGCTTTTTCCACATTCATGACACGTGATTCTTTCATGAGACTCACTCACTGAAAACATCATTTATTCTACACTAAATGTATGCAACTAAGTTGATTCAGTTACATAAATTCATTGGCATATATGTTGCATGAGTGTGAACCTAGGTTCTGAGAGGAAAGATAAGAGAAAATCCATGTGAGAACCTAGCATCGAAGCGAATTATGCTCAAGGTGTGAGAGTGAGTAGTTTCTGAGGCGAGGGCATTTTAAGTGTGGGATTCTTGTTGTGCCAGTTTCCCTTGGGGTGCCTTCGAGTTGTTTAGAACATTTTGCATATGCTCATTCCTCACTCCCATTTGCTTTTGTGTATCTCTCTGCTAGTTGGTTCTGCAGCAAGGTTTTCTTTGTGTCTAGGAAAGCTCTTAGTTCGAGTCATTTTTAGTTTGTGTCTTATTTGTTTTAGATTATGTTTGCTCGAGGACGAGCAAAGGTTTGGTTTGGGGGTGTTTGATCGTGCCTAAATTGTTGTATATTTCGGCCCTCATTCCTATTCCTTTGTCTCGTTCTTGTGTGTATTTTCTATATATTTTATGTCTAATAGGCTCATTGGTAGCTAATTACAGGCAATAGATGTAATTCTGGTGTTAGAAGTGTTTTGCGGTGGTTCCGGCAGAAAAAGGGCAAAAGGAAAGACAAAGGACCATAAACAGCTCTACATTGTGGGTCATGTGCAGGTCAAGTGCGGGTCACAACCGCACTCCAACCGCACTCATGCTCATAGCCAAGACCTGATACAGGAGAAGAGTTACGGTGCGGGTCCAGTGCGGGTCATCCAACCACACTCCACCCGTACTATTGCCAAAGCCAGAGAAGCTGAGTTGCACTTGAGGTTAAAGTGCGGGTACAGTGTGGGTCATCCAACCGCACTCCACCTGCACTATTGCCAAACCAGAGAAGCGGATTAACACCTGACATTAGAGTGTGGGTACAGTGCGAGTCTTGCAACCGCACTCCACCCGAACTATTGCTCAAGACAGAGGAGTGGATTTTGCACATGTCACTAAAGTGCGAGTGAAGTGCGAATCAAGTGCGGGTCAAGTGCGAGTCAAGTGCGGGTAATCCAACCGCACTCCTCCCGCACTATTGCCCAGATCAGAGAACTGAAGATGAAGACAACCTATACAGTACGGGTAATTCACCCGCACTCCACCCGCACTCTATGCGCGACAGCTTCTGTTTTCAAGCTTAAGTGACCTATTTTTCCATCTTCTATAAATAGAAAAGGATGGGAACGAACCAAGAACTTCTATATCTCCTAACACTTGTAGTCTAAACTAGAAACACATCTCCCTATCATCCAAACCATCTCTACTCAATCAAAGGCAACTAGGAGACTTGGATTCAAGCTTCAGGAAGGAGATCAATCTTCAAGGGTTCTCTCTACACTCTCTCTTAGTTTATTTGTTTGTAATAGAACATGAGTAGCTAAAATACCCCACTATGGGGTTGATGTTATTTGTTTGATGGATATTTGGGCTTTGTAAATAAACTCTATGTGTTATATTTATTCTATCTCTATATTTCATTCAATTGCTTGAATTGATTTCCATTATTGATTTGCTTGGATACACCCTATTTGCATGTTGATTTGGATTACATTGAGTAGGCAATTAGGTTGTCTAATGCTCCATTGAATGGAAGGATTTTCAGAAATCCGGCTCTACAACCATGCCCTTAATCTAATCTTGAATTAGTGGCTTTCACTATACACTCTAGGTTAGCCACTTGTGAGAGAATTAGAAGCCTCCACTATACACCCTAGGTTGGCTACTTTAGTGATTTTGCGAGAACTAACCTTCGAGTAGAATTCGGTTGATAACCTCGAACCTCACCCAATCTCAAACGGGTGGCCTTTACTATACATCCTAGGTCGGCTACATGTGAGGGAATTGGAATCCATCACTATACATCCTAGGATGGCTAAATTAGTAATAGGTTGGGCCATAGCTAGATAGATGAGCATTCATGGAAAAAGTCCTGATTGAGTAACTAGCCATTGTTGGTTGCTTAGGAGGGATTAATCGCTAGTAGGAGGTGTTCGCTATACACCCTAGGTTGACCGCTTGCTAGAGATATATACCAACACTATAGACCCTAGGTTGGTTACATTTGTCAAAACGTGCTTAATTGAGAGTTTGTTGCAATTGCCCCAATATTCACTTACGAGTCCATCAACTCCGTAGTTCCATCATCATACATTCATCACTCCATTGTCATCCCATTTTATTTGCTTTCATAGTTTAGTTTATATTGTATTTTCATTCACCATCACTTTACTTTTATGCATACTAGTTATATTAATCCTAATCTTATCACCGCTACCCCGATCTCAGTAGACGACACCCATGTTTACCGCTTTACTTGTATTTCTACTTGTGAACACATCGTATAGGTTTTATAGATTGTTTTGACGGACGGTTTTCTAACGGCAAAAACCTTCTCATCAAATATCAAATTACTCCTCTATATATGCTTAAAACAAAATTCACACACACACACACTTTTTTTATAAGTATTTTCATATTCTAACAATTTAAGAAGAATTATAAGAGCGATTGAAAATCTTGGTGTATCTCTCATAGTTTGTGGAGCTTATTTTGTTGAATTTCTTTTCAAATTGCTTGAATGTGTGATGGTGTGAATATCATTGTGAACAATATCCTATCTTGATCTTGGATAGAGCATTTATTAAGGGGGAGCATAGTATGCTAGACTTTATTCTCTTATATGATATGTTCACATGCTTTAATTGGTTTATTTGTTGGCATAATGATTTTTCAAAACTTTGAATCTTTTATTGCATGGTACTTAACTTATATTTTCTTAATATACTTCAAATTTCTTGGTTTCATTGTATGCCTTTGTATATTTGATTACTAACTTACTTTGATTTTTTTTTCCACTCATTGTGTTTTCGTGTTTTATTGTTCATCACAAAGCTATGGGAAGAAACAATGATTCCGGTATTATCCATTCTCCAAAACCCATTGATAAACACAAACCTACCTCTTCAACCTTTGTAAATGACCAAAACTAATAGGCTGAAACCTTTGGGTGTCACGGGGACAAAGAAACTTATCTAAGATAGAAGTGTAGATTTGTGTGAGGATTCATACATTCATCGTATTATTTTTGAACAGCAAGGGGGTTCATGGTTAAATTCAATGGGGGTTGTAAATGAGAGCTTAGTTAGAGAATTCTATCTTGAATATAAAGAGAGTACAACCTTTGAGAATGCCTTGATAAATGTTAGAGGAAATACATTTAGAGTCTCCTCGAATAGTATCACTAAGTTCCTTGGACTTTCAAGTAAAATTGTTTCAGAATTTCTTGATGTGGACAATATTGAACATCTAGATTTGATGGGGAGGACTTCATGTGATGATAATGGATTTGAGTCGAGAAAGAGAGCTTTCATTAGCCAAAGTGAGTTAACCAAGGTGAGTGTCTTTTGGCATCTCTTTGATTGTGTCAATCTTGTGGGTTCTACAAATGCATCTGAGCTAAACAAAGAAAGGATCAAGATTGTGTATGCCTTGGTTACCAACAAGCCTTTAAACCTTGGTGAGCTTTTGATATAACATATTGAGAGTGCGGCTTATTCACCTAAATTGAACAAGAAGCTTGCATTTCCGGGGTTTATCTCTCACTTTTGTATGGTACTTGGTGTTCCAAAGCTAGATTATGATGTGCTTCTCTCCCTTAGAGAAGTGTTGTGAAAAACGAATGGTGTTTATGTCATACAAAGAAAAGGAAAAGGTTAGTGATACATGTAGGCTTTTTGGTGAGAATCAAGGGTCAAGCATTATGTCAAGCACAAGTGTTCCATGAGAATAGGCCATAAAATTACAAGTCGGGCTTGTAAGCAAGATTGAGGAGCTAGGTGCAAAGGTGGTGGAACAAGAGGAAAGAATTAAGAGCCTAGAAGAAAGAATTGCCTCTAGCACTACATCCACCACAAAGCATTATGTGAGATCAACAAACCGAAGGACGTTCTTTGATGGCACTTATGGCTAGCAAGGAGCTATGTGATCTTGAGGTATTATTTTTTTCTTTCCTTTTGGCTTCATATCATGTCAAAAAGGGGGAGAAAATAATGATACTAAAATCTATGCTTTCTTAATCATAGTATGTTTTTATTTGTGTATCTTTAAATTTGATATCTTGAATTCTTGGGTTGTAATGTTTGGATGAGATATTTAGTTGGTGGATAGTATGCATTTATTTAGGGGGAGACATGTATCCATTTGGACTATATTAATGCTTTTTCTTATCTAAATATGTTGCCATATATGAATGTTTCTCTTGTATATACTTTGTGCTTTAAGACTGATTTTAGGTGATGACAAGAGAAGACTACATGAAAGAATTCAAGACTTGTGGGAGATTAGTCTAAGTGTACAAACTTATTGTAATGTGAGGGAGTATTTGTGACCAATCTTCATTTTGTAAATTTTAGTATATGTATAGGTGTTTTGACATAGAATTTGCCAAAGGGGGAGATTGTTAGGTTTTTGAGTCTTGTGTTGGCATAACTCTATATCAAAACGGTATTTCCTTTGTATTGATTAGTTGTCTAGGATTCATGGTTTATCAAGCTTCAAGGAAGTTGGACAGCATTTCAAGCACAATGATGGCTACAAGAGGAACAAGCTTTATTGCATATAAAATGTATATCTAGACCTCTTTCCTCTTGCAAGGCCTATAGGCGCGCGCACACACACACACACACACACACACACACACACACACACACACACACATTGCATCCATTTTTGTCCCTGCATTGTTGTGCTCAAATGGTATAACACATGCACACACATATTATTGTATGCACATGCATTAGATTTAATTTGACAACTTTTGTAAAATTGCATGTCCTAGGACTATATCTAGGAAATGGCATACTTGTGTGTTCATGTGTTTGTGTGATATCAGACATGGATTTTTTCTTGTATTATTCCTCATTGATTTCCGTTCGTTTCGGTTACTCATTCATTTGTTTTCAAGTTCCGTATTGGAAGTTACGAACATTTCCGTACATTTATCATACATGGTTTTCGTCCTTCTATATCAAGTCGATTTCCATATTTTTTATGAAAGTTTTGTTGACGTCCATGTTCGAGTGGGAGTCCAGTTCATAATACGAAAACGGATTCGAAATCGGAGTTTAGAGGCTGGAGAACGGTCGAAGAACGTGAGAGGTACGTGAAGGGAAGAGGAGGTGCCTTGCACCCCTCCCCGTGGAGGAGCATGGCCTCCACGGGAAGGAGTTCCCTCTGCTGGAGGCCACGTACCTCCATGGGATGTAGAGGTGGCACTCCCTCATTGGTGGCTTTGAAATATTCTTTATTCCCTCTCCTTTAAATTGATTTTCCCTCTCACTTTTCATTTTCAGAAGAAAATTGAAAAACTTGCGCAGAAAATTTTCTCTCAACTTTCTTAAATTCCAAACACCATATCTCACTAATTCGAAGTCCAATTTGAGTGATTCAAGCTAGAGAATCTTTGTCTACCAGTCCTTTATCATCTCCACAAGAGTTTGAGGTCATTTGATCAAGGTTTCTCGTAGCTCTACATCTAAATCCGAAACTGCACGTTTTTCTTAAGGTAATGATTCATCTCTTGAGTTTTGTTCTTCAAGTCTTCAATTACCTTGGGGTTTCTTCTTCTATATGTGTATGTTAGATGTATAAACATTGATTAGAGTTAGAGACTCTAATGAAGCTAGTTTGTGCTTAATTAGAAACTTGTATGCAGAGTTAGGTTTTCTTAAAACCTATGTTTTCACATGCTTGGGAGTTGTATTGTGCTAGCTTTTAATCTAGGGCTATTTGTCTGTTGATTGATGTTATTTTGATGATTGATAGCCTTTATATGTGCTAGAACTAATTAATTGAACTTTTGTTGGAATAGCACATTTGTTTGTATATTTAGAGCCTATTAGGATTTAATTGATTATCTTGTGAATATATGCTCTAAATGTTCACTAGAGATATATATTGAAAATATTAATTGATTCTAGCATTTTTTGTTGTTTGAACAACACTCTGGTTTTTGGTGTGTGTTAGGTGTTTCACATACTCTAGGTTGTTTGTTCATGTTATAAGATCTAGCCAAACTTGTTTTGTGCATTTTGTTGATTAAGTCTAGTTCTTCATGGAATGTAATTGATCCATGCATTTCATATGTACATGCATCATTTGTGTGATGACATGATTTTAGGATTGTAAACTAGAAATTCATACTTTGTGTGCTCATTGTTCATTTCTAGTTTCCATAGGATATATTGATCACATATTCTATGTTGCATGTGTTTGCATCATTTGCATTACACTTAGATCGTTTACCTTGCAAAAGGTAGGAAGTCTCATTTGGAGTGTGAAGATTAAATTTGAGCAAGGAAATCTCAATTGGAGTGTGAAGCTTCAATTTGAGCAAGAAAGTCTCTTGTTAAGGTGTGAAGCTTTAACTTGAGCAACAAAGTCTCATTTGAGGTGTGAAGCTTCAAGTTGAGCAAGGAATGTTAAGATTATGCTCAATGGCAAGAGTGTAATATTGTAATTGACAATCTTCTCATATTAATAAAGTGAATTCTGATTCTTACAATTACTTATAGCATATATTATTATAATTGTCAAGGTAAATAATCATAAGGTCAAAAGACTATGAGACATGAAGAATTGTTCATACATCCGGATATGTATAAGGTAGACACAATTCTTTAGTTAGTCTTGAATAACGTTCACAGCTTAAGTTAAAGGTTGGGCACCTCTATCTTGTTAAAGTTGTAGAATTCTTTTACTAGCATTTGAGTGGGATCAAATGAATATGATGAGTCTAAAATCATCGAAAGGTTTTCGAGTAAAAGAATCTAGTGCACTAGGTGCATTGAACTAGATTATAATGAAATACTTTATCTAGAACCGTCACTAGATATAAGTCTTTTCATTAAAGAGGACAATCGGAGAGTCTATCTTAATCCTGAGATAAATGATGGACTTATGGTTGCAAGTGTTATCATTAGAGCTATCAATGAGTACGATTATATAGCATAGTCTATCCTCGATAGTTTGGTGGTATACATTTGTTAATCGATAGAGGACTTCATTTATAGATATGGACATCGTGGCTCCATTTATTAAATGAGAGTATAATATCATCATATGGATGTTTTGAGGTATTGGATATTAAATCTCAACGTTGAGTTTTCAATAATGATTATTGAAAACATGGCTTCTAGGACAAGTCAAAGTATCCAAGTTCGAAATGTGGTCATATGAGGAAATATGGTAACTTGGAGAGCTATAGGCGGTCTATGAGCTCTTGGCGATTACTGATATTATTCACGAGGATACACCATCTCCTATAAGATTGTCTAGGGTATGAATGAGAAACATCTCCTTATTCTATCTTTATTTAAGAGTTCAATTTTAGCTCTTTAGTGGAATGAGTTAAAATTAATAGATTGGACCTAAGTAAATCATTTGTTGATTGTGATTAGGTTGTGTCTATTGAAGCTTAAATTTAGATAGCCCGCCAAGATCCCCAATCCACACGTATTTACATGGATCACTTGATATATTCTACCGGGCCGATTTAAAGGTCCATCTAGAATTGTTTTTAATATATCAAGAATATAATATGTCTATTATTTAATTAATGGGCTGCACTATTATATTAATATATTAAAAGGAGACATGTGGGCTTGTTTCTTTTAGTAAGAATGGGTCTGGTTCACATGTGGGCTTTTATTTAAAGTCCAATGGATTAAATGAAATAAGAAAATAATATATGACCTATTTATATAAGTGGGGCGGCAAGGTGTATATATTAACCTAATATATTATTTTGTTTCATTGTTTTAATTAAATAAGAATTAGTTAATTTATTAATTAATTGTTTAATTAAGAAACAAATCTTTTTCTGATCAGGAAATATATTTCCTAAAGTTATACTATTGGTAGTAGTATATTAAAAGTAAAAGACTTGTTTGATAAGAAAATAAATAATTAATTTTATTTATTTAATCAAATAAGAAGTCTTTTTATTTAGTCAATAAAAGAATAAAAATATCTATGAGTTGGATTAGGTTTTGAAGTCTAAAGGTTGATGGAAATTAGGGTGCAACACAAACTCTTTTTGGTATGTGATTTGCGGCAACCCTAGTCCATTTAGAGGAAGATTTCGGCAATCCTAAATAGAAGAGGAAGCAAAATTTCGGCCACCTATATAATACCACATATAGAATTCGGCCACAAAAAAAAGTTGATTGAATGATTCAATTTTTCTTCTTCTTTTCAATTCATAGAAAAGGATAACTTTTATTCTGAAAAACATAAAAAAGAGAGAAGAGATTATTTTTTGATAGTACACTGATTGCTTGTTTATCAATAAGCTTGTGTGTACAACACCGAATTAGGTTCACGCGAGCTTCGATCATTAGATTGAGAACTCAAAAGTGACCGGATTAATTTTTGTCTTCTTTTGATTGTTTTGTGACTAACAAAAGAAAAAGAAAACTTTGTTCATCCATTCTCAGGTTTGCAATTCAAAGAAAAAGGGAGACCACGCTCCTAGGTGATTCACGTACGTGTTCGGATTGGAAGATCTCGCGGTACTGTTCACGATCACTGTTCACGGCGGGGGTACTGTTCACGATCACCGTTCACGCGGGTTCTGTTCACAATCACTGTTTGCGCGGGTACTGTTAACGCGAGTACTGTTCACGGGCATCGGAAAAGATTTTACGGATTACCAATCGACGTAAGTCAATCGGATCACTCGTCAAGAGGTATTTAACTCTAACCGTATATATTTGAGTTTAATTAATTAAAAGGTTAAGGTTCAACTTTGAGAAAAATTTTAAAACCATACGAAATCTATTTTTCGTTTCTTCCGCTGCGTTTTATATCGATTTTTCCCTACAATTGGTATCAGAGCCTGGTTGTACCTTTTAATTAATTAACGTATATATACGTGAATCTATTTCTTTTTTATTGTGATTATACATGTTTTAGAAAGAGATGGCACTCTAGGTATTCGCATATATAATTACATGTTGAATGTATGGATTTATATATGTTTTATAAAGTGAATTGTTATTGCTCGATTTTGGTCCTAGATTTTCAATGTAATTTTTGTTCCGGATTTGTAACAAGAAGGGTGGTCTATTATCGCCATAATTCCTTCTTGGTAGTTGCTAGGGTTTTATTTTTTTTTTGTATGTAAAATAAGTGCGGCATTTTTTTTGTAATCAAGTGCAGTATTTTTTTTTGTAAATCTTACTACAGTAAAATAAAAAAATAAAAACAAATCTGCTGCAGTAATTTATTCGTAATATGATGTAATGAATTCGGGTATTAAAAATTCGAAGACACGAAGAAAAATGAAGCAACTGGAACCAAGAACGAGCACCGTGCGCACCCTAGGACTGGATTGGGCTGCGCATGGCAAGCCCAATCCTTGGTGGGCTGCGCACGGCAGCCTTGTGTGGCCTTATGGGCTGCGCAAGGCAGCCCCTTTGTGGGCTTGTGGGCTGTGCACGTCCATGGGAGGAGGCCGAGGGATGAGCGTATGGTTGATGGCCACCTGAAGATCTTGTATTCCTAACAATTGTAATTTACTTGCTTTTCTAGGATGGGCCAAAATTGTTGCTATTTAATTTTTGCTTAAATATTACAATATTTGTTGTTGTATGATAACATGACATTTTAGAATAGGAGTGCCACTTATATATCTCTTTTGGTATGAACATGCATTGAATGATTTAGGTATCTAATTGGCATCTAGATAACTTGGTAAAAATCATTCTTTGGGATTTAATCACACGCCTTAAATAATTGAGTGGGAGAAGGTGTGCAAGAACGCCTATGGCCTCCAAGATTAGTTGAGTTTTATTATTTTTGGTAATCCCCCCAAGGGGCGTCCATAAATGGAATTTAACAATATACTTCCTTACAAGGATAGACTAGACAATTGACTTAAACGAAATCTACTCCCCACGGAGGGATTTTCGTGAGAGAAAATTGAGGGTCGATATCTTGGTAACACACTCAATGTAATTTTATTAATATCCTCCCAAGAGTTCTTGTTAATAAAAATTATAAGGCTAAAATTAAAAACGCTGGTTATTATTTTAACAATTAGGTGGGACCTAGTCTAACTAGTAAATAGTGCGAACTCCTAAAGGAGGCGTAATATTTATGGGTGTTGGATCACCGTTGAATTTTTATGATTGAATTATTTATTTTAATTCAAGATAAATTTTTAAAAAGTGCTATTATCATGATTATTTACTTATATATGTTTTTGTTTTAATCAGAAATCATGACCCCATCACTTATGAACATCCTGAAAGATAACACCTTAACTGGAGATAACTACGTAACATGGAAAAGGAAAATTGGGTTGTTGCTGCAAAGTGAAAAACATAAGTTTGTTCTGACCACTCCTAAACCACCCCTTCCTAATAATGAATCTAATGTGATGCAAAGAGATGAGTATGAGCAGT
Source organism: Dipteronia sinensis (assembly GCA_033220585.1). NCBI lineage: Eukaryota > Viridiplantae > Streptophyta > Magnoliopsida > Sapindales > Sapindaceae > Dipteronia > Dipteronia sinensis. The sequence goes on along the minus strand of CM065643.1, from coordinate 26,133,729 downwards.
GGAAGACTTATGATGATATGGCAAAATGTTACATTATGACCACTATCTCCGACGTGTTGCAACATGAACATGAAGGAATGGAGTCTGCTGCTGATATAATGATGTCTCTAGAGGAAATGTTTGCTATGAGGTCTAGGACGACTAAGAGAGAGGCAGTGACTGCTTTTATGAATCTTAGGATGAAACCTGGACAATCTGTGAAAGATCACATGATGAAAGTCATAGCACATCTCAATATTGCTGAACTAAATGGTGCTGAGATTGATGGTGAGACCAAAATTGATATGGTAGTTAACTCACTGTCAGATTCCTTTGATCAGTTCAAGTTGGACTACACCTTGAACAAAAAGGAATACACCTTGCAGGGCCTGATGCAATATGTTCAAAGCGCTGAAAAGATCCTTGTGAAAAACAAAGGTCAAGAGATTCATTTGGTTGGTAAAGTTGCTACTGTTAAGACCCGTAAGAAGGTCAAGAAACAACAGAAGAAAAAGCAACTTGGGCCTACCAAGAAGGAAACCAAGAAAGTAACCAAGATTAAAGGGAAATGCTTCCTTTGTGGTGAAAAGGGACATTGGAAAAGAGATTGCCTAAAGTCCCTGAAAAAGAAGGAAGAAGGTAATGTTAATTATCTAGAAACATGTTTTCTGGCAGATTCTACTGATTCTTGGATCATAGACTCTGGAGCCACTAATCATGTTTGTTATTCCTTGCAGGGGTTTCAGGAAAAGAGAAGGTTGAATGAAGATGAAGTCAATTTGCGCTTGGGCAACGGAACGTTAGTGTCTGCAAGTGCAGTGGGAGATATTAGAGTTATTTTAGATTCTAGTAGGCATTTAGATTTTATAGACGTTTATTATGTACCTCAATTCAAGAGGAATTTAATTTCAGTTTCTTGTTTAAATAAGTTTGGATATTCGGTTACTTTTAATAAAACTTTTATTATTAGTAAGAATAACAAAGTTGTTTGCAAAGGTACATTGGAAAACGGTTTATTCTTTTTGCATAGAAATATCTCTCACTCGTTAGACACAGAAATAACGGAACCTAATCATAAAAGAGTTAAATTATCAAAAGATGAAACCTATCTTTGGCATTTACGCCTAGGTCACATTAACCTTAATAGGATTAAAAGATTGGTATGTGATAGACCTTTAAGTGACTTAAAGGTTGATGATCTACCAACTTGTGAATCTTGTTTGGAAGGTAAAATGACCAAAACGCTGTTCAATACCAAAGGTGCAAGAGCCACTGAATCTTTAGGACTAGTACACACTGATGTATGTGGTCCTATGAGCATTCAAGCTAGAGGTGGATATGAGTACTTCATCACCTTCACAGATGATTACTCAAGATTTGGTTACGTGTATCTCATGAGACATAAGTCAGATGCATTTGATATGTTCAAAGCATTCAAAGCTAAAGTAGAAAATCAGCTTGAGAAACATATAAAAGTCTTGAGATCTGATCGTGGTGGAGAATATCTATCTGGAGAGTTTCAGCAATATCTTATTGATAATGGGATAGTTTCTCAGCTTTCTGCACCAGGTACACCTCAACAAAATGGGGTAGCAGAAAGGAGAAATAAGACTCTTTTAGAGATGGTTAGATCAATGTTGAGTTATTCAACACTTCCTATTTCTTTTTGGGGATATGCTCTACAAACAGCAATATATATTCTAAACGATGTACCATCTAAATCTGTCCCTAAAACCCCACATGAATTGTGGACTGGGCGAAAGCCTAGTTTACAACACATGAGGATATTTGGTTGTCCTGCACATGTGTTGAAAGGAAAGACAGAAAAGATGGAGTCCCGTTCGGAAACATGTATATTTGTGGGGTATCCAAAAAGAACTAAAGGATATTATTTCTATAGTCCTTCTGATCTAAAAGTATTTGTTTCAACAAATGCTTCATTTCTAGAAAAGGACTATATTAATAATTTTGTGCCCAAAAGTAGAATTGTTCTGAATGAGATGTCAGGAGATACAATTCCACAAGAGGTTTCACAACCCAGACAAATTGTAAGTTCCACTCCAACACAAGATCAACAACCTACCATTCCTCGTCGTAGTGGAAGGGTTAGAACACAACCCGAAAGATATATCGGTCTAGGAGAATCTGTTGAGAATCTCCCGGACAACGATGATCCCTACACGTACAAGGAAGCTATGGAGGATGTTGATTGTCGTCATTGGCAAAAGGCAATGCAATCCGAGATTGAATCGATGTTCAATAACAAAGTCTGGTCCCTTGTAGACTTGCCTAAAGGGATAAAACCCATTGGGTGCAAGTGGGTATACAAGAGGAAAAGAGGTATGGATGGTAAGGTGGAAACCTTTAAAGCTAGACTAGTAGCTAAAGGTTATACACAGAAAGAAGGTATCGATTATGAGGAAACCTTCTCACCTGTGGCCATGCTTAAATCCATTAGGATACTCTTATCCATTGCAGCATCTCTAGACCTAGAGATTTGGCAAATGGACGTCAAGACAGCTTTCCTTAATGGAAGTCTTGACGAGAGCATCTACATGATGCAACCAGAGGGATTCATTGAAAAAGGCCAAGAAGAAAGAGTATGCAAGTTGCAAAAGTCCATATATGGACTAAAGCAAGCATCCAGATCCTGGAACATAAGGTTCGATCAAGCTGTAAAGGGTTTTGGATTTATTCAAAACCCTGACGAACCGTGTGTATACAAGAGGATCAAAGGTGACAAGTTGGTTTTCCTCATTCTTTATGTTGATGATATGCTACTTATTGGAAACGATGTAGGTGTATTGACATCAGTGAAAGAATGGTTAGCAAAACAATTTCATATGAAGGACTTAGGAGAAGCAAGTTATACTCTTGGTATCCAAGTAATAAGGGATAGAAAGAATAGAACGATTGCATTATCCCAAGCTTCATACATTGATAAAATCTTGTCTAGATTCACCATGCAAGATTCCAAGAAAGGTATGTTACCTTTTAGACATGGAATCAAACTTTCTAAGGGTCAAGCACCTAAGAATGTGCATGAAGAGCAATTCATGAGTAGAGTTCCATATGCCTCGGCAGTTGGAAGTCTCATGTATGCAATGCTCTGTACTAGACCAGATATTTGTTTTGCTGTTGGCATAGTTAGTAGGTTTCAGTCGAAACCTGGTCCTGATCATTGGACGGCAGTCAAGCATATTTTCAAGTATCTCAAGAGAACTAGAGATTATATGCTTGTATACTCTGGAGGGGAATTAATTCCCGTTGGGTAAACAGATTCTGATTTCCAGTCAGATTCTGACTCCAGAAAATCCACATCAGGATCTGTGTTTACCATTGGAGGAGGAGCAGTCATATGGAGGAGTATCAAGCAATCTTGTATTGCTGATTCCACCATGGAAGCTGAGTATGTTGCTGCATGCGAAGCTGCCAAAGAGGCTGTTTGGCTCCGCCAATTCTTGATTGACTTAGAAGTGGTTCCTCTGCGAATAAGCAGATCACTATACACTGTGACAACAATGATGCAGTGGCTAATTCGAAAGAACCAAGAAGTTATAAGAGAGGTAAACATATTGAAAGGAAGTATCACCTTTTGAGGGAAATTGTTCATAGGGGAGACGTGACGATCACCAAAATCGCGTCAGCAGAAAATCTAGCGGATCCTTTCACAAAGGCTCTACCTCAGAAGAGCTTTGATGGACATCTAGAGAACATGGGAATGAGAGATATGACACACTTGCTATAGAGCAAGTGGGAGATTTTTAGGATTATGCTCAATGGTAAGAGTGTAATATTGTAATTGACAATCTTCTCGTATTAATAAAGTGAATTCTGATTCTTACAATTACTTATAGCATTTATTATTATAATTGTCAAGGTAAATAATCATAAGGTCAAAAGACTATGAGACATGAAGAATTGTTCATACATCCGGATATGTATGAGGTAGACACAATTCTTTAGTTAGTCTTGAATAACGTTCACAACTTAAGTTAAAGGTTGGGCACCTCTATCTTGTTAAAGTTGTAGAATTCTTTTACTAGCATTTGAGTGGGATCAAATGAATATGATGAGTCTAAAATCATCGAAAGGTTTTCGAGTAAAAGAATCTAGTGCACTAGGTGCATTGAACTGGATCATAATGAAATACTTTATCTAGAACCGTCACTAGATATAAGTCTTTTCATTAAAGAGGACAATCGGAGAGTCTATCTTAATCCTGAGATAAATGATGGACTTATGGTTGCAAGTGTTATCATTAGAGCTATCAATGAGTACGATTATATAGCATGTCTATCCTCGATAGTTTGGTGGTATACATTTGTTAATCGATAGAGGACTTCATTTATAGATATGGACATCGTGGCTCCATTTATTAAATGAGAGTATAATATCATCATATGGATGTTTTGAGGTATTGGATATTAAATCTCAACGTTGAGTTTTCAATAATGATTATTGAAAACATGGCTTATGGACAAGTCAAAGTATCCAAGTTCGAAATGTGGTCATATGAGGAAATATGGTAACTTGGAGAGCTATAGGCGGTCTATGAGCTCATGGCGATTACTGATATTATTCACGAGGATACACCATCTCCTATAAGATTGTCTAGGGTATGAATGAGAAACATCTCCTTATTCTATTTTTATTTAAGAGTTCAATTTTAGCTCTTTAGTGGAATGAATTAAAATTAATAGATTGGACCTAAGTGAATCATTTGTTGATTGTGATTAGGTTGTGTCTATTGAAGCTTAAATTTAGATAGCCCGCCAAGATCCCTAATCCACACGTATTTGCATGGATCACTTGATATATTCTACCGGGCCGATTTAAGGGTCCATCTAGAATTGTTTTTAATATATCAAGAATATAATATGTCTATTATTTAATTAATGGGATGCACTATTATATTAATATATTAAAAGGAGACATGTGGGCTTGTTTCTTTTAGTAAGAATGGGTCTGGTTTACATGTGGGCTTTTAATTAAAGTCCAATGGATTAAATGAAATAAGAAAATAATATATGGCTCATTTATATAAGTGGGGCGGCAAGGTGTATATATTAACCTAATATATTATTTTGTTTCATTGTTTTAATTAAATAAGAATTAGTTAATTTATTAATTAATTGTTTAATTAAGAAACAAATCTTTTTCTGATCAGGAAATATATTTCCTAAAGTTATACTATTGGTAGTAGTATATTAAAAGTAAAAGACTTGTTTGATAAGAAAATAAATAATTAATTTTATTTATTTAATCAAATAAGAAGTCTTTTTATTTAGTCAATAAAAGAATAAAAATATCTATGAGTTGGATTAGGTTTTGAAGTCTAAAGGTTGATGGAAATTAGGGTGCAACACAAACTCTTTTTGGTATGTGATTTGCGGCAACCCTAGTCCATTTAGAGGAAGATTTCGGAAATCCTAAATAAAAGAAGAAGCAAAATTTCGGCCACCTATATAATACCACATATAGAATTCGGCCACAAAAAAAAGTTGATTGAAAGATTCAATTTTTCTTCTTCTTCTCAATTCATAGAAAAGGATAATTTTTATTCTAAAAAACATAAAAAAAAAGAGAAGAGATTATTCTTTGATAGTACACTGATTGCTTGTTCATCAATAAGCTTGTGTGTACAACATCGGATTAGGTTCACGCGAGCTTCGATCATTAGATTGAGAACTCAAAAGTGACCGGAATAATTTTTGTCTTCTTTTGATTGTTTTGTGACTAACAAAAGAAAAAGAAAACTTTGTTCATCCATTCTCAGATTTGCAATTCAAAGAAAAAGGGAGACCACGCTCCTAGGTGATTCACGTACGTGTTCGGATTGGAAGATCTCGTGGTACTGTTCACGATCACTGTTCACGGGGGGAGGGGGGTACTGTTCACGATCACTGTTCACGCGGGTAATGTTCACGATCACTGGTCACAATCACTGTTCACGCGGGTACTGTTCACGGGCTTCAGAAAAGATTTTGTGGATTACCAATCGACGTAAGTCAATCGGATCACGCTTCAAGAGGTATTTAACTCTAACCGTATATATTTGAGTTTAATTAATTAAAAGGTTAAGGTTCAACTTTGAGAAAAATTTTAAAACCATACGAAATCTATTTTCGTTTCTTCAGCTGCGTTTTATATCGATTTTTCCCTACAAGGAAGTCGTGGCTAGGATTGTAAAGATCTAGATAGTCAAGCAAGGAAATCTTCATAGAGGCATCTGAAGTGTCTTAGATAGGGAGTTGCTCTCTAATGGCATGTGAAGTTCTATGGTTAGGGAGTAGGCAATGCTTTCATGAGGATGGGATAGGAGGGATATCCAATAGGAAGTGTATAATGTGGATTGGTCACTTATGAGGGTGTACTTTTATCATACTATTGAAAATTGTTTTGCCGGTGGTTGTGGTATCAACCTGTGGATGTTTCCTCTTAGGAGGTTTTACCACGTAAAAATCTTGTGTCATATTTCTCTATCCTTATCTCTTTGATTTATGTATATGTGTTGATTTCTCTTGTAAGAACTAGTTACTATTACTTTATGTGTTAGTGGCATTTCTTATCTTATATGATATAGACATTGTAAGCTTTGATAATTTGAATATATCCATTAATGGTTTATATGTGCTTACATGTGCTTATTAGGTTGTGATTCAAGCTATTCGGAGGGACAAACTTTTGTTTGTTTCAAAGGATTGAAAAAGGTGTAAAAACCTATTCACCCCTAGGTTAGCTTTAGGCCAATCAACTGTGTTTGTATTTTCAAATAAGCTTCTCAATATAGTCTCTCAGCTGATAACACTTCGATGTTTCATGACCATTCTAGCAGTGGAACTGACAATACTTGGCTATATCCCTCCTAGGAAAAGCCAGCTATTTTGAGAGTTTTTTGTATAGATTCTTATCCATTATCACAACCAAAACCTCCTCCTATCTTTTGGCTAAGGGGTGTAGTTTATGAACTGCCTTTTAAAGACCATGTTTCCATTTCGGTCATCATCTCTACGACCATCTTTATTTTTGCCTGAGCTGTTATTCTTCTGCTCCCTTTTCTGACTACCTTTGAAGCTACCTTCTTTAGGCTTCTGGCTCTCACTAGGTTAGACACCATGTATGAATTCTCCCTCATGAGCTATCTGTTCTTCTTTCGCCATCGCGTATACTCCTACATTATCCACCAGATGTGTAAAAGTGGTTGCTCTTTTCTGCCTCAAGCTAAGTGATAGTTGGTTGTGCTCTAACCTATTGACAAAGGCTGATACCACGACACCGTCGTTTGGGTCTTAAACTTCTGACACTTCTTAGGAGAACCTTTTCAGATAATCTTTCAATTTCTCATTCTTTCTTTGCTTTAATGTAGAAAGAACATATATCGATTTCTTCCTCTGAATGTTCCTCATGAATTGCCTAGTGAAGGCTTGTATCAACTCCTCGAAGTTTCTGATCGAACCACCAGTGAGGCCACCAAACCATCTAGAGCCTTGATCTTCTAGAGTTTATGGAAACATTCTGCACATGAGTGCATCATCATAATCATACTGTGCCATTGCACTATTGTATCTCCTGAGATGCTCCTAGGGGTAGGTTTTTGCCTTTAATTGGTCCGTATGTGGCATTCTAGACTTCTCTGAAAAATGAGCTCCTCAAATTGCGTCGGAGAATGGGATGTTAGAATTACCACCAACAGATTATTTTGGCCTTGCTTACGTTTCAACGCTTCTATCCTTTGTAGCAAGACTTCTAGTTAGCCATCTGATTCCCTATGTTCATCAAACTTTTGACTAATGGTGATCCCATTGGTATCCTTTTGTATACGCCCCGTGATTTGAGTATTACGTTGGTTAAATCTGACCAGAGAGCTGGCCGTCCGGCGTCTCATGGACATAACATCTTCATCAGTCGAGACAGACTGGGATCTCTTTCGGTCACCCTAATAATGGTCTTCTTAGGTATACCCCACTGGACCACAGTCATATCTCCATGCGTCCTCCTAATGACTGTTCTCTCTATAATCTCTTTCATCACGGCCACCTTTTCCCTTATAGCTCCTATCACCTTGGTGATTATCCTACTTGCGGCCCTAGTCATCTTGGCGATCATCTCTTTTTCGGGAACGCTTCCTTCTTTCACGATGATTTGCCCCATATTTACAGGCTTTACGAGGAGCATCTTGTGTTGCACCTACTATCTTTGAATAAAGCCTAGGGTCTTGAGCTACTACAGGTGTTGACAGCTTGTACGGGGAAGTCAAGTTTGCAATCGCCGTTATGTTGATATCTTTTCTGGCTGCGTCTTTAATAACTCTCAGTAGGGATTCTTGAACATGTTGGAATGCCTCCAGGGAAATCCAATCTGAGGTGTTCGTGGGGAGTTATTATGCCGTCTGTGATTGGGGTTTGTAAGTTCCACATATTTTGATTGGCTCATTTCATTGACAAACCACATTGGAGATTTAGTTGTAAGGGTAGATTAGGCCTCATTGTTCATGATCAAGCTTCTATGGCATCGTCAAACTCAATGGCGCTTCAAGAAGGTATATCACTTGCTTAACTCTTTGAAGAGACTTAGTTGCACACACACACACACACACTTTTCTCATGCATGTTTACTCATTTTTCATTATGCCTCTTTGCTTCAAGTTTGCATCTCCTTCTTGTTTTCTTCTTGCTTGTTTGGTCCCCTTGGAAAATCAAGGAGTGCGCGGGTTTGCTACCCGCGCACTGCGCTGGTGTGTTCTGCACAACTTTGTGTCATCGTTCCTCCTACGACCTCTCCCGTGAAACTTTCTCTAGTAGTTTTGGCAGGACATCTTGTCATCGTTCCTCTCGTGACGCCTCCAGCGGAAGACGCAATTCTTAGGCCTAATATGTTTGTGTGCGGGTGAGTATGCAGGTCACCCACCCACGCACTGCGCTATTTTTGGGTAGTTTCGTGTTTTCCACTGCAGCTCGTTTTTCCCACTATATATATGTCATCTTCTTTCCCATTCAGACCTACAGCTAAAATTTCAGAACTTTGAATGGGAAAATAGTGTCTTGCAAGGAAAGCCACCAAGATTCAATCTTTATTGACCAAAACCCAAATACCTAACTTTCATTCATGGATTAAACATTATCTAGCTTCATCTAGAATGTATTCTTGCATGGGTCTACATCAAAGCATATGACTTGGTAAGTAGAACACCATCTCCATTCATTCTTGTGTTCTACCTTAACAAGATAGCTTCTTTATGACTTGTTTGCATCAAGTTTGAGCTTTTTATCTTTATGATGACATCTTTATGTGTTTTGTAGGTGTTGTATTGTGATAGCTATTGCATCTAGGTTTGCATTTATTTCATACAGCTAAGTTATATGTATGACATATAGCAACACGATATCTAAGATTGTTGGAATCATTCATACATGATTAGAAAAGCATTAAATTTGATGAAGAGATGGACTATGAAGACTTCATGGAATATTTCAAGAGTTCCAGAGCGAAGAAGAAAAGGGAGATTCTAGAGTTGAAAAGGAAGAACCTTGAGTTGACCTCCAAGATGACTCACTTGAGTGAGGAAGTGAAAAGAGCAAGAGAAAGGGAAGAAAGCTTGAAATTGGAGCTTGTTGTGGTCAAGAAGAGTGAAGAGAGCTTGAGGAAGGAGCTTGGGGAGGCAAAAGGTGTGATTGCCAAGATGACCTCGGGAACCGAAAAGCTTGACAAAATGATATCAAGTGGGAAGAGCCCTGGTGATAAGAAGGGCTTGGTCCTTGAAGAAGACTATTTTTGTCAAGATTCAAGAGGTTGAAGAAGCCAAAATCCTACAACAAACGATAAAAAGAATTGAAATTGGAGAATCCTCAAAGCATGCACCAGTCAAGGTTCCAACAAAAGCTCAACCACAACAAGCTAGAGCATCTCAATCAAGACCTCCACATCCAAGAACCCCTCAACCACAACCAAGGATTCCTTATGCTCAAAAAAGAAGACATGCTACTTTGGCTCAACCACAAAGGAGAGAGTTTGTTCAACATCAAAGGGATACTCAAATGAGAAGGAAACCTCAAATGCTTGTACAAAGCTATGGTATGAACTCTTATTTCACTCTTATTTGTCATTATTGTGGTATTGAAAGCCACATAAGGCCTAATTGCTTTAAATATATCAAGTTATGTAGAATTGAAAGCATGATTGAGAAAAATATGCTTAGAAGAGCCAAAAAGCATGCACCTAGGAAACTTAGGCCAATGAACCCAAGGCTCCTAGGATTGAAAATGTTGCACCTATGTGGACTAGAAAAGAGTATTTTTGCTAAATGGCTCAAGTTGCTTTGAAAATTAATGCCTCTAACACTTGGCATCTAGATAGTGGGTGTTCTAGGCACATGACCGTAAACAAGAGTTTCTTTGAGACTCTTGTGATGGAGGATGGTGGATTTGTCACATTTGGTGATAGTTCAGGGAAAAAATTCATAGGGAAAGGTTATATATCTATTTTTGGTTTGCCCTCTTTGCCCAATGCTCTCTATGTAGATGGCTTGCAAGCTATTCTTATTAGTATATCACATCTAAGTGATGAAGGGCTTTCGGTTATGTTTTGCAAAGTTGATTGCTCTATTCTACAGGAAAATGGGCAAGTTCTATTGAAAGGAAAAAGATCAAGTGACAATTGTTATTGTCTTGAATCTAATGTTATCTCTTGTAACTTGTCTAGTTATGAGCAAGTTGAGATGTGGCATCAAAGATTTGGCCACATGAATTATAGAGACTTGAAAGTCCTTGAGAGGTTGAATGTTGTGAGAGGCCTTCCCAAGCTTGGGAAGAGGATTGAGGGATTTTTTGGACCTTGTCAACAAGGGAAGCAAACTAAAAGTGTGCACAAAAAGGGAAAATATCTTTCCACCAAAGAGCCATTGGAACTCCTTCATATGGACCTCATGGGTCCAATGCAAACTTAGAGTTTAGGTGGTAAAAAATATATTCTTGTGGTGGCTGATGACTTCTCTAGGTTCACTTGGACCTACTTCCTTAGAAAGAAGTCCGAAGCTTTTGAGAAATTCAAAATGCTATGTGTCAAAGTTCAAAATGAGAAAAATTCTCACATTATGAGCATTAAGAGAATTAGAAGTGATCATGGGAAAGAGTTTGAGAATAGTAGCTTTGAGAGCTTTGGTAATGGTCTAGTTATTTCGCATGAATTGTCGGCCCCTAGAACTCCCCAACAAAATGGAGTTGTGGAAAGGAAGAATAAGGTCTAACAAAGGATGGCTCGGGTGATGTTACTTAGCAACAAAGTTCCTAGGAATCTATGGGCCAAAACCGTCAATACTGCTTGTTATATAGGGAATAGAGTATTCCTTATACCCGTGACCAAACAAACATCCTATGAGTTATGGAAGGGAAGAAAACTCAATGTTAGATATTTCCACATCTTTGGAAGTAAGTGTTATATTCTTAATGATCGAGATTAACTTGGCAAGTTTTATGCCAAGAGTAATGAGGGTATTTTCATTGGATATGCACTCAATAGCAAGGCCTATAGAGTTTACAATCTAAAAACTCGAAGTGTCATGGAATCATCAAATGTTGTCATTGATGATTATAGGCCCAAAAATGTTGTCCATGAGGAGGATGTTTGTGAGAATGATGACCTTCCTTTGAATGAGTGTGATGAGACTTCAAGTGATGTAAAGTTAAATCATAGTAGAGAGGATGACCAACCTCTTGATAGAGATCCACCTTTGGACTCTAATGAACTCGCACCATGGGTTAAGAAACTCCATGATAAAAATGATATTATTGGAGATGTCAATGAGAGTGTTAGGACTAGGTGCCAATTAGCTAATCAAATTAGCTATACTTGCTACACCTCTCAAATAGAACCCAAGAAGGTTGATGAAGCCTTAAATGATGAATTTTAGGTTCTTGTCGTGCAAGAAGAGCTAAACCAATTTGAAAGAAATGAGGTTTGGACTCTAGTTCCTAGGCTTAAGAATACCAATGTGATAGGCACCAAATGAGTGTTTAGGAACAAATCAAATGAAGATGGCAACATTGTGCGCAACAAGGCTAGGCTTGTGGCACAAGGATACTCTTAAATTGAGGATATTGACTTTGAGGAGACTTTTGCTCCTGTTGCCCGTCTTGAGTCTATAAGGCTTCTCTTGTCCATTTCTTATGTATACAAGTTCAAACTACACCAAATGGATGTTAAGAGTGCCTTCCTCGATGGCTTCTTGCATGAGGAAGTGTTTGTTGAATAGCCCAAGGGGTTTATAGATCCACACCACCACAATCATGTCTATAGCCTTAAAAAGGCTCTTTATGGGTTGAAACAAGCACCGAGCGCTTGGTATGATCGCCTCACTCTCTATCTTGTTGACAATGGCTACTCAAGAGGTAGTGTTGACAAGACCTTGTTCATCAAGTGCAATAAAGATGAGCTTTTCATAGCTCAAATTTATGTTGATGACATTGTATTTGGTTTAACTAACGAGTCAAAAGTGAAACAATTTGTAGATGTCATGTCTCTTGAATTTGAAATAAGCATGTTTGATGAACTAAACTACTTCCTAGGCTTGCAAATTAAACAAATGCATGATGGGATTTTCACATCCCAAGCTAAGTATGCAAGGAACCTAGTGAAGAAGTTTGGCCTTGATAATGCCAAACATTGTGACACCTATGAGTACCACTTTGAAGCTAAGCAAAGATACTAGTGGTAAAAGTGTTGATCAAAGCTTATATTGGGGCATGATAGGTAGCTTGCTTTAGTTGACCGTAAGTAGGCCCGATATTGCTTTTAGTGTGGGTGTTTATGCTAGGTACCTAGCTAATTCCTAAAGAATCTCACCTTGTTGCGGTGAAGAGGATGATTCGGTTTGTGAATGGTACCTCAAATCATGGGATTTGGTATTCCTTTGACACTAATCCAAGTTTTGTTGGATTTAGTGATGCCGATTAGGCGGGAAATTGTGATGATAGAAAGAGTACATTATGCGGTTGCTTCTTCCTAGGAAACAATTTGGTGTCTTGGTTTTGCAAGAAGCAAAACTCAATTTCCTTATCCACGGCCAAGGCGGAATACATAGCCGCCGGTAGTGCTTGTACTCAATTGTTATGGATGGAACAAATGGTAGCCGATTATGGCTTAGAGCAAGGCATTCTCACCTTGTTTGGTGACAACATGAGTGCCATAAACATTTCAAAGAATCCCTTCCAAAGTTCTAGGACAAAGCACATTAAAATTAGACATCATTTCATTAGAGAGCTAGTTGAGAGCAAAACTATTGCATTAGAGCATGTGGGAACTAATGACCAACTAGTGGACTTGTTTACAAAGCCCTTAGACACTCTTAGATTTGGGAACCTTAGTAAGTCTATTGGGATTTGTCAATTAGCTTGAAATGGTATGTCTTGACCCCATATGGGGAGCTCAAGCAAAGAGAGCAAATTGGCATAAAATTGTATTGTGCTACATTGATATATTTTATGCACCTTTATTAATTGCTTGAGATGATTGGTTGTACATATACTTATGTTTTTCTTAATAAGTGTGCAAATTGCTTTTCTTGCAATCCATGTCATATTTATGTTCAAACATGCCTTTTTGGACTAGGAGATTTACTTTGGAAGTACAATTTGAATGACCTATAATTGATCTCCATGACATGATCTTTTTTTATGACAAGCCTTAAGTTGATATGCATGAAGATTTTTTTGATTGCTTAAATACGAATGCAAAATTATGTGTGAAAAAGTAAATGAGAAGACTAAACTCAATAAGGATCTTGTGTCCATTCAATAAATAAGGATATCTCATCCAATTTAGTCTTCTCTCTCTTTTTATTAGTTGAACAAGGCTACTATCATACGGGTATCTTACCCGGAAAAATCAAAATGGGTGCAAAAGTAGCTCATGTCTTGTTTCGCTTATAAAGTTTGATATAGTTGCTCTTTAAATTGAAATTCTTATAAACTCTATATCATTGCTTGAAATCATGACAAAGGCTGAAATTGGTTTGAATTCTTTTTCGAAACCTTTGTTGTTTGCTTTGCCAAATACCATTGTTTTTGAACTTGAATGCAACATGTCTTGCATGCAAATCATCATGTCACACATTTTCATAAAATAAAACTCCTTGATTCTATCTTACTTAATTGAGCTGCATAAAGTTGCTTATATTATTCTGCATATGTTTTTGTGCTATGAGCTCTCCTTGCCAAATGCTTAACTATTAGTGGGGACTCCCTTCGCTTATCTCATGACAAAAAGGGGGAGAAAGGTTGTGAGAGATAGTGTCTGTGGCATCATGTTTAAGGGGAGTTGAGAGCAATCATTTAAGGGGAGTATTGCATTGCTTAGCATGATAGTGTCTATGGCATCATGTTTAGGGGGGGGGGGGTTAAGAGCAATCATTTAAGGGGAGTATTGCATTGCTTAGCATGATTACATTATTTGATTGTATTGGTTCAACCTATTACGGCTATTGCAAATGTGTTTTTGTTGATTATGGTTATTGAAAACACCTCTCACACACTTGTTCTTGGAAGGTATTTTTGTTTGTCTTGTTGATTGTGTGTAGGTTGGAATTTTTCTACTAGCTTTGGATTGACTTGAAGATGCTCAAGACTTAGATTATAGGCCTTATTGTAATGTAGAAAATTTTGTTGACCGACTTTCTTTTGTAATTGTGAGGTTGCTTTGTGAGTGATGGTTTTGTCACGAAATAGCCAATGGGGGAGATTGTAAGTTCCTCATATTTTGATTGGCTCATTTCGTTGACAAACCACATTGGGGATTTAGTTGTAAAGGTAGATTAGGCCTCATTGTTCATGATCAAGCTTTTATGGCATCGTCAAACACAAAGGCGCTTCAAGAAGGTATATCAATTGCTTAACTCTTTGAAAAGACTTAGTTGCACACACACACACTTTTCTCATGCATGTTTATTCATCTTGCATTGCGCCTCTTTGCTTCAAGTGTGCATCTCATTCTTGTTTTCTTCTTGCTAGTTTGGTTCCCCTGGAAAATCAGGGAGTGTGCTAGTGAGTGCGTGGGTCTGCTACCCGTGCATTGCGCTGGTATGTTCTGCGCGACTTCATGTCGTCATTCCTCCCACAACCTCTCTCGTGAAACTTTCTCCAGTAGTTTCCGCAGGACATCTTGTCGCCGTTCCTCCCGTGACCTCTCCAATGAAGCTTTCTCCAGTAGTTTTTACTGGACATCTTGTCTTCGCTCCTCCCGCTACGCCTCCCGTGGAAGCCGCAATTCTTGGGCCTGATATTTTTGTGCGCGGGTGAGTGTGCGGGTCACCCACCCGCGCACTGCACTATTTTTAGGCAGTTTCGTCTTTTCCATTGCAACTCATTTTTCCCACTATATATATGTCATCTTCTTTCCCATTCAGGCCTAGAGCTAAAAATTTCAGAACTTTGAAAGGGAAAATAGTGTCTTGCAAGGAAAGCCACCAAGATTCAATCTTTATTGACCAAAACCCAAATACCCAACTTTCATTCATGGATTAAACATCATCTAGCTTCATCTAGGATGTATTCTTGCATGGGTCTGCATCAAAGCACATGACCTGAAGTAGAACACCATCTCCATTCATTCTTGTGTTCTAGCTTAACAAGATTGCTCCTTTATAACTTGTTTGCATCAAGTTTGAGCTTTTTATCTTTATGATGAAAATTTATGTGTTTGATGGGTGTATTGTGATAGCTATTGCATCTAGTTTTGCATTTATTTTATATAGCTAAGTTATATGTATGACATATAGCAATATGATATCTAGGATTGTTTGAATCATTCATACATGATTAGATAAGCATTAAATTTGTTTACCTAGCATTTATTCATTTAGAATATTTCATATTCACTTTGGGTTGCATATATCTTCTCTTAAGAGTTAAGTCTTGTATGTGCCGTAGGTAGTATACAAGTAAGAGCCTAAAATCATTATTAAATGCCTACAAGTAGCATGAACGGATTAGTAACCGATTAGGTGTGATTAGACATGATGTCGGTTCGGTTCGAACCGACGAACTGAACCGGAACCGGTTTTTTTGGTTCCTGTTCTAGAATCGGATCGGAACCGGTACCTGGCGGTTCTGGTTCAAGTTCCCTTTTTAAGGAACTGACCGGTTCGAACCGGACTGGAACTGACGGTTCCGGTTCCGGTTCGAACCGGCGGTTCCACCATATTGTTTTTATAAAAAACATTATTAAAAAAAATAACACTTTATTTATAAAAAATAAAATGTTTAAAAGAGAATGGACATTGTAGCGTATTGGGTCATGGCCCATAAACCTTGTCCAAGTAGATATAATTTCTTTTTGCATTATTCTCTTTTTTATATATGTTAGGCAACTTTTCACTCCTCTTATTTATCCGATGTGGGATGTGGAATTGAATATAACTATGGTTATAAGCAATCACTCTATAACTAAGATTAGGGAGAATAATATATGAATGAGATTTGATGATTTATTAATATAAATATATATATATATATATATTAATAATATATTTTAAAAAATGATACATATTATTGCATTCACAGTCCACAGAATATAGAAGATTAAGAAAAGTATATATAGATATGTGATGTGATTTAATCCAAAATTAGATGATTCCTTTTAAAAAATGATCCAATACTTTTTTCTTTTATTTACAATATTCCCTTAGTTTACATCCAATAATGTTAAAAAAGTTTTCAAATGGAAATTCATTATGCTATATCAATTAATGTAAATGGAAATTCAATCTCACATCCCACATCGGATAAATAAGAGAAGTGGAGAGAGGCATAACCTATATAAAAAGAAGGAGAATGCAAAGGAAAATATACATACTTGGACGAGGGTTATGGGTCCCAACCCAGTACTTTACAATGTCCTTTCTAACATTTTATTTTATTTATATATAAAATGTTATTTTTTGAAAGAAAAAAAAAAGGAACCGAACCGCCAGAATCGTTGGAACCGGCGGAACCCAACCTAAACTTGAACCGACGTCATGTGTAGGTGTGATGTGGTCAACCTAGGTTGTAATCGTTTTTGCAAATAGTAGATTTGAGGGTTCGATTTGCGATTAGGCCCGTGAGTTTTCACCTAGTTGGAGAGTTTCTCACGTAAATAATATCTTTGTGGCATTCTTTTTATTCCGCATTTATATTATGGCAACGATTGATTGTGTTAGAGATTAGGGGTTGTGTGTTTAATTTTGATTAACCAAAAAGATGGCAATTAATTTGGTTAAAACCTATTCACCCCCCCCCCCCCCCCCCCCTAGGTTAGTTTAAGCATTCTTAGAGTATTTTCAGGGTTCCAGAGGGTAATCTTCCTCCGGTGACATTGGCATTTATTAGGCCTGAGGTGTTAATGTCGCGTAGGGATTAGCGCCCATCACGGTCTGATGAATCTCAATCTCTACTGTTTGCCATGTCAGTTTTTCACAAGTCCTCAAGGTGATTCCGTAACACAATTCTAACACCCCCTCCTTTTAGTGTCAATTGTTAATGATGATTTTTGGATTACGGAAAATCAACCACGTGTCCAACAATGTTAATGTGATT
This sequence comes from Dipteronia sinensis, assembly GCA_033220585.1. Taxonomy (NCBI): domain Eukaryota; kingdom Viridiplantae; phylum Streptophyta; class Magnoliopsida; order Sapindales; family Sapindaceae; genus Dipteronia; species Dipteronia sinensis. Next base: position 26,116,183 of record CM065643.1, on the reverse strand, counting down.
AATTATTGAATTGTAAAGAAAAAAGGAAAACTTAATCATGTAAAACACAAGATTTTACGTGGAAAACCCAAGAAGGGAAAAAACCACGGTTGCCGGAGACGGCAAGGAAAAATCTCAATATGTAAGAATGAATTACACACTCAATCTCTCTTGCACTCTTGCTATTATGCGTTTTTCACATCACGTAAGTAATTGTATTTGAGGGTCTATTTATACATGCATAGAACCTTAATTCTTAACGAACAAGTAAGGAAAGTTGACCAGATTTAGTAGAACTCTAACCTATTGGAGTTGTCTTTATCTTCTTTCCTGTTTTACATAATCTGCACATTTAATGATATTAGATTCCCCGTTGAACTCGGGATCTAATATCTTTAAGGAAGTTTGTTTCCTTACTGGATTGTATCTCATGGTTCCTTGTTTGGGTAAGATCTTTCCTCCGCGTATTTGAGTCGTGGTTGTCTTGGACTTAACATCTTCCACGTATCGCTGGCTATCGGTTATCTAACCCGGCCGGGTCTCATTAACCTGATTGGTTACTCAACCCCGACAATTATGTCTTTCATCGGTTCAGTTATCTCACCCGACCAGACTTCTCAGACAGATCGGCTAGTTGGACCTGATCAATCTGACGAACTTTGTCAGGTTATCTTTACCCGATCAATTTTTAATGAATCTGGTCAGGTTATCTTTATCCGATCGATCTGCTGAATCTGGTCAAGTTATCTTTATCCGATCGATCTGATGAATATGGTTAGGTTATCGTTTTCCGATCGATTGGACAAACCTGATCGGATATCGTTAAGATTAACTATTGGTCAACTTGAGTTGGTCTTTTCTTGCTGACTTTGGTGATACGGCATATCTGATCACCGTCTTCACTGGTAATAATGCTAACCTGTCAGGCCTTCAAATTTTATCAATAACAGAAACCATTTTCATTATATATATATATATATATATATATATATATATACATATCAATTTACATATAATTTTCTAAGTAAAAGTTTATAAACACTTATTTTTGTTTTATTCAATAACTCATCATAAATAATGATCAAGCATTCAACACACACAGACGTATAAATTAAAAATAATCTAAGGCTAAAGTTTTATAAATCACATCCCAAAAAAATGAATAAATATCACAAGTCAAATACAAAAATAAAAAGTAGACTATGAAAATAACATGGATTAAAAATAGAGTATGAACATAACATAGGCTGAAAATAAAAGGCAATATAATGAATAATGTTAATTTAAGGGTCGGTTTAGTTAAATGCTAAAGGGAATTTGGGGATTAAGAATTTTATTATTATTTTTTTCAATTAGAAAGCTGCTCGGGGCTATAGCCCGAGGTCTGTCCTTGATTGGAGTGCAACATATTGTTTCAATGTCGACTAGAATAGAGTCAATTCAAACAAACATTGAACATATTGTTTCAATGTCGCGTTAGCATTTTCTTCTGATATTGACTAGCTATTTGCTACTCGAGAACTTGACTTTTCTGTATATCATTTTGAAAGTGATTCCTAGTGGATTCCTTGTTGAGAAGATTTGTAATCTGTTTACTTTTAACAAAGCTGCTCACTCTTTGGTTAGGATGGCTATTTCAATTTCTTAGGATATGATTTGGCTTGATGCCCTTCCTTTGTTGGCCATAGTGTTATTGTCTTTGCCGACATTTCTTTATCAATAATGTGTTGCGAAAACTTCTGGACAGGTATCCCACATCTGAACGGAATTCTTTATGGTTAAAGAATCTTTTTGTAGTTGTTCGTCCAAATCTGGTACTCAAATGATGTGGCAATATTATAATCCATTCATTTAGATTGTATTATATTTATATGATTTAAATGAATGGATTAGAGTGTTACCATATCATTTGGACATCAAATTTAGACAAAGTAGCATTTCTCTTTCTTTATAAAGTCGAGGTGCTTCAAGTCTTTTTCAAAAACAAAAATTGGGTTGATTTACTAGATAAAATTAAAGTAAACCATAAATATTGAAAACTTCAAAAAAAAAAAAAAAACAAACTGATAACCATATTTGATTTTTTTCCAATGTTATACAACCCAAAAAATTAGTTTAAAAATCATTGTTGTGTCAAGTGATTTGTCATTATTATATAAATTATGGAATGTTGTAATAAATGATATGATAAGGGTAAATCATTATTAGTTATTATATCATTTAAGTTAATTTTTGGACTACTCTTTTGAGTCGTAAAGTATATATATATATATATATATATATATATATATATATATATATAATTTTTCTATTGTCAATTCGAACTGACAATAGATTTATCGGTTCCTTGCATTTAGCCACTCATTTTACATACTTTGAACTTGGTGTGTATGCACTTGTCAAAACTCTTTCATAAATGAGTGGCTCACATTTAATATCCAGATAAATTTAATGTCAGGATGAACTGACAGTCGAAATAATATATAATATATATATATATATATATATATATATTACTCTGTCCGTGGAAATGAAATTAAATCGGAATAGACTAATATTAGAATTGTGCTCAAAATAATAATGACCATTGTCGACTAGCGAGAAGACGAAAGGAAAAAAAGAGCCAAAGTATCTACAGGTCAACCTAAAATTTACATTATAAATGAACATTGACAAATACTTGAATGAAATTAAATAATGATCAATGAATTATGTTAGTCGGAGCATGAGAAATTCACATGGACTGGCCTGGAAACTTCAACTAGTACACAAGCTGCAGTCTCTTCTCTACCACAAGAAAGTCTTCACTAAAAGGTTTGGGACCATGACCCGTCAGCTCTTGGAAAATTCTAAGGACCCCCACAGGACCACCCTAAATTCCAACCGTTATATATATATAATAATTCCACTAACTTCGTGGATTTTTTTAGAGGCCACCCCAGTCCCCGGATCACCATGATTGGAACAGGCCAAAAATGTGGATTGATCTGCATCCAAGAGTAGATTTGCATTCGGATAAAAACAAGAGTTCGAATTCTCCCTTGGTCTAGTCTGGTCGGGCTTTTTGTTAAACTATTTTTAAAGAATCTTTGAGTTTGAATGAAATATTTGTCTATATCGGCCGAGAGAAAACAAAAAACAAATCTTGACCATCTAATATGTCATTTGATTAGAAAAGCCAAGTAAAAAGGCCGATCACGAGAGAATAAGAGGGTTATGGGCTGTTTGTTTTTTTATCTGAAGTCTTATAAGACCTTAATTTTTTAGATATATGGATAAATTTTATAAATTAAGATACTATAATATGTTTGTTTTTTTCATTTTTGATGACTTATTACAAATGTAAAATTGTTTAGATTGTGTTAGAGTTTCTTCAAAATTAGGAATTTTTAGAAAATTGATTTTTAGAGTTTTATTATATGCGGATAAAATTATAAATGTATGAATTGTTATAGGACATTTATGAACATTTACTAAAAAAAACTCTACTATAACACATTTTTAATAAGAGAAAAGTCAATAAATTTTACTTTTTCTAAAAGACATATATATTAAAATAAGATATAAGTTGGAAAACAAACAAACTAATTTATCTTAATTTAAGATATAAGAGGTAATAAGTTTTATAATAAAAAAAACAAACAACCCCTTAGTGATCCGATTGAAGTAAGGTTAATAGTGTGTAATTGGTCCATAGGATAAGGCATTGGGGATCCCCTGGAGAGATGCATAAGCAATTAAGCATAGCCATTCATATGCATCTGCCACTGTAGGGTCCATTCGTCAGGCTATGACCAAGACGACCTACCCATTTTCACCACCCTTCTCAATCTTTCTCTATTAACATTTTCTTCTTGTGCCAAATTGGTTATATTCGACAAGGTTTAATTATCCAAAACACAAGTTGAAATCAATTGAATTCAATTTATTCTAACACAAATAAAATTTACACGATTTTTATATGATTTAATCATTTTAAAAATTGTCAAACAACCAAAACCAGAAAGGAAATAAGTAAGAATGTTGTTAACTGATATATTCATATTGAATCAAAGTAAAAAAAAATTAATAATAAATTGGATATATACACTAGGCTAAATCTTATATAGAAAGTCCAAATATATAAATGTTTGGGCTTGTAAAAAAAAGAGCAATCAATATCCCTCACTTGCATTTGCATATTACAAAATTGTCTTACTTGTGAGGATGATTTATTATTTGGACCAATTGGAGAAATCTCAGCTTGTCACTGTCATTGCCAAGTGGCAGTGTGGCACTTGATTATTCCTTATTTTTATCATCACTTTGAACTTGATGTATAATAATTAATATATTCTTATCAAATTTGTTGTCATGATTATTGTGTTCATACAAAACTTGATATCATATCCATTTAAATTTCTCCCTTTTTGTGGGCCTCAATTTAACTCTTATAAATGCCATTCTTATCAATTTGACAATTTCTTCTATGGGCTCATTATGTGAACTGGAATTTAATTCAAGTCTAAGCTTTGAAAACTTGAGGGCAAGAGATCCTATCAATCATTGTTTTAAATTCTATTTAATTGTTTATATTTATAACTATAGCTTTTACAATCGTTAAAGTTCTTTAAGTTTAAATCCTTCATCCATGGGATTACGAGTCATTGGTTTACGACTATCAATAATGCTACTTTATTCAAATTTGAAGCTCAAATGATGTGGCATTCTTGATTTCTTTTTATTAGAATTGCATGATTGAAATTTTTTAGACTCCAAATTTAGACAACATAACATTACTCTTATATAATTGGATTTATAATTTCACTAATGGCAGTCAACCAAAAAATTTAGTCTAAAAACCAACCCAAATGATATGGTAAGTAATTTGTCATTACCATATCATTTATCACATCACCTCATGATTTGTATGATGATGCCAACTCATTTACCACATCATTTAAGTTGAATTTTAGGTTAATTTTTTGGGTTGTATATAATCTTATAATTTTTACAAAGTAATATTATACAACTCAAAAAATTAACCCAAAATTCAACCTGAATGATGTGGTAAGTGAATTGTCATTCTTATACAAATCATGAGATGATGTGGTTAATGAAAAAACCACTTACCACATCATTTAAGTTGATTTTTGAACTAATTTTTCGGATTATCTGGCATTAGTGATTAAAAAAAAACTAAAACTAATAAGATTAAATTTATAGTAGAGTAAATTGTCAAGTTTAACCTTATAATTTTTTTAAAAATTTGCTTTTAACCACATTTAATAGTTTAATTGTTAATAACCAACTTTGAAAATTAATGTTCAACCCATAACCAAAAAAATACAAAAATATCCTAGCATACCTTTCTTACTTCTCTCTCTTCTCTCACTATTCTATTACATTAATTTCTCTCACTGATATCTTACAAATCTATGTGAAACACAAAACACAATTAGATGTAGACACAAAAAAGCATTCAAAGCAGCCTCATAGTGTGACATTACTCAAGTAGTTGACGAAAAAAAGTAATTAAATATCGTCATTTTTGTTCAAGGTCTGAACCACTTCCATCGGTTCAGCTGCTGTTGGTAGTTGCCCACCTCCTGATGTCAGCCCGCTTCGGACGGGTGACTACAGACAATACACCCTTTAGGCACCCTTTGAATACAAATGGTATCAAAGCATGTTGTATAATATCCCGTTATTTAGAAGGAAGTCAACTTTCTATAGCATTTTACAAATCATGATTTGAATTTTTGTTGAAAAAGTTATAGTCATTTGATTGGAAAATATATAAAAAAAATAATCAAGATTTCCAAAAACACAAACCAAACGATGTCAATTGATGTCTAAATGAAAACAATACAACTGAAATGTGTTTCATATTCAAAAACATGTAAAACAAACAATTAGATGATAGAAAGATTTGAATGCATGATCATGCAATTATGTGTGTGTTTTTCTTTGTTCTTTAGTAGTTGACAACTTGTTTGATGAAATACTTACCTTAAAATCCCTTGAAGGGTTCAACATTATGCTTGTAAATTGTAATGTTGCTTGAATCTGACCAATATGACCAGAACAACTAATAAATATTACAAGCAAAAAGAGTTTGTTATAGAATAAAACCAACATAAATAATTACCTTTTCATCGCAAAACAAACAGTCACGGAGGCATGACGGCTTCTACCTCTTCCCAGTTGACATTGGCGAGAGGAATGACCTCCAATATTTTCTTTCTCTAGGCGCAACGATCATTGTGGGTTGGGAGGTTTGAATAGTTGGGGGTGGAGGAGAAATTAAAATGAGGTGGGGGAGAAATTAAAATGAAACAATTTGGTTCTTTTACTAACCAAACGGTTTTTGTCACAATTAAAATAGTTGGAGTGGCTAATTTGGTTTTTAAAAAAATTTGGGTAGTTATTTATGAAAACTTTTTTTTTGAACAATTACAATTAATTTGTGGTTTAGGGGGTGTGGGAGGACTCAAACTCATAACTTCAAAGGTGTAAGTGTGAGGGGCACACCACTGGTCAGCCTCATCGTGTCGTTATTTTCCCTTTATTGTAGGATTATTATTCTTTTTGTGAAAACAATCATCATATATTAAATTTATTTTGAATTGTATCTTATTAGATTTAGAATTAAATTAGAATTAAATTCCATAGACTAACAAAATTGATTATACAATTTAATGGATTAATAGCTCAGGTGACGCCTAACTAATTTAATTTTGATTTCATTGCCATAAAATTATGGTTCAGTCGAAGGGCTAAAGGCCTTGAATATTGATAATAGACCGGCTATTTTTTTGGTTTTTTTTTGGTTAGGGAATTTGAACTCGGAATCTCAACATTGTTCGAGAAATGTGATTATGCTGCAACTGTTAGAAAAATTCCATAATATGGGGCCACACATGTAAATATTAAATGTGTTTGCTATCTTTTGGTTAAGCCTAAATTAAAGTGATCTAATTAAGATTTAAAGTTTTAGGCTTAAGGGTATAATTGTCATGGAGTTAATGTGTAGATACCAAAGTGATATTTCTAATTTGATAAGGGGCCGAATTAGAAATAGCAAAACATATAATAATATGTTTATTATATTTAGGGTTATGGTCCCCAAATTACACGATCTTTTGGTTTTTCTGTATCCCCATCAACAGAGAACAAAGAACACTTTTGTGTCCCAAGAATCGTGATAATTTGGAAGAACACAACCCGTTCACCAAACTCCGGCAATGGATTCAGGTACGCTTCCGCTTTCTATTATCTCCTCTTTTCTCTTGAATAGATATGGGTTTAGTAACATGTATTTAGGGTTTGATTAATCATGATATAGAAACATTTTTAGGTTATTTTCGGATTAATTTTGTACCTATACATGTTGATTGTGTGTTAATCGAATCACTTACAAGTGGTATCAAAGCCACCCATAATCGACTCTTGAGAAATTTTAGAGATTTGAGGTTTTGAATCTAATGATTTATTGTATTGTTCATCTACTGTGTTGTTTTATATGTTGCATCCATTGAACAAAATTATTTGGCGTTTATTTTTTATGAGTTCTGTGGATGGATTTATTGGGTAAATGTACATGCATTAAAATATTGGGTTATTTTCTGATGGGTGTGGATTCAGATCTTCGATCTATTTTTAAGAAATTAAAAAAAAAAAATTCTGGAATCAGATCGGTCTCTAAACCGATGTTGAAGGTGATGGGTGTTGGATTCAGATCACGTTTTGATCTGATGAAGGAGCTTGGGATCAGATCATCAGATCATCTGATATTGTTTCCCCTCTTGGTCTGATGGGTCATCCAGACCCGATCCCACGCTGAGCCAACCCAACCTTTCATTCCCTCTTGATCAACGCCACTTTTCTGGCGATTTTTAGCACGAAATCCGTGCGATTTGCGACGAGGAGGGAGACCGCTGGTTAGCCACCGCAATCTGGTCCAGATCGAGCCAAGATCGGCCTCCGGTTTGCTCGATCGATTTGGGCTTCGACCGCCGGCCTTCGTCGGTCCGGATCCGCGAGTTGTGGGTTGCGCTGCTGATTGGCCGCCGTTCGTTGCTTTTCGGTGATGTTCTGATGGCTAAGGCGGCGGCGGCAAAAAAAAAACCTAGGGTTTCTTGGCTTGATTTTGCTTTGGGCCTCTTTTGGAGAATTTGATATTCTTGAGGGACTGTTCTGTAATTATTCTGGGCCATTATGTGATTTTGCTAAAATATGGGCCAATTTATATTTACAAAAACTTATTAGGCCAGTTTGCAATTTTGAAAATATTTTGGGGCCAAATTTTCATTATTTAAAAAGTTTGGGACATTTTTTAATTTCGATAAAATTTGGGCCATTATGTAATTATGAAAACGTTTTGGGGCGGATTTATAATTACTGAAAAGGTATTGGGTCACTTTGTAATTTTCAAAACTGGAGGGACCTTTCTGTAATTTTGCAAAATCAGGGGCTTTTTTTATATTTTTATTTTAAGAATCAACTCAAATTCAAATATTTTTAGTATACCTTTTATGGTTAAATAAAGTAGTCTTACATTCTAAATGGGCTAATTGAAACAAGATGTTGTCAAAGTGACCTCTCTTGTGTAGATTGTTCATGAGGGATGTTGGATGTTTGTGTGTGTGTAAATTCATGCGGGTATTAGCCGGCCCAAAGGAAGGTTAATACTTGGCCGAATTGCACACACACCTGTGGTGGTAAACATGTGACGATTATAAGGTCTTACATGTGAATAATAAGTCGATCCAAAAATAGATTTATTATTTGACATGAATTATTGTCAGTGTTTGATTACTACAACAAGAGTACCACTTACAATTAATATTACTGTCTAAAGACTTGATATTAATGTTGTGCTAGGTATCTTGAGATGGGACTTACCATTATTTGAATTTGTTGATTATTGTATTTGGTTATTAATGTGAGTATGTTTGTTTGGTTTGTTCTCTTTAAAGCTAGTGTTTCTACTATATCTGCTAATATCAACTCAATACCTATGCTTAATGGGACCAACTTTAAGGATTGGAAAGAGAACGTACTTATTGTTCTCGGCTGCATGGATCTAGACCTTGCACTTCGGACTGAGCAGCCTGCTTCTCTTACGGATGCAAGTTCTCCTGATGACAGGAAGAACTTTGAGAAGTGGGATCGTTCAAATCGCATGAGTCTAATGATCATTAAGCGCGGCATTCCGGAGGCATTTAGGGGTGCGGTAATCTGAAAAGATAACCAAAGCCAAAGAGTTCCTGGCCGAAATTGAAAAGCGTTTTGCCAAAAGCGATAAGGCAGAAACAAGCACGCTTTTGCAAAGCTTGATTTCTATGAAGTACAAAGGCAAGGGGAACATAAAGAAGACAAGTTCAGTCTCAGTCAGTGCCCTAAAAATAACCTTGAAGTTAAGGAAATGTAGAAGATTCCCTATGCATCAGCTGTAGGGAGTCTAATTTATGCTCAGGTGTGTACGTGTCCGGATATTGAGTACATTGTTGGTATGTTAGGCAGATATTGAAGTAACCCTGGGATGGATCATTGGATAGCAGCCAAGCGGGTTATGAGGTATTTACAGAGAACAAAAGATCACATGCTCACATATAGGAGATCGGATCAGTTGGAGATCATAGGGTATTCTGACTCCGATTATGCTGGATGCCAAGGCAGTAGGAGATCCATATTAGGCTACATATACCTGTTGGCTGGTGGAGCTATTTCTTAGAGGAGTGCCAAACAGACACTCATAGCTTCTTCCACCATGGCAGCAGAGTTCGTAGCATGCTATGAGGCATCCAACCATGGAATATGGCTGCGGAATTTTGTCACTGGGCTGCGCATTCTGGAGGGTATTGAAAGACCACTCAAACTTTATTGTGACAATAAGTCAGCAGTGCTATATTCTAATAACAACAGGAGCTCATCTAAGTCAAAATATATTGACATTAAGTTCCTAGTTGTGAAGGAGAGAGTGCAGAGTGGATAGATATCCTAGAGCACATTAGGACAAACTCCATGATAGCGGATCCGCTTACAAAGGGATTACCACCCAAGGTCTTTCATGAGCACACTGCTCATATGGGTGTTGTTTTGTGTGAGGATATCACATTATAATGGGAGTTTGTATCATGTTGTATTTTAGTGCTTTATGTTTGGTTTAGGACATACTTATACATTTATGTATTTGGATATTTTTCTGATCAGAAATAAAGTATTCAGTTCATTTCACTATGTTACATTGTGTTAAGTTTTGATCTCATTAAATAATAAAGTAGGACCAGTTGGACATAGACATGTATAGATCACATTGCATGTAATTTCCATGCTACGCATCCATGATTGATCTATGTCATTTGATTATGTTGCTATACGTGACCATTGATGGGTTTAGTCACGCTAAATGTGACGAAAACCGCTTTGATCCTATATCGGCATAATCAATGGACGAGATTGTTCGGATATACCCTAAATTTGTGATAGCAGAATTTTGGAGCTCATAAAGTCATACACATTTTGTAAAGTTACATATGTGGCCCAGTGGGAGATTGTTGGAAAAATTCCACAATATGGGGCCACACATGTAAATATTAAATGTGTTTGCTATCTTTTGGTTAAGCCTAAATTAAAGTGATCTAATTAAGATTTAAAGTTTTAGGCTTAAGGGTATAATTGTCATGAAGTTATTGTAGATACAAAAGTGATATTTCTAATTTGATGAGGGGCCGAATTAGAAATAGCAAAACATATAATAATATGTTTATTATATTTAGGGTTATGGTCCCCAAATTACACGATCTTTTGGTTTTTCTGTATCCCCATCAACAGAGAACAGAGAACACTTTCGTGTCCCAAGAATCGTGATAATTTGGAAGAACACAACCCGTTCACCAAACTCCGGCAATGGATTCAGGTACGCTTCCGCTTTCTATTATCTCCTCTTTTCTCTTGAATCGATATGGGTTTAGTAACATGTATTTAGGGTTTGATTAATCATGATATAGAAACATGTTTAGGTTATTTTCGGATTAATTTTGTGCCTATACATGCTGATTGTGTGTTAATCGAATCACTTATAGCAACACAATAATGTACCAAAATGAAGAATACATTTATCTTGTTTAATTATATTTAATTATATGTGGATAAAATTATAATAACAGGTCAATTAAGATAGTGAATTTAAATAATGAAAATGTGTTTGTTTTCTCTTTTCAAAATTTTGGCACTGGTCGAGTGATGAATATTTCAGGATCTGACGGAATCAATTGCTATAAGCACGGTTCCAAAAACAAATTCCATTACAAAAGATGAGTCTCCCCACAATTTATGATTTTATAAAGTGAAATTATAGTAGATATGAAGGAAAAATACATAACCACTTGAGCTTTGAGCAATTGTGCAAATAATAAAAAATGTATTTATTTAAAAGTAAGCAGATGCTTATATATTGAAATCATAAATTTAAATTGCTACAAGAGATAAAATTATTATTATATTAAAAATAAAGCGTTTAGATTAAAGTTTTTGAATATTGCATCTAAAAATTGTTCTGAGATACAGATTAAAAAATTCAAGTTAAAATTAGAAAAATGAACAAATAAAATAAATAAATCATATTTTGTGTTTTGTCATATTGCACCTAAATCATTTTCTTTTAAAAAAGAAGTTGGAGAATACATCAAATTCTAAAAACCTTACTCAAGTTTATCCTAATTTTAATATATGTTTTTTATAAATAAAAAAAATCACAAATCATATGTCCCAAAATATTTTAAGGGTAAAAATGATAAAAGTCCCTCTAGTTTGTCATATTATCCGTTCTGGTCTCCCTAGTTTCAGTACTGACACGTTTGGTCCTTCTGTTATATTTTTCGTTAAAAACAGGTTTTCTAACATGTTTAGAGGGCAAAATGACAGTTTGCCCTCCAAAGTGCTATTTTAACCTTTTAAAATTTAAATTGTTTTTTTAAATGGATTTGATGGAGATACAATCAAATAAAAAAAATTAAAATTTTAAAAATGGATTTGGTGGAGATCCAGACTAAATCCAAAGAAAAAAATAAAATAAATTGAAACCTGTAATTGGTAATTGAAAACTACCATCATCTTCAAAATCAGTAATTGAAACAAAAAAAGAAATTGAAAAGGCCATCATCTTCAGATTCTTCATTCAACACATCATCATTATCACCTAAAAAAACGATTTTTCAATCAGGATCTTCAGACTTTTCGAACACTAACACCGACACAACCACAACAACCACAAATTCTTGGTCAACCAACACCCACACACCCACAAACACCACCAGATTCTTTGTTCACCATCTCCAGATTCTTTATTCACCGACAATCACATGACCACCGCCGCCAACCAGAAATAAAACCCATGCCAAAACCCACACGACCACCACCACCAACAGTGCCGATCTGAGGTTCGATTTGGTTGATTTGTAGCGATTGAAGAGGTTCGATTCGGCCACCGAACCGAGCCAGCCTCGTCGTCGATCGATAATCACCCAACAACCAAACATCCACCAAACGCAAACCCATCTACCAAAATCTCACCAAACACAAATCCATCTACCAAACATAAAAAATTGAAGAGGAAAAAATATAGAGGTTTGAATGAGTGAGAGAGACAAAGACAAACAAAGAGAGAGAGAGAGAGAGAGAGAGAGAGTTCGATGGTGAGAGATAGGAGATGAGATTGGGTGGTAGTGGGTTTGGGTGGCAGTGGTACGTGGTTAGAGGGCGACAATGGGTTTGGGTGGTGATGGTACGTACGTGGTTAGAGGGCGTTAACAAGTTTGAGTGGCTAGGGTTTTGATGATGAGATGTGGGAGGAGTTGTCTGATGGTGGTGGAGGTGGTAGTGGTCTGATGGATGGAGCTAGGGTTTTGTTAAATTAAATTAAATATATTTATTATTTAATTTTAATTTTTTAGTTTTGATTTAGTTTATTTTTTAATTATTTTAATATTACTTTTTAATTACTTTTTATATTAATCTTTTATTAAAACATTTTAATGTATATTTTTACCATTATAACCTCACGTTTCTGATAGAAACCTAACCGAATTGGACAGTAGGGACGAAAACAACGATTAATATCTAATGTTTGGACCTGCATAGCCAATACTGAAACTATGGGGACCGGAACGGATAATATTGCAAACTACAGGTTTTTTTTTTAGAATATCTATATATCAACTTATCTAGATGAGGTAATTTTTTTAAAAAAAAAAGTTTTTTGGCATTTATAGGATTCGAGCCACTGGTTTAGGAGTCATTTACCCAAGTCCTAAGCTTATCCATCTATCAGCTGAGCTACGCCATTGGGGGAAATACTTACAGGTTTGAATGGTCAAAAATCATCTCATTGCCAACAACATCAATAATTTATTTGCAATCACCTAAGAGTGAACCAATTACAAGGAATAGAATCACTAATAATGATGGACTATATTGATTATAGGAATATTAATTAATTAAGGTGCCGTTTGTTTTACCTCATTTAAGTCTTAAGTCTTAAATTAAGTGGATTTATCTTAAATTAAGTAAAAAACATCTAAAATTAAAAAGTTAAATTTTTTGACTTTTCTCTTATCGAATAAGTGATATTTATAATATTAACATAAAGTTCCTAAAATAACCCCATATAAATATTAAATTATTAACAAAAGCTCCTCATTACGAAAAAAAAAATCCCCAATTTCATCAAACTCTAACCCTAACCTAACCTTAAACTTGAATCCCATGAAGGAGGAGGATACGGTGGCGACGAACGACGACTAGATGATGGCCTCCAGCGTCCAGCCTCTTTAGCAATAGGCGATTGGCAAGGAACTTCCTCGCCAATTTTTCTCTTTTTAAATTTTTTTTTTAAATCGGTGACTACCAATGTCATTTGGAAGCTGACGTCAGGTCCGGATGAACGGTGGCAGAGTCTAAGCAGTCCTGTCGAGGTGTGGACGGAGCTGAGGCAAACGGCAACAGGACTGGAAGTTTACGGAAGACTGGACGGGATGAAAGATGGGACTGAATTGACGGTGGTGATATGAGATCGAGCAAGAAACGATTGCAGCTATGGTTTCGAATTTTCAGATTGCTTCGAACAGTGTCGCTTCCATCATCTCTCAAAGGTCAACCCTCTAGAATAATTTATTTATTCAAATTATTATTATTTATTTTAAATGAATAATAATATTAAAATCCATTTCAAAATAAATAATAATATTATTAAAATGAAAATACTTAAAATAAGGGGTATAATAGTAAAAATAAAACTACTTAATATTTAAGTGATAATATCCCACGAAAAAAACAAACAAATCAATGCGTCTTAACAATTAACCCTCATTAAGTATTTATGACTTTTAAGTAGAAAAATGAACAGCCCCTAAGTATCTACTATCATGTTAGTTTGGCAAAAATAGAATTAAATTTTGTAATTAATTCACCAAATCTAAAGAATTTAATTTGATTTCTAATTAAGGTCCCGTCCTGCAGCTGTTTTTCAATCTGTTTTCATTTTTTTTTTCCAAAAATGATTTCCAATTCGTGTTCGTTAACAGTTTTTCATTTTATTTTCAAAAAACGAAAAACAAAATGAAAAACAAAACCAGTGTTAACAGTGAAATATTTGAAAAACACAAAATACTTGTTTTCATTTCTTTTTTTTAATTTTTTTACTGTTTTTTTTTTCTTTTCCAAACTGTCTTTGTCATCTCTTTCCTCATCTCATCTTCTCTTCATCATCTCTTATTCTCTTCTTCTCATCTTCTTCATATCTTCTTCCCTTCGTCATCTCATCTTCTTCTCTTCATCTTCTCCTTCTTCTTCTCTTCATCTTCTTTTCTTCTTAGTGTCGCTGATTTGCTCCTTCAAGAACAGATCGGCTCCTATATTTTTTTTTATTAGTTTTTTTCCTTTTTTTTCTTTTGAAAGGTTTTATTTTTATTTTTGTTTCAGATCACAAAGAGTTTATTAACAAATATATATATATATATATATATATATATTAACATAAAAATCTTGGATTTTGAAATTATTTTAAATATAAAATCGCAATAATTCATCAAAGAGATTTTATCTGGTTATGTTAACGGAAATTTACTCGATGGGAGAAATCTCAGTTAACACCCTCAAGACCACTACCACTGAGGTGGTGGCCAGGGGTAGGTACATTTGGTACCAGATTTGCAATGGATGTTAAACACTGATGATGACATAAGGTGAAAGGGAATATCGTCACTTTATTATTAATCGCATGTCATATATAAAAATCTCTCAAATACTCTCAATCTCTTTGGGATACAATAGGGTGGCAACCTTATGCCTGTCGAGAAGTAGAAAAAATGATCTGCCCCTTCTCTGGAGCTCCAATCCTCCATTTATGCGTAGTCTTGATAGGTTAAGTTCATGATTTCCCGCATTGATTTTCTCAATCCTCCCCTCCTTACCGGGCGGGATCTCTTATTTAAAAGTCATTGACTTTAGTTTAATAACGGATTTGAGAATATCTTAGGTGGTGATAAGTTTGTTTCCTTTTTGGATTCAGTCACTTGTTCTACACGTAGCGTTTCAATGTTTGTTGTAGGTATGATCTCGTGTATCTTCATGGTGTGATTCCTCATAAGGGTCGTCGAGTATGGCATCTACTGATTCCCCATAGAGAAGAAGTGTCTTGGCCTTGGTGCCAGGAGCTTGGTCTGACTTTCCCAGGTCTCTTGGAGCTTTAAATGGCCCCATGTGGGCGCTCTTCGATGGCAGCGAGGCTTTGACGAGCTTCCCCCTACTTGTCCAAACCGGTCTGAACCTCCCTTCAGTGAGGTGGAGCGATATATTATAGTGCGAGCTTGGAGCCTAATAGGTTTCTCTCTGAGTTTGGAGAGGATGGCGGGCTTCTAGGGAGGTTGTGAGGTAATTTTGACTTCAGTGTTACAAGCTCGAACCGATCGTGTCTGACTCTATCTCTGGTGTTTCCAAAGCTCGACCATCTTTCCTTGCTTCTGCGAGGTGGCTCCGTAGCTCGACCCTGAGACTCGCGATTCCATGGTGGATAATCTTGGGCCTGGATTTGGGCTAGGAGGGTGAAGAATTTCTCTTTCGTCCCCAGCCAAATTTGGCTATTAACAGAAGTCTCCTCTGACTTGAACACCGGTGATTGAGTTTTGGGGTTGGAGTCAGATTCCCTATTTTCATTGGGAAATTTTCCCTCCATTTCCGTTACCAGAATCTTGGTGGAAATCTTCTCATTAATTGCCCAAGTGACGTGGCGAGTGTAGACCAGTGTATTCCCAAATAATCCGACTGCGTTACGGCCATTTCGTGATTCGAGGAAACCCTCACCGAAGATTTTTCTTTTGTGTTGCCGACGTCATTGCTCTATCCACTCCTATTTAAACCCAGCTATTTCACTACCTTCTTCATACTTTCCTTTCTTTTTCAAAATTTTTGCCGAGAAAAAGTTCCTCTTCCTTTCGTTGGCCTCGCAAACCTCGCTCTACCATGTCGAAAACCAGCCGCGACTCCGTCGATTCCATTGTCGATGGCGAGGAGGTCGCCAGTCTCGTCCATGGAAAGCGGGCACATAAGAGCTTCGACAACGATTACTCTCCACCAAGCCCCCAGCACCGGCAACCGAACAGAAACATGGCCATTGGTACCGGGTTCTCTAACCGATCTGACAATCCTCTTGATTTGGTTGACGAAGGCTCTGACATAGAGAATAAGGATGACGCTGCAGGGAAGGGTCAAGTCACGGCTGCTAGTCCTTCTCTGGAGAGGCTTCCTCCCTATGACTTCAGGGTTATCCCAGACTCTATCGTCGACCCGAATTCGATTGACCGCTTGAGGTCCAAGTATGGCATCCCTGATAGTATTTCTTTCTCGGTTCCTCCCAAAGGCTTTGACGCCTTCAATCCTTTTGATGGCGTGCTTCCGATTCATGTGGCTGCTCTCGAGAATGGGGTTAGGCTTCTCCTTCATTCTACCCTTCAACGAGCTGTCAACGCCCTACAGCTAGCTCTTCTCCAGTTGACGCCCAGCTTCTGAAGGCATTTGATTGGATTCCTAATGCTGTAAAGGGAACAGTGCCAGCTGAGCAAAGTAACCAGGGAGCCCCGAGCAGAGGAGCTGGCTTACCTTTTTCAAATTGGAAGCCTATCTTGTGCTCCCCGAGGTCAGTTCTACACGAAAGCTAAGAACAAGCTCAACTTTATCATTCCTGGTGCCTCGAGGAAGGATCCAGCCTGGAAGGAAGAGTGGATCTTGGCAGGGGGTGACTGGGGAAGCTCGATCTTCATTGGCAGGTACGAGTTTGCAGTTCCCACAACTTTTAGTGATAAACCATCGTGGGACCGGGATTCCTTGTCAACTGAGTCTAAAACCTTTTTGAAGGCTATCCTTGCCAGGAATTACTTGAACCTGAAATTCCCAACCACTGATTCCTTCGATTCCCGTAGGGTGAATAAATATCTGCGGATTTCTGCTGCTACTCCTCGTAAGTAACACTAATTCGTCTTGCTTTGTTTTGTTGATTAGCTCTGTTCTGATGTTTTCCCTCTTTTTTTAAATAATTTCTGTCATAGAACCAGCTTCTCGCGAAGCCCAGCAATCCCTGCAAGCTCACACTCCTCTCCCCTCTGCCAGATTGACACGAGGGGTTTCTTTTATTGCTTCGGAGAGGGAATGGCTGGCTATTTCTGATGGGACTGTGCCTGCTCCTGCTCTGTCCCTTTCCCCGGCTGGGTCTAGGATGGTTAACCTCGCGTCTCCGGCTTCCAGGGCATTATATAGGGGAATCTCTACTTCCCCGGCTGCTAATACATCTGCCTCTACCCCCTCTACTGTCATTGCTACTACTGCTGCTCCCATGGTTAACCCACCCGATGTCTCTGAGCTTCCAACTCCTTGAGCTTCGGAGGACCCCGAGGCTAGCGTTGCAATGATTCCTCTTGCCCGCTTCCGTCGTTAGTCGAGCTCGGTAGGGCATGATGAAGTCTTTGACCAATTCATAGCGTCTTGTTCAGGTGGTGGGATCTCCGGAATGGCTTCAATGCCCATTGACGTTTTGCTCACCAAGGGGTCTGCTGTCTTGGCTGAGGTGATTATTTTTCCTTTATACTTTTTCTACAATTGCTCGCTTGATCGTTTTCTAACCTTGGCTTTGCATCCTATAGGCCTTCAAGTTGAACGTAGCTATGGGTCATCAGGTAGCCCTCCTCCGTGATCGGGCCATGAAGGTTGAGGCCGAAGCTGAGAAGGTCATGGGATTACTTACGCGAGCTCAGACACTAGAACAGGAGATGACCTCCAGTCAAAAGGGGATGGTGGATGATCTATCTGAGCTCCGCTGTGATTATGAGAGGATGAAACTATCCTTTGACCAAGAAATCCTTCAATCCAAAGGACGGGCTAAGTAACGGGATTCCTGGAAAGCTGAGGCCAAGAATTAGGACCTCGAGAACCAGGACCTGCATGCTCAGATGGCCAAGCTGCAAGCTGAGGTGGATGCCTCTTTCAGCGATGGATATTTTTATGCCTCCTTCCAGGTTGCAGAAGCTCTCCCTCCTCCCTTCGACCTAACGACTATCGCAAGTTGGGATATAGATGAGATATCGGCCAAGGCCGTAGAAATGTCTCTCCATGAGGGTGATAAAGCTGTTCTTTCAAGCCAGGCTGGAGCTGGGAGGTAACCTGTCGAGGCAGACCCTTCACTTCCTCCTCCTATCTTCTCCGTCTCAGCTCCTAGAGAATCCTCAAGTGGGGTTTTGCCCTCGCAATCCGAGGGAGGTCAACCAGAAGTCGGAGAGGGGGCAAGAGACCGCCTGGAAGAACCCTCTAGAGTAGAGTTGGGGGTTGAACGAAGCACACCGGAATCCATAGCTGCCCTTCTTGATGTGGCCATCCCTCCTGAGGTTATGGCGATGGTCAATGAGGTCTTGAAAGAGGGCCCAGCTGGGTAGCAGGCCATCGAGGAACCTCTGGAGGAAGAGGTAGCTGGCGAGGGTGACAAAAACGGGCAACCACTTGTAGGAAGATCTGGGGGCAAGGATCATCATAAAGGAGGAGCAGGAGGAGGGAATCAGGAAGGTGTCAGAGCTTAATGCAATCCATTCATGACTTTACTTCGATTGCCTGGAAAGAGGGGGTGGGCACCCCGTTTTACTCACGATCAGTTTAGTGGATATTCATTTTTTTTTTCATAGCTCGGAACCGGGGTTTGTGCTCCTTGCTTAATGAATGTAGCCTCATTAGAGGATAGGCTGCCTCATCGTTAATGAAAATATGCTATGGTTTCCTTCACACTTGCCTCGACTAATCTTGATTATGAGCTTCAAACTTGACTAAGAACTCCTTGCTTCATTCCTTTTCTCAACCATGTTACGACCCCTTTACCTAATTTTGACTTAATGAAATTAGGTAAGGAGAAACTAAGGATTCACTAAATGTAAGCCTGCTAGCTGGGTGGTCACTCAGCTTCCGATTTTCAGCACTTGGCAGGAAATCCTATCTTTGGGAAAGGGTCATATTGTATCCTGCATCTCTGATGATCCTTCATTCAAATTTTAAATCGACGATGTAGGAGATCTTTATCGGTGCAACCTAAATCCCGTAAACGAAACGATTATTCATGTTTGAATCCTTTCTGGGGGATATAGCCCGATCGAGTCATCAAGAAGGCTGTCTAGCTATTTTCTGGTCTCGAGATCTGGATGTAAACTATGCTCTTACACTCAGACCCTTCTTGGGGGTGGTAACCCGACCAAGGCATCATGAGGGCTGTCTAGCTATTTTCTGGTCTCGAGTTCTGGATTGCAACTATGCTCTTACACTCAGACCTTTCTTGGGGGTGGTAGCCCGACCAAGGCATAAAGGATAGCAAAGGGGCTTTCCCGGCTAGTCCTTGGTCTCGAGATCCTGATGGCAACAATTCTCTTACACTAGGACCCTTCTTGGCGGGGAGTGATGCCCGGCCAAGGCATCAAGGGCAGCGAGGGGGCTACCCTGGCTAATCCCTAGTCTTGAGGCGATTATGGCGAACTTACTCATGGAAAGCCTAGTCTTACATAGAGAAAGAAATGTAGAATTTGGTCGAAGATAGTGAAATAACAGACTTTATTAATGAACGAAATGTAGTACATTGTTGTTAGGGATTTTATTGAAACCTAAATAGGGGTAATCTGCTCAAGAGTCCCCTGCTTAGGGGTAAAATTTCCTCAAGTGATCTGCATTCTAGGTGTGGTCGATGGGTCGACCATCCATGCATTCAAGCTTGTATGCCCCATTGCGAACCAATACTGTTAATAGCCAAATTTGGCTAGGGACAAAAGGAAAATTCTCCATCTTCCTAGCTCGGATCCAAACCCAAGACTATCTGCCATGGAACCACAGGTTCCGAGGTCGGGCTGCGGAACTACCTCGTAGAAACAAGGGGAGGTCGACGAATTCTGGGAACGTTTGAGATAGAGCTCGACGTGATCAGACCGAACTCCTAACATTGGGACAAGGACTAAGAGAAAGCCAAACGCATAATGATCTAGGTTCCCCAGAGCCCGAGAATACCTCATAATCCCCCCAGAAGCCTGCCATTCTCTCCAGGCTTGTACCAAGCCTATACTACAGTGTTACTCTACCTTATCGAAGAAAGGTTCGGGCTTACTTTAGGAGGGAACTAGTCAAAGTTCCGCTGCCACCAAGGAACTCCCACGGGGGGACTTAAAGCTCTTAGTACCCTGGTATGAATCTACTTCGCTCTACGAAACAGTAAATGCCACACTCGACGATCTCCATGAGAAATCACACCATGAGGATACACGGGATCATATCTCCAACATTGAAACACTGCGTACGTATAGAACAAGTAATTGAATCCAAGAAGGAAACAAACTTATCTCTGTCTAAGATATTCTCAAATCCGTTATTAATCCAAAGTCAATGACTTTTAAGAAAAGATCCCTCCCGATAAGGAGGGAGATGATTCAGAGAATTAAGGAGGGAGAAGACATGACTTTAACCTATCTAGACTGTGTTTAAATAGAGGGAGAACAGACTCCTTCAAGAGAGCCACTTTTTGACAGGCGCGAGACTACCACCCTACTGTACCCAAGAGAGATCGAGAGTATTTTGAGAGATTTTTGTACGTTACACACTAGAGATAATAAAACCATTTTGTTCTTCTTCCTCTTGTATGAGTAATCGCCGTTCGAGCAAATCATTTAAACAATCAGCCCCCGGCCATCACCTCCGTGGTAGTGATCTTGAGGGTGTAAACTGATATTTCTCATCCTGAGTAAATTTTCCGTTAACAAATACCTTCACCAAGTATGACCCTTCCCAATTGAGACATAGGACTCCGTCCGACCTTTTTCGAGTATTCGAGGTCACTTTTATGAGCACCAAATCTCCTTCTTTGAAGTTCCGGGCTCTGAACTTTCTGTTGAAATACCTAGCGATCTTACTCTGGTAAATCGCCACGTTCTCAGCTACCCGATCTTGTTTCTCTTCCAGGAGATCTAGATTAGCTCGGAGCTTGACCTCGTTGCTTTCAGGTTCAAAGTGTTGCACCCTGAATGAGGTCAATTTATGCTTGATGGGAAGGACCGCTTCAACTCCGAAGGCTAGGGAGTACGGTGTCTCCCCGGTAGCTGTTCCTCTTTGTAGTCCGGTATGCCCAGAGGACCTCGGCCAGCTCCTCGGCCCATTTGCCTTTCTTCTGCTGTAATTTCTTCTTCAGCAGCTTCTTACTAGTCTTGTTGGTGGATTCCACCAGCTTGTTGGTATGATGATGGGCTACTGAAGTGAACCTGAGGTCGATTCCCAAACCTTCGCAAAAGGCTTTGAATCTGGCGTTGTCGAACTGCTTGCCTAGGTCAGCTACAATAATAAGAGGGGTCCCAAATCTGCAAACCATGTTGGTTTTGATGAACTTAGTTGTATTCTTCTCTGATATTCGAGAAAGAAGCCTTGCCTCAACCCACCTCATGAAATAATTGATGGCCACAATAGGATACTTAGCTTGCCCAGGAGCAGTGGGAAGCGGTCTGATTAAGTCGATCCCCCACATGGCAAAGGGATAGGATGAACTGAGAGATGACAACCGCTCTGGTGGGAGGTGACTCAAGTTTGTAGTCCTTTGGCACGGTTCGTAAGATTGTACAAAGCTTCTTGCTTCTTGGTGGATAGTTGGCCAGTAGTACCCCATACGGAGTACTTGATATGCTAAAGTTTCACCACCGATGCGGTTCCCACAGTCCCCAGAATGAACCTCTCTCAATGCCCATTTGGCATTATCAGGATGCAAACACTAAAGCAAAGGGAGGGACCTTCGCCTCTTGTAAAGGTATCCGTCTATCAGGAAATATCAGACAGAGAGCCTTCTAATTCTTCGGGCTCCTCTGGAAGCTTTCCCTCTAGGAGATAGGCAACGATTGGATCCATCCAGCAAGGATGACGATCCAGGGGACAGATTTCCTTGCCCGCAGTTATGCTTGGTTGGGAGATCACTTGAAGGGGAATTCATCGTGGTAAGGCTTGGCCTCTATTTGCAGCTATCTTTGCTAGGACATATGCACGATGGTTCTGGTGTCGAGGCACCTGCTCGATCTTGAATCCCTTAAATTTATTCTTAAGCAACTGAACTAACTTCAGGTAGGAGACCATGTTATCTCCTTTTACCTGGTAAATCCTGGAAACCTGATTGACTACGAGCAACGAGTCACTCTTGATCAGCAGGTAGTCGGCCCTAAGCTCAGCAGCTAGTTTTATCCCAGCTAGGAGGGCTTTATATTCCGCTTCATTATTGGCAGCCTTAAACTCGAATCTAAAGTAGTGACAGAATTCGGTCCCCTCTGGGTTTATTAAAACTACGCCAGCTCCTCCCTCAGCTTGTCCGGACGCTCCATCTGTGTAGAGGATCTAGGACTTGCAACCTTCTAGCCAGCTGTCGATCTCTGAAATCTTCTCAGAGCTATATGTGTCGCTAAAGAGGTTGCTCGGCCTGGGAGTGCTGAGAATTCTGCCACAAAGTCCGCCAAAAGCCTGGGCCTTGATTGTGGTCCTAGGTTTATACTTCAAGTCAAACTGGATGAGCTCTATGGCCCATAAAAATAGCCTTCTGGATACGTTCGACCTCTGTAAAAATTGTCGGAGAGGCTGGTCTGTCACCATTGCTATCGAGTGAGCCTGGAAGTAGGGACGAAGCTTTCTTGCTGAGGTCACCTAGAGCATAAGCAAGCTTCTCCATGAGGGTATAATTTTTCTCTGGCTTGGTTAGAGAATGACTCATGTAGTATATGGGTCGTTGAACCTTGTCTCCACATTCCTTGATCAAAGCTCCACGTACTGCAGTTTCTGAGACAACTAAGTAGATTTGTAGTTCCTCATCGGGAATTGGCTTAAGTAGCAATGGAGGGCCTGTAAGGTACTTCGTCAAGGCTTGAAAGGCTTGCTCGATCTCCTGGTTCCATTTCATGTTTTTCCCTTGCTTGATAGTTTTGAAGAAAGGGAGGTATTTATCGGTGGAGTGAGAAATGAATCTGTTGAGCGCTGCTACACGCCCTGGCAACACTTGTACCTATTCAAGTGATGTAGGGGATTCCAGGTCCAAGATAGCCTTGATGTTTTCTGGGTTGGCCTCTATGCCTCTCTCAGAACTATGAAGCCTAGAAACTTCCCCGCAGTTACCCCTAAAGCACATTTAGAGGGGTTCAATCGCATATGGTTTTCCCTTAGGATTAGAAAATTTCTGCGAAGGTCGTCCTGATGTTCTTATGCGGTTGGTGATTTTGTAATCATGTCATCGATGTATACCTCCATTGACCTTCCAATTTCGGGCCTGAACAGTTTGTTAATTGGCTGCTGGTATGTAGCCCTCACATTCTTAAGGCCAAACGGCATCACCTTATAGCAATACAGGCCCTGTCGGGTAATGAAGCTGGTCTTATCCTGGTCAGTTGGATGCATCCTAATCTGGTTGTACCCCGAGAACACATCCATAAAGCTCAGGAGTTTATTCCCGGATGTAGAGTCGACCAACCGATCGATCTATGGTAGAGGAAAACTGTCTCTTAGACATGCCCGGTTGAGGTCGGTGTAGTCGACGCACATACGCCATTTCCCATTCTCCTATGTGACCGTGACCATGTTAGCGATCCAGTAGGAGTAGTGGACCTTCTGAACCACAGCGTTTCTTTCAGCATTAAAGTTACTCATTTTCTGTTTGACGGGCTTGAAGGTTGGATCCACTACTAATCGGTGAGCGGCCAATGATATTGGGATCTCGGGCATCTCATCATGACTCCAAGCGAAGATGTCGTTGAATTCTCTAATAAGCTCAATCAAGCATTCTTTCACTTCCGGATCGATGGCAGCTCCGACCTTGATAACCATGGAGGGATCGTCATCTCTGATGGGTATCTCCTCCAGTTTATCCACTGGTTGCCCGCTGGTCCATTCCTTGCTCTGTTCTTCCTTATCGGGCGTTATTGGTTCATCCTCTGGATGATCTGCGAGCACCACATCTTTCTGGGTCATCCCTGGTGCTTCCATATCCTGGATTATTGTAACTTGTACAAATTGTTTTGCTAAAGCTTTCGGATTGGCCGACACTGCGTAGCACTTCCTAGCTGTTTGCTGGTCCCCACGTACCTCTCCTACCTGGGTCCCCACCGGGAATTTCAGGACATTATGGTAGATAGATAGGACCCTCTTCTAGGAGGATATGAATGGTCTCCCTAGTATGGCGTTATAGGCCGATAAGATGTCGACTACAACGAAGTCCGTCATAACGTTTTGTTGGAGATGTACGATTCCAGCGATCACTAGGATGATCTTTGATCCCACTAGTATGATCGAATCCCCAGTGAATCCATAGAGCGCGGTTGTGCAACTATTGTAACACCATTGCTTCAAATTCAGCCTTTCCAAGGTGTCCTTGAAGAGGATATCTACACTGCTACCCGTGTTAACTAGCACACTGTGGACCACACAGTTGGCAATTTGTACTGTGATCACCATGGGATCATCATGCGACTACACAGTGTTGAAAACATCTGCCTCGGTGAAAATAATCTGAGCTGACAGGGAGGGTCCAACCGGGCTTTGGCTGACCTTGAAGATACCCTAACCTTTATCTACAATGGGAATCTTCCTTGCATGGTTTTTTCTGGAATTATTAGAGGTGCCAGCCAGTGTGGGCCCTCCACTGATAGTATGTATTACCTGGATCTGTTGCATTAAATCAGCCTGTTCTCCCTTTCTCTTCTCAGCATGCTCGTGGATCTCGGCTTGTACCTCCTTTCCAGTCTGAATATTGTCCCTGACATGTTGTAAGAATTTTATCAAACACCTTCCCTTATTAGGGCCTCGATCTGATTTCACAGATTATAACTGTTAATAGCCAAAATTGGCTAGGGACCAAAGGGAAATTTTCCACCCTCCAGGCCTGGCTCCATGCCCGAAATCATCCACCAGGAGACCATGTTACCTGAAGCCGAGCTACGGTGCCGTCCCTCAGAAATAAGGACGGGCTCTAGAAACATCCGGAATAGAGCCAGGAATGATCAGATCAAGCCCGCGTCACCGAACCTAAAAACAGGAAATCCCCCCCGAAGTCGGGATTACCTCGTAATCTCTCCAGAAGCTCGCCAGTACCTCGCTGACATAGTAAGGTGTCCGCAGGAGGCCGCACCTAGCTTCAAAAGGTCAAGGGAGGATAGACCTAGCTTCTAACTAGACAAAATTCCTTTATATCAGGACTAGAACACTGATCGACCTCGCAACCTGATGTATCCCGCCACATTACATGCCATATTCGACGATCCCTATGGGAAAACAGGCTAGACCTGAAGATACACAGGATCGCACCTAAAGACGTTACGTACGTACAGAACAAGTAATAGAGTCTGAGTAGGAAACAAATTGATTTCCACCAAGATATCCTCAACTGAGCAATTAACTCAAAGTCAATGACATTTAAAGATAAAAATCCCGTCTGATAAGGAGGGGAGGAATGAGAAAATCAAGGGGGAATCAATGAGTTTAAACCTATGAAGACATTGTATAAAGGGAGGACTTCTTCCTTCTGAAAGAGGAGACTACTATTCGACAGGCACACAACAAGTACCCAACTACACCCTAAAGAAAAGTGAGATCAATTTGAGAGAGAGAGAGAGAGATGTTTATCACATATTATCAATAGAGGAAGCCTTTTTTGATTCTTTTGAATAGCTAATAATATCGTTGTTTACTTGTCATTTCATTAGGCATTAATATATATATATATACGTTCTACCTTGGTCATCACCTACGTGGTAATGATCTCGAGGGTGCTAACTGAGATTTATTGCCCCGAGCTAAATTTCTGTTAACAATAACACTCTGAAGTGTTGTGGCCCACATCCTCATGGAAGTCGCAGTACTTGTACCGGTTCCGCCTATCAATCGGGGCTTTCATGGGTGTAGGCTTCTGGAGTAACCCCTTGTCTCGTATAGCGAGGTAGATTGTTTCCCGGGAAGCATTTAAGGGAGTTTAGTAATCGTACCCTTTTTTATCTCGCCTAACGGGGGCTAAGTCCTAGGGGAGATGAAACTTACTGAGGGGTTCGCCTTGCTAGGATACCTTTCTTGCCTGAGCTGAGAAGCGGGGAAGTGGTATGTCGATCTATTGGGAGGTTTGTTCTGATTTTTCTGAGTTGGCTCAGGTTTGAGAGCTTCTTTTTTCTGGTACTTTGCCGTCCTCATATCGTCATGCTCCATTTTGACCTTGATTTGTTAGTCAATTTTGACCTACTCAAGAGCCCGGTTATAAGCCTCCTGGTAGGTTTCTAGAGGTCTCTTGGCAAAGGAACGGAAAAGCTTTCCTGCCCACAGGTTCCGCCTGGAGTTGGCGAGAATTTCTTTCTCGGCGAAGACTCCCATCTAGATGACTTCCTTGTTAAAGCGTTCCACATATGACCAGAGTGTTTCACCTCGCTCCTGAACTACATACTGAAGGTGTATGGGATCCTTTGGAAGGGGTTTGACTCCTTGGAATTGTGAACAAAAATCTGCCGATAACTTTGTGAAAGAATCCACGCTACCAGCGGGCAACTTTCTGAACCAAGCTTTTACGTAGTCGGTCAGGGTTGTCGGGAACATCCTGCACATGGCAGTTCTAGTGGTATTCTGGATTTCCATTTGCTGGACGAAGCTCTCTAGGTGGCTCAAGGGGTCTTCCGTTCCAGAGAACTTATCTGTCGGCATTTTAAATTTTGATGGGAGCTCCGCTTCCCGGATCCTTTTTATGAAGGGAGCGTTCATCTCGCTTAAAGGGTCTTTCTTGTCCTCCTTATTCTTTCCCCTTCTTATCTACTGGACCACTTTCTATAGCTTCGCCAACTGGTCTCTCAATCGTTTGTTCCCTGGTTTCTTTTAGTCGACCTTGGATTCTCCGCTTGTCGGATCCCTCCAATGAACTAGCGACCTCAACCCGGTCTTCTTTATGAGCGGGATCTGCCTAGGGGAGTTTGTTGGCTAGCCTCTTCTCGAGCCCGGGCTTCCATCCTTGAAACCGCGGGGCGAGGAGCCTCTCACTATTCCCGGGTCAGAGCGTCCGCTGAGGATTTAACTCGCCTCGGCTGGTACTATGATGGTCTTCTAGGAACTGGGGACATGGGCCCTATCCTATCCAGGATTGAAGATTGAGGCCCGTGAAAATGCACCAAGAGTGATAAAACTAACTTAGAGGGGGGGTGAATAGGTTGTAGTTAAATTAAATGCCATCTTTTAGATTAATCAAAATTAAACAACACAACCCCTAATCTCTAACACCATCAACCATTGCCATAATAAAAATGCGGAATAAACAAAATGACATAATGGTATGATTTACATGAGAAACCCTCCAACCGGGTAAAAACTCACGGGCCTAATCGCCAATCGAACCCTCAAATCCACTATTTACAAAAACGATTACAACCTAGGTTGACCACATCACACATAATCGGTTACTAATCCGTTCTTGCTACCCGCAGGCCTTTAATAGTGATTTTAGGCTCTTGCTCGTATACTACCAAAGGCAAATACAAGACTTAACTCTTAAATGAAGAGATATGAAACGTAAAGTGAATATGATGATATTCTAAATGCACAAAATGCAAGGTCAACACATTTAATGCTTATCTAGTCATGAATGAATGCTTCAAACAATCTTAGATATCACGTTGCTATATAACACATATATAACCTAGCTATATGAAATCAAAGAATTCCTAGATGCAATAGCTATCACAATACAACAACCCAAACATCAACAAAAATCTCTATTTATAATGAAAAATTATAATCTAGATGCATAAAAACCATAAAAGAGATTTCTTGTTAAGCAAGAACACAAAGATGGATGAGAGTGGTGTTCTACTTACCAAGTAAGCTATGTTGATGAAAACCCATGCTTAGAAACATCCTAGATGAAGCTAGATGATGTTAGAAACATGAATGAATGATTAGTGATTGGGTTTTGGACAATAAAAATGGTTTCTTGCTACCTTTTCTTGCAAGACACTCTTGAGCTCTAAAAGGAATGAAAGATAGTGGATTCTGAAGCTCTAAAAGGAATGAAAGATAGTGGATTCTGAATCTCTAAAGAGGCAAGGAAGAGGAAAGGGCATATATATATGAAGCCCTAGACGAAATGACACCGTTTTGAAAACAGTAGCAAAATCCCGTCATTACCGCTGTACGTACCGCGGCTCGGGTAAGTTGTCCAGACCGCGGTACACGAAGCAGTGTGCCTACTGGACAACAGTGCGGTTGGGACCGCTGTGCGTGCAGTGCACAAGCCGCGGTCAAGGCAGCAGAGGCCTACTGATGTGTATCGCATCAGGGACCACTGTGCGTGTAGTACACAGGCCGCGGTCCAGGCAGCATAGGCCGACTGATGATTACCACTCAGTATGCCGCGGTGCAAGTAGTGCTTGCCAAGCGGTCTAGGCCGCGGTCATAGAAGAAACCCTATTTTCTAGGCAGACTTAACACACAAAGTGATGTGCAATATGTGCAAGTGTGGAGTGTGATAAGTGACATACAATGCATCATCCAATTGTATGTAAACAAGAATATAATGCATGCAAGTGAGTATGTGCAGCTATATCCCTTCAAGTAAAAGTAGAGTCAAGTAATCTACCTTTCTTAAAGCACTTGGAGTCAAATGAAAGGTCTTCAATTTCTAATCTACCCTTTTACAAAGATTAACCCCAATTGTGATTTTGTCAACGAAATAATCCAATCATAAAGTGAGGCACTTACAATCTCCCCCTTTGGCTATTTCGTGACAAAACCACCACTGACAAAGCAACCTCACAAAAACAAAAAAATTGGTCAACAAAAGTTTCTACATTACAATAAAGACTATAGTCTAAGTCTTGAACATCTTTAAGTCAATCCAAAGTTTGTAGAATCATCCAACCTACACACAATCAACAAAACAAACAAGGATACCTTCCAAGATCAAGTGTGTGTGAGGTGCTTTCAGTAACCATAAACAACAACAAACAACATCTTTTGCAATAGCCTTAACAAAATACAATCAAATAATGTAATCATGCTATGCAATGCATTACTCCCCCTACATGATAGCTCTCAACTCCCCCTAAACAAGATACTACTAGTCCACTAAAGCTCACAACTCTTCTCCCCCTTTTTGTCATGAGATAGGCAAAGGGAGTTCCCCTTAATGGGTAAGCTTTTGGCAAGGAGAGCTTATAGCACAAAACATATGCAAGTTCATATAAGCAACCTTATGCAACTCAATTAAGTAGGAGAGAATCAAGGAGTTTTATTTTATGAAAATGTGTGATACGATGCTCCGCAAGCAAGACATGTTGCAGTTAAGTTCAAAAACAATGGTATTTGGCAAAGCAAACAACCAAGGTTTCTAAAAGAATTCAAACCAATTTTCACCCTTTGTCATGATTTCAAGCAATTGTATAGATTTTTTATAAAAAAATTCAATTTAAAGAGCAACTATATCAAACTTTATAAGTGAAACAAGACATGAGCGACTTTTTGCACCTATTCGATTTTTCCGAGTAAGATACCCGTATAATAGTAGCCTTGTTCAACTAATAAAGAGAGAGAGAAGACTAAATTTTGATGAGACATCCTTATTTATTGAATAGACACATGGTCCTTATTTAGTTCAGTCTTCTCATGTGCTTATACATACAGTTTTACATTCATGTTTAAGCAATCAAAAATACGTCTTCATGCATATCAACTTAAAGCATGTCATTAGTAAAAACATCATGTCATGGAGATCAATTATAGGTCATTCAAGTTGTACTTCCAAAGTAAATCTCCTAGTCCAAAAATGCATGTTTGAACATAAATATAACATGGATTGCAAAAAAAGCAATTTTCACACTTATTAAGAAAATAACATAACCATATGCACAACCGATCATCTCAAGCAATTAATGAAGAAGCATAAAATATATCAATGTAGCACAATGCACTTTCATGCCAACTTGCTCTCTTTGCTTGAGCTCCCCATATGAGGTCAAGACATACCATTTCAAGCCATATGATAAATCCCAATAGACTTACTAAGGTTGCCAAACCTAATGGTGTCTAAGGGCTTTGTAAATAAGTCCGCTAGTTGGTCATTAGTTCCTACATGCTCTAATGCAATAGTTTTGCTATCAACTAGCTCTCTAATGAAATGATGTCTAATGTCAATGTGCTTTGTCATAGAATGTTGGACGGGATTCTTAGAAATGTTTATGGCACTCATGTTGTCACAAAACAAGGTGAGAGTGCCTTGCTCTAAGCCATAGTCGGCTAGCATTTGCTTCATCCACAACAATTGGGTACAAGAACTACCGGCGGCTATGTATTCCGCCTCGACCGTGGATAGGAAATTGAGTTTTGCTTCTTGCAAAACCAAGACACCAAGTTGTTGCCTAGAAAAAAACAACCACCTGATGTGCTTTTCCTATCATCACAATTCCCCGCCCAATCGGCATCACTAAATCCAACAAGATTTTGATTAGTGTCAAAGGAGTACCATATCCCATGATTGGAGGTACCATTCACAAATCGAATGATCCTCTTCACCGTAACAAGGTGAGATTCTTTGGGATTGGCTTGGTACCTAGCACAAACACCCACACTAAAGGAGATATCGGGTCTACTAGCGGTCAAGTATAGCAAACTACCTATCATGCCACGATACAATCTTTGATCAACACTTTTACCACTAGCATCCTTGCTTAGCTTCAAAGTGGTACTCATGGGTGTGTCACAATATTTGGCATTGTCAAGACCAAACTTTTTCACTAGGCTTTTGGCATACTTAGCTTGGGATATGAAAATCCCATCATGCATTTGCTTAATTTGCAAGCCTATGAAGTAATTTAGTTCACCAACCATGCTCATTTCAAATTCAAGAGACATGACATCAACAAATTGTCTCACTTTTGACTCATTGGTGGAACCAAATACAATATCATCAACATAAATTTGAGCTATGAAAAGCTCATCTTTGTTGCACTTGATGAACAAAGTCTTGTCAACACTACCTCTTGAGTAGCCATTGTCAACAAGATAAATAGTGAGGCACTCATACCAAGCCCTCGGTGCTTGTTTCAACCCATAAAGTGCCTTTTTGAGGCGATAGACATGATTGGGGTGGTATGGATCCACAAACCCCTTGGGTTGTTCAACAAACACTTCCTCATGCAAGAAGCCATTGAGGAAGGCACTCTTAACATCTATTTGGTGTAATTTGAACTTATACACACATGAAATGGACAAGAGAAGCCTTATAGACTCAAGACGGGCAACGGGAGCAAAAGTCTCCTCAAAGTCAATACCCTCAATTTGAGAGTATCCTTGTGCCACAAGCCTAGCCTTGTTGCGCACAATGTTGCCATCCTCATCCGACTTGTTCCTATACACCCATTTGGTGCCTATGACATTAGTATCCTTGGGTCTAGGAACTAGAGTCCAAACGTCATTTCTTTCAAATTGGTTTAGCTCTTCTTGCATGGCAAGAACCCAAAACTCATCATTCAAGGCTTCATCAACCTTTTTGGGTTCAACTTGAGAGGTGTAACAAGTATAGCTAATTTGATTAGCTATTTGACGCCTAGTCCTGACACCCTCATTCACATCTCTAAGAATGTTGTTCTTGTTGTGGAGATGTCTAACCCATGGAGCGGGTTCTTTATGGTCCAAAAAAGGATCTCTATCAAAAGGTTGATCATCCTCTTCACTATGATTTGACTTCCCATTACTTGAAGTCTCACCACACTCCTTCAAAGGAAGGTCACCATTCTCACAAACATCCTCTTCATGGTCAACATTTTTGGGCCTACAATCATTAATGACAACATTTGATGATTCCATGACACTTTGAGTTTTTAGATTGAAAACTCTATAGGCCTTACTATTGAGTGCATATCCAATGAAAATACCCTCATCACTCTTGGCATCAAACTTGCCAAGTTGATCACGGTTATTAAGAATATAGCACTTACTACCAAAGATATGGAAATAGCTAACATTGGGTTTTCTCCCTTTCCATAACTCATAGGATGTTTGTTTGGTCCCGGGTCTAAGGAAAACTCTATTCCCTACATAACAAGCCGTATTAAAGGCTTCGGCCCATAAATTCCTAGGAACCTTGTTGCGAAGCAACATCACCCGAGCCATCTCTTGTAAAACCCTATTCTTCCTTTCCACAACTTCATTTTGTTGGGGAGTTCTAGGAGCCGAGAATTCATGGGAAATACCTAGACCATTACAAAAACTCTCAAAGCTACCATTCTCAAATTCTTTCCCATGATCACTTCTAATTCTCTTAATGCTCCTAATGTGAGAATTTTTCTCATTTTGGATTTTGACACATAGCATTTTGAATTTCTCAAAAGCTTCGAACTTCTCTCTAAGGAAGTAAGTCCATGTGAACCTAGAGAAGTCATCAACCACTACAAGGATATACCTTTTACCACCTAGACTCTCGGTTTGCATGGGACCCATGAGGTCCATATGAAGGAGTTCCAATGGCTCCTTGGTACAAAGGAATTTTCCCTTCTTGTGCACACTTTTGGTTTGCTTTCCTTGTTGACAAGGTCCACAAACTCCCTCAAACCTCTTCCCAAGCTTAGGAAGGCCTCTCACAACATTCAACCTCTCAATGACTTTCAAGTCACTATAATTTATGTGGCCAAATCTTTGATGCCACAACTCAACTTGCTCACAACTAGACAAGTTACAAGAGATGTTACTAGACTCAAGACAATAACAATTATCACTTGATCTCTTGCTTTTTAAAAGAACTTGCCCATTTTCCTTAAGAATAAAGCAATCAACTTTGCCAAACATAACCGAAAGCCCTTCATCACTTAAATGTGATATACTTATGAGATTGGCTTGCAAGCCATCTACATAGAGAGCATTGAGCAAGGAAGGTAAACCGGGAATAGATATATTACCTTTCCCTATGACCTTTTTCCGTGAACCATCACCAAAGGTGACAAATCCACCATCCTCCATTACAAGAGTCTCAAAGAAACTCTTGTTTCCGGTCATGTGCCTAGAACACCCACTATCAAGATACCAAGTATTGAAGGCCTTGGCTTTCAAAGCCATTTGAGCCACATAGCAAAAATATTCATTTTTTTCTAGTCCACCTAGGAGCAGCATTTTCAACCCTATGAGCCTTTGGTTCATTTGCTCTAAGTTCCCTAGGTGCATGCTTTTTGGCTCTTCTAAGCATATTTTTCTCAATCATGTTCTGAAATCTACACAATTTGATATACTTAAAGCAATTGGGCCTTATATGGCCTTCGATGCCACAATAATGACAAGTAGGAGTAAAGTAGGAGTTCATACCATAGCCTTGTACAACCATTTGAGGTTTCCTTCTCCTTTGAGTAGTCCTTTGATGTTGAACAAACTCTCTCCTTTGTGGTTGAGCCAAAGTAGCATGTCTTCCTTGTAGAGCATACACGATCCTTGATTGTGGAGGAGGGATCCTTTCATGTGGAAGTCTTGATTGAAATGCTCTAACTTGTTGTGATTGAGCCCTTGTTGGAATCTTGGCTTGAGCATGTTTTGAGGATTCTCCAATTTCAATCCTTCTTGTAATTTGTTATGGGATTTTGACTTCTTCAACTTCTTGACTCTTGATAAAAGTAGTCTTTTTCAAAGAAGTAGTATTTACATCTTCCTCATATCCCAAACCCCTCTTATCACTAGGGCTCTTTCCAATTGATAGCATCTTGTCAAGCTTCTCGGTTCCGGAGGTCATCTTGGCAATTACTCTTTTTGCCTCTTCAAGCTCCTTCCTTAAGCATTATTCACTTTTCTTGATCACAACAAGTTCCAACTTCAAGCTTTCTTCCATTTCTCTTGTTCTTTTCACTTCTTCACTCAAGTGAATCATCTTGGAGGTCAATTCAAGGTTCTTCCTTTTCAACTCTTGAATCTCTTTTTTCTTCTTAGCTCTAGAACTTTTGAAGTATTCCATGAAGTCTTCATAGTCCATCTCCTTATCAAATTCATTCTTGGACTCGGATGACGTACTCCCATTACTTGAGTCATCTTCTTCTTCTTCTAGTTTGTCATTCTCCTCTTCTTGGTCACTCACAACTTCCTTGCTATTGTGAGATGATGAGAAGGCAATGAAGTTTGCAACTTGATCTTCATCATCCGAAGACTTTTCTTCCTCCTCTAAGTCTTCACTATCACTCCAAGTAGCCGCCATCGTCTTTCCTTTCTTCTTCTTCTTTAAGTTGGCACATTCGGGGGCAATGTGACCATACCCACTACACTCATAGCATTGAATACTCTTCTTGAAGTCCTTATCTTCACTTTTCTCGACCTATTTAAAAGGAGTCTTCCTCTTCACAAATTTTCCCTTGCAGCCCATCCCCTTCTTCTCAAACTTCATGAACTGCTTGAACCTCTTCACCATAAGAGCCATTTCTTCATCCGAATCTTCTTCCTCCCTTTCTTCCTTGGAGGTCTTCAATGCAATGCTCTTTTGCTTCTTTTAAGGTGTTGTTGAAGTAGCGGCTCTTCTTGACTCAAAAGCCATCAACTTGCCAATTATCTCACTTGGCTTCATCTTCTTATATTCGCTATTCTCCTCAATAGCTGTCACCTTAGCATCAAATCTCTCTGGGAGAGACCTCATAGTTTTTTGGTTTATCCTTTTATTCGTATATGGATCGCCTAATTGATGACTTTGGTTGACGATATCCATTAGCTTTACTTGGAAGTCATTAAAGCACTCGTGATCTTCCATCTTCAAGGACTCAAATTGAGTTTGAAGGACTTGTAGTTTGGAGTCTTTTACTACATTGGTTCCTTCATGTGCCATCTCCAATATTATCCATGCTTCATGTACATTCCTTGTGGTTTGGATTAGTTGTGTTCATTCTCATCCACCGCACACAGGATTGCATGCATGGCCTTGTTGTTCCATTTGGAGGCTTCAAAGTCTTTAGTATCCCATTCCGATTTAGGCTTGGGCACGATGCTTTCATCTTCGAGAGTCTTGGTAGGTGATGTGTAACCATCCTCAATCACCATCCAAACTCGATCGTCAATTTGGCATAGGTAGGATTCCATTTTTCCTTTCCATGATGAGTAATTAACCCCCGTCAGAAGTGGAGGTCTTGAACTCGATGCTCCCTCTCGCTCATACGCGTTTCCACTCATAGTGTTTAAGGGTGAATGAGATGAATGCAATCAATCACACAAAAAGAAAAGGAAAACAAGCAAGACACACTAACCAAAAAACAATCTAATGCAAAACACTCCTAGAGAGCAAAGGATCTCCTAATTATGTTAAGGAACCCGCTCTGATACCAATTGAAAATGCACCAAGAGTGATAAAACTAACCTATAGGGGGGTGAATAGGTTTTAGTTAAATTAAATGCCATCTTTTAGATTGATCAAAATTAAACAACACAACCCCTAATCTCTAACACCATCAATCATTGCCATAATAAAAATGCGGAATAAACAAAATGACACAATGATATGATTTACGTGAGAAACCATCCAACTGGGTAAAAACTCACGGGCCTAATCGCCAATCGAACCCTCAAATCCACTATTTGCAAAAATGATTACAACCTAGGTTGACCATATCACACGTAATCGGTTACTAATCCGTTCTTGC
Organism: Dipteronia sinensis; assembly: GCA_033220585.1. Classification (NCBI taxonomy): domain Eukaryota; kingdom Viridiplantae; phylum Streptophyta; class Magnoliopsida; order Sapindales; family Sapindaceae; genus Dipteronia; species Dipteronia sinensis. The sequence goes on along the minus strand of CM065643.1, from coordinate 26,080,031 downwards.
TACCCGTAGGCCATTAATAGTGATTTTAGGCTCTTGCTCGTATACTACCAAAGGCAAATACAAGACTTAACTCTTAAATGAAGAGATATGAAACGTAAAGTGAATATGATGATATTCTAAATGCACAAAATGCAAGGTCAACACATTTAATGTTTATCTAGTCATGAATGAATGCTTCAAACAATCCTAGATATCATGTTGCTATAGGATACACATATAACCTAGCTATATGAAATCAAAGCATTCCTAGATGCAATAGCTATCACAATACAACAACCCAAACATCAACAAAAATCTCTATTTATAATGAAAAATTATAATCTAGATGCATAAAAACCATAAAAGAGATTTCTTGTTAAGCAAGAACACAAAGATGGATGAGAGTGGTGTTCTACTTACCAAGTAAGCTATGTTGATGAAAACCCATGCTTAGAAACATCCTAGATGAATCTAGATGATGATAGAACCATGAATGAACGATGGGTGATTGGGTTTTGGACAATAAAACTGGTTTCTTGCTACCTTTTCTTGCAAGACACTCTTGAGCTCTAAAAGGAATGAAAGATAGTGGATTCTGAAGCTCTAAAGAGGCAAGGAAGAGGAAAGGGCATATATATATGAAGCCCTAGATGAAATGACACCGTTTTGAAAACAGTAGCAAAATCCCGTCATTACCGCTATACGTACCGCGGCTCGGGTAAGTTGTCCAGACCGCGGTACACGAAGCAGTGTGCCTACTGGACAGCAGCGCGGTTGGGACCGCTGTGCGTGCAGTGGACAAGCCGCGGTCAAGGCAGCAGAGGCCTACTGATGTGTATCGCATCAGGGACCGCTGTGCGTGCAGTACACAGGCCGCGGTCCAGGCAGCATAGGCCGACTGATGATTACCGCTCAGTATGCCGCGGTGCAAGTAGTGCTTGCCAAGCGGTCTAGGCCGCGGTCATAGAAGAAACCCTATTTTCTAGGCAGACTTAACACACAAAGTGATGTGCAATATGTGCAAGTGTGGAGTATGATAAGTGACATACAATGCATCATCCAATTGTATGTAAACAAGAATATAATGCATGCAAGTGAGTGTGTGCAGCTATATCCCTTCAAGTAAAAGTAGAGTCAAGTAATCTACCTTTCTTGAAGCACTTGGAGTCAAATGAAAGGTCTTCAATTTCTAATCTACCCTTTTACAAAGATTAACCCCAATTGTGATTTTGTCAACGAAATAAGCCAATCATAAAGTGAGGCACTTACAACCCGGTCTTATCACGGGCTTGCTCTAGAGGAGGAGGTCATAGGCGATCAAAAGTGGGTTGCCTGGCTCCGAGCCTGCACGGCTCTCCCTGAGTGTTTGGATTTGCTGGTTGGACCGTGATGCCCTCAACGATCAAGCGGAGGTGGACGTTTTCCACGAAGGCCGCCGTTTGTTGGTCGAGCAGGTGCCTAGCTTATCATAGGAGCGCCGATGGCCCGCACTGTGGTTGTTTGGATCGAAACTTGGCTGCAGTGCCAGGATATTTTCCCTTTTCTTGGGGCCTTTCGTGTTGATGCAGCCGAGGGTTGTTCTGAAGCCACATGCTATCCTTGGGAGGAGCGGAGCCTCATGATTCCTGTAAAACAGCAAAAATATAAACTGTTGATTTGATTAACTGGGTGTGGATTTTCCCACACACGGCGCCAGAAAGTGTTAACGAAAAATTTACTCGAGGCGAGAAATCTCAGTTAATACCCTCTAGACCACTACCACAGATGTGGTGGCCGGGGGTAGGTACCTTTGGTACCAGATTTGCAATGGATGTTAAACATTGATGATGACACAATGTGAAAGGGAATATCGTCACTTTATTATTAATCGCATGTCATATATAAAAATCTCTCAAATACTCTCAATCTCTTTGGGATACAATAGGGTGGCAACCGTATACCTGTCGAGAAGTAGAAAAAATGATCCGCCCCTTCTCCGGAGCTCCAATCCTCAATTTATGTGTAGTCTTGATATGTTAAGTTCATGATTTCTCGCCTTGATTTTCTCAATCCTCCCCTCCTTACCGAACGGGATCTCTTATTTAAAAGTCATTGACTTTGGTTTAATAACGGATTCGAGAATATCATAGGTGGTGATAAGTTTGTTTCCTTTTTGAATTCAGTCACTTGTTCAACACGCAGCGTTTCTATGTCTGCTATAGGTATGATCCCTTGTATCTTCATGGTGCGATTCCTCATAGGGGTCGTCGAGTATGGCATCTACTGATTCCCCATAGAGGCGAAGTGTCCTGGCCTTGGAGTCAGGAGCTTGGTCTGACTTTCCCAGGTCTCTTGGAGCTTTAAATGGCCCCATGTGGGCGATCATTGATGGCAGCGGGGCTTTGACGAGCTTCCCCCCTACTTGTCCAAACCGGTATGAACCTCCCTTCAGTGAGGTGGAGTGATATATTATAGTGCGAGCTTGGAGCCTAATAGGTTTCTCTCTGAGTTTGGAGAGGATGGCGGGCTTCTAGGGGAGGTTGCGAAGTAATTTCGACTTCCGTGTTACAAGCTCGAACCGATCGTGTCGGGCTCCATCTCGGGTGTTTCCAAAGCTCAAGGACCTTTCCTCTCTTCTGCGGGGTGGCACCATAGCTCGACCCCGGGACCGGCGGTTCCATGGTGGATAATCTTGGGCCTGGATTCGGGCTATTGATCGGGCCAAATATGTAGTATATTTAGGCCCTCAGATCCTTACCTTATGCTCTGTTTTCGTGCAGTTTTTGTATCTTTGATGGGTTGTTTTGTGCGTATTTGTAGGAAATGATGCAAAGACAGGTTTGGAAGCATATTGCAGTGATTCCAGCAGAAAAAGGGTGAAAGTAAAGGCAAAGGAGTACAAACAACTCTACAGTGCGGTTCCAGTACGGGTCAAGTGCGGGTCGCACCCGTACTCTGACCGCACTCCAGCCACACTCATATTCATAGCCGGGACAGGATGCAAGTGAAGAGATAAAGTGCGGGTACAGTGCGGGTCATCCAACAGCACTTAACCCGCACTAATGCCAAACCAGAGAAGCTGATGTTGCACCTGACAATAAAGTGCGGGTACTGTGCGGGTCATCCAACCTGCACTCTACCCGTACTAATGCCAAACCAGAGAAGCTGATGTTGCACCTGACGATAAAGTTCAGGTACTGTACGGGTCATCCAACCGCACTCTACCCGCACTAATGCCAAACCAGAGAAGTTGAAGATGCACCTGACGTTAGAGTGCGAGTACTGTGCGGGTCATCAAACCGCACTCCACCCGCACTGTCACCAAGAACAGAAGAGCAGAGTTGTACCTTACATTAGAGTGCGGGAACTGTGCGGGTCATCCAACCGCACTCTACCCGCACTGTTGCTCAAGACAGAAGGTAGATTTTGCACCTAACAAGGAAGTGCGATTCAAGTGCGATCACAGTGCGGGTCAAGTGCAGGTCAAGTGCGGGTAATGTAACCGCACTCCACCCGCACTATTGCCCTGATCCGAGATCTAAAGATGAAGGCAACCCATATAGTGCGGGTAATTCACCCGCACTCCACCCGCACTCCTAGCACGCCAGTTTGATTTTCAAAGCTTAAGTGACCTATTTTTGTATCTTGTATAAATAGAAAAGTATAGAAACGTTTTAGGGAGCCTTGGACTCCGTTTTGCAAAGGTAAAACACTTTTAGACCTAGAATCTCTCTCTCTCTCTCTCATACATACATTCTCTACTCAACTTCAAGGAAGTTAGGATATTGGAGCCACTTCATGGAAAGAGATGTTCTCCAAGGGTTCTTTGTCTTTCTTTTCTCTTAGTTTCCTAGTTGTAATGAGTAGCTAAATCCCCTCTAAGGGGTTGATGGAGTAGTTAGTTGAATATTGGGCTTGTACATAAACTTGATATTATATTGATATTCATGTCTATCTTTCATTGATCTATTCTCGTTGTGAATGTTTATCATTGATTTCTTGTGTAGATACATCCTCTTTGCAAGATGTCTTTGTATTATGTATGAGTATTGCATCTAGATATACATCCTATTTAGTTGTTTAATACTCTAAAGAATGGACGGAAAGTCATGAATTCCGACTCTTAAACCGCGGTTTTAATCTAACCTCGATCGAGTTTCCGGCACTATACATCCTAGGTCGGAACCCGTGAGAGAGTTAGAAGTCATCACTATACATCCTAGGGTGACTATTTGTAATCGGTTGAGTCATTGTTAGGTAGACAAGCTTCATTTCTAGAATTCGATAAATAACCAACTCTATACATCCTAGGTTGGTAGCTTATGACGGATTAATCCCTAATAGGTGGTCCGCACTATACATCCTAGGTTGGCCACCTTCTAGGGATAAATAACCGACTCTATACATCCTAGATCGGTTACCTTGAATAGCCGTGCTATTGACAAGTTTGTTGCATTGCCCAATATTTACTTTCGTATCCATTAACTCCTTAGTTTCCATCATCTATATATATCCCTCATTCCATTTCCCCATTCATTTAGTTTGCATATTTAATTTAGTGTTATTTTTAGTGTAATTCACCACCTACAATTTCACCAACTCATGTTTCGATATTATATATATACATACCATTACTTTAGCAATAACTAATTTAGCTAACTCCGCTCCCTGTGGACGACACCCCACTTGCCACTATATTTATGTTTTCAAACTAATTTAGGCTTGTGAGGTTTTATCAAATATTGTTGACGGATTGATTTTTTAAAACGACACTATGAATAACGTTCTGTCAGCTATGAGGGTGGAGAATTTCCCTTTGGTCCCCAGCCAAATTTGGCTATTAACAGGTTATTATGAGTTATTAGATAATTATTTGGAATAAATTATTGACTATCTTTTATTCAAATTAAAAAATTACAATATAAAAAATAATAGAAAAATTATACAATTTATGATATTTTTTGGTTAATCTACCAGACGCATTTTTTCAGTTTTCATTTTCAGAATACAGCTTTTAGTATATGCTACCAGACACGTTTTTGGATTTTGAAACTGAAACTAAAAAACACTGTTTTATTTTCATTTTTCTTTTCGAAAAACAGTCAACGAAAAACGTTTACAGAACGGAGCCTAAGCTTGGGTCTTGTAATATTCCAAAAAGACTATTAAAAGCGGAGATCCATGGGGTCTCATGTGTTTCCACCGCTCTGATCACTCTGTGTATCTGACTATCCAGTGGTCAAACCTTAATGACGTAATCAGAAGCATCTCATGTTCTTCTATTCTCTGTTAATTAAACTCTTTCTCATGTTCTCATAAAATATCATCGATTGATTCCTCACTTCACTTGTTGTTAATTATTCTTCTAATTAATTAGTGTTAACTATATGTTTACGGTTAATGTGGTTACTAAGTTAGTTGGTCTATTGACTATCGATTGAAGACAACATTTAAAAACGTTTTGAAAATAACATGTTTTCATTTGGATTCAATTATATATATATATATATATATATATATATATATATATCAAAAGAATAAAATACTGTTATTTTCTTTTACCAAGATACACATATACCTTATAAATAAAAATAGATGTGGTGAAACTATATAAATGTAATGGATGTTTAACATCTTTTGAATTATCCTAGGGAAAATTATATAGGGATAAAATTGTCTACTAATGAAAAGATAATAAAAAGGGTAATAAATACGTCTACGGATAATAATTATGATTCAGATGACTTTCGTGTTTTAATGACTGTTTCTCCACAAGAGGTACTTCAAGTTGTAATAACCCTAAATAACTACTTGCTACAAAATGAAAATTTATATATATATAAATATACAGTTTTTCTATTGTCAGTTCGAACTGATATATGATATATCAGTTCTTTGCATGTTAGTCAGTAGATTTAAATGCTTTGACTTGGTTGCATGCACTTGTCAAAGCATCTTTTAAATCCAATGACTCACATGCAAGGAACTGATATATTTTTATATCAGTTCGAACTAACAGTAGAAAAACTATATACATATATATATATATATATATATATAACAAATGTGGTGTATGCATTGCAAAAAATAACGACTTTAGATGAGTTTTCGAAATAAAAAGTTCATTAGTGTTGTGATAATATGGACTTATCACCACCTAAATAATTATTTGTTATTATCTTGTAATTTAATAGGTATCAATTGTAGAGATAATCCTTCACATGGCTATGTGTATATATATATATATATATATATATATATATATATATATGCCTATTATGTGATCATTCATGAGAATCAATAAGATTGATTGAAATGCTTTCTTCCTTTATTCTTTCTCTTGCTTAGTGTTTTATTTTATGCTCTTGTACGTTTTTAAGCTTTATTTTATAACACGTTATCAGCACGAAGCTAGAATGGTAAGGAGAAGAATTCCTTTATATAACTTGTTTATCTACAATATTGATTCAATTAATCTTGTGAGTATGCTTTGTGGATTTTGCCATTAATTTGGATCTTCCGCATCCGAAAGTAAGATTAATATATATGAACTTATTTATGGTTCCATAATTTTATGTAATCTCTTCTTCTAGTTTTCTTATTTATATTATACACGAATGCTTTTTCAAGGAAAATGATTGTACATTTATTTAGCAACCAGGAGTTTGCAAAAGTGAAAATCTGAACCAGAAGTTCTTGATTCGGAAAAAAAAATCAGAATAAACAGTTCCTGATTTCAAAAAAAAATCAGAACCAGAAATTCTTGATTAAAACAAAATAGAACCAAGAGTTCTTGATTCGAAAAAAAAAATCAGAACCAAAAGTTCTTGATTAAAAAAAATAGAACCATAAGTTTTGATTGAAAATCAAAACAAAAAGTTCTATATTCCAATTTAATCAGGACCCGAAGTTCTGTATTCTAATTTTATAAGAACCTAAAGTTCTGGATTCAAATTTAATTAATCGGAACCTGGAGTTCTTGATTCTAATATAATTAATCAGAACTTGAAGTTTTGGATTTCAATTCTATTAGAACCTGAAGTTCTGTATTCCAGTTCAATCAGAACATGAAGTTCTTGATTCTAATGGATCCCAATTTTAATCAGAACCTAAAGTTCTGCAAGTATAGTTATTGATCCAATGTTTTGAAAATTAATTGAATCAAAACCCGAAGTTCTACAGTTCAATTTAATCAATCAGAACCTGAAGTTCTAGATTTCAAGTTAATCGATCAAAACCCGAAATTATGTATTCCAATTTAATTAATTGGAACGCGAAGTTTGGTATTCCAATTTAATTAATCAAAATCCGAAGTTTTATATTCCGAATATAATTAATCAAAATTCGAGGTTTACGATTCTAATATAATTAATCAGAACCCAAAGTTCTGAATTCCCATTTAATTAATCAGAACTTGCAGTTCTCGATTCCAATTTAATTTTATTATAAGCTATGAATCAAGCATGGGCAGTGATTCAATATTTTTGAAATAAATTTAAATCGGAACCTGAAGTTTAGAATTAAACAAAACCTTTCAATATAATTAGAACCTGAAGTTCTGTATCTAATCGATAGAGATTTAAATCTCAATTAAATCAAAACCTGAAGTTTTGAGTTCTAATACCTATGTTCACATATGGCACTCGTTATGGGCTGATTTTAACTTGAATTAAAATCACAACTTCATGAGCAAATTTTCATCAGAAAAATGTATGCATGACTTGCATAACAACAATCGAAAAACGGTGCCTTTAGTTGTGCCGATGGTAGGATGTTTCATGCCAAGAGAAACCCACAGTGAATACGTGTGTTGTGTGTTGCGTGATGTGTGTGATAGAAACAAATAAAATACAGAATCCATAAAATAAGGGTTAGAGGTGAAAAAAAATACATCTTTATCAGAATAGTTTGTGGATTTGTATTTGTGTACTGAGAAGACTTTCCGAGTTTATGTTTGACTTCCAACCTGTGATACAACCCATAGACGATTTCCCTTCTGCAATTCGGATTCCCAGTGAACAATATTAATCTAAAAACTCTTTAATTTTATTCATACGAAAATTAACATGAAATAATGGCTATTTAATTAAGATCTAAAATCCTTAAAAAAAAGTTCACTTATGAACCTGAAGTTCATTTATGAACAAAGCCTTTAATGTAATATAATATGATTTCTACTACTTAGAACCTGAAGTTCTAGATATAAAATTTACATTTACAAAGCTGAAGTTTAACTACGAATTGAAATTCATGTGATGAGATTTTTTGTTATTTAGGACATGAAGTTCTAAATATATATAATAAAAAAATGAACCTGAAGTTCAAAGTTTTTAGGTAATTAAAAGTTGATTTTTTTTTAAATTGCAAAATTATTACTATACTTGTGTATAATTATGAACCGTCAGTTCATGGATGTGTTGAGGTTTATGCCATAAAGCTTGTAATTTGTAAATATTAATGAAACATTTATAAAAGAAGTAGTTTATTCATTCTATAAATTTGTCTAATACATTTAATCATGTGTATTTAACATCTAAGATTGCTGATGTAATCTCTATCTGAGCATGTGAGTGTCATGTACAGATGAATTCGATTTGGGATGAGCAATCTAAAGAGTTCGTAGATAGCAAATAGAGTTGGGTACTTTATTTGTGGTTAATCTATGGTTGCGGTCCATCACATAATGTACGGTGGTCTTATCCTAGACTTTTCATATGATGATATGAGAATGGATGCACTTTATATGATGTGATCATATAGGACTGAGCCACGATCGATATGAATCTCTCATCAAGATCCGTTACAAGATATGATTTACATATATCAACAAATGATGGCTATATATGGGTGATCTTAATCCTGAGTGTCTTGTCGACTCTTTCAGGTTAGATCGTGATTTTTGATATACCATAGGTGAGATCGGAGTTGCATTCTCGGTCAATAACTTCTTATGTTGGAATCGCGGTTTGGCTTATGTCTGGGAAGGTCTGTACATAATAGTGGAATCCACTCATTCTTGTGAGAAGTAGATAGTAGTTCCCTTAAGGGTTGATTCGGAGCTTGAACAATATGAGCACTCTTCTTCTTCCGTAAAGGAAGTTAGGATTTATTGTTCATTAGAGAATCAATGGTACTTAATGGAAAGATATAATTAGAGGGGTATAACGGACTTTATTACCTATGCAATAGATATATCAATGGACAACTGTAATTTCGGTTTGTGTAATACATCTACAGTTGCGAGAGTACAGCCTCTGGTTTTTAGTGGAATAACTCCGAGGTTAATAATCATGAAATATTAATTAAAGAGTTTCATTAATTATTTCTAAGTATTATTGAAGCTCAAAACTGTGGGTCCATTAGGTCCTCTTACTAGCCTGATTGATTAAAGGCAACAAGGGTCACGGTTAATTAATTGGATTGTCCAATTAACTGTGTTACAAAAGTGACACGTATTTATTAAGGGATTAATTGAATAATAAGATTATTGAATTAATATATTTAATAATTAAATTAATTAAATAATTAGAATATTTAATTAATAATTAATAATTAATTATTAAATGGAGGTTGCAGGTTCAAATCATGACTCGGACAAAGATTAAATAATTAGATTATTTTATTCTTTGCTAAGTCCAGTATTTAAGTTCAGGTCAACTAGGGTTATGTTGGAGTTAGAATCCTACTCTACATAGGATACTTAAATACTAATTATCTTTTTGAATATATAAAGATATATTTGAAAAATGATATGTATCTAGTTTTAAATATATATATATATATATATATATATATATATATTTATATACACATAACTAGGATACTTGACTTATTGTGATTCACTGAATTAAATACACAGAGCAAAAAAACCTAGAAAGTCTAGGGCGAAAATTCGGCCAAGCAAAGAGAAAAGAGAAAAAAAAAAAAAAACTTCTTGTGTGGCCGAACCATAGAAGAAAGAAAAAGAGTTTTTCTTCTAGCCTTTGCATCCTTCTATATGTTTCTTGAAGATCGTGACACGCTCACACATAGGTGCCAAATCACGGGACATAACGAGGAAAACTTGATGGTTCAAAATCGGTATGAAGCTTAAAGAAACGAAGGAGTAGGTCTTCAAGGGTATGACCTAATTCTCTTTATATATTCTTATATATTGTATACGTTTTACATGTTACATAAAAAATTTTAAAACCACATTTCCATTACGCAACATAAATCCAGGTTCTTACAGGATGTACCTAAAGTCTTAAAAATGATTTGAGTTCTGTTAAGAATTCATCATTCTCATTATATATGAACTTGAAGTTCTAAAAGTGAAAAGGTAAAATGTTCTTACCTTTTCTTACATTTTATTCTTTAAATTTTCAATTGCTTATTTCGTATAATCAGAAAATACGCAAGCGAAGGATATGATACTTTTATTTTTCTTCCTTTTTCCTCTCAAGATATGGAAACCAGGTACGTTATATGTATTTTATTTTATACATATCACCTTGCTTAATTATCAAATATTTAGTACAATTAATTCATTATAAATTATATCTTTATTCTTAACACCTCAAAGTCAATTTCTTCCTCGTTATTTGCCTGAAGAATTATAATTTGTATATTTTAGGGTAAATGACTATTTGTCATGTTGGAATGTTGGATCATTAAATAAATTAAACGACATGATTGAATAATATTTTGACAATCCATGCCTTGAATTTGCTCATGGAGTAGCAATTTCTATGGTTTTAATCCATAATTTGTTTTTGAAGAAACAAGATCAAAAATGCTTAATTGTAAATGATTAAGTGTGGATACTATGCCTTTTGTGTTTGGACAAAATCCATTTATCTCACCTAACTAAATTAACTAATGTCATTCCTTGAAGTGAATGCTAAATTATCTAACAGTCATGGTGGTATTTTTTTGTCCATAAAAACTATTATGACCTTAGTGATCATAATAAGAAAACATGTCCACCAAAAGTGGAATCACACTAAAAACAAAGTAAAAAAAAATGATTACTGTTGGTGGGATATGAAATGAAAATAGTGGTGTACCTGATGTATACATAAATATCATGATGATATTTTACCAAGTACGTATAAAGGCTCATGAAGAGCTAATTGTATGTTACAAAGTAAAAAAACAAAATGACATATATGTGATACTTTGTTATTTTAATTGATTTTAAAGAATCTATTTAGCTATTAAAATATACATCATAAATAAATGTTGTATTATTTTATACTGTCTAATGCTAGAAATATGTAATTTCATTCTTACATTGAGTCTATCATATGATCATAAGAACAATATGATAAGAAATTGTCATGAATTTGAAGTTCTTCATTCTCATTATTGGAATAATATTATGATGCATCAAATTATTGGAAATAACATATATCTATTATATGATAGTACAATATATCCCTGAAGAATGATATGTCTGAAAATGAAGGATAACATTTTGATTATATGTCTGAAATGAATGATATCGCTGAATAAATCCATGAAGGATAACAAGATAAGGTCAACAAGCAAATAAATTCACTTCATTAGAGGGTGAAAGATTCAAAATGCCAAAAGCATATAATTCAAAAAAAGGTATATTTAAGTTCCTATATGCCTTATGTTTATTCATAGAGACATCGAAATCCAGATTTGTAATTGAAGCAGTATATATCAACGACATGAATTTAATTGGTACTTCTGAAGAGTTTCTAAAACTGCTAAATATTAAAAATTTGAATTTAAGATGAAAGTTTTCGGGAAAACAATATATTGACCGGCTCGGAAATCGAGCATAAAGGTCTACTTTTCCATCAATCTACTTATATTAAAAAAATTATGAAAATATTCAATACGGATAAGTTGTATCCCTTGAACATCTCGATGATCGTTCGGCCTTTAGATCTTAAGAAAGATTTATTCTAACCTAAAATATAATGATGAAATGATACTTGGTCCAGAAGTAGCGTATCTTATTGGTACACAATGCACAAGATATATCATCAAAGTTCTTATACACTTCAAGAAAGTTGGTATATGGCATCGGTATGTGTCGACTTTTCCAACTACAAGACTCTTAACATAGTTTTTTCAGGAGGGGTTATTCTTCATTTTGGACATATGTGCACTGTACTCTTTTTCCTTTGATCAGGTTTTGTCCTATTGGGTTTTCCTGTTGGGGTTTTTAATGAGACAGTATTTAAGCACGTCCAATATATGTTTCATGAAGGTTTTAGGGTTTTATCAAGGTGACGTACGTCTAAGGGGGAGTGTTGTGAAAATATGGACTTATGATCACCACTTAGATAATTATCTGTTATTATCTTGTAATTTAATAGATATCAATTGTAGAGATAATCCACCATATGGCTATATATAGGCCTATATTATGTAATCATTCATAAGAATCAATAAGATTGATTGAAATGTTTTCTCCATCTATTCTCTCTCTTGCTTAGTGTTTTATTTTATGCTCTTGCTTTTAGGCATTATTTTATAACAATTAGTGTATATTATGAATTTTTATGTACTATTTATTTTTTTTGTAATTAACTAATTGTTAATTTATATATTCGTTGGGTCTTAAAAGATTTTTTTAAAATTATTATCTTATGCATTAAGTCTAATTAGGTTATTATTTTAGTACCTGAGTTTGGACCGAAGGATTTTATTATTTAATTGAGATTATTAATTTATCAAATATTCATTTATCGAGGTTTTAATATATATATATATATATATATATAATTATTATTTAGCTAATATATACATAGATAATTCCAAATATGTATACACACCCTTACAGGGTTTAATGGAAAAACATAATTTGAAAATATTGACTTGCATGAATACGTATCATTCGGTTGAGTACACAAGTTGAAATCAAGTACATATGCCTAAAATGGTGTAGCAATAGCATCAAATTACTTGACTTTCTACTTGGGGAAGGATGTTAAAAAATGGATTAAGACCCATTGAAGGGTCACATTGGGGTTTAGAAATTGAGGTTTCAATTACAAGTTAATTCTTGAATTTAATTTAATTTTGGACGGTTATGATCATTCTTATACTTCTCTACTCAATGCCGTGACCGTCCTTAGATGATGCCTCCCTATTTCACCAAAAACAACGTAAACGCGTTATAAAATAAAAAAGAGGCCTATAAAATATATTAAATCTGTAAAACATTTCTTCTAATATAATGGAAATCCAGTTTTCCAAGAAAATAAAAAAAACACTAAAAATACATTAATTAATTAATATGTTATAGGGATTAACAATGAAGTGTTAGCAGCTTTGGACGGATCAAATTAAGCATGGGAATATAATGAATTAGCTCTTTATCGATCTAAGTTGGAATATGCATGAATCTTGTTTAATTTGTGGCATGCTAACCTAAAACACCCACGTCCTCAGTTTTGGTTTTCCAACAACTTTAATTTACCCTCTCACAATTGCAGGAGCCTTGAGATTCTAACACACAATATAATTTAGAGTAATTAGATAAGGCTCAGCCCCAGAGTAATTAGATAAGGCTCAGCCTCACTTCTCTTCTGTCTATCTAGAGAGAGAGAGAGAATTTACTAGGGATATTAAAAAAAAATTAAATATAGTTAATCTACTTACTTGGTGAAAAATTATTGTATTGTAAATAAATTAGGGTTGGTAACCTAAAAGGCTAAAATGCATGTCATCTACATGGTCTATACGATATTCTAGTAATATGCACATGGTATGCATATGACATTGTTATGACTCTAATTTGACTGATTGAGAACTGTTTCTGTTTATTGTTTATATTTGATGTGTTAATTATGTATGTTATTCCTTCTAAGTCAAACAAGTTGTGAGATCATGTAATTACATTAAGCTTACTATGAGAAATTTATTAATTGGATGAGCATTAGTCAAATCATACATAGCATGTATTAAAATTAATATTATCATTTATCATATATATAATCATTAATCAACAACTTGCCATAAAGTGGGAGGAAAAAATCCTTAATTTTGACCTAACTTGGCTATATTAACTATACAAGTCCATGTGAAATGCATATAATATATATTGGTAATAGATAAACAATTCCCTAAAAAAAAATAGATAAACAAGAATAATAATAATAATAATAATAATAATAATAAATTCAAATTTCACTAGCTCTCGTTAAGAAGTGCCACATGTTCATTCAACCCACAACCTAGGTTGCACGGGCACGAATACGAATACTGTACGATACGTAGATACGATAAATCTCTAAAAACTAGGATACGGATACGGCAGGATACGTCAATTAAAATAATATATATTTTTATTTTATATTTAAAAAATGTAATCTAATAATTCATTTAAAACATATTCTATATAAACATAATCCAATAATCCATTCCATTCAAATTTCAAAATAAAAACATAATCCAATAATCCATTCAAAACATAGTCTCAAAAAACATAATCAAATAATCATTTCAAAATGAAAATATAATCCAATAATCCATTCAAAATGAAAGCATAATCAAATATATATAAGTCATAACATATTACAAAACCCAATTCTTAATTTGTAAGATCTTAATTTGACCCTTCAACTTTGTCAAATCTTAATTTGACTCAGTTTTAAACTAAAATAATTAAATTTTTACCACAAACGTATCCTTGTTGTGTCTTGGCGTATCCTCGCCGTATCCCACAGTCAAACTTCAGAAAAAGTCAACGGATACGCCATATTCTGATATATCAGATACATATCCTGATGTATCGAATGTGTATCTGAACATGACACAAGTTCGATACAAGTTCCCTCTCTAATATGTAGTATGCGTGCAACATAGCCCACAACTGATAATTCCCTAGTTTAATCAAAACCCCCACCTGACTCTGGCCCAGTTTGGCATTGCTGTATTGTGGGGGGAATTGCTTTTGGATCTGTGGTGGGGGGAATTGCTTTTGGAATTGCTGTGGATAGAATTAGATGAGTGTTTAGTAAACTGATTTTCAGAAGTGCTGTGAGAACCAAAAGCAATTTCAATATGTTTGGTAAACTAGAAGTAAAAAGTGCTGTGATTGTGTAAAATTACTAAAAGGACACCATTGTAATTACAAATAATTAAAAAACAAAAACATTTTTAAATTAAACTTTAAATAAAATAATATTATATATATATTAAATGCATTTAAATTAATAAATTTAATTAAATTAAATAATAAAAACAACTAAAAAACAAAATTAATAAAAACAAACCCTAACTCTAATCTCTTTCTCTCTCCCTCACTCTCAAATCTCACCTCACTCTCACCGCCTCTCTCTCCCTCTTTCTCTCTCTCTCTCCATCTTCTTTCATTCACAACTAAGATCCAACCCCATCTTCATCTTCAATTTTAAATCCAACACAATACAAAATCACAATCATCACCCAATCTCATCTTCATCATATCCACCAAAATAAAATAAAAAATAATTTTTTTTTGTGATTCAACTTCTGGGCTGTTCTTCATCTCCATCATAATTTTTTTTTAAATTGATGATGGTTGGATACTTGGATGGTATTTGATGGTTGTGGGATTTTTGTGGTTGTGGGATTTTTTATGGTATTTAATGAAAAATAAAAATAAATGCAAAGAAAAAAACAATTCGGGGTAGAAATACCCAGCTTTCCTTTTTTAAATTTTTTTGTTGTTGTTGAGTTTTTTGTGGTTTGAAAGAGAAAGAAGTGATGATGATAATGGATGGCGATGGCATAATTTTTTTAAAACAATTTATTTATTATCTCCATATTGTCAATTTAAGAAAAAAAATCCTTCTCTAGTGGGTTTGACTGATAATGATAATGATGAACTGGGGATGAATTTTTGTGTTTGATAATGATTTCTAAAAAAAAAATATTAGGGTTGATGATAATGATTTCTGGGTGGTTGTTGATTGTTGTTGATGATAATGATTTCTGGAAAAAAAAAGTTTGATTATGATAATGATTGTTGCGAGAGAGAGGAGAAATCGAAGCTTGAACGAATCAATCTGATTGGTAAATGATTTTGTTAAATGTCATGAAACGCTAAGGGCAAAATAGGAAAGTTGGGTAAAAATTCATTAAAAAACACTGTAGCGCATTTTCAAAAGCAGAAGCTGATTTCCAAAAGCATATATTTGAAGCTTCTCAAAAACTCAGCTGGGAGAAGCTAAAAGTGGCGAAACGCACTTCCCCATAATTTTACCAAACACCCTATCATTGGTCAGGAATCACTTTTGGCCCCAAAAATAGCTGGGAAAACAATGCCAAACTGAACCTCTCTCTCCCAACTTGGGAAAACTAAATCTACGTGTGTAGTGTAGAGTAAAGAGTGGTTTTTGGGGCACATAACCATGAATGGGGGCGGCACCTAGAACTGAGAGATAGACATTTGATAATTGCCCTAAAATTGAAGGGCATATGTCTTTTGTGTTTGGCAATGCTGCCACATGCAAGTCTTTGGTTGCGCCAGGTGCATGCCCCTAATATGGTATCTGGATGTTTATATATATATATATATATATATATATATAATATTAACATATATATATATATATATATATATATATATAGAGGACTAAATATTGATTCATATTCAAACTGTTTTTACCGACCTCATCAAACGAATATAGCCGTTGGGAATTGTTCTATTTTATATATTAAAGGAATGAATGAATTAAAAGTCAGAAGGGGGCTATGAGGTCACCCACATTCTAGCTGCTCAATCATTTTATAATTAACAACAATAACACTCTCTCATTAATGCCTTCTATTATTTGCATTATACCTTTTTTTTTTATTATTAAATTTATTTATAAACTACTCCATGTTCTCTACCATGTGATTACCAATTTAAATATTCTATGCATGGGATTCCATATATCCACTATACATTTCTTGAAATAACTCGTTGCTTGATTATTTGAGACTTTTAATTATCACTTACTAGAAATTTTCACATCTATTAAAATTATATACATGCATATAAATATTTTGAAGTTAGGGTTGTCTGGAAAAATTTTCGTCCGGGCTTACCCTCTGATCACTACATCCAAGGAAAACATCTTGAGCGCATTTACTATTTAGAATTTAGGAATCCTAATAGGCCAGAGAAAGAATTAACTTAACTCCCCCTCTCACATAAAGAAATCAAGTTTCTTTTTCTCACCAAGCTTGATTCTCTTTCATTTCATTCTTGATTAATAAACCTTTTTTAGATCAAAATATTTTATCCTGTGACCTAAATGACTTGTTTTATTTCTTAATCACAATAGTTGGTATTTGAACAACCGTTTCCGCTACCTAGGTATATATTTAAATTTTAAATTTGGGTTAAACTAAATCAACAAAATATGTAACTTCAATATTCATCCATTTATTTAGTTTAAATCTAAGAATTATCATCTACTCTTCTTTTCTACAATTGGATTAAGATGAATAGACATTGAAGTCATAATTTTAAGTTAATATTTTAAATTGATTTAGTCTAACACTTTAAATTTAGAAGTAGATATTAGAGAAGGACAAAATATATATATATATATATATATATATATATATATATATATTTTGTGTGGACTACTCACCATTATCACAACCCCACACATGACTATAACGACAAACATATCTTGAAAGAACAAAGAAATTCAAAAATTATCATTTTTTTAACTTTTGTTTTTTACATAACGAATTTAATTTTTGTTTAATATTTACTAGATGATAGTCGATCCCTAACGCCACTGTTGATCGAAAATTCACTATGAGTGATGAATTTCAATTAACACCCTTAGACCGCCACCTGGTAGGTCGCGGTCGGGAAGATATCTCTACCATGTGGTGATTAGGGATGGGCATGGTGCTTATTGGGGAGGGGGAGGGTCCCCCTACCCCCATCCCCATTTCTGAAACCTGCCCCCATCTGACAAGCATTTTGCTGTGGTATGGAATATCAAAACAAATTTATAAAATCTCAAGATGCACTCAAACAAGTATAAAACTAGTATGCGGAAAGTATGGGTATTGTTACACAGGGATCGATCAATAGCTATGACTAAATCCTACTTTAATGCTAACTACAAACAAGAATTAAATGAAATGATTGATGATTGGTGATTGGAGATTAACTAAATGCACTAAGATAGTAGGTGATAATAGATGATAAATGACTAAGGAAGTGATGGATTCATTAAGGCAAACTATGGGCAAGATGAACTCTCATTAATGATTATTAGTCAAATATAACCAAACTAGAGTGTATAGCTTGATTGTATATCACTTATGAGTTTCTAATCTAGAGTGTATAGTATTGGCCACCCATATATGATTGTTCATGAATGTACATCTACCAAAATAAGGGATTAATCTCATGTAAAGTCACTAATTCTAGAGTGTATAGAATTAATGTTTAATCTCTCACAAGCAACCAATCCTAGAGTGTATAGTATGATTACCCATTCAAGATTAGATAGAAATTGAGATTTAATAATCCGAATTACACTTGAGTAGTGTACTCTTATGCAATCCTTCAGTTCAATTAAGCTTTAGAGAATCAAATAGAGTGTATATCTAATTCTCTACTCAAATAATTCCTTAAACAGCTTGTTAAGAGAGGAGTGCACATTCAAAACAAATTATCTTTGAAATCAATTAGAACATTGAATGAAACATATTTGGTATATTGATATATATATATATATATATAGAGTTCATTACAATACCCACAATTTACATAAGAATCACATAAACCCCTTAGTGTGGATTAAGCTACTCATATCAAATGAAAATAAATGACCAAGATGAGAGAAATAGAAGGGACCCATGTAGAACCTGTTGGGGTTTTTACCCTAAAGCTTGTAATATGTAAATATAATTTGAACATAAATAAAAGAAGTAGTATATTCATTCATTTTGTGTCATACTTTATATAACATGTGCACTTAACATCCAAAATTGCCGAATGTAATTTCGAACTGAGTATATGAGTGTCATATAGATGGATTCAGTTTGAAACGAGCAATCTGAAGAGTCCGTAGATAGCAAATAAAGCTGGGTACTTTATTTGTGGTTAATCTACAGCTGCGGTCCATTTCGTAGTGTACGGTGATCCTATCATGGATCATTCATATGTAGATATGAGAATGGAGGAACCTTGTATGATGTGATCATATAGGACTGGGCCATGATCTATATGAATCTCTCACTAAGATCCGTTTAACGATGAGATTCATATATATCAACTAATGATGGCTATATGTGGGTGATCTTAATCCTGAGTGTCTTATCGACTCCTTTAGGTTAGATCGTGGTCTTTGATATACCATGGGTGAGGTCGGAGTTGCATTCCCGATCAATATACTCCGTATGTTGGGATCGCGGTTTGGCTTGTGGCTGGGAAGGTTTGTACACAATAGTGGAATCCACTCCTTCTTGTGAGAAGTAGATGGTAGTTCCCTTAAGGGTTGATTCGGGGCTTGAATAATATGAGCGCTCTCCTAATTCCGTAAGGAATGTAGGATTTATTGTTCATTAGAGAATCAATGGTACTTAATGGAAAGATATGATTAGAGGGGTATAATGGACATTATGACCCAGCTCTAATTATGAACTACTTGTGAAGGATTATACCATATGTAATAGCTATATCGATGGACACCGAGAGTTATTGGTTTGTGTAAAAACGTCTACAGTTGAGAGAGTGCAACTTCGGGTTTTTAGTGGAATAACACTGAAGTTAATAATCATGAAATATTAATTAAAGAGTTTAATTAATAATTTCTAAGGATTATTGGAGCTCAAAATACTGTGGGTCCATTAGGTCCCCTTGCTAGCCCGATCGATTTAGGTAACAAGGGTCACGGTTAATTAATTGGATTGTCCAATTTATTGTGTTACGAAAGTGACACGTATTTATTCGGGAATTAATTGAACAATGAGATTATTTAATTAATGAATAATGGTGATTAAATAAATTAAATAATAAGACTATTTAATTATGTTGTTAATCACTAAATGGATGGTGTTAGTTGATATTTGATTTTGAATAAAATAAGATAATATGATTATTTTATTTTATTAAATTAAATATTTGAAATTGAATTTAAAATGTTTGAATTCAAAAATAAATATTTAATTATTTTTAAAAGGATATGAGATATCGTTGTAAAGTTTTTTTTAAAAAAATCAAATACATTTTCGGTTGGTTTTTGGATATATATGAGATATATATTTTTAATTAAAAAGCATAACCGAATGACATATATAGAAAAGTAATCAGATTACTTGAAGAACCGAATGAGACAACATACAAAGAAAACAAACCAAACAAAAAGAAAAAAAGAGGTTAGGGTGCGGCGACAACAAGTGCTGCACTTCTAGGTTTTGTTTTTGTGTGTGTGTTCTTCTCTTCTTCTTCCATACAGGTCCTGAATATCGTAACGCGCCCACACGCTGTTACTAGTTTCGGGAGATAGCGAGGAAGATCACGTGGTTCAAATCAGGAGCAGTTCGTATCAAAGTGAAGGAGCCTCCTACGTAGGTATGAAAAAGTTTCTTCACTTTATTATTACATTTGATTATTACTGTACAAATGGGTTAGTTTAATGATTGCATAAAAAAAAATTTTAAACCCTTTCGCTGCGCAATCTGTAACCCTAGGTTCCAACAATTGGTATCAAAGCCAATTTTTGTACAGTATAATCGAATTCGATTACTCCTGATATGTATGAATGTGTAGGCACATATTTTTTTTTTGATGAGTGTATGATATTTTTTTTAATTAAATTGTTTAATTTAATAAAAAACATGGTTGATCGTAATTTTTTATGGTATTGTGGATTTAGAGTGTTTCTGGGTTTTATAATGTTGTTATATATATATATATTTTTTTATTTTTACTATTGTATTTTTTAAAAAAAAATGTAATCGCAAGACCTGGTAGTTCTACGTGACTGCGCGCACCTACACACGCAGCCTACCAGCGCGCAACCTACCAGCGAGCATGCAGACCAGCGCATGTCCCACGCAGCCTATCAGCGCGCAACCTACCAGCGAGCATGTAGACCAGCGCATGTCCCACGCAGCCTACCAGCGCGCAACCTACCAGCGAGCATGCAAGACCAGCGCATGTTTACTAGCGCTCAACGTGACTGCGAGCATCCAGACCAGCGATGCCTACCCACACATGCTACCAGCGCACATGACCTGAAGAGATTGGAAGTCTTGGAAATTACAAGAAGACCAAGGGATGCCTTGGGAATATTTTTTGTAATTAGATTCCAATTTTTAGGTTAAATAATCCACAACACTCGGTCAACTCATGTATGTTTTAATTATTTGATGATTAAGCATTGCCATGCATATACATGTCATTTAAATTAGTTGTGCCTACACATATATATATATATATATATATATATATATGTTGATATATCATACATGCATTATAGCCATCTATATTATGTGTTTAATTTTTTTTTAATTTGATTAAAATGGGTTATTCACATAATTGGCTATTTTTAATGGGATTAGTTTTTAGGAGTAAAAACTTGGTAAATCTCATTAATTACTAATCTTTTTATTAAAGAGTTTAAATACTTAGATTAGTAGGGTCCTTAATATATATATATTAGGCTTAATTTGATTAAGCTCCTAATAATAATTGGACCTAATAATGTGTTTAGTTTTAATAGTTAAAACTTGGTAAATACACATTTAATAATAATTCTAGTCTTAGTAAACAGTTTACATAGATTTGAATTATCACTAATGAACTAATTTTTTTTTAAGTGTTAAAAATCGATTTAGTTTATTAGTTATTGGAATAGGATTCTAATAATTTTTGATTAATGCACTTGACGCTTAGATTAAAATTAGCCATTTAATCTAGTTTAATCTAGGTGCATTAATATTAATAGAAAACCCTTAATATAAAATAGTGAGTGGGAGAGGGATATATGACATTATATCCCGCGGTCTCCATCATTAGTTCAACACCGTGAGATTCGAGTGGGGCCTCGTGACGGCTTTGTTTTCGTCCTCCCTAAGGAGGGTTTCCATAAGAATCAATACCAAGGTTGACTTCCTAACAGATAGGATTTCGGAGGGGATTTCGGGATTGACCGACCCTAAGGCGGCAATTCTCGAGTTAAGCTCTTGAGATCTGAAATGATGGGTTACACTCACAAGGTTTTAATTAAATTGGTTAATTAAAAACCTGACCTAATAAACGATGGTTGAATGATATTGGCATAAGAGTTATTCTGGTATATCTTTTGAATGAGAAGGTCTCAATCCAACATGCAAGAATTTGACCGACCCTAAGGCGGCACTTGCTTGTGGTATGTTGGATTGTCGTGGCATAGAAACATTGTTTTTAGGGTTGTTCTTATTCATTAAACATTTTCATGCATCATGTTTAATTTTATGCCGAACATTCGCACATGTTTAGAATGTATGACTGAATGAATCCTTTATTTATATTTTTTCAGCCATGTCATCTGCACTATTACAAATTCTCGCAAACGACAAATTAACTGGTGATAACTACACTAAGTGGAAACTTAATATTAATGCAATACTGGTCACCAAAGACCTCAAGTTTGTGCTTACGGAGGAATGTCCTCCAGTGCCTACTGCCAATGCCACACGAACTGTTCGTGAGGCATACCAGCGATGGGTCGCATCTGATAAGAAGGCCCAAACATATCTGTTAGCTTCTATGACAAACGTGCTTGTCACAAAACACGAAGGAATGACTACAGCATTCAAAATTATGGAGTCATTGCAAGCTATGTTCGGGCAGCCCTCCGAGCAAAAGCGACACAAAGCTGTTCGTTCCGCTATGCTCGCTCGCATGAAGGAAGGTACATCAGTTCGGGAACATGTCCTGAGCATGATGTCTACTTCAACACGGTAGAAGTCAATGGCGGGGCCATTGACGAACCTAGTCAAGTGAGCATCATACTGACGACTCTTCCGAGGAGTTTCGATCAGTTTAAGAACAACTACGGGATGAACAAGTTAAGGTTTAGTCTCACACAGTTGCTCAATGAGCTCTCTACTTTTGAGTCCTTGACCAAGGACAGCAAAAGTAAGACCGGTGAGGCAAATGTTGCCGAACCATCTTCCTCCAATAATAATAAGAGGAAGAGGTCTGCTGGGAAGGCGAAGGGTAAGCCCAAACCCAAGAAAGCCCAAAGCAAAAAGAAAGGCGCCTCCATCGACAAGAGCAAAGGAAAATGTTTCCATTGCGACAAGGTCGGACACTGGAAGAGGAATTGTCCTCAGTATCTAGAGGAGGTAGTCAAGAAGAAGAAAGCGAAAGGTAAATATGATTTACTTGTTCTTGAGTCATGTTTAGTTGAAGATGATTCTTCACCCTGGATAGTTGATTCAGGGGCCATTAACCATGTTTGTTCTTCTTTGCAGTGGACCGATTCTTGGACACAGCTTGAGGAGGGAGCCTTCTCGATACGAGTGGGGTCAGGGGATGTCATGTCGGCACGAGCAGTGGGCGTAATTAGATTGAGTTTTTGTAATAATAATTTTATTTTGTTGGACAATGTATTTTTTATTCCTGGATTTACACGGAATTTAATTTCCATTTCTAAGTTGTTAAAACAATTATATTCTGTTTCTTTTGATAATAAATCAGTTATTATTGCAAAGAATGGTCAGAATATTTGTTCAGGAATTAATGAAAACAATTTGTATGTGTTAAGATCGTTAATGCATACAACACTGCTCAACACCGAAATGTTTAAAGTTGAAAAACCAAAAACTAAACGACATAAGATTTCTCTAGAAAACGAAACGTATCTCTGGCATCTAAGGCTTGGATATATTAACCTTGACCGGATAAACATACTAGTAAAAAGCGGATCTTTAAATGAGTTAAAGGTTGGCACCTTACCTGTCTGTGAATCTTGTCTGGAAGGTAAGATGACTAAGAGACCTTTTACTGGTAAAGGGCTTAGAGCTAAACAACCACTAGAGCTTATACATTCAGACGTCTGTAGACCAATGAATGTTAAAGCAAGGGGTGGTTATGAGTATTATGTCACCTTTATAGATGACTACTCGAGATACGGATATGTCTACCTAATGCAACGGAAGTCGGAAACATTTGAAAAGTTCAAAGAATTCCGAGCTGAAGTTGAGAACTAGTTAGGAAAGACTGTCAAGTCTCTACGATCAGATCGTGGAGGTGAGTACCTTGACCAAGAGTTTGAAGACTTTATGGTCGAGTATGGGATAGTGTCCCAACTCACAGCTCCTGGTACACCTCAGCAGAATGGTGTCGCGGAGAGGAGAAATAGAACCCTAATGGAATTGGTGAGATCTATGATTAGTTTCTCATCATTACCAAATTCTTTTTGGGGATATGGGTTACAAACAGCGGCATACATTTTGAATGTAGTGCCATCCAAATCTGTTCCTGAAACTCCCCTAGAGTTGTGTAATGATCGTAAAGCTAGTTTATGACATTTTTCGCGTATGGGGGTGTCCAGCACACATGCTGAAGAACAGAACTGGAAAGCTAGATCCCAAGTCTGTGGTCTGCTTGTTTGTAGTATACTCCAAGGAGACCAGAGGTGGATACTTCTATAGTCCTGAAGATAACAAAGTATTTGTATCGACAAATGCAACGTTTCTTGAGGATAACTATATAAGTGATCATAAACCTCGTTCTAAAATTGTATTAAATGAGTTGGAGCCTAGTGAGACCAGTACTCAGTCAACTAGAGTTGTTAATCCATTAACATCTGAAAGTCAGATAATTCCTAGTCAGGATACACTACCACCTAGACGTAGTGAGAGGGTTGTGAGACAGCCTGAACGCTATTTGGGTGTAAGTGAGGGACAAGATCTTGTCTCTGCTGATAGTGTGGATGATCCATTGACATTTAAGAATGCAATGGAATATCCTGATAAAGAGGAATGGCATAAAGCCATGAATCTCGAGATGGAGTCTATGTACTCTAACTCAGTCTGGGAACTTGTAGACTTACCGAATGGGGTAAAACCCATAGGATGTAAGTGGATCTACAAGAGGTAGAGAGGAGTAGACAGGAAGGTAGAGACCTTCAAGGCAAGGCTAGTGGCCAAGGGTTATACCCAGAAAGAGGGGGTCGATTATGAAGAGACCTTCTCGCCAGTAGCTATGTTTAAGTCTATTCAGATTCTCTTATCCATTGCTGCCTATTCAGATTATGAAATTTAGCAAATGGACGTCAAGACTGCATTCTTGAATGGCAATCTTAATGAAAGCATATACATGATGCAACCAGAGGGATTTGTGTCTCCAGATCAAGAGAAAAAGGTTTGCAAGTTGCAAAGGTCCATTTATAGACTTAAGCAAGCATCTAGATCTTGGAACATAAGGTTTGATGATGTGATCAAAACCTATGGCTTCGAGCAAAACGTTGATGAGCCTTGTGTCTACAAGCGCATCATTAACAAGAAAGTAGTTTTCTTGGTCCTATACGTAGATGACATCCTACTTATTGGGAATGATGTAGGAGTGTTGTCTGATGTAAAGGGCTGGCTGGCTAGCCAATTCCAAATGAAAGATTTAGGGAGAAGCGAGTTATGTTCTAGGGATCCAACTTATAAGGGATCGTAAGAACAAACTCATAGCATTGTCTCAGGCATCATATATCGACAAGATTCTTATGCAATTTTCGATACAGAACTCCAAGAAAGGTAATTTACCTTCTAGACATGGGGTTCACTTGTCTAAGGAACAGTGTCCTAAGACACCTCAAGAAGTTGAGGATATGAGACATGTGCCATATGCATCAGCAGTAGGTAGTCTCATGTATGCTATGTTATGCACGAGACCGGACATCTGCTATACAGTGGGAGTAGTCAGCAGGTACCAGTCCAACCTAGGATTAGATCATTGGGTTGCTGTCAAGACTATTCTCAAGTATCTTCGGAGAACGAGAAACTATATGCTAGTGTATTCCGGACAGGATTTGATCCCGTTAGGATACACAGATTCTGATTTTCAATCAGACAGGGATTCTAGAAAATCCACGTCTGGATCAGTATTCACCCTAGGTGGTGGAGCCATTGTGTGGAGAAGTATAAAGCAATCTTGCATTGCCAACTCCACCATGGAAGCCACATATATAGCCGCTTGTGAAGCTGCTAAAGAGGCTGTTTGGCTCCGTAAGTTCTTGAGTGATCTAGAAGTTGTTCTAGATATGGATAAGCCCATCACACTTTATTGTGATAACAGTGGTGCTGTGGCTAATTCCAAAGAACCAAGAAACCATAAGAGAGGGAAGCATATAGAGAGAAAGTATCATCTTATTAGAGAGATAGTGCAGAGAGGAGATGTGATCGTCACCAAGATAGCCTCACAAGACAATCATGCTGATCCATTTACGAAGACCTTACTGGCTAAAGTGTTTGAAGGTCACCTAGAAGGTCTAGGGTTACGAGACATGACTCACATGTTTTAGTGCAAGTGGGAAATTGTTGGGGTTTTTGCCCTAAAGCTTGTAATATGTAAATATAATTTGAACGTAAATATAATTTGAACATAAATAAAAGAAGTAGTATATTCATTCATTTTGTGTCATACTTTATATAACATGTGCACTTAACATCCAAAATTGCCGGATGTAATTTCGAACTGAGTATATGAGTGTCATATATAGATGGATTCAGTTTGAAACGAGCAATCTAAAGAGTCCGTAGATAGCAAATAAAGCTGGGTACTTTATTTGTGGTTAATCTACAGCTGCGGTCCATTTCGTAGTGTACGGTGATCCTATCCTGGATCATTCATATGTAGATATGAGAATAGAGGCACCTTGTATGATGTGATCATATAGGACTGGGCCATGATCTATATGAATCTCTCACTAAGATCCGTTTAACGATGAGATTCATATATATCAACTAATGATGGCTATATGTGGGTGATCTTAATCCTGAGTGTCTTATCGACTCCTTCAGGTTAGATCGTGGTCTTTGATATACCATGGGTCAGGTCATAGTTGCATTCCCGATCAATATACTCCGTATGTTGGGATCGCGGTTTGGCTTGTGGCTGGGAAGGTTTGTACACAATAGTGGAATCCACTCCTTCTTGTGAGAAGTTGATGGTAGTTCCCTTAAGGGTTGATTCGGGGCTTGAACAATATGAGCGCTCTCCTAATTCCGTAAGGAATGTAGGATTTATTTTTCATTAGAGAATCAATGGTACTTAATGGAAAGATATGATTAGAGGGGTATAACGGACATTATGACCCAGCTCTAATTATGAACTACTTGTGGAGGATTATACCATATGTAATAGCTATATCGATGGACACCGAGAGTTATTGGTTTGTGTAAAAACGTCTACAGTTGAGAGAGTGCAACTTCGGGTTTTTAGTGGAATAACACCGAAGTTAATAATCATGAAATATTAATTAAAGAGTTTAATTAATAATTTCTAAGGATTATTGGAGCTCAAAATAATGTGGGTCCATTAGGTCCCCTTGCTAGCCCGATCGATTTAGATAACAAGGGTCACGGTTAATTAATTGGATTGTCCAATTTATTGTGTTACGAAAGGGACACGTATTTATTCGGGAATTAATTGAATAATGAGATTATTTAATTAATGAATAATGGTGATTAAATAAATTAAATAATAAGTTTATTTAATTATGTTGTAAATCACTAAATGGAGGGTGTTAGTTGATATTTGATTTTGAATAAAATAAGATAATATGATTATTTTATTTTATTAAATTAAATATTTGAAATTGAATTTAAAATGTTTGAATTCAAAAATAAATATTTAATTATTTTTAAAAGGATATGAGATATCTTTGTAAAGTTTTAAAAAAAATCAAATACATTTTCGGTTGGTTTTTGGATATATATGAGATATATATTTTTAATTAAAAAGCATAACCGAATGACATATATAGAAAAGTAATCAGATTACTTGAAGAACCGAATGAGACAACATACAAAGAAAACAAACCAAACAAAAAGAAAAAAAAAGGTTAGGGTGCGGCGACAACAAGTGCTGCACTTCCAGGTTTTGTTTTTGTGTGTGTGTTCTTCTCTTCTTCCTCCATACATGTCCTGAATATCGTGACGCGTCCACACGCTGTTACTAGTTCCTCCATACGCTGTTACTAGTTTCTTCACTTTATTATTGCATTTGATTATTACTGTACAAATGGGTTAGTTTAATGATTGCATAAAAAAAATTTTAAACCCTTCCGTTCCGCAATCTGTAACCCTAGGTTCCAACAGAACCTTCTTCCTTCAAGTTCAAATCCACCTCCAATGTCCTTTTTGAGTAGCAATTGATGAAGATAATGATGGGTTTTTGTATGATTTGGGAGAGAATGGATTTTGAGATTTTGAGAGAGCAAATATGAATGGAATGCGTGTATGGTCCTCCTTTGAAAAATCAGATGTGGTTCCTTATATACCCTCTCCAAAAATAGGTCATAATGCTGATGTGGCTCTAACTGATGCTCGTATAGCACGGGTATAGCACGGGTAAGGTACCTGTGTAGTTACCCGTGCAATCTTCATTTTCCTTCCTGATTTGTGCAATGTGCACGGGTTGTGCACGAGTAAGTGACCCGTGCAGTTGGTTCTTGTCCGAGGCTCTGCTCCCTGGTCTGGTGGATTGCACGGGTAGTGCACTGGTAATACCCTTGCAGTTACCCGTGCGCTGAGGTCTGCTCCAATTTCATCTTCTGGTGCATGGGTCGATGCACGGGTAGTGCAAGGGTTGATGCACGGGTAGTGCACGAGTGTGCTACCCCTGCAGTTTGTCCTACTTCACCACATTTTTCTACTATTTGTCCTTTTTGTCCCTCTTCATGCATTTTCACATAATACCTGCAATAAAAACTAAAAAAGCCATAAATACACATAAAAATTCCAAAGAACGAGACAAAGAGAAAGGATATGAAGGCCAAAATGTATAACATTTTTGGCTAGATCAAATACCCCCAAACCAACCATTTGCTCGTCCTCGAGCAAACTCAAAACAAAACAAAGACACAAACACTTGACACACAAACATGACTCGATCTAAAAATTCCTAGACTCAAACAAATACGCTGCAAGTCAACTAACTGAGAGATAAGCAAGAGATAACGGGAGTGAGGAATAGGCTAATGCAAAATGTTCTAAATAACTCCATGGCACCCCAAGGGAAACTCGCACAACACGAATCCCACACTTAAAGAGTCCTCGCCTTGGAAACTACTCACTCTCACACCTCGAGCATAATTTGCTTCAAAACTAGGTTCTTACATGGGACCTCTCTTATTTTTTCTCTCAGAACCTAGGTTCAAACTCATGCATTATGTATGCAAAAGAGTTTATGTAATGGAATCAAAGTAGTTGCATACATTTTATACAAAATAAACGTTGTTCTTAGTGAAACATTCTCATGAAAGAATCAAGTGTCATGAACATGGAAAGAGCACGCATCGACTAATATTACCAAGTTAGATTTCCCCTAAGATCAACTAGGACTTTTCCATTTGGTTGTAATGGGGCCTTGGGGTTTAATGTGGTGACAAAGAAAATAGGAAAAATTTTGGTTCAACGATCACCAATCATGTTTACACA
Organism: Dipteronia sinensis; assembly: GCA_033220585.1. Lineage (NCBI taxonomy): Eukaryota > Viridiplantae > Streptophyta > Magnoliopsida > Sapindales > Sapindaceae > Dipteronia > Dipteronia sinensis. The sequence continues at coordinate 26,050,457 of CM065643.1, read as the reverse complement.
TATTCACACACCCCATACCAAGCTGCACTTAACATTTACACACTTGGTGTTTAGGCATTTAATTAAACACATTTGTGCTACATATTGTACTCAATTTTGAGTCTTACATTTAATTACAAGGCTCTTTTATTTTTTATTTTTTTATTTGCCTTTGCACATATACATTTGACAATTTGGTTCTAGGTGCAATTTTAGCACTTTTATATGTTGAGCCATTTCCTATACATTTACATAGTTGCCTAAATACATGCTATTTCAACATTAGAGCTTACACTTTCATACACCACACACACACAACACTTACACACCTTACATGATTGGCAATTTAAGGGTTGGTTTGTGTTTGGTCTATGGCTATATGGTTTAGTGTGGTTCCAAATCAAAGGAAAGTGTATGGCCTCAAAATTGGCTTGGGAGCACACACATTATTGACTGGGAAATATTTGGCATTTTAAGTGGCTAACAACACACATTACCTAATATCACCTCAAAGAATCCATCTACCAAGGGAATAAAAGTTTCAGTCAAGCAGTCCACTTTAATGACGCATGTTCTATGACGCATGATGATTTTGGTGTTATTAGACTATGCATGGTGTTTGAAAAGTGTTTAAAGATTTGAAAAACATTTTTCCTCGAATTGCACACTTTTGGCTTGTGTTTGTGAAATTCTTAAGGGATGTCTCCACTATTAGAACAGGGCGCTCGAGCACCGAGTCCCCTCAACTTAGACACCAAAAGATGGGACTAACCCATGCAGTGCAAGTGAGTCCCCTAAAGTGACTAAGAGCTATGAACAAGGTCACAAAGCATACACAAATTCGCCAAAAACACTTTGCTCAAGATTGTCTCATAAGGCTAATTGAAGCTCAAACTTTTTGGCTAGATAGCAAATTTGAAAAATTGACACAAAAAATTACTCAAAAACAAAAAGACGACTCGAAAAAGCGTGTACACCCCAAACCAAAACCCAACATTGTCCTCAATGTTGAAGACAAGAGAGTCCGACCTAACGGCGCGCACCTAACTAGACACCACACACAACAAACCTAGGTACTAATCATGCACAATCAATACCCACAAAATAAAAGACTCAAAAATGGCTCACAATAAAATAAGGCATTTAAGTAAACATGGCAATTAACCTCAAATTCAACCACATCAAGCATTTATTCACCAAATTATCGGAATGTAGGGCATAACCCCTAAACCGATTCCTACTATATGCTCTTTCTTATACAGGTATATGCATGAATTCAAAAACCCCCAAACCGAGTTGGGCTATGTAAAATTAAAACCTGTATATCCACAAGAGCCTTCGGCCCATCCAATCAAGAATGAATAAATCAATAAATTCATCATTTGGGATTCAAAATTGTATCACCAATCATAAACATATTCTCTCATTCACATTTATCCACACATTCAACCCAAATTTGATATTTTCCCACGATATTCACTTTCATCAAATATCCACACTTGTCTATAAACAAAAATAGAAAAAATTAAATGCAAGAGTTTGAGTTGAAAAAGATTAAACCAATGTGGTAGCATTGTTGTAGACTCAAAATGGGTAGGTTCTCGCTCGTTTTATGAGCACTCTTGGCTTGCTTGTCCCTCAAAGACTTGCAAGTGGCAGGTGTGTTGAATACAAGAGATAAAGAACCTAACAATAAGCACCATTTCTAACCACAAAAGTTAACAATTACAGAAATTATCTCAAACCAAATATCTCTCAAACGAAATAGCATCCGTAAATATCCAAAAACTAAATTATCCTAGAGTTTAAACAAGCTAAACAAATAAAAAGTGCAATGAAAGTATAGACAGGAAATTGATAAACCTCACTGGATTGCCTCCCATAAACGTCTTAGTTACCATCTTGGCAAGACGTTGTTGGGTGTTCTAATCATCACTTATGATTAAGGATCCAACTCCTTCCAATTTGGCCTCAACATCCATGTAAAGCTTCAATCTTTGCCCATTCACCTTAAATGTTCGGTCATCCTTCAAGTTTTTTAGTTCCACCACTCCATTTGGCAAGAAGTCAGCTACTCGATGTGGTCCCGACCATCTAGACTTGAGCTTCCCTGGGAAGAGCCTTATGCGAGATTCATAAAGTAACACAAGCATACCCGGGTGGAAATCTGTTCTCATTAAATTCTTGTCATGAATTATCTTCGTTTTTTCCTTGTAAATTCGTGCACTTTCATAAGCTTGCAATCTAAACTCCTCTAGTTCATTCAATTATAGGTTTCTCTCTTCACCCACTTTGTCATATTACCAATTCAAACTCTTGATTGTCCCACCATGCACGATACTCCAATTCCACCGGAAGGTGACATGCCTTCCCATACACCAATCTTTAGGGGCTCATTCTGATGGGAGTCTTGTAGGCTGTCTGATACGCCCATATAGCGTCATTCAATCTTGCTGCCCAATCTTTCCGTGTGGACTTAACTGTTTTCTCCAAAATCTGCTTGATGTGCCTATTGCTTATTTTGACTAGCCCAAATTTTTGCGGGTGGTATGGAGTCCTACCTTGTGACGGACTCCATATTTCTTCATCAAGTTTCCAAAGATCTTGCTGTAAAAATGACTCCCTCTGTCACTGATTATCACTCTTAAAGTTTCGAATCTGGCTAGAATGTTTTCTTTCACAAATTTAACCACCACCTTACTATCATTGTCCTCGTGGCAACTGCTTCAACCCATTTCAAAACATAACCCGCTCCTACTAGGATATAGCTATTTCCTTCTAATGGGGGAAAGGGTATCATGAAATCAATTCCCTATATGTATAAAACTTCTACCACTAAGATTCCTAACTGAGGCATCTCATTTCTTTTCCCAATATTCCCTGTGCGCTGGCACCTATCACATGCTGCACAAAATTTGAGAGCATCTCTAAACAGGGACTCCTAATACAATCCTGACTAAATTACCTTAATTGCGGTCTTCCTAGCCCTAAAATGACCCCCGCACTGTAGCTCATGGCAAAATCTGAGGATATTCCCCTATTTTGATTCCAGCACACACCTTCATATTACCTGATCAGGACCATGTTTAAACAGATATGGTTCATCCCAGAAAAATTGCTTAGCCCTTGCTATGAACAGCTTCTTCCTCTATGAGTCCAACTCTGGTGGAAGAACTCTGTGGGTCAAGTAGTTAGCCAAATCAGCTTACCAAGGCTCTACACCGTGTACTACCCACAACTACTTATCTTGGAAATTTTCTTTCAATGGAATCTCCTCCTCTCCCGATGGGCATTCACGAACCAGCCTACTAAGATGGTCTGCTACCACATTCTCACACCCCTTCTTATCCCTGATCTCTAAATTAAATTTCTGAAGTACCAAGACCCATTTGATCAACCTAGGTTTAGCATCCTTTTTTCTGCAACAAATATCAAAGAGCTGAGTGATCCGAATGCACCACCACCTTGGTCCCCACCAAATATTACCTGAATGTTTCAAGTGCGAACACTACCGCAAGCAATTAATTCTCCATTATAGAGTAATTCAGATGTGCATCATTCAGAGTCCTTGATGCATAGTATATCACCTGAGGGACTTTGTCAACTCTCTGTCCCAAAACAGCGCCTATAGCATAATCTGAGGTGTCGCACATTAGCTCAAATGGTAATTCCTAATTTGGTGGTGCCATCACTGGGTTGATGTTAAGGCCAACTTCAAGGACTCAAATGCTTCTAAGCACTTATCATCAAATTCAAAATCCTTATCTTTCTGGAGAAGCTCACACAATGGTCTAGAGATTTCAGAGAAGTCTTTGATAAATCTCCTGTAGAAACCTGTGTGACCCAAAAAATGTTGGAACCCCGTTCACTAGTAGCACAGCGGAAATAGGTTTTAAAATTTTTTATACAAATCATAAACGATCTGGGACCAGTGAACTTAGTATCGCAATTCTTTTTCCGGAACTAATACATACAATATGTAAACACAGGAAATTGTAATCAATATACTAAAAGAAAATTTAGAACCTTACCAATGTTTGGAGGCTCCTTCACTTTACGATATGCTCTTAGTCTGTATCCTGATCTTCCTCGCTATATCCCGAGACTAGTAACTGCGTGTGGGCGCGTCACGTACTCAGGAACTTAGGAGGATGTAGAGAGAATGAAGAAGAAACAATTTCTTCCAAGAGAATACCAAACCTCGAACAATTCTAGTTATTAAAAATATATATATATATATATGTATATATATATATATATATATTTTCAATTCGTGCTGCACCACAAACCAAAATTTTCTCTTATTGATTTTCTAGTGCACGCACACCTGTGCGTTTTTGGTTTTTTTTTTTTTTCAAAAAAATTCACCCATAAAAAAGTTCTCTTTTGAATTATTCTCTGGTTCACGCACACTTTGTTTGTATCATATACAAACACTTATATATTTTACTTGTGTGCTAGTCTTATCTTTGTTATCAATATATATCATATATATATATATATATTTCATTATAACTAAAACTCTTTAATTGATATCTTTTCAATTTTAAAACTAAATCTTTTAAAATAATATCTCATATCTTTTAAAAGATAATTAAATATTTATTTTGAATTTAAACATTTTAAATTCAATTTCAAATATTTAATTTAATAAAATAATCATATTATCTTATTCTATTTAAAATCGAATATCAACTAACACCCTCCATTTAGTGATTAATAACATAATTAAATAAACTTATTATTTAATTTATTTAATCACCATTATTCATTAATTAAATAATCTCATTATTCAATTAATTCCCGAATAAATACATGTCACTTTCGTAACACAATTAATTGGACAATCCAATTAATTAATCGTGACCCTTGTTACCTAAATCGATCGGGCTAGCAAGGGGACCTAATGGACCCACAGTATTTTGAGCTCCAATAATCCTCGGAATCATTAATTAAACTCTTTGATTAATATTCCTTGATTATTAACTCCGGTGTTATTCCACTAAAAACCTGAAGCTGCACTCTCTCAACTGCAGACACTTTTACACAGACCGATACAACTCGGTGTCCATCGATATAGCTATTACACATGGTGTGATCCTCCACAGTAGTTCATAATTAGATCTGTGTCATAGTGTCCGTTAAACCCCCCTAATTACATATATCCTTTAAGTACCGTTGATTCTCTAATGAACAATAAATTATATTTCCTCACGGAATTAGGAGAGCGCTCATATTATCCAAGCCCCGAATCAACCCTTAAGGGAACTACCATCTACTTCTCACAAGATGGAGTGGATTCCACTATTGTGTACATACCTTCCCAGCCACAAGTCAAACCGCAATCCCAACATATTGATCAGGAATAGCATCTGACCTCACCCATGGTATATCAAAGACCACGATCTAACTTGAAGGAGTCGATAAGACACTCAGGATTAAGATCACCCACATATAGCCATCATTAGTTGATATTTATGAATCTCATCAGTAAACGGATCTTGGCGAGAGATTCATATAGATCATGGCCCAGTCCTATACGATCACATCATACAAGGTGCCTCCATTCCCATTTCTCATATGAATGATTCAAGATAGAACCACCGTATATCACAGAATGGACCGCAGCTATAGATTAACCACAAATAAAGTACCCAGTTTTGTTTGCTATCTATGGACTCTTTAGATTGCACATCTCTTACTGTACCTATCCGCATATGACACTCATATACACAGTTCGAGATTACATCTGGCAATCTATGATGTTAATATATGCACAAGTTATAAAATAAACAACACAACAAGAATGAATTGAACTTTTCTTTTTATTTATTTCATAAATCCATTTACAAATTACATCTTTAGGGCATAAACCCCAATAAAAAAGACCTGATGACTTTAACAGATTGCGGTGAAGGTAGACTCTTGATCACTTCAACCTTTTCCCGGTCTGCCTCAATCCCTCTACTAGAGATGACATGCCCCAAAACAATCCTTTTCTGCACCATGAAATGACATTTTCCCAATTTAAAACCAAACTATTTTCGTTCCATCTTTTTAAAACTGAAGCCATGTTATCAAGGCATCTACTGAACGAATCCCCAAAGACTAAGAAGTCATCCATAAAGACCTCTATGATCTCCCATATCATGTCTGAAAAAATATAAATCACACACCTCTGGAAGGTCCCTAGAGCATTACAAAGTCCGAAGGGCATCCTGCTATAGGCATAAGTGCCGAATGGACATGTAAATGTCGTCTTCTCTTGATCCTATGGAGCTATTGCTATCTGGTTATACCCTGAGTACCCATCCAGGAAGCAATAAAAACTGTGTCCGGCCAACTGTTCGAACATCTGATCGATGAAGGGTAATGTGAAGTGGTCCTTTTTAGTTGCTCTGTTCAGTTTTCTATAATCTATGTATACATACCACCCTGTCTGCAACCTCTGAGCCACTAACTTTTTCTTTTCATTCTCCTTCACTGTAATTCCCGATTTCTTCGGCACAACATGAATTGGGTTGACACGTCGACTATCTGATATTGGGTATATGATTCTGGCATTCCATAGCTTCATGATCTCCTTCTTGACAACCTCCTGTATGATAGGGTTGAGTCTTCTCTGAGCCTCCTTAGTTGGTTTAGTGTCTTCTTCCAACAGAATTCTGTTCATGCAAACAGTAGGGCTAATTCCCTTGATATCTTCTATAGATTATGCTATTGCCTCCCTGTGCTCTCTTAACACCTCAAGTAACCTTCTTCTTAAGCTTCATCTAATCCTACAAAAATGATCACTGGATTTCTCTTTCCTTTATCAAGATAAACATACTTCAACTCAGAGGGGAGTAGTTTGAGTTCTAGTTCGTGGGACTTTTCTCCCTATGCCTCTGTATCATCTTTCATCAACCTGCTCAAACTATTACCAATATCTTCTATCACTTATTCTGGGCCTTCATCATCGCTCTTTATGGTCATCTCTTCAAGGCTCTCAGTTCTTCCGAACCTTTCTTCAACTGTCTCATCCAAATCATCTTCAAGCATATTCACCTTGTGGCAATCATCTGATCCAACTGGGCAAGTCATACAATCAAAAATGTTGAACTCCACTATTTCATCCAAAACTTTCATGGTGAGCATGCCCTCGTGCATATCTATCACAACCCTAGCTGTAGCCATGAATGGGCACCCAAGTAGAAGCTTCACATCATTTTCATCTCTCCACTCATCCATGTCAATAACTACAAAATCTGTCGGAATTATTAATTTTTGAACTTGTATCAGAACATCTTCCACTATACCTTTAGGACTTCTTGAGGATGAATCTGCAAGGACAAGTGACATGGTGGTGGGCATAAGGTCCATGAGGCCTAACTTCTGGTAGACATAAAATGGCATGATATTGATACTTGCCTCGGAATCTAACATTGCTCTCTCATGGTTATCCCCTCCTATGTTAATATTAATGATCACACTTCCCGAATCCTTCATTTTCTGAGGCAAGTCCTTTGAATCATTGCGCTCACATTCTTGTTCAACTGTTCTTGTTACTTTAGCCTAAACCTCTCCTTATCTTTGCTCAGCTCTTTGAAGAACTTCCCATAGGCCGACATCATTTGGATCGCTTCCAATAAAGGCAAGTTGATATTTACCCTTGATAAACTATCATAGATGTCTTGGAAAGATTTCTCCATCTTGGAGTTCTTTAACCTCCTAGGAAAGGGTAAAGGTGGATTGTAAGGGTGAGGTGGCTTGTGAATTTGTTTCCTTGATTTTGAATAGCTTCATTCTTATCTTCTTTTTCTTCTCCTTTTTCAACCTCGCCTTCCTCTTGTGTCTTTTCTCCTTCTTCTGTAGTACTCTATTCGTTTCCATCCCCCAGTATATGCCCACTTCTCAGGACTGCATTTGCTTGTTCTGGTTGGCTTGGAAATCTGCCTCTCTTTTTTTCTGATAACATCTCAGCTAGCTGTCCAATCTGTCCCTCGAGTCTGTGTATGGCAGCATCAATCTCAGTTGATCTTCTATCATTTGCCTGTATGTAATCTTCCAAGATTCATCTTGTTGTTTGCTATGAAACTATGAAATCCTGTGTCCTTTGCTTAGTTGTCTGCATGAGATCTCTCAGTTCCTTGTCCAGTGACTTATCATCGAGTTCACCAATGTCATAACATTCTACATGTTCCTGTTGTGATGCTTGTAGGGCCTGTAAAGTCCTCTGTTGTGACAACACTATATCTTTTTTTGATCTGAACACTTTTTCTCATAAAACCCCTCATGTCTTCTTCTAGGGTTAGAGCTCTATCCTCATAATGCTCTAGCTGAAACCCTTGACAATACTCTCAATCTCGAAAACCTAGGTCCCTATAAGATCAAAAACTCGGTTCTGAATAATAGTCCATGTATCCTGCAACAAAAATGCACAACACTACACAACGCAATCACACGGAACTAACACAACCAAAAATGTGGCCAATCTTGAAAAAAATAAAGAAAGGGTCAAACACAATCGAAATAAAAGAGACTGAAACGATAAATCACTAACCTAAAACTAAACCTAATAACAACTATGTACGCCGATCCATGGCAGCGGTGCCATTTTTGACAAGCATTTTGCCGTGATATGCAATATCAAAACAAATTTATAAAATCCCAAGATGCACTCAATCAAGTATAAAACTAGTATGCGGCAAGTATGGGTATCGTTACACAAGGATCGAGCGATAGCTATGACTAAATCATACTTTAATGCTAACAAGAATTAAATGAAATGATTGATGATTGGTGATTGGAGATTAACTAAAATGCAAGATAAATATAAACTAACTAAATGCACTAAGATAGTAGGTGATAATAGATGATAAATGACTAAGGAATTGATGGATTCATTGAGGCAAACTATGGGCAAGATGAACTCTAATTAATAAACATTAGTAAAATATAACCAAACTAGAGTGTATAGCTTGATTGTATATCACTTATGAGTTTCCAATCTAGAGTGTATAGTATTGGTCACCCATAAATGATTGTTCATGAATGTGCATCTACCAAAATAAGGGATTAATCTTATGTAAAGTCACTAATTCTAGAGTGTATAGAATTAATGCTTAATCTCTCACAAGCAACCAATCGTAGAGTGTATAGTATGATTACCCATTCAAGATTAGATAGAAATTGAGATTTAATAATCCGGATTACACTTGAGGAGTGTACTCTTGTGTAATCCTTCCATTTAATTAAGCTTTAGAGAATCAAATAGAGTGTATATCTAATTCTCTACTCAAATAATTCCTTAAACAAATTGTTAAGAGATTAGTGTACAATCAAAACAAATTATTTTTGAAATCAATTAGAACATTGAATGAAACATATTTGGTAGATTGATATATATATATATATAGAGAGAGAGTTCATTACAATACCCACAATTTACATAAGAATCACATTAACCCCTTAGTGGGGATTTATCTACTGATATCAAATGAAAATAAATGACAAAGAGGAAAGAAATAGAAGGGATCCATGTAGAACCTTCTTCCTTCAAGCTCAAATCCACCTCCAATGTCCTTTTTGAGTAGCAATTGATGAAGATAATGATGGGTTTTTGGATTATTTGGGAGAGAATGGATTTTGAGATTTAAAGAGAGAAAATATGAATGGAATGGGTGTATGGTCCTCCTTTGACAAATCAAATGTGGTTCCTTATATACCCTCTCCAAAAATAGGTCAAAATACTGATGTGGTTCTAACTGATGCTCGTATAGCACGGGTATAGCATGGGTAAGGTACCCGTGTAGTTATCTGTGCAATCTTCATTTTCCTTCCTGATTTGTGTAATGTGCACGGGTAAGTGACTCATGCAGTACTCGTGCAGTTGGTTCTTGCCCGAGGCTCTGCTCCCTGATCTGGTGGATTGCACGGGTAATACCCATGCATTGAGGTCTGGTCTAATTTCATCTTCCGGTGCAAAGGTTAATGCACGGGTAGTGCACGAGTGTGCTACCCGTGCAGTTTGGCCTACTTCACCACATTTTTGCACCATTTGTCCTTTTTGTCCCTCTTCATGCATTTTCACCTAATACCTGCTATAACAACCAAAATAACCATAAATACATATAAAATTACCCAAGAATGAGACAAAGAGAAAGGATATGAGGGCCAAAATGTATAACATTTTTGGCTCGGTCACCATCCCTGCCCCCAAACCCCATTTGGGTGAAGTCGGGATGGGGGTGTTTAGGGGGAGGTTCCCCTGCCCCCACCCCCATCCCCATCCCCCATTTCCCTATTTGCTACATTTCTAATCCTAATATTTTTCAATCCGAAATTCGACATTTATAATTCTGGATTCGAAATCCGATCATTCCAATCATTCCAATCCTACCATTTCCACCTTGTTTCAATATCCAATCCATATAATTGTCCAAAATTAATAGAAATAACTATAGTAATTTAATATTACACATAAAAGTCTAAAACAATTCATAAAAACACTAAGTACATTCAACTGTCAAGTAGTCAATTAGTGATGGAACAAAGAATAATAAAGTTAAAGTTACTTTAAAAAAAAAAATAATATTAAATATATATATATATATATATATATTATATACATATGGGGAAATGGGGGGAATGGGGGAATGGGCCCCACCCCCATTTGAAGAAATGGGGAAATTGGGAAATGGGTAGGTTCCCCCACCCCTATCCCCATTTAGGTTTTGGGGGCAAATATTGCCAGCACCCCTAGCCCTAAACCCCATTTGGGGCAACATTTACCCCCAAATATGGGTGGGGTGGGGGCAAATGGGGATGGGGCCCCATGGGGGAAATGCACATCCCTAGAGGTGATGTAGATGGAATGGATGTAATAAAGAAGAAAGGAGAATAACATTATGTATATATGAATAAAAGAGGCGATATTTTATTGATCATTGGACTTGTAACAGTGGTGGTAAACTTTAGGATCACAATGCAATTGCTCATATTTCTCTATTTTACACATAATGGCGATGGTGAAATATTTCATGTCGATAAGTGGACAATGGTGGTCTGAAACCTCTCACTATTTTCAAAAAACTAAAGAAAAGCTTCTCAAGATCTCCCTTCTCTCTTCGTCTTTCACGGCCGCATTTATGGACCCTTTTTGTTCTTGAGAATCTAGTCCTTTTATTGAGAATTATTTGGAGTCCTTTTTTAGGCGTTGAAAGATTTTAAGTGAGGCTAAAGACGCGTGATTTGATCCCTCTACTTACTGTAGCATTTACAGTACTTTAAGTGAGACTAAAGGCACGTGATTTGATCCCTCTGATTCGGTTGACCGTTTGATCTCATTTATGGCGCTTTACATGGTGAAGAAATCAACTCTTCCCTCATACGTTGTTTGGAGGAGAATACTGACTCTGTGTCCCGATGGCGTGGTACACTGGTGTACCGATCTGCTCTCGCTGGCGTGGCGCTAGTTTTGTACCTTGCTGGCGTGGCACTTGTTCTACTCTGTATCTCGATGGCATGGTACACTGATGTACCGGTCTTCTCTTGCTGGTGTGGCACTTGTTCTAGCATGCTAGTATCTTCACGGCAATATTCTTCTTGCTTGGCAGGTAGAATGCCTATCTTGGTTGATTCTGGGCTGATGTCGAGGTACTTGGATACAGGGTAGATGTCGTAGTACCTAGGTGACAGGTAAAAGGTACTGGGTATATGCAGGTACTAGGTACGTGGTATCGCGGTACCAGCTTCACTTCACTTGGTATCAGAAGTAGTGGCATAACATGGTACCTGTTCTTCTTGAGTCGTAGTTCTGGTGCTTCATCTGGTACCAAGTAGACAAGGCAGTCGCGGTTCTACCCCCACCAGATATCGATCCTTCCTAGATAGCATAACCAATGCTTTCGGGTACCTAGGAGTTGGGAATGGTCCTTCCCAAGGTCCTACCAAGTATCAGTACGATGAAAAATTCTTCTTTGGACCCCTGTCAAAAAAGGCTATTAATAGAAATCCCCCCCTGACTTGAACACCGGTATCTGGTTGGGGTTGGAGTTAGGATTTGTTACACTTGGAGAATTTTTAGTAACCGTTTTCTGGAATGAAATCTTTCATTTGCACGCTAACTTAATGGGCCTTCCACGTGTCTGGCCAGGATAGGCCAATTTCAAAAAAGGAAAAATTTGGAGGCGCGTATTTTGCAAAACCATTTCTCCCACGTCTTTGATTATCCCGCATCATTAATGACCTTTCCTTCCCGTTGTAGGTAGCTGTCTCCTCTATCTATAAGTATCTTGCCCTGATCACTCACTGATCACTCACTCTTCACATTTCTTCTTGCCATCTTTTTGCCTCGACCTTCGTTCTTCCTTTTGCTGTGACCATGTCTAACTTTGGCAGCTTAAATCGGATTCTTGGCAACGACACCGCCTCCAGTGGGAACCTCGTTCCCAGAAAGAGGGTCCGTGAAGTGGTTGGTAACGGAGAAAGTGCTCATGCTCCCCAACGTCGTCGGTCAAACCGAAGTGTGGCGTTCTGGTCAGGTTTTAGTAATTCCCCGGAAACCCCGATTAATGTTGACGACGGCTCGATCGTCCAGGTTGGCAATGAATGAGGGGGTGGAGAACCGATCGGAGATGTCGCGATCGTGATTGATGGGGTACTTAGTGTTGTGGAGGGAGCAATGCGAGATGAATCTAGTCACTAGGGAACCGAGGCTAAGCAAACTCAGGTATGTATTCTTGATAGAGCCTGGTTCCCAAGGTTTGTTCTATATTCGGAGGAGAAATCCATGGCTTTGTACCTTTACCGATGGTGTACACGTTACTTAGATGAGTTGCAAACTCATGGCCAATTGCATCTTGAACGTGAATGGTTTCACAGCTACCCTTCTGTTTTTCCCAGTTTTTGATGATTCCTACTCGGCCTCTGTTCCTACCTCTGGTGACTATGACGAGGAGGGCGACCTAGAGAATAGACCAGGGGCAGATGAAGCCAAACAAGTCAATATCACCTAGACGCGGCCAATTGCAACTTGAACGTGAATGGTTTCACAGCTACCCTTCTGCTTTTCCCAGTTTTTGATGATTCCTACTCAGCCTCTGTTCCTACCTCTGGTGACTATGACGAGAAGGGTGACCTAGAGAATAGACCAGAGGCAGATGAAGCCAAACAAGTCAATATCACTTGGACGCAGATTTTCATTCGCCCCCCCCCCCCCCCCCCACCCCCTTTTTGTGTGTAACCCATAGATGGGGGATGGCCTCCCTAATTCATGAGTAATGAAGGCATTCCCTTTCTTTTCTCTTGGTTGTGTATGTTTGGTTAACCTATACTCTGAGTCTCAAGTTGTATTCTGTTGTATGCTTCTGATTCTGATGTATAATAGATTTAAGATGCAGTCCCCAGTATGAACCTGACTTAATCATTTCCTGGTAACACAAAGAAAAAAAACTTTTAAAATTCGTTAAAGTTAGATACATGGCGCAGTTTGTAGCTGGTACCAGGATCTCCAGTACTTAGGCCATGAATCCCGGTAATCCTCCATGGGGAACATTACTTAGGCCAAGTCTAGATCCAATCTTGCACATGTTGAAGGAATTCTACCAAGCATCCTCATTTTACTAGTGCCTCAATCTGGTTGCGTAAGCTGTAGCATTTCGATGTGTTATGCCCCACATCCTCGTGGTAATAGCAGTATTTGTAACGATTCCACAGATCAGCCGACATTTTAATCGGACTAGGTTTTCTAAGTAGCCCCTTATCACGGATTGCGAGGTAGATGGTTTCACGGGATGCATTGAGAGAGGTATAATGTATGTAACCTTCATCCTCTCTATCTATCCGTGGTACTTCCGTTGGTGGAGGTGTCGCTCTAGTAGAGGTCCTCGTGACTGGGTATTGCTCCCGCTGAGGCTGGTAAGGTGGCTGCCAGTATGTAGATCGATTGGGAGGTCCGTTCTGGCCCTTCTGGATCGATGCAGGCTTGGGTGCCTTCTTCTTTGGGCGTTTGGAAAATCTCAGATCATTTTTCTTTGGATCTGAACAATCTGTCAGTCCACAAGTTTCTCCTGAAGTTGGCCAAGGTCTCCTTCTCAGCGAAGACCCTCATCTGGATCACCTCCTTGTGGAACCTTTTCACGTACGCTCTGAGTGATTCACCCCGCTCATGGATCACGTACTGCAGATGGATAAGATCCTTGGGGCAATGCTTGATACCCTGGAATTGGGCACAGAAATCACTGGTTAACTTGGTAAAGGAGTCAACACTACCTGCTTGTAACTTTCTGAAACCACGTCATGGCATAGTCAGTCAGCGTGGTCGGGAACATTCTACATATAGCAGCCCGGTTAGCGTTCTGGACCTTCATCTACTGCACGAAGCTCTCAACGTGGCTAAGGGGATCCTTTGTCCCTGAGTACTTATTAGCTGGCATCTTGAACTTAAGGGGTAACTTTGTCTCCTGGTTTTTCTGGAGAATGAGGCGTTCATCTCGCCTAGAGAGGTCCTTTCATGTTTCCCGGTGCTTACCTTTCTTTAGTTCATGGATCTCATTTGCCATCCTAGCAACCTGGTCCCGGAGGCGCTTGTCTCCATCGTGCATGGACTCGACCTCAGAGTCTTCATTATCTGACCCTTTTGATGCTACGAATGCCTGGTCCCGGTCCTCTCTCTGGGAGGATTTTCCCGGGCACTTCTTCTGTTGTTGGTGCTACCTCCTACCGCCGATCGAGATTACCTACCGGCGGTTTCCAGTTAGGCCGGTTAATGATACTCCCTAGCTGGTACGTCGAGAGCGAACTTCACCTATCGGGATCAAAAATCTATTGGTCGGTTTGGTACCCAGGGAATGGGCCCAAATCTGTCGTGGATCTGCACTGGAGGCGGAGGTCCCAATCTATCAAAGGCTGGTATCCTGGTACTTGGTCGATTGGTATCTCCCCTGGTATCGGGTACCGCGAGCTGAGGGGTGATACCCTCTGCAACCATTCAGAGGCGGATACTATCTACGAAGGCTGTGGCCTGTTGGTCTAGGATGGCGTGGTTGGCTACTGAGCAACAGGAACTTGGGGGGGGGGGGGGGGTAGCCCACGCGGTAGCTGCAGGTGCTGGAGAGGGGTTGTGATTCTTCGACCTCTTTCTTTGCTTCTGACCCTTCCATGTTAAAGCGACAGATTGGTGCTCTGACGGATTGGGCTGCCCCTGGGAGGATCGGAGTCTCATGTTAATATGCTGTAAAAAAATCACATTCACGGGCATTTTAAAGAGGTGTGGAAATATTCTCACAGACGGCACCAAAAAGTGCTGATCGAAAATTCACTCTAGGTGAGGAATTTCAATTAACACCCTCAGACCGCCACCCGGTAGGTCTTGGTAGGGGAGATATCTCTCTTGTGTGGTGATGTTGATGGAATGGATGTAATAAAAAAGAAAGGAGAATAACAATATGCATATCTGAATAAAAAGGGCGATATTTTATTCATCATTGGACTTGTAACAATGGTGGTAAACTTTAGGATCACAATGCAATTGCTCTTACTTCTCTATTTTACACAGAATAGCGATGGCGAAATGGTTCGTGTCAATAAGTGGATATTTACTCTCAGTGGTGGTCTGAAACCTCTCACTATATTCAGAAACTAAAGAAAAGCTTCTCACGAGCTCCCCCGTCTCTTCGTCCTTCATGGCCTCATTTATGGACCCCTTTTGTTCCTGAGAATCCGGTCCTTTTATTGAGAATTATTTGGAGTCTTTTTTTAGGCGTTGAAAGATGTTGAGTAAGGCTAAAGGCGCGGGATTTGATCCCTCTAATTACTGTAGTATTTAAACTCTGATTCGGTTGACCGTTTGGTCTCATTTATGGGGCTTTAAATTTTAAAGAAGTCAACTCTTCCCTCATATGTTGTTTGGAGGAGAATACTGACTCTGTATCCCGATGGCGTGGTACACTGGTGTACCAGTTTGCTCTCACTGGTGTGGCGCTTGTTTTGTACCTTGCTGGTGTGGCGGTGTTCGACGCTGTATCTCGATGGCGTGGTACACTGATGTACCAGTCTTCTCTTGCTGGTGTGGCACTTATTCTAGCATGCTGGTATCTTCATGGCGACATTCTTATGCCTTGACGGGTAGAATGTCCATCTTGGTTGGATTATGGGCTAATGTCGAGGTACTTAGGTACCGGGTAGATGTCGGAGTACCTAGATGCCGATAGGAGGTACCGGGTATATACGAGGTACTGGGTACGGGGTATTGCGGTACCGGCTTCACTTGGTGTCAGGAGTAGTGGCACAGCGTGGTACCTGTTCTTCTTGAGTCATAGTTATGGTGCTTCATCTGGTACAAAGTAGACAAGGCACTCGCGGTTCTGCCCCCACCAGATATCGATCCTTTCTAGATTGTGGAACCAATGCTTCCAGGTAACTGGGAGCTGGGAATGCTCCCCCTCAAGGTTCTACCAGGTATCAGTACGATGGAAAATTCTTCTTTGGACCCCTGTCAAAAAATGCTATTAACAGCTATGTTTGGTAGGAGGGAGAGAGAGTAGGAGAGATGGATGAATTAATTAGAAGGATAGAGAATATGAGGGATGAAGAGGATAACATCTATCCTTCTTGTTGTTTGGTATTGAAGATAGAGTTGAATGGATATATTGATGTATAATTTGTAGATTTACTATATTACCCTTTTATAAATTAGAGGGTAATGTTGTCCTTTCTTGCCAATGAGATCACTCCTTTTCCCATCCATCCCATGAGGGAATGATTGATTTTGGTGGGCCATGTGGGAGTTGAAATCCCTCCTCTCTTCTCCTCTCCTCTCTCTTGTCTCTCCAACCAAACAATGGATTGGAGCTCTCTACACAACCCTCTCTCTCTCCCTCCATCTCTTCTTAGTACCAAACAGAGCCTAAGTTTAGTATATAATCTTCTGATCTTAAATATTAAATTACACTTGTATTAATTTATGAGATGAAGTGACATGGCTTCATATGCACCATTCCGGTCTTCCTCTTGAAAAGAAATATAAGAATTAATTTTCATACGATTTTATTCTTATACATGTAACTCTCCCTAATCCAAAGCCCACATTGATAGATTCCATGATGGAATTGCCAAATTATGTGAGAAACAACGGAACCCTAAAACAAGTAACAACTTGTGGAAAATATTCCAGCAAAGCTAGCTAGCATATAAAACAGCTAAAAAAACTCCCCAAAAATAACTCATAAAATCAAAATAAATAATAAAAAAAACATAAATATTCTAGCGAATAGCTCACTAAATCTTGGGCGGCCTCTCGGTTCTCTGTTCTATTTAAATACACAATCTTACAAAAATCAAAGGTTAGAGATATATATGCATTGATATACGACATGTAAAATATATGCCATCTCAGTCATAGTAACAATGTTCCCTGCAATTAGTGAAGCCAAAGACAAAAGAATCAATATGTATGACAGTTTGCAGGTAAGTGACAAGTGACAACTATTAGGCCGGCCATGACAAATTGAGCTAATTAAGTGTATTAGTAGTTTAGTACTTCATGAAAACTACTTGTTGTTCAAATAAAACAAAGGTCGGAATGAATAAATTAAAATTTTAATAAAACATTTAATGCAGATATATTATGTGTTTTTGATCAATAGACAAAATCTCTTACAACAAGTAATGATTATATATCATTTAATTGTTGGTGCCAATCATTTTTACTAAGATTTGATATTCTAATATCTGAACAAAATCCAAACACATGCAAAAAAATATTCCGACTAGAAATAATTAGTATTGTTGTTTTGTTTTTGTGTTAGTTAGTGAATAGTGAGAGTTTTAATGAGTCACATGAAATAAAGTCATAAAACAAGAGAAAGAGTTTTTGAAGTGGAAGATCTTCCAAAATCTTGTTAAGCTTCTCTTGTTATACTTACCCCTAAATAATTAAATAAAAAATATATAAATAAATTTCTAATGTGCCATATAGATTTGTTGAGATTTTCTCTGTTCTTTAATGGCTTTTTTTTTGTCTTTTATTCCACATCGTGCCATGTGACCATGCATCATTTTACATTCTATTGTTATTATGACCAAATGAGTTATAGTTATCAACTTAGCATTTGTTATTTTACAAAGTCCTAATTAATTATCTGATTAACATATTTTGACTTTAATTAATAAAATGTAAATGCAGACTTTGTGTTTTTGCTGTTAAATGTATTAATGATCTAAAGTTATTTGTCATTATCCTTTCAGAACAAGTTTTGTTCTGCACCGAATCAATTTCATCACATTTAATAATGAATAATGTTACTCTGCAGTATCTATATTATTACATGGTGGTTATTAGTACTTGACCACTGGTAATTGAATTTTAATTAAGGATCCACAAAAGTTAGAATTAAAAAAAATATAAACCAAAAGAAAATATATTAAAGCATCTATAATGTAAATATATATTTTTGAGTTTCTAAATAGGGTCACATCAGTATTTCTATTCATTATAAATCCACTTTTGATAAATTTGTTTAAGAGAAATGTATATTCGCATATTCAATACAATTTTCTAAAATCAAATATACATCTACTTCTTTTCAAAAAAAAAGTATGCATCCATTTTATGACCAATCATAACAAAACAATTATTTTACGCTCTCTCATATTTTATTTTACAATTAAATGAGATCAAATATTTTTGGTGAAAAGAGTTAGAAATCCTCTAGAATGGGTAGTGTTAACATGTGCCTTTAGGGTATAAGTTAAGATAGTATAAAAGGAATAATAGCACTATATTTATTGTCTTTAATCACAATAAATACATAAACACTGTGTCTTAACCTATGCAGGTCAACACCACCCTTCTAGAATTAGAAACTCAACTCTATATTCTTTAACTTTTTTTGTCATATCATCTCTATAAAAAAGTTAGAAAATTGTATTGATGAGAGTTTTTCTAACATTTTAATTATCTGTCCTATTTGGCTATCAATTTTCTTCAAATACATATTTGCATTGGAGATGGTCTTACCTTTATTCACGGTTTTTAACCCTTGTAACTGCTCTGATAACTATACTGTTTCAATATTGTATCTAAATCTCTAATTAATATAAAATACCAACAAAACGAATTTGATAATTAATATTGTTATGTTATATAAATATGATTACTTTCCAGCTATGCAAACTTCAGTATCAAACATTCAAACTAATCCTACTTGGATAGTTGGATGGTTGTGGAGCCGTTGATGAATGAGGTAGCTAGAGAAGAAGGGGTTTACTTTTATGCTGTTTTAATGATTGGGTTGCTAGTAAGTGGAATTTTTTTTATTATTATATTTTTATAATTATACAATAATTATGAGGTTATATTATACATTTTGAAGGTGTGGGTGTAATGAGAGAGGAAGGCATGAATTGTTTACACGGAATTTATTGAATGAGAGCTAAAAAGTTTAACGAAGACTAAGGGGTCGTTTGTTTTTTTGTCTGAATACTGAACAGTCCTGAATTTTTCTAAAGACTGAATAAGGACTGAAATCTGAATCTGAATGACATGTTTTTTTTTCTCACATCTGAATGTACTGTCAACATGTTTGTTTTTTAAAAATAAAATTATCTGAAAAAACGTAATTTTACATTTATACCTATATTAATTAAAAGAAGTAATTTTATATGCATCATTCTTTATAACATTTTGTATGTTGTTTTTTACAAACAAAATTCAATTTCACAAAATAAAAAATTAATCAAAGATTATAATTTTGCATGTTCTGCAAACAAAGTTTAAGTTAAATTTATTGTAAAAACTAAGGTATAGTTCAAGTTCAATTTTGTATATTGCCCACGCTTTCGGTGAATATGATTAATTACCAGGATTTGACAGGAGAGAAATTCAATTGTTCAATCTCTCAAAAAATTCATTATGAGAAATGATTAGGGTTTTTTTTTTTTTTCTAAAACCTGTGTAAATAAGAAATATGTTAAAAGAAATTTTTTTATATCATATCAAATTAAGATAAATTTGGAAATATATCTTTTTTTGGAAGATAGACTTGGAAGAGAATATTTTAATTACAATCCAGTGATTTGGAATTAAGTTAAAAGTCAGGATTTCTTACTTTTTATTTTAAGTTGTTTTTTGATATTTTTAAGTTGTTTGACCACTTACAAAAATAAACAAAACAACTTAATGAGTTCAATTCAGACCCATTAAGTTTTAAGTGAAAAAAACAAACGAACTCTAAATATATAAAAGTTATTGAAATCTTTTGGGGCCCTTGGTATTTATTTAACATGAATTGAACCTATCCCCACATTACTAATATTATGTATTACAACTAATTAAAGATATATATTCCCTTACACGGGTTGACCAAAATCAAGTGTTTAGACGTAAGGAGACTCCACCAAACTCTGCCAATTAGGAAATTATAATAACATTAACTTTAAAAAGAAAAAGATAATCCCATGTAACAAAATTAGCTCAAGTGGTGATGAAGGCAAATTTTACCCGACTTAAAATCTATACAAGATACTTTATCTTCTACATGTTAGGTTTATCATATATGCTAACAAATAGTCATGTTTAAAATAATAAATATTATATACATCCGTTCATAATTTAAGTGATAATTCAAGTGGATGTACATATGTGAGAGAGATTTAAATATCACATTTATCTATGAAATTATAAAGTGTGGGGACACGCTTCCCCTTAATTAGTTGGAGTTGTTTTTCACACAGTACTAAAACGATTGATCTCGTTAGGTCTCGGTAAACCCCTGATATTGTGCAAACTTCTGACCCGACCAGTGTTAGATTTCAAAATAATAATAATACATTAAACAAATATTATTAGGCCACTGGAATTATAATCATATATCATAACATTTATTTATAATAATGTAGATTTCTTACATTATAGCAGGGGAATATGCAATTAAGTGCATTTATACATTAAAATATTTTAATGTGTATCCTAATTACTTTCAACAATTACAAAGCGACTATCAATGTTAATAATTTGACAAAATTATAATTGACTCAGGTGGTAATCACTTATGATGTTTTTTTTTTTTTTTGATACACCATGTACCATCCACGACGTGGCAGCTCGAACCTAGGAAGCCTAAAACTATACAAGTTGAAATATGAGTTTGCCTTACTCGTGCCCATATATGTCTCTCATGATCAATATTGTACCATAAATTATAAACCAGTAATTTCCTCAAGCATCCATTAGTCTAGCTAATATTTAAATCGTGCTCTCCACTCTTGTTACTAGCTAGCAAGGTCATTTTCTTCACTTATAGCTAGTGTGATAGTTTAACAGCAGCAGTACTAAAACTGTGAAAAGATCATGGCTTCATATTATAATAAATAGTACTATTCTTGTTATATATTGTGTTGCAACGCCACTTGCATATATAAACGTACCGGATACTCATTCGTGAGTTAAAACTTTCTGCCCAGTGAATTGGCAATCCAACAAAGTCTATATAAACTTGAAAAATATTTAAGATAGGCAGTGATATCCTAATGATACTCTCCTTTCGCCAACTTTTCTCTACGCGTGACTAAAGATTGATTATTATTATTCATTTCACTAAACTTTTCCATTGTTTAGTCAGTTTAATAGCCTTATAGCCATATAATACTAAAAATATATATACATATTCTGCCAAACCCGGCTAGCTTCCTAGCAAATGCTGCCGACCTTAGAGAAAAAGCCCAAGGATCTTGTTATAAAAGAAGAGAAATCGATCGAGTAATATATACAAAAAAATACAAAAAAAAAATCCATATCATCCTCACTCTCTAAAAGTGGAAAGCTCTAATTCCTCCAAACATAAAATTAAAAAAATGAATAGAATAGAATAGGGTCATATGTGGTAACAAGCTGGATGTGGAGCATTGCAAGGCTGGTTATTGATGGTGGTGGTGGCTAGCTTGGGATAACAAATAAAATCATATCATATCGTGCATGGGATACGAGTCTCTTTTTTGTTATGTTGCATTTGGAGGGTTTTGATTAAGAGACTAGTAAAGTTGGAATATATATGAATATATGATGAATGATGATACTTCTTCTACTCATTCCAAAGCCAAATTTAATAAAGAGAAGAAATACACTGAGAAACGCCAAACTAATAGCTCTCGATTATCTCTATTCATGAAAAGGAGAGAAACTCTATGAAATTCAAGGTTTCATGCACATGCTCCCCCCTCTCTCCTTCCTATGAATTTGCACTCGATACCACCAAGTGGGTGAGTGGGCCACACCATAATTTTTCCAACTCATGAAAAACTCTCTTCATTGAATTAACCACAAAGTTTTGTACTTCACAAACCCTAAAATATTAAAGCACAAAGTACAAACCCTAACCCCCTAAACTATTTCTAAATAAGAACAATGTCTGGGTGCAGACGGTAAGCATCTAAGGTACTGACTTTATTAATTTGGGTGTGACACGTGGCTTTTTTGTGAAGAATGTAAACAGATAAATATAAAAAGTAAAAAAAAAAAGGTTACGTGACACACTCTAATTGGTGGGATCAGCACCCATGACCGGTCACCATCCAAGCATCATTCTCTAAATAATCACCATCATAATCAGTTTTAACAAAAGCCTCAAAACCCACATTACTTCTTACTCATTAGGACGCGTGTCATATTACTGTCTATTCTATTAGATTACCGAAAGTGACAATGTCTATTAGCCTTCCACGTTTAAGATTTTGACAGAATAACATAATATTAATGAAGATTTATGTTCAGAAAGATTAAATGATATCTATCCTAAATAAATAATCTTCTCTAGTGACATTAAAAGATGCAAATACCTACAAGATATTCGACATTTTGATTGAGTGAGCTAACTAGTTGCGTGCTCTATCCACATGAAGGCATGCATAAGCAAACTTTATTCTTTTTTCTTTATATTTGAAATTCCCTTACATTTTCTTAGTACCAAAAATGGTTTTTGAGTTTGACCATCGTAATTCATTGAAAGTGCCATTAAACAGATATACAAAAAAGTTGGGGGGTTTTGGTGTGATTTGAGAGATAACCTTAGTTATTAATTAGATAACAAGTGCGGGGCTTTTGGGTGTGAAAACAAAGAGAAGATATTTTTTTGGCTAAGTTTTGGAAGGTAGAAAGCAAAGCACTACTAGTAGTAAATACTAAAGAAATGGTTGGATTGTGAGTGTGGGACCAATAGGTGGTGGTTGGCGGGATGGGCTTTGTGGGCCGGAACAGCCTTACAAGTCTCAATCCCAATGCTAGCTCCAGGGGGTCCAACTATATTGTGACGATTTCAACTTGGCTCATCCACTCCACGTGGGCTCATCACAAATGTCCTACTCAGCACTCTCTTTCAGACACGTGCGCATCCGTTTTTTCCATGTGGGCCCATAGAATCAGATGAGGATGATGTGTCTTTTTCATGCTCCCTAATTCTCATTCTTTGCTTCACTGCCTAGTGCTGCTAGTCAGATGAGGTAATTCTTCCTCTCATCAAACTCTAATGAGCTCTTTTTCTTTTATTAAAAAAATATTTCTAGTAATAGTAATTTCACAGATTTTGATGGTTAGGGTCGCTTAATTGATAATTGATTTATAGAATAACATGGAATCTTCTCCGCACACTCCATTTTTAACAACAAAACGAAGAAATTGTATGTCTCCATGGGTAACGGAAGCGTTTTCCTAAAGACTGTTATCATATAAACAGCAACTTCCTTTACTTTCTCTGTACTAAAACAAACAATTAAACGTCTTGTGATAGCAAAAACTTTCCCAAGAAGGAAGAATAAAATAATTAGAAAATATATGCCAATCCTGATAGTATAATTTAGTAAGATTCAATAATATAATGTTATAAAAAATGGAAGAATTAAAAAACATAAAAAGCAGCTATACGGTTATGATTTGAGAATGACCTCCAAAATGCATTAAACTCTGCTTAGCTTTACAGTCACATGCAAATCCCCTATATAAGCACCCCCATCCCCCTCCACAACTACAACAACAGCAACATAAACAACAACAATCTCTTCTCAGTTCTCTCTATATTCAACTCTACCTGTTCTTTATCATTTTCTCAAACACAAACACCCTTTTAAGTTTTAAGCCAACTCTCAAGAAACAATATTACATTTGAGGTAGCTGCTATGGAGAATTTGTTTCAGCTAGGTGATCATGAAGATTTCTTCTCTCGTCGATGCATTTGGGTTAACGGCCCTGTGATAGTAGGCGCCGGACCGTCCGGGCTAGCCACAGCGGCTTGCCTTAGAGAGCAAGGCGTGCCCTTTGTTGTCCTTGAAAGAGCTGATTGCATAGCATCTTTGTGGCAAAGGCGAACCTACGACAGGCTCAAACTTCACCTGCCTAAACAATTCTGCCAACTCCCTAAGCTACCATTCCCTGAAGACTTCCCTGAGTATCCGACGAAGCGACAGTTCATTGAATACCTTGAATCATATGCCAAGCATTTTGAGATCAACCCAAACTTCAACGAGTGTGTGCAATCAGCTAGATATGATGAGACCAGTGGCTTGTGGAGGGTCAAGACCGTTTCCAGTACCAGGACTGAGGTTGAGTACATTTGCCGTTGGCTTGTTGTGGCTACCGGTGAAAACGCCGAATGTGTTACTCCTGACATTCAAGGATTGGCAGATTTCGGTGGTCAAGTTATGCACGCTTGTGAGTACAAATCCGGTGAGAAATTTAAAGGAAAGAAAGTGCTAGTCGTCGGTTGTGGAAATTCTGGCATGGAAGTTTCTCTTGATCTCTGTAATCACAATGCCAGTCCTGCAATGGTTGTTCGTAGCGCGGTAAGTACGTTCAATACAAACACTTAAAAAAATATATTCAAGGAAAATTGGATTTTCTAATGGGAAATTTACATTTTACAGGTTCATGTATTGCCAAGAGAAATCTGGGGAAAATCAACATTTGAATTGGCCGTTTTGATGATGAAATGGCTACCACTTTGGCTGGTTGACAAGCTTATGTTGATAATGGCATGGTTCGTGCTCGGAAACACAGAGAGTTATGGGTTGAAGAGGCCATCAATGGGACCATTGCAGCTAAAGAACACTAAGGGAAAAACCCCTGTACTTGACATTGGTGCATTGGAGAAAATCAGATCCGGTGACATCCAGGTTGTTCCGGGAATCAAAAGGTTTTCATGTGGTCAAGTTGAGCTTGTTAATGGCCAAAAACTCGATATCGACTCGATTGTTCTAGCTACTGGATACCGCAGCAATGTTCCTTCTTGGCTTCAGGTGAGAAAATGTTGTTCTAATTCCTTAATTCCTTAATTAATTGGCTTACAAATGAGGTAATTAATTAATGTTGTTACAGGAAAGTGAATTTTTCTCAAAAAATGGATTCCCAAAAGCACCATTCCCACATGGTTGGAGAGGAAAGGCTGGGCTGTATGCAGTTGGGTTCACAAAAAGAGGGCTCTCTGGTGCATCCTCGGATGCTATGAGAATTGCTCAAGATATTGGCAACGTCTGGAAACAGGAAACCAAGCAGAAAAAGACAACCACCACGGCTTGCCATAGACGATGCATCTCACAGTTGTGATCACACAACTAGCTAGTAAATAAAGAATCTTATTGTATCATACACAACACAGGAAAAGAAAGAAAACATATAGCACACTGATAGGAGCCCTCTCTCAAGGCCCAAAGTTTTGACATTGTTGGGCATTTTGTAAACCGAGGATGATGAGGCTTTTTTTCCTTCTTTTCTTTATTTTCACATTTCATTCAGTGTTTAGTACTTGTATTTTAGTGTTTTAACTTAAATCATAATGGATTTTTTCTCTTTTCAATCTTTGCTCTCCCCCTGCAGATCTCTCATTAGGCATATATATATATATATTAATTACCAGTTTCACTATTTAATTAGTATTAGTTTTGCACATAAGTTTGGTGATGTTCTTCTTATACCTAAACTACATCTACTAATTTTCCAATTATTCAAAGAATAAAATGCTGTAATTGTCAACTTTTGATTGATCAATGTAGTTGAGGAGGAATATTCTTCTCTCTCTCTCTCTCTCTCTCTCTCTCTCTCTCTCTCTCTCTCTCCCTCTCTATAATTCTATATCTGTGATTATAGAAAACAAATTAGTTTGTTTTTCATGTTAAATGAGGTTCATTATCCAGAGTTGACAAATTAGAGAATAATTATGACTAGGTAGGGTATGACACTGATTCAATGTTTCTGATTTGCAAGTAATGATCAGATGGGTAAAGGAGCAATAATGAACCCAGCTCTTCTCTCTCTTTTGAGAATTGAGAATTTATAATTGAGAATTAATAGCCGATTCCTATACTTAAAATATTATTATCTTTTTGTCTGACGAAACTAGCTTATTACTGAATAATAGGCTTACAAGCCTAGCACATGCCTTAGACAAAACCCACAAACCCCACCACTCCACTCTTACCAAATTTACAGTTAAATCTTTTCTGTAAAGCATTATTCTAGACTTAAGCACACTTCAAAGTTCAATCATCATCAGCTAAACTAAACTAATACATTTGTATTGTGACTTGTGAGAATATTCAAAAACGTTTATTGGGTATCATAATAAAACTGACTACAGACTGCGGAGACTACTGAGCATTTCAAAAGTTCCACCAAAACAGTTATACAAAGGGATATAATCAATTGCTCCCCTGTAGTTTGCCTTATTAGACATTTTACCCCCTCTATTTTTAGTAATAGCCATTCTCCCTTTTGAAACCCAAAATATTAGACACTTTACCCCCTCTAGTTTCAGTAATGGTCATTCCCCCCCTGAAAACCAAAATATCAGACATTTTAACCGCTAACCGTTAGGAATTCCGTTAGTTAACTTCTTTGACCGTCAAAAAATCAATTAAATGACTTTATTGTCCTTGAATACATGAGTTATGCCTCCTAATTAGGGGGGGCACTAAGTTCGGAACCGAACCGAAAAAAGGTACCAAAAAAAAGGATGTTCGGTTCGGTTCATAAAATTAATTCGGTTTAAACCGGTTTAAAAAGTTGAAAACCGAAAAGTTTTCGGTTCAAACCGGAAAGTTTTCGGTTCAAACCGGTTTGGTTTCCCAAAAACCGGTTTGAACCTATTAAACCGCCTATATAAGTAAAAAAACCCTAACCTACTTCTTTTTTTTCATTAAATATTATTATTTATTAGTTATGTTTGATTTGGGTTTTTTTCGGCTTGTACTATTAAAATTTATGAAACTTTGGTCCAAAATTAGAATCCAACAACCCATCAAATTTAAAAATATATTAAAAAGACTCATTAAACCCATCAAGCCCATAAGGCCCATTAGACCCAAAACCAAAATGAACCGAATTGAATCGAACCGATTAAAATCAGTTCGGTTCAGTTTAGTTAACATTTCTTATTCGGTTTAAACCGGTTCAATTTTAGGTAAACCGGAATATTTTCGGTTCATTTCGGTTTTGCCCAAAACCAAACTGAACCGTACCAACGTTCGAAGGCTCATTCACTTTACGATATGCTTCTGGTCTGTACCACCGATCTTCCTTGCTATATCCCGAGACTGATAACTGCGTGTGAATACGTCACGGTCTTAGGAACTTGAATGGAGAATTCAGAGAGAATGAAAAAGAAGAAACGATTTCTTTTTGTTCACTGTGCAACAGTTGCACCGCACACACTTGCAAAACCTTGACCTGATCTCTATCTGCTGTGTTATGTTAACCCACTCTTCAATTGCCTTTTTGAAAAAAACAATTTACTTGACCTGGTCTCATTTCTTTTTGCGTGCATTGTGCACACCAAAATTTCATCTAATACTAATTCTATTGATTCACGCCTTCACCGGTTTGCATCCTATACAAACACTTATATATTTGCTTTGTGTGCTTCTTTTGTTTTTGTTATCTAAATATATATATAATATATATATATATATATTAATATAACTAAAAACTTTTTAATTGGTATCTTTTTTATTTTAAAAACTAAATCTTTTAAAATGACATCTCATATTTTTTATTTATTAAAGATAATAAAATATTTATTTTGAATTTAACCATTTTAAATTCAATTTCAAATGTTTAATTTAATAAAATAAAATAATCATATAATCTTATTCTATTTAAAATCAAATATCAACTATCATCCTCAATTTAGTGATTAATAACATAATTAAATAATCTTATTATTTAATTTATTTAATCACCATCATTCATTAATTAAATAATCTCATTATTCAATTAATTCCCAAATAATTAAAATGGAAGTCAATAGCTATATTCTTCATGCGCAAGTGGAAAACTGGATTCTTGCATAAGTATATGGCTCCAATATTATCACCATAAATGGTTGCAATCGAGGTGTCAGCTACTTGGAGTTCTTGAAGAAGATCGGTGAGCCAATTGAGTTCTGCAGCATTAGAGGCAATTGCTTTACATTTAGTTTCGGTAGAACTACGGGCAACAGTACGCTGTTTTTTTAGAAGCCAAACTGATGGGAGAAGCACCAAGGAAAACAAGATAAGCTGAGGTTGAGGTACGATCATCGGAATTACCATCCCAATCGAACGTGTATTTTGCCGAGTATGCAATATTCAAACAAATTTAAAATCCTAAGATGCTCTTAACAAGAATAAACCTAGTATATGGCAAATAGGGGTATCGTTCCACAGAGATCGTGATATAGCTATGATTAAACTAATACTTTAGTAAAAATGCAAGAAAAGTAAATTGATATGGTTTTTGAGAAGAAATTAAACTAAAATTTAGAATAAGCTTAAACTAACTAAAATGCACTAATTTAGAAGGTGTAAATGGATGATATGTCGATTAAGGAGTTGATGGATTCAATTAGCAAATGATGGGCAAAGAATGAACTCACATTTACGATCATTAACTAATGTAACCACCATAGGATGTATAGGATTGGTTATTTACCACTTATGAGTGTCCAATCTATCATGTATAGTGTTGGCCACCCACAAATGGTTGTGCAATGAATGAACATCTATCGAATAAGGGACTAATCTCTTGTTAAATTCACTAACCTAGGATGTATAATGATAATGCTTAATCTATCACAAGCAACCAATCCTAGGATGTATAGTTTTGGTTACCCGTTAAAGATTAGATATAAATGAGATTAATGAGTCCGGATTTTACTCGAGTCATGTACTCTTGTTCAATCATTCTATTCAAATGAGCTTAGAGAGTCAAGCATCATGTATACTCAATTCTCTATACATATAATTCCTAAAACAACTTGTAAAGAGAGTCATGTACAATCCAAAACAAATTGTTCTTGAAATCAATTAAAACCAATGAATAAATCATATAAGATAGATTTACTAAAAGGAATTGAGTTTATTACAATACCTATATTTACATGTGAATCACATCAACCTCTTAAGGGGATTTAGCTACTCATGATAAATGAAATAAAATGATAAAGAGGAGAGAAATAGAAGGGACCCATGTAAAACTTTCTTCCTTTAAGCTCAAATCAATCTCTAATGTCCTTCTTGAGTAGCAATTGAAGAGGTTAATATGTGGGTTTTTGGATTATTAGGGGTACGGTTTTTAGATTTTGAGAGAGAAAGATGTGTTATGACTGGGTGTATGGTCGTCCTCCTAAAAAATCAGAAATGATTCATTATATAGCTCTTCTAAAAATAGGCCAGAATGCTGATGTGTACGTCAGATTGTACGCAGTGCGCGGGTGCATTGTGCGCAGGTAGTTTCCCCACACATATTCTCCCAAGCGTCTTCTAACTTCAGTTCGTTGGTGACTGCGCTGGTCCCTACCCGTGCAGTACCAGCGAACTGGGCACTTTGATAATTTGGGAAGATTTTCTACCTTCGGTTCGTGGGTTGGTTCGCTGGTGTGACCAGCAAAGCTCTGATCCTCGGACTGTGCAGGTGGTGCACGGGTAAGGGTACTCGCACACACACCAGCGTAATTCTTCATTCTATATGCTTCAATTTCTTGCTTTGCGCCAGAATTCTTCACTTTCTTCACCACCACCGTGATTGCCTCAAATGCCTGCAAACATGATAAACAGAGACTATAAGCACCAAAACATGTTCGAAAACAAGACAAAGAAGGAGGAACGAGAGCCAAAATATATAACATTTTTTGGTTCGATCACCAATCAGAATCGGAGAAAGCATAAAGCGTAAGAGTAGTCTCTTTATGAATAAAAATACCATGAACAGAGGTACCCTTTAGATAATAAATTAATCGTTTAACATCTATCCAATGATATGAGGAGGGACAATGCATGAACTGAGACAACTTGTTAATGGCAAATGAGATATTTGGTCTTGATAAGGATATGTATTGCAGGGAACCAATAACCTATCGAAACTGTGTAGGATCAGTTTTAGCACTACCATCGTGAAGCTTTAAAGTATCTGTAGGTGACAAGGGTGTAGTGACTTCCTTGGCATCAAGCATATTTGTTTTTCTCAAAAGATCAGTGATGTATTTTTTTTTTTGAGATAGAAACAGACCATGAGTAGTGAAAGTAGCCTTAACACCCAAGAAAAAATGAAAGGAACCAAGGTCTTTAAGAGAGAATCGGGTTGCCAATTTTTGAATGAATTTGTGAATGGATAAGG
Organism: Dipteronia sinensis; assembly: GCA_033220585.1. Classification (NCBI taxonomy): domain Eukaryota; kingdom Viridiplantae; phylum Streptophyta; class Magnoliopsida; order Sapindales; family Sapindaceae; genus Dipteronia; species Dipteronia sinensis. Next base: position 26,019,865 of record CM065643.1, on the reverse strand, counting down.
ACTTGTTTCAAGTGACTATTCTATCATCGACATAAACCAGTAAGTAGATAATTGTAGAGTCTTGATGAAAGAGTAAGATTTTGAATTCATAACACCTTGAAGGAGTAAGAAATGACGGAGTTCATTGTACCATGCACGAGGGGCCTTACGTAATCCATAAATTGCTTTTCAGAGCTTGCACACATGATTGGGATATTGGGAATGTTGGAACCCGAGAGGCTGCTGCATGTAAATATCATTAGTAAGTGTACCAACAAAAAAGCATTGTTCACGTCGAGTTGTCGCAAGTCCTAACCATAAGAGACAGTAATACTTAAGATGACTCTAATTGTTGTAGGCTTGATAAATGGACTGAACGTATTAGTAAAATCAATACCCGGCCGTTGGTGAAACCCCTTAGCATCTAGTTGGGCCTTATAATGGGACACAGTTCCATCAGAGTTCCTTTTAATCTTGAAGATCCATTTACATCCAATAATGTTTTGAGAATGGTGATTCAGTACGGGGTTCCAAGTACGGTTAGAAAGCAAGGCATCATATTCCTCACTCATAGCCTGTCGCTAATAAGGAATTTTTTGTGCCTGGTTTAGTGTGGTGGGTTCGAAATGGTTAGCTGAGATAGTGGTTATATGAAGGTCAAGAATTTGACGAGGTTTAAAAATATTATGTTTTGATCTGGTTACCATTTGTGGTTCAGGAAAAGGTGGTGAAAGAGAGATATTTGGAGAAGAAGAGGAAAGGGAATTACTTACTTGATCATGAGATGATGACGGTAGCACTGATTGATTGGAGGTAGAACTTGACGACGTCATGTCAGATATTGCTGCACCATCATCATCGGGAGAAGCTGAATTAGTCATTGGTGAAGATTGAGTGGTGAGTGCTCACACACGGTTTCAAGCGCAGTTAAAGTTTATGAGAAGTATACGGGCAAAGCCATGGGTAACACAAGCAACCAAAAACCTTGAGTTTATGGTAATTTTTTTTGTTTGTCAAACAATTTTTAAATGGAGATTTAAAGTTTAAAATTGGTGCAGGCATGCGATTAATGAGTTAGGCAGCAGTTTGAAAAGCGATCCACCAAAAACGTAATGGCATGAAGGCTTGATGAAGCATGGTAATGCCAGTTTCGACTAAGTGGCGATGTTTTCTTTCGGCATAACCAACAAGTTCAAGTGTGTACGGAGGTGACTTGAGATATTGAATACCATAGCTAGATAAGCGATGACCCAGACTTTAGTATTCACCACCACCATCTGAATACACAGTCTTGGTGGTTTTTTGGAAAATATTTTCTACTAATTTTTTGAACTTATCAAAAATTGCTGGAACTTCTGATTTCTGTTGAGAGGGTAAAACCAAGTGTATTTAGTAAAATAATCCACAAAAATTATATAATACCAGAAGTTATCATACGAAATAATTGACGATGGACCCCAAACATCGGTGTATAAAATTTCCAATGGAGAAGAAAATGATACACTCGTGTGACCAAATACAAGTTTGTGACTCTTATTACAAAGGCATGAGTCACATGGAGCAATACTAGTAGTAGGCTGAGAAACTGGAAGAGATAAATTGGTGATAATTTTCTGCTGGATAGACGCAAATGGGTGGTTAAGACGACAATGCCAAAGATTAGTTGAAGCCATTATAGTGGTAGCGTAGGTGGTGGGAGTGGAGACTCGAGAAGATGATGATGGTAACGGCCACACATAAATGTTGTCTTTATTCTGGCCACGAACCAAGGATGCCCCCGTATTCAAATCATTCACAAGAAAAAAATCAGGAAAGAATTCAATAGATGTGGAGTTTTACTTACAAAATTGGGAAACATATAGTAAATTTCTCTTGATGTGAGGGGCACATAGAACATTATTAAGAGTAAATGAAATATTTGAAGAGTTAAGTTGAGTAAAACCAACATGAGATATTGGAATACCGTTACCGTCTCTGACCATGACATCCTCATTACCGTCATATTCTGAGTGGATTGATAAGTTCTACAGATCCAAGGTAATATGGTGTGATGCTCCTAAGTCCATTACCTAGTTTCCTTGATTTATTAACTGATCAGTACTGGTGAAACTTGCATGAGGCCAGTTTGCATTATGATTGGGCTTGGAGTGAGATCGGCATACCTTGGTGGTATGACCAATCTTATCATAGAATTGACACATTGGTTTGGATTGTCTAGAAAAATTTGAGTTTGGTCTCTATGAAGATTGTTGTGAGTTGGATTACATTGGTGTAAAATGTCCCCCATTGTCGCCCAAATTATTCCCAGATGAGAGGAAATTAGAGGGTAGATAATTTTGATTACCTTGTGCACTACCTTCGAATGTTTTATTCATATAGTTGTTGTTTGGTCTTCTGCCATTGTTTGTGTTTGCATTCCCTAGTATATTCTTGTTGTTGTTGGGTCGATGTTGATTGTACTGAGCTGTGATGAGTGAGGTTATCTTCTTTCCCTCTTCACGTTTCAAAAATGTCTCATGGTTTAGGAGCTTGTCATGAAGTTCTTCAAATGTCATGGCTATCTCTCGAGTCCGTATATCAGCATTCAAATCCTTGTAATCATTGCTAAGACCATTGAGAGTATGTGCAACAATCTCAACATCACTTAAAGGATGTCCAATCAAAGCGAGATCATCAATAATTGTTTTAATATTCTACATATATTTAGTTATGGTGATACCTTCTTGTGATGTTTTTCATAAGAGTTGAGAGAAGAGTGAGCATCCTTGTGTTTGATTGTTTCACCAAAGTAGTATCCAATTTGTCCCATGCTTTAGACGAGGTCTTGTACGAGGTGATAAGTGGTGCTATGTTGCCTGCAAGGGATGCATGTATAGCCTGCAAGATTAGGCAATCCTACCAGTAACCAGAGTTTGAGCTTGAGATTCGAGGAAGGCTCGTCGTTTCCATCTTGCGTTTTCATTTGATCTGGGCAAGGAAACGTGCCATCAATATAGCCTGATAAATCATAACCAAAAACAAGGTTAGAAGATTATGATCTTCAAGAGGCATAATTTCCTCCCCTTAAGAGTTTGAAAGGAATCTGTGAAGCTGTATTAATCGAAATGAGGGCATTAGGTTGAGATGAAAGATCTCTTGAAGTTGAGATTATCACTGGAGTTTCAGAGGTGGAGGATTTTGAGGTTGGAGATGAGTCAGCCATTGCGTATGGGTAAGGATGATGAGAAGGTCTAAGGATCCGATATTCTTTAGAAGCAATAATGCTTTGATACAATATCAAAGTTAACAGAGTATTGTAAGAATGGTTTGCTCATTTCATTAAGTACAAGTTTAATTTATACACATTACAAGGTGAATAATATTCCTTGATTCTGTCCTAGAATCATGTTCTAGAATCATGGAATGTATCAATGGTGAATAATGTAAGTTTCTTATATTTTGATTGGCTCATTTCGTTGACAAACCTTGATTGTAAAGGTAGATTAGGCTTCATTGTTCGTGATCAAGTCTCAATGGCATTCCCAAGCTCAAGAGCATTTCAAAGGTATATCACTTGTTTAACTCTCTTTGAAGAGATCTAGTTGCACACACTCACTTGCATGCATTATATTTGAATGATGCATTGTATGCCATCTATCACACTCCACACTTGCACATTTTGCACATCACTTAGTGTGTTAAGTTTGCCTGGAAAAGAAAATTTCTTCTCTTAGAGTGGCCTAGACCGCTTGGCAAGCTATGCTTGCACCATAGCATACATGGCGATATACCTCAGTAGGGTCATGCTTCTTATACCACGTCCTAAGACGGAAATTCTCGAGCTAAGCTCGTGAGATCTGAAATGGTAGGTTACACTTACGAAGGTTTTGATTAAGTTTTGTTAATTAAAAACCTGACTAAATAAATGATGGTTGAATAATATGGAATAAAAGTTATTCTAGAATATCATTTGATTGAAAATGTCTCGGTCCAATATGCAAAGACTAGACTGACCCTAAGGCGGCACTTCTTTATGGTATGTTGGATTGTGGTGGTATAGTAACTATTTTTAGGTATTTCTAGTTCATTAAACATGTTCATGCTGTAGGGAAAAATTAACTAAAACTGCAGCGGAAGGCGAAAAGTAGATTTTCGTATAGTTTAAAATTTTTCTAAAGATTTGAACCTTAACCCTTTAATTAATTAAACGCAAATATACGGTTAGAGTTAAATACCTCTTGTTGCGTGGTCCGATTGACTTACGTCGATGGTAATCCGTAAGATCTTCAATCCTAGCACGTACCTGAATCACCTAGGAGCGTGGTCTCCCTTTTTTCTTTGAATTGCTTACCTGAGAATGGATGTATGGAACTTCTGATCCTGATCTTCAATCCCAAAACACCAAGAGCCTAGAAAAATAGTTCCGGTCACTTTTGAATTCACAATCGATATGATTGGAACTCGCGTAACCCTAAATCGAAAGTGTGCACAAAACCTTTTGATGTTAAAGGCTTGCAAGTGCACTATCGAATGAGAACTTATTTTTCTTTTTCTCTTTTGGCCGAAATTCTATGTGTATTGAGTAAGATTTTTATTTTTCAAAGCAAACAAAAATCTCTCTCACTCAAGCTTCTTAATGGCCGAAATTTATCATCTTATATTTATAAGGTGACCGAAATTTCTCCTTCTCAAAATAGGGTTGGCCGAATTCTTTGTGTAGGAAATCTAGGGTTGGCCAATTTCCTGACTTGAAAAGGAATTGTGTTTTTCCCTAGTTCCTATCAATTTAAGAATCCTAACCCTTATAGGATTAGGGTGGCCGAATTCTTTGTGTGGTATGGAGTGTATGTGGACTTAATCCTTACCACATTAGGACTCCTATCACTTAAAAGAATTCTAACCCTAATCCAACACATATTATTTTATTTACTGATCAGAAATTTTTTTTTGATTTAAACTATTAATTAATTAAATAATTAATTAATTTCCTTTTAATCAAAACAATAAAATAAAATAATATCTTGGGCTATTTTATTAGCCTTGCCGTCCACACCATATATATATGGGCCTAATATTATTTTTCTTATTTTATTTAATTCATTAGACTTTAAATAAAAACCCACATGTGAACCGGACTTATTCTTAAAAAAAGAAACAAGCCCACATGTCTCCTTTTAATATATTAATATAATAGAGCAGCCCATTAAATAAATAATAGACATATTATATTCTTAATTATTAAATGCAATTCTAGATGGACCCATAAATTGGTCCGGTAGAATATATCAAGTGATCCATGCAAGTACGTGTGGACTGTGGATCTTGGCGGGCTATCTAAATTTAAGCTTCAATAGACATAACCTAATCACAATCAACAAATGATTCACTTAGGTCCGATCTATTAATTTTAACTCATTCCACTAAAGAGCTAAAATTGAACTCTTAAATAAAGATAGAATTAGGAGATGTTTCTCATTCATACCCTAGACAATCTTATAGGAGATGGTGTATCCTCGTGAATAATATCAGTAATCGCCAAGAGCTCATAGACCGCCTATAGCTCTCCAAGTTACTATATTTCCTCATATGACCACATTTTGAACTTGGATATTTTGACTTGTCTAGAAGCCATGTCTTCAATAATCATTATTGAAAACTCAACGTTGAGATTTAATATCCAATACCTCAAAACATCCATATGATGATATTATACTCTCATTTAATAAATGAAGCCACGATGTCCATATCTATAAATGAAGTCCTCTATCGATTAACAAATGTATACCACCAAACTATCGAGGATAGACTATGCTATATAATCGTACTCATTGATAGCTATAATGATAACACTTGCAACCATAAGTCCATCATTTATCTCAGGATTAAGATAGACTCTCCGATTGTCCTCTTTAATGAAAAGACTTATATCTAGTGACGGTTCTAGATAAAGTATTTCATTATGATCATGTTCAATGCACCCAGTGCACTAGATTCTTTTACTCGAAAACCTTTCAATGATTTTAGACTCATCATAACTCATTTGATCCCACTCAAATGCTAGTAAAAGAATTCTACAACTTTATCAAGATAGAGGTGCCCAACCTTTAACTTAAGTTGTGAACGTTATTCAAGACTAACTAAAGAATTGTGTCTACCTCATACATATCCGGATGTATGAACAATTTTTCATTTCTCATAGTCTTTTGACCTTATGATTATTTACCTTGACAATTATAATAATAAATGCTATAAGTATTTGTAAGAATCAGAAAACACTTTATTAATATGAAAAGATTGTCAGTTACAATATTACACTCTTGCTATTGAGCATAATCCTAACACATGCATTATATTTAAATTTATGCCAAAGCACTCGCACTTGTTTTCTAATAAATGACTGAATGAATGTTTTATTTATTTCAGCAATTATGTCTTCTGTATTACTTCAAATTCTCGCAAACGACAAATTAACTAGTGATAACTACACTAAGTAGAAACTTAATATTAATGCAATATTGGTTACGAAAGACCTCAAGTTTGTGCTTACGGAGGAATGTCCTCCGGTGCCTACTGCCAATAACACACGAACTGTTCGTGAGGCATACCAGAGATGGGTCTCATCTGATGAGAAGGCCCAAACAAATTTGTTGGCTTCTATGACAGATGTGCTTGTCACAAAGCACGAGGCAATGACTACATCATTCAAAATTATAGAGTCATTGCAAGTTATGTTCGGGTTGCCCTCTGAGCAAAAGCGACACGAAACTGTTCATTCCGCTATGCTCGCTAGTATGAAGGAAGTACATCAGTTCGGGAACATGTCCTGAGCATGGTGTCCTACTTCAACACGGCAGAAGTCAATGGCGGGGCCATTGGCGAACCCAGTCAAGTGAGCATCATACTGACGACTCTTCCGAAGATTTTTGATCAGTTTAAGAGCAACTACGGGATGAACAAGTTAAGGTCCAGTCTCACACAGTTTCTCAATAAGCTCGCTACTTTTGAGTCCTTGACTAAGGACAACAAGGGTAAGACCGGTGAGGCAAATGTTGTCGAGCCATCTTCCTCCTCTAATAATAATAAAAGAGGAAGATGTCTGCTGGGAAGGCCAAAGGTAAGCCTAAGCCCAAGAAGGTCCAAATAAAAAAGAAGGGCACCTCCACCGACCAAGACAAAGGAAAATGTTTCCATTGTAACAAGGTCCGGCACTGGAAGAGGAACTATCCTCAATACCTAGAAGAGGTAGCCAAGAAGAAGAAGACGAAAGGTAAATATGATTTACTTATTCTTGAATCTTGTTTAGTGGAAGATGATTCTTTACCCTAGATAGTTGATTCAGGGGGCCACTAACCATGTTTGTTCTTCTTTACAGTGTACTGATTCTTGGACATAGCTAGAGGAGGGAGCCTTCTCAATTCATGAGGGGTCGGGGGATGTCGTGTCGGCCAAAGTAGTGGGAGCAATAAGATTGCAATTTTGTAATAATAATAGTTTTTTATTATTGAACAATGTTTTTTATATTCCTGGATTTACATGGAATTTGATTTCCGTTTCTGAACTATTAGAACAATCGTATTCTATTTCTTTTAATAATAAGTTTGTTATTATTGGAAAGAATGGTCTAAATATTTGTTCAGGAATTAATGAAAACAATTTGTATGTATTAAGACCATTAATACATACTACACTGCTTAACACCGAAATGTTTAAGTTGAAAAACCAAAAGCTGAACAACATAAGATTTCTCCAGATAATGACACGTATCTCTAGCATCTAAGGCTTGGTCGTATCAACCTTGACCAGATAGATAGACTAGTAAAAAAACTGACATTTAAATGAGTTAAAGGTTGGCACCTTACCTGTCTGCGAATCCTGTTTAGAAGGTAAGATGACTAAGAGACCTTTTATTGGAAAAGGACTTAGAGCTATAGAGCCACTAGAACTCATACATACAGACGTCTGCGGACCGATGAATGTTAGAGCTAGGGGCGGCTATGAGTATTATGTCACCTTTATAGATGACTACTCAAGATACGGATATGTCTAACTGATGCAACAAAAGTCGGAAACATTTGAAAAGTTTAAAGAATTTCAAGCTAAAGTTAAGAATCAATTAGGTAGGACTATCAAGTCACTACGATCGGATCGTGGAAGTGAGTACCTTGACCAAGAGTTTGAAGACTTCATGGTCGAGCATGGGATAGTTTCCCAACTCACAGCTCCCGGTACACCTCAGTAAAATGGTGTAGCGAAGAGGAGAAATAGAACCCTGATGGAAATGGTGAGATATATGATTAGTTTCTCATCATTACCAAATTTCTTCTGGGGATATGTGTTACAAAAAGCGGCATATATTTTGAATGTAGTGTCATCCAAATCTGTTCCTAAGACACCCCTGGAGTTGTGGAATTGTCGTAAAGCTAGTTTGTGACATTTCCGGGTATGGGGGTGTCCAGCATACATGCTGAAGAATATAAGTGGAAAGCTAGACTCCAAGTCTGTAGTCTGCATATTTGTAGGATACTCCAAGGAAACCAGAGGGATTCGTGTCTCCAGATCAAGAGCAAAAGGTTGGCAAATTGCAAAGGTCCATATATGGACTTAAGCAAGCATCTAGATCTTGAAACATCAGGTTTGATGATGTGATCAAAACCTATGGCTTTAAGCAGAACGTCGATGATCCTTGTGTCTACAAGCGCATCATTGACAAAAAGATAGTTTTCTTGGTCCTATACGTGGACGATGTCCTACTCATTGGGAATGATGTGGGAGTGTTATATGATGTAAAGGGCTGACTGACTAGCAAATTCCAAATGAAATATTTGGGAGAGGTGAGTTATGTTCTAGGGATCCAACTTATTAGGGATCGTAAGAACAAACTCATAGCACTGTCTCAGGCATCATATATCGACAAGATTCTTGTGCAATTTTCGATGTAGAACTCTAAGAAAGGTAATTTACCTTCTAGGCATGGAGTTCACTTGTCTAAGGAACAGTGTCCTAAGACACATCAAGAAGTTAAGGATATGAGACGTGTACCCTATGCATCAGCAGTAGGTAGTCTCATGTATGATATGTTTTGCACAAGACCGGACATCTGCTATGCAGTGGGAGTAGTCAGTAGATACCAATCTAACCCAGGATTGGATCATTGGGTTGCTGTTAAAACCATTCTCAAGTAACTTCGGAGAACGAGAAATTATATGCTAGTGTATTCCGGACAGGATTTGATCCCGTTTGGATACACGGATTCTGATTTTCAGTCAGACAGGGATTTTAGGAAATCCACGTCTGGATCAGTTTTCACCATTGGTGGTGGAGTCATTGTGTGGAGAAGTATTAAGCAATCTTGCATTGCGGACTGTAGGGAAAATACGAAAACGTAGCAGAAGCAAGACTAAAAAAAAATTTAGTATAGTTTAAAAATTTTCCAATATTTGAACCCTAACTCTTTAATTAATTAAACATACATATATTCAAAAGATATCATACCTCTTGTCGGGTGATCCAATTGACTTAGCGTCGATGGTAATCCACAAGATCTTCCAATCCGATCACTAACGTGAATCACCTAGGAGCGTGGTCTTCCTATTCTTTGAATTGCGTACCTAAGAATGGAAAAACGAAATCTTCTTTCTTGATCGTTAATCACAAAAACTCCAAGAGCCTAGAAAGATCGTTCCGGTCACTTTTGAATTCACAATCGTTATGATTGAAACTCGCGTGAACCTAAATTGAAAGTGTGCACAAAACCTTTTTATGTAAAAGCTTGCAAGTGGACTATCGAATTTAGAACTATCTGTAGGAAAAAATCGATATAAAACGCAGCTGAAGAAACGAAAAATAGATTTCGTATGGTTTTAAAATTTTTCTCAAAGTTGAACCTTAACCTTTTAATTAATTAAACTCAAATATATACCGTTAGAGTTAAATACCTCTTGACGTGTGATCCGATTGACTTACATCGATTGGTAATCCGCAAAATCTTTTCCGATGCCCGTGAACAGTACCCCCCCCCCCCCCCCCCGTGAACAGTGATTGTGAACAGTACCGCGAGATCTTCCAATCCGAACACGTACGTGAATCACCTAGGAGCGTGGTCTCCCTTTTTCTTTGAATTGCAAACCTGAGAATGGATGAACAAAGTTTTCTTTTTCTTTTGTTAGTCACAAAACAATCAAAGGAAGACAAAAATTATTCCGGTCACTTTTGAGTTCTCAATCTAATGATCGAAACTCGCGTGAACCTAATTCGATGTTGTACACACAAGCTTATTGATGAACAAGCAATCAGTGTACTATTAAAGAATAATCTCTTCTCTCTTTTATGTTTAGTAGAATAAAAATTATCATTTTCTATGAATTGAGAAGAAGAAGAAAAATTGAATCATTCAATCAACTCTTGTGGCCGAATTCTATATGTGGAATTATATAGGTGGCCGAAATTTTGCTTCCTCTTCTATTTAGGATTGCCGAAATCTTCCTCTAAATGGACTAGGGTTGACGCAAATCACATACCAAAAAGAGTTTGTGTTGCACCCTAATTTCCATCAATCTTTAGACTTCAAAACCTAATCCAACTCATAGATATTTTTATTCTTTTATTGATTAAATAAAAAGACTTCTTATTTGATTAAATAAATAAAATTAATTATTTATTTTCTTATGAAACAAGTCTTTTACTTTTAATATACTACTACCAATAGTATAACTTTATAAATATATTTCCTGATCAGAAAAAGATTTGTTTCTTAATTAAACAATTAATTAATAAAATAACTAATTCTTATTTAATTAAAACAATGAAACAAAATAATATATTAGGTTAATATATACACCTTGCCGCCCCACTTATATAAATAGGCCATATATTATTTTCTTATTTTATTTAATCCATTGGACTTTAAATAAAAGCCCACATGTGAACCAGACCCATTCTTACTAAAAGAAACATTCCCACATGTCTCATTTTAATATATTAATATAATAGTGCAGCCCATTAATTAAAAAATAGACATATTATATTCTTGATATATTAAAAACAATTCTAGATGGACCCTTAAATCGGCCCGGTAGAATATATCTAGTGATCCATGCAAATACGTGTGGATTAAGGATCTAGGCGGGCTATCTAAATTTAAGCTTCAATAGACACAACCTAATCACAATCAACAAATGATTCATTTAGGTCCAATCTATTAATTTTAACTCATTCCACTAAAGAGCTAAAATTGAACTCTTAAATAAAGATAGAATAAGGAGATGTTTCTCATTCATACCCTAGACAATCTTATAGGAAATGGTGTATCCTCGTGAATAATATCAGTAATCGCCAAGAGCTCATTGACCGCCTATAGCTCTCCAAGTTACCATATTTCCTCATATGACCACATTTCAAACTTTGATACTTTGACTTGTCCAGAAGCCATGTTTTCAATAATCATTATTGAAAACTCAACATTGAGATTTAATATCCAATACCTCAAAACATCCATATGATGATATTATACTCTCATTTAATAAATGGAGCCACGATGTCCATATCTATAAATGAAGTCCTCTATCGATTAACAAATGTATACCACCAAACTATCGAGGATAGACTATGCTATATAATCGTACTCATTGATAGCTCTAATGATAACACTTGCAACCATAAGTCCATCATTTATCTCAGGATTAAGATAGACTCTCTGATTGTCCTCTTTAATGAAAAGACTTATATCTAGTGACGGTTCTAGATAAAGTATTTCATTGTGATCCAGTTCAATGCACCTAGTGCACTAGATTCTTTTACTCGAAAACCTTTCGATGATTTTAGACTCATCATATTCATTTGATCCCACTCAAATGCTAGTAAAAGAATTCTATAACTTTAACAAGATAGAGGTGCCCAACCTTTAACTTAAGTTGTGAATGTTATTCAAGACTAACTAAAGAATTGTGTCTACCTCATACATATCCGGATGTATGAACAATTCTTCATGTCTCATAGTCTTTTGACCTTATGATTATTTACCTTGACAATTATAATAATAAATGCTATAAGTATTTGTAAGAATCAGAATTCACTTTATTAATATGAGAAGATTGTCAATTACAATATTACACTCTTGCCATTGAGCATAATCCTAACAATCTCCCACTTGCTCTATAGCAAGTGTGTCATATCTCTCATTCCCATGTTCTCTAAATGTCCATCAAAGCTCTTCTGAGGTAGAGCCTTTGTGAAAGGATCCGCTAGATTTTATGCTGACGCGATTTTGGTGATCGTCACGTCTCCCCTATGAACAATTTCCCTCAAAAGGTGATACTTCCTTTCAATGTGTTTACCTCTCTTATGACTTCGTGGTTCTTTCGAATTAGCCACTGCACTACTGTTGTCACAGTGTATAGTGATCCGCTTATTCGCACTAGGAACCACTTCTAAGTCAATCAAGAATTGGCGGAGCCAAACAGCCTCTTTGGCAGCTTCGCATGCAGCAACATACTCAGCTTCCATGGTGGAATCAGCAATACAAGATTGCTTGATACTCCTCCATATGACTGCTCCTCCTCCAATGGTAAACACAGATCCTGATATGGATTTTCTAGAGTCAGAATCTGACTGGAAATCAGAATCTGTATACCCAACGAGAATTAAATCCCCTCCAGAGTATACAAGCATATAATCTCTAGTTCTCTTGAGATACTTGAAAATATGCTTGACTGCCGTCCAATGATCAGGACCAGGTTTCGATTGAAACCTGCTAACTATGCCAACAGCAAAACAAATATCTGGTCTAGTACAGAGCATTGCATACATGAGACTTCCAACTGTCGAGGCATATGGAACTCTACTCATGAATTGCTCTTCATGCACATTCTTAGGTGCTTGACCCTTAGAAAGTTTGATTCCATGTCTAAAAGGTAACATACCTTTCTTGGAATCTTGCATGGTGAATCTAGACAAGATTTTATCAAAGTATGAAGCTTGGGATAATGCAATCGTTCTATTCTTTCTATCCCTTATTACTTGGATACCAAGAATATAACTTGCTTCTCCTAAGTCCTTCATATCAAATTGTTTTGCTAACCATTCTTTCACTGACGTCAATACACCTACATCGTTTCCAATGAGTAGTATATCATCAACATAAAGAATGAGGAAAACCAACTTGTAGCCTTTGATCCTCTTGTATACACAAGGTTCGTCAGGGTTTTGAATAAATCCAAAACCCTTTACAGCTTGATCGAACCTTATGTTCCAGGATCTGGATGCTTGCTTTAGTCCATATATGGACTTTTGCAACTTGCATACTCTTTCTTCTTAGCCTTTTTCAATGAATCCCTCTGGTTGCATCATGTAGATGCTCTCGTCAAGACTTCCATTAAGGAAAGCTGTCTTGACGTCCATTTGCCAAATCTCTAGGTCTAGAGATGCTGCAATGGATAAGAATATCCTAATGGATTTAAGCATGGCCACAGGTGAGAAGGTTTCCTCGTAATCGATACCTTCTTTCTGTGTATAACCTTTAGCTACTAGTCTAGCTTTAAAAGTTTCCACCTTACCATCCATACCTCTTTTCCTCTTGTATACTCACTTGCACCCAATGGGTTTTATCCCTTTAGGCAAGTCTACAAGGGACCAGACTTTGTTATTGAACATCGATTCAATCTCAGATTGCATTGCCTTTAGCCAATGAAGACAATCAACATCCTCCATAGCTTCCTTGTACCTGTAGGGATCATCGTCGTCCAGGAGATTCTCCTAGATCGATATATCTTTCGGGTTGTGTTCTAACCCTCCCACTACGACGAGGAATGGTAGGTTGTTGATCTTGTGTTGGAGTGGAACTTACAATTGGGCTGGGTTGTGAAACCTCTTGTGGAATTGTATCTCCTGACATCTCATTCAGGACAATTCTACTTTTGGGCACAAAATTATTCATATTGTCCTTTTCTAGAAATGAAGCATTTGTTGAAACAAATACTTTTAGATCAGAAGGACTATAGAAATAATATCAATTAGTTCCTTTTGGATACCCCACAAATATACATGTTTCCGAACGGGACTCCATCTTTTATGTCTTTCCTTTCAACATATGTGCAGGACAACCAAATATCCTCATGTGTTGTAAACTAGGCTTTCGCCCAGTCCACAATTCATGTGGGGTTTTAGGGACAAATTTAGATGGTACATCGTTTAGAATATATATTGCTGTTTGTAGAGCATATCCCCAAAAAGAAATAGGAAGTGTTGAATAACTCAACATTGATCTAACCATCTCTAAAAGAGTCCTATTTCTCCTTTCTGCTACCCCATTTTGTTGAGGTGTACCTGGTGTAGAAAGCTGAGAAACTATCCCATTATCAATAAGATATTACTGAAACTCTCCAGATAGATATTCTCCACCACGATCAGATCTCAAGATTTTTATATGTTTCTCAAGCTGATTTTCTACTTCAGCTTTGAATGCTTTGAACATATCAAATGCATCCGACTTATGTCTCATGAGATACACGTAACCAAATCTTGAGTAATCATCTGTGAAGGTGATGAAGTACTCATATCCACCTCTAGCTTGAATGCTCATAGGACCACATACATCAGTGTGTACTAGTCCTAAACATTCAGTGGCTCTTGCACCTTTGGTATTGAACGGCCTTTTGGTCATTTTACCTTCCAAACAAGATTCACAAGTTGGTAGATCATCAACCTTTAAGTCACTTAAAGGTCCGTCACATACCAATCTTGTAATCCTATTAAGGTTAATGTGACCTAGGCGTAAATGCCAAAGATAGGTTTCATCTTTTGATAATTTTACTCTTTTATGATTAGGTTCCGTTATTTCTGTGTCTAATGAGTGAGAGATATTTCTATGCAAAAAGAATAAACCATTTTCCAATGTACCTTTGCAAACAACTTTGTCATTCTTACTAATAATAAAAGTTTTATTAAAAGTAACCGAATATCCAAACTTATTTAAACAAGAAACTGAAATTAAATTCCTCTTGAATTGAGGTACATAATAAACGTCTATTAAATCTAAATGCCTACTAGAATCTAAAATAACTCTAATATCTCCCACTGTACTTGCAGACACTAACGTTCCGTTGCCCAAGCGCAAATTGACTTCATCTTCATTCAACCTTCTCTTTTCCTGAAACCCCTGCAAGGAATAACAAACATGATTAGTGGCTCCAGAGTCTATGATCCAAGAATCAGTAGAATCTGCCAGAAAACATGTTTCTAGATAATTAACATTACCTTCTTCCTTCTTTTTCTGGGACTTTGGGCAATCTCTTTTCCAATGTCCCTTTTCACCACAAAGGAAGCATTTCCCTTTGATCTTGGTTACTTTCTTGGTTTCCTTCTTGGTAGGCCCAAGTTGCTTTTTCTTCTGTTGTTTCTTGACCTTCTTACGGGTCTTAACAGGAGCAACTTTGCCAACCAAATGAATCTCTTGACCTTTGTTTTTCACAAGGATCAGCGCTTTGAACATCTTGCATCAGGCCCTGCAAGGTGTATTCCTTTTTGTTCAAGGTGTAGTCCAACTTGAACTGATCAAAGGAATCTGACAGTGAGTTAACTACCATATCAATTTTGGTCTCACCATCAATCTCAACACCATTTAGTTCAGCAATATTGAGATGTGCTATGACTTTCATCATGTGATCTTTCACAGATTGTCCAGGTTTCATCCTAAGATTCATAAAAGCAGTCACTGCCTCTCTCTTAGTCGTCCTAGACCTCATAGCAAACATTTCCTCTAGAGACATCATTATATCAGCAGCGGACTCCATTCCTTCATGTTGCCGTTGCAACACGTCGGAGATAGTGGCCATAATGTAACATTTTGCCATATCATCATAAGTCTTCCACTGCTCATACTCATCTCTTTGCATCACATTAGATTCATTATTAGGAAGAGGTGGTTTAGGAGTGGTCAGAACAAACTTATGTTTTTTTCACTTTGCAGCAACAACCCAATTTTCCTTTTCCATGTTAAGTAGTTATTTCCAGTTAAATATTTCAGGATGTTCATAAGTGATGGGGTCATGATTTCTGATTAAAACAAAAACATATATAAGTAAATAATCATGATAATAGCACTTTTAAAAATTTATCTTGAATTAAAATAAATAATTCAATCATAAAAATTCAACGGTGATCCAACACCCATAAATATTACGCCTCCTTTGGGAGTTCGCACTATTTACTAGTTAGACTAGGTCCCACCTAATTGTTAACATAACAACCAGCGTTTTTAATTTTAGCCTTGTAATTTTTATTAACAAGAACTCTTGGGAGGATATTAAGAAAATTACATTGAGTGTGTTACCAGGATATCGACCCTCAATTTTCTCTCACGAAAATCCCTCATTGGGGAGTAGATTTCGTTTAAGTCAATTGTCTAGTCTATCTTTGTAAGGAAGTATATTGTTAAATTCCATTTATGGACGCCCCTTGGGGGGATTACCAAAAATAATAAAACTCAACTAATCTTGGAGGCCATAAGCGTTCTTGCACACCTTCTCCCACTCAATTATTTAAGGCGTGTGATTAAATCCCAAAGAATGATTTTTACCAAGTTATCTAGATGCCAATTAGATACCTAAATCATTCAATGCATGTTCATACCAAAAGAGATATATGAGTGGCACTCCTATTCTAAAATGTCATGTTATCATACAACAACAAATATTATAATATTTAAGCAAAAATTAAATAGCAACGATTTTGGCCCATCCTAGAAAAGCAAGTAAATTACAATTGTTAGGAATACAAGATCTTCAGGTGGCCATCAACCATACGCTCATCCCTCGGCCTCCTCCCATGGACGTGCACAGCCCACAACCCCACAAAGGGGCTGCCTTGCACAGCCCATAAGGCCACACAAGGCTGCCGTGCGCAGCCCACCAAGGATTGGGCTTGCCATGCGCAGCCCAATCCAGTCCTAGGGTGCGCACGGTGCTCGTTCTCGGTTCCGGTTGCTTCTTTATTCTTCGTGTCTTCGAATTTTCAATACCCGAATACATTACATCATATTACGAATAAATTACTGCAGCAATTTTTTTTTTTACTGCAGTAAGATTTACAAAAAAAATACTGCACCTGATTACAAAAAAAAATACTGCACTTATTTTACATACAAAAAAATAAAACCCTAGCAACTACCAAGAAGGAATTATGGCGATAATAGACCACCCTTCTTGTTACCAATCCGAAACAAAAATTACATTGAAATTCCAGGACCAAAATCGAGCAATAACAATTCACTTTATAAAACATATATAAATCCATACATTCAACATGTAATTATATATGCGAATACCTAGAGTGCCATCTCTTTCTAAAACATGTATAATCACAATATAAAAGAAATAGATTCACGTATATATATGTTAATTAATTAAAAGGTACAACCAGGGCTTTGATACAAATTGTAGGAAAAAATCGATATAAAACGCAGCGGAAGAAACGAAAAATAGATTTCGTATGGTTTTAAAATTTTTCTCAAAGTTGAACCTTAACCTTTTAATTAATTAAACTCAAATATATACGGTTAGAGTTAAATACCTCTTGACGCGTGATCCGATTGACTTACGTCGACTGGTAATCCGTAAAATCTTTTCCGATGCCCGTGAACAGTACCCGTGTGAACAGTGATTGTGAACAGTACCCGTGTGAACAGTGATCGTGAACAGCACCCGCGTGAACAGTGATTATGAACAGTACCGCGAGATCTTCCAATCCGAACACGTATGTAAATCACCTAGGAGCGTGGTCTCCCTTTTTCTTTGAATTGCAAACCTGAGAATGGATGAACAAAGTTTTCTTTTTCTTTTGTTAGTCACAAAACAATCAAAAGAAGACAAAAATTATTCCGGTCACTTTTGAGTTCTCAATCTAATGATCGAAACTCGCGTGAACCTAATTCGATGTTGTACACACAAGCTTATTGATGAACAAGCAATCAGTGTACTATCAAAGAATAATCTCTTCTCTCTTTTATGTTTAGTAGAATAAAAATTATCCTTTTCTATGAATTGAGAAGAAGAAGAAAAATTGAATCATTCAATCAACTCTTGTGGCCGAATTCTATATGTGGAATTATATAGGTGGCCGAAATTTTGCTTCCTCTTCTATTTAGGATTGCCGAAATCTTCCTCTAAATGGACTAGGGTTGCCGCAAATCACATACCAAAAAGAGTTTGTGTTGCACCCTAATTTCCATCAATCTTTAGACTTCAAAACCTAATCCAACTCATAGATATTTTTATTCTTTTATTGACTAAATAAAAAGACTTCTTATTTGATTAAATAAATAAAATTAATTAATTATTTTCTTATGAAACAAGTCTTTTACTTTTAATATACTACTACCAATAGTATAACTTTAGGAAATATATTTCCTGATCAGAAAAATATTTGTTTCTTAATTAAACAATTAATTAATAAATTAACTAATTTTTATTTAATTAAAACAATGAAACAAAATAATATATTAGGTTAATATATACACCTTGCCGCCCCACTATATAAATGGGCCATATATTATTTTCTTATTTCATTTAATCCATTGGACTTTAAATAAAAACCCACATGTGAACCAAACTCATTCTTACTAAAAGAAACAAGCCCACATGTCTCCTTTTAATATATTAATATAATAGTGCAGCCCATTAATTAAATAATAGACATATTATATTCTTGATATATTAAAAACAATTCTAGATGGACCCTTAAATCGGCCCGGTAGAATATATCAAGTGATCCTTGCAAATACGTGTTGATTGGGGATCTTGGCGGGCTATCTAAATTTAAACTTCAATAGACACAACCTAATCACAATCAAAAAATGATTCATTTAGGTCCAATCTATTAATTTTAACTCATTCCACTAAAGAGCTAAAATTGAACTCTTAAATAAAGATAGAATAAGGAGATGTTTCTCATTCATACCCCAGACAATCTTATAGGAGATGGTGTATCCTCGTGAATAATATCAGTAATCGCCAAGAGCTCATAGACTGCCTATAGCTCTCCAAGTTACCATATTTCCTCATATGACCACATTTCGAACTTGGATACTTTGACTTGTCCAGAAGCCATGTTTTCAATAATCATTATTGAAAACTCAACGTTGAGATTTAATATCCAATACCTCAAAACATCCATATGATGATATTATACTCTCATTTAATAAATGAAGCCACGATGTCCATATCTATAAATGAAGTCCTCTATCGATTAACAAATGTATACCACCAAACTATCGAGGATAGACTATGCTATATAATCATACTCATTGATAGCTCTAATGATAACACTTGCAACCATAAGTCCATCATTTATCTCAGGATTAAGATAGACTCTTCGATTGTCTTTTTTAATGAAAAGACTTATATCTAATGACGGTTCTAGATAAAGTATTTCATTGTGATCCAGTTCAATGCACCTAGTGCACTAGATTCTTTTACTCGAAAACCTTTTGATGATTTTAGACTCATCATATTCATTTGATCCCACTCAAATGCTAGTAAAAGAATTCTACAACTTTAACAAGATAGAGGTGTCCAACCTTTAACTTAAGTTGTGAACGTTATTCAAGACTAACTAAAGAATTGTGTCTACCTCATACATATCCGGATGTATGAACAATTCTTCATGTCTCATAGTCTTTTGACCTTATGATTATTTACCTTGACAATTATATTAATAAATGCTATAAGTAATTGTGAGAATCAGAATTCACTTTATTAATATGAGAAGATTGTCAATTACAATATTACACTCTTGCCATTGAGCATAATCCTAACACTATCTTTCTCTCTTCCTCTTGGACGAATTTTCACTATGTTCTAGAGTAGGATTTTTTTTATTCAAAAGCAAGAGAATAAAAAATTCTTTCTCTAAAAAAAAAAAACTTTTTTTCTTCCTTTTACTATTAATTCCGAAATTAATAATATATATAGGTATACAAATCCTTTCCTGAAGAGGATTTACTTGGTGGGCAAGAATCCTATCTCTAGGTGGATTTACTTGGTGACAAAGAATCTTTTTTGTAAGAACCTCATTTTTATGATTGGCTTGTTTCATGACAAATCACATTGGGGATGTTTATGTAACGGGTAGCATAGGTTCTTGAAGACATGCTTCCGGTAATCTTATGAGCTTCAAGAGGTAGTTCACTTGTGCTTAATTCTCCTTGAAAAGGTTTTAGTTGCACACACTCACATCTTATGCATTTGTATTGATATGCATGTATTATTGCACACACACACACTTCTTGCATTTTGGAGTTGATGGGCTGCATAGTGGGTAAGGTGACATGCAAGGCCACTTGTGCATGTCACCTGACAAGTCGCTTTAGACTTGAATTTTTTCCACAGTGTGTTAGGAGACATGCAAGGCCACTTGTGCATGTCGCCTCAGATGTCGCCTTAGTCTTGACATTTTTCCTCCAGTGTGTTAGGCAACTTCATAGGCGACTTGGGCATGTCGCCTTACATGTCGCCTCAGGCAACGTGTTTTCTTTCCAGTGTGTTAGGCGACTTACAATGCGACTTGGTCATGGCGACTTACAAGGCGACTTGGTCATGTTGCCTCACATGTCGCCTCTGTCACCCGAACTGGGCATTTCGGGTATTTCACACCAGCTCATTTTTGGTCTCTATAAATACTTCATCTTCTCCACTGTTTAACCCTAGAGCTATGAAAATATATCTCTAAGTGAGAGAAAGTAAATCCAAGAGAGAGAGAGAGCTCCAAGAAGTTCTTTTTACTCAACCAAACTCATACCCATGTGCATCTAAGCTCCATTCTTGCATCTATTCTTCATGGGTCTTCATGCTTTTCTTGACTAGGTAATCAAACATGTCTTAGAACTTCTTTCTTCATCTTTATGTTCTTGTTTACCTAGGGTTAACAATTATTTGTTGATTAATTGCATGTTTATTTGGTTTAGCTTGATTTGAGTATGTTTGTGATTGTGTTTGTTGGTTGAGATTGTATGTTCGTTAATAGCTAGCATTTAGGACCATATTACCCTTCTAGCTAAATCTTCTTGCTTTGCATTTAGATATTGATATCTAGGATTTGCATCTATTGACATCTTTAAATCCTTAGATAAGCATTTAGTGTAGCCTAGCAATAATTGCAAGGTAGGATATTTTTACATATTCACATAGGTTGTTTAACCTCTTCATTGATTGTTAAGCCTTGTGCCTAAGTGGATTAGTGCACAAGCTTGTTGGTCTAGGATCACTATTAAAGGCCCGTTGGATAGAGTGAAAGGGTTAGTGACCAAGTACGGTGTGACTTGAGGTCAACCTAGGTTATACACTTTCTTTCAAATAGTGGATTTGAGAACCGTGTGTGGCTAGAAGGATATCCTGTGAGTTTTGCTCAGTTTGAGGGTTTCTCACGTAAATCAATCCTTGTGTTTTTATTGTTTTCCGCATGTTTATTTTGGATTGATTGATTGCTAATATGGGGTAGCATTATTAAAATTGGGTAAGTCGAAAAGTTGGTAATAAATCAACTAAAACCTATTAACCCCCCTCTAGGTTAGTAGACACACGCTTTATAGCATTTTCACTTTTTCAAAAAAAGATTTATTTTCCACACCAAGACTCCTAATCCAACTCAAATAGTGTATTTGTGATTATTTAAAGACTTCCTTATTTGATTAGATAAATAAATGCTTTATTTATCTATTTACCAAATTAAGTCTTTTATATTTATTGTACTACTATAATAGTATACTACTAGGAAACATAATTCCTAGTCAGAAAAAGATTTTGATTTTTAATTAAATAATTAATTAATCAATTAATTAATTTCCATTTAATCAAACAATAAAAGAAAATAATATTTTAGGCTATTATTATAGCCTTGGCGCCCACACACAAAAAATATGGGCCAAATATTATTTTCTTATTTTATTTAATCCATTCAGGCTTTATATAAAAGCTCACATGTGAACCAGACCCATTCTTACTAAAAGAAACAAGCCCACATGTCTCTCATTAATATATTAATATAATTTGAGCAGCCCATTAAATAAATAATGTGTAAATTATATTCTTAATATATTAAATACAATTCTTGATGGACCCATAAATTAGTCTGGTAGAATATATCAAGTGATCCATGCAAGTCCGTGTGGATTGGGGATCTTGGCGGGCTATCTAAATTTAAGCTTCAATAGACATAACCTAATCACAATCAACAAATGATTCACTTAGGTCCGATCTATTAATTTTAGCTCATTCCACTAAAAAGCTAAAATTGAACTCTTAAATAAAGATAGAATAAGAAGTTGTTTCTCATTCATACCCTAGACAATCTTATTGGAGATAGTGTATCCTCATGTATAATATCAGTAATCGCTAAGAGCTCATAGACCGCCTATAGCTCTCCTAGTTACCATATTTACTCATATGACCACGTTTTGAACTTCGATATTTTGACTTGTCCAGAAGCCATGTTTTCAATAGACATTATCGAAAACTTAACGTTGAGATTTAATATCCAATACCTCAAAATATCCATATGATAATATTATACGCATTCAATAAATTGAGCCACGATGTCCATATCTATAAATGAAGTCCTCTATCGATTAACAAATCAATACCACCAAACTATCGAGGATAGACTATGCTATATAATCGTACTCATTGATAGCTCAAATGATAACACTTGCAATCATAAGTCCATCATTTATCTCAGGATTAAGATAGACTTTTTGATTGTCCTCATAATGAAAAGACTTGTATCTATTGACGGTTCTAGATAAAATATTTCATTGTGATCCTGTTCAATGCACCCAGTGCACTAGATTCTTTTACTCGAAGACCCTTTCGATGATTTTAGACTCATCATAACTCATTTGATCCCACTCAAATGCCAACAAAAGAATTCTACAACTTTATCAAGATGAAGGTGCCCAACCTTTAATTTAAGTTGTGAACGTTTATTCAAGACTAATTAAAGAATTGTGTCTACCTTATACATATCCAGCTGTACGAACAATTCTTCCTTTCTCATAGTCTTTTGACCTTATGATTATTTACTTTGACAAATATCATTATAAATGCTATAAGATTTTGTAAAACCAGAAATCACTTTATTAATATGAAAAGATTGTCAATTACAATATTACACTCTTACTTTTGAGCATAATCCTAACAATCTCCCACTTGCGCTATAGCAAGTGTGTCATATCTCTTATTAACATGTTCTCTAGGTGCCCCTCAAAACTCTTCTGTGGTAGAGACTTTGTGAAAGGATCCGCGAGATTTTCTACTGACGTGATTTTGGTAATATTCACGTCACCCCTATGCACAATCTCCCTTAAAAGATGATACTTCATTTCAATGTGTTTACCTCTCTTATGACTTCTTGGTTCTCTCGAATTAGCCACTGCTCCACTGTTGTCACAGTAAATAGTGATCTGCTTATTCGTATTAGGAACTATTTGCAAGTCAATCAAGAATTGGCGGAGCCAAACAGCCTTTTTGGCTGCTTCGCATGCAGTAACACTACTCAGCTTCCATGGTAGAATCAGCAATACAAGATTGCTTGATACTCCTCCATATGACTGCTCCTCCTTCTATAGTAAAAACAGATCCTGATGTGGATTTTCTAGAGTCAGAATCCGATTGGAAATCAAAATCTATATACCCAATGGGAATTAAATCCCCGCAAGAGTATACAAGCATATAATCTCTTGTTCTCTTGAGATGCTTTAAAATATGCTTGACTGCCGTCCAGTGATCAGGATCAGGTTTTGATTGAAACCTTCTAACTATGCCAACATCAAAACAAATGTATGGTCTAGTGCAGAGCATTGCATACATGAGACTTCCAACTGCCGAGACATATGGAACTCTACTCATGAATTGCTCTTCATGCTGATTCTTAAGAACTTGTTCCTTAGAAAGTTTGATTCCATGTCTGAAAGGTAACATACCTTTCTTGGAATCCTATATGGAAAACCTAGACAATATTTTGTCTATGTTAAAGCTTGGGATAATGCAATTGTTTTATTCTTTCTAGCCCTTATTACTTGGATACCTAGAATAAAACTATCTTCTCTTAAGTCCTTCATATCAAATTGTTTTGCTAACCATTCTTTTACTGATGTCAATACACCTACATCGTTTCTAATGAGTAGTATATCATCAACATAAAGAATTAGGAAAACCAACTTGTCGCCCTTTATCCTTTTATATACACAAGGTTCGTCAGGATTCTAAATAAATCCAAAACCATTCACAGCTTGATCGAAACTTATGTTCTAAGATCTGAATGTCTGTTTTATTCCATATATGGATTTCTGTAACTTGCATACCTTTTCCATTTGTCCCTTTTCAATGAATCCTTCTGGTTGCATCATATAGATGCTTTCGTCAAGATTTCCATTAAGGAAAGTTGTCTTAACGTCTATTTGCCAAATCTCTAGATCTAAAGATGCTGTAATGGATAAGAGTATCCTAATGGATTTAAGCATGACCACATGAGAGAAGGTTTCCTCATAATCGATACCTTCTTTCTGTGTGTAACCTTTAGCACCAATCTAGCTTTAAAAGTTTCCACATTTCCATCCATACCTTTTTTCCTCTTGTATACCCACTTGCACCCAATGGATTTTATCCCTTTAAGCAAGTCTACAAGGGACCAGACTTTGTTATCGAACATGGATTCAATCTCAGATTGCATTGCCTTTTGCCAATGACGACAATCAACATCCTCCATTGCTTCCTTATAAGTGTAGGGATCATCGTCGTTTGGGAGATTCTCCACTGATTCTCCCAGACCGATGTATCTCTCGGGTTGTGTACTAACCCTCCCACTACGACGAGGAATGGTAGGTTGTTGATTTTGTGTTGGAGTTGAACTTATAATTGGGCTAGGTTGTAAAACCTCTTGTGGAATTGTATCTCCTGACATCTCATTCAAGACAATTCTACTTTTGGGCACAAAATTATTCATATATTCCTTTTCTAGAAATGAAGCATTTGTTGAAACAAATACTTTTAGGTTTGAAGGGCTATAGAAATAATATCCTTTAGTTCCTTTTGGATACCCCACAGATATACATGTTTCCGAACGGAACTCCATATTTTCTGTCTTTCCTTTCAACACATGTGCAGGACAACCAAATATCCTCAAATGTTGTAAACTAGGCTTTCGTCCAGTCCACAACTCATATGGTGTTTTAGGAACCGACTTAGATGGTACAGCGTTTAGAATGTATATTGCAGTTTGTAGAGCATATCCCCAAAAAGAAATAGGAAGCGTTGAATAACTCAACATTGACCTAACCATGTCTAAAAGAGTTATATTTCTCCTTTCTGCCACCCCATTTTGTTGAGGTGTACCTGGTGCAGAAAACTGAGAAACTATCCCATTATCAATAAGATATTGCTGAAACTCACCAGATAGATATTCTTCACCACGATCAGATCTCAAGATTTTATGTGTTTCTCAAGTTGATTTTCTACTTCAGCCTTGAATGCTTTGAACATGTCAAAAGCATCCGACTTATGTCTCATGAGATACACATAGCCAAATCTCAAGTAATCATCTGTGAAGGTGATGAAGTACTCATATCCACATCTAGCCTGAATGCTCATAGGACCACATACATCAGTGTGTATTAATCCTAAACATTCAGTGGCTCTTGCACCTTTGGTTGTGAACGGCCTTTTGGTCATTTTACCTTCCAAACAAGATTCACAAGTTGGTAGATCATCAACATTTAAGTCACTTAAAGGTCCGTCACATACCAATCTTTTAATCCTATTAAGGTTAATATGACCTAGGCGTAAATGCCAAAGGTAGGTTTGATCTTTTGATAATTTTACTCTTTTATGATTAGGTTTCGTTAATTCTGTGTCTAACGAGTGAGAGATATTTCTATGCAAAAAGAATAGACCGTTTTCCAATGTACCTTTACAAATAATTTTGTCATTCTTACTAATAATAAAAGCTTTATTAAATGTAACCAAATATCCAAATTTATTTAAACAAGAAACTGAAATAAATTCCTCTTGAATTGAGGTACATAATAAACGTCTACTAAATCTAAATGCCTACTAGAATCTAAAATAACTATAATATCTCCCACTGCACTTGCAGACACTAATGTTCCGTTGCCCAAGCGTAAGTTGATTTCATCTTTATTCAGCCTTCTCCTTTCTTGGAACCCCTGTAAGGAATAACAAACATGATTAGTTGCTCCAGAGTCTATGATCCAAGAATATGTAGAATCTGCCAGAAAACATGTTTCAAGATAATTAATATTACATTCTTCCTTCTTATTCTGGGACTTTGGGCAATTTCTTTTTCAATGTCCCTTTTCACCATAAAGGAAGCATTTCCCTTTGATCTTGGTTACTTTCTTAGTTTCCTTCTTGGTAGGCCCAAGTTGTTTTTTCTTCTGTTGTTTCTTGACCTTCTGAAGGGTCTTAATAGTAGCAACTTTACCAACCGAATGAATCTCTTGACCTTTTTTTTCACAAGGATCTTTTCAGCGCTTTGAACATCTTGTATCAGGCCTTGCAAGGTGTATTCCTTATTGTTCAAGGTGTAGTCCAACTTGAACTGATCAAAGGAATCCGATAGTGAGTTGACAATCATGTCAATTTTCGTCTCACCATCTATCTCAACACCATTAAGTTCTGCAACATTGAGATGTGCTATGACTTTCATCGTGTGATCTTTCACAGCCTGTCCAGGTTTCATCATATGATTCATAAAAGTAGTCACTGCCTCTCTCTTAGTCGACCTAGACATCATAGCAAACATCTCTTCTAGAGACACCATTATATCAGCAACAGACTCCATTCCTTCATGCCGCTGTTGCAACACGTCGGAGATAGTGGCCATAATGTAACATTTGGCCATATCATCTGAAGTCTTCCATTGCTCATACTCATCTCTTTGCAAAATATTAGATTAATTATTAGGAAGGGGTGGTTTAGGAGTAGTCAGAACAAACTTATGCTTTTCACTTTGCAGCAACAACCCAATTTTCCTTTTCCATGTGACATAATTATCTCTAGTTAAAGTGTTATCTTTCAGGATGTTCATAAGTGATGAAGTCATGATTTTTGAATAAAACAAAATTATATATGAGCAGATAATCATGATAAAGCACTTTTTAAATATTTATCTTGAATTAAATAAATAACTCAATCATAAAAGTTCAACGGTGATCCAACACCCATAAACGTTACGCCTCCTCTGGGAGTAGGTACCATTTACCAGTTGAACTAGGTCCCACATAATTGTTAACATAACAACCAGCGTTTTCAATTTTAGCCTTGCAATTTTATTAACAAGAACTCTCAGGAGGATATTAATAAAATCACATTGAGTGTGTTACCAAGATATCGACCCTCAATTTTCTCTCACGAAAATCCCTCCTCTGGGAGTAGATTTCGTTTAAGTTAATTGTCTAGTCTATCCTTGTAAGGAAGTATTTTGCTAAATTCCATTTGTGGACGCCCCTAGGGGGGATTACCAATAAATAATAAAGCTCAACTAACCTTGGAGGCCATAGGTGTTCTAACATACCTTCTCCCACTCAATTATTTAAGGCATGTGATTAAATTCCATAGTTAGATTTTACCAAGTTATCTAGATGCCAATTAGATACCTAAATCATTTAATGCATGTTCATACCAAAAGAGATATATGAGTGGCACTCCTATTCTATATGACATGTTATCATACAACAACAAATATTGTAATATTTACGGAAATATAAATAGCTACAATTTTGGTCCATCCTAGAAAAACAAGTAAATTACATTTGTTTGGAATACAAAATATTCTTTCTTGGCAAACAAGTCTTCAAGCGGCCATCATCCACTTCCTCATCCCTCGGCTGCCACCTTTGGGTGTGCACACCCCTTGGGTCCTTAAAGGGCCACCATGCGCAGCCCATTATGCCCAAAGGACTGTCATGTGCAACCCATGACACATAAGTGGCTGCCGTGCGCAGCCCATGCACCTAACAAGCGTAGCTACACGCTAACGTGCATGCAAGCTTGTTGCCATGGTGCGCACGGTACCAAGCTTGTTCCGATTGCTTCCTCTTCCGCTTCTAATTCTTCAACTCTTCGAATCTTCGAAAATTGAATGTATTACAGCAGATTTTACATAAGAAAAACTGCACTATTTTATACCAAAAAAAACTGCAGTATTTTTTAATACAATAAAAAAATAGAGAATCTAGCAACTACCAAAAAGGAACTTATGACGATAATAGGTCACCCTTCTTGTTACAATTCTGAAACAAAAAAACATTGAAATTCGAGGACCCAAATCAAGCAATAACAATTCACTTTATAATAACATATATAAATCCATACATGCCACATGTAATTATATATGCGAATACCTAGAGTGCCATCTCTTTCTAAAACATGCATAATCACAATAAAAAGAAATAGATTCATGTGTATATACGTTAATTAATTAAAGGGTATAACCTGGCTCTGATACCAATTGTAGGGAAAAATATGAAAACGCAACGGAAGCGTGACTAAAAACGAATTTAGTATAGTTTAAAATTTTTCCAATATTTGAACCTTAACCCTTTAATTAATTAAACATACATATATTCAAAAGATATCATACCTCTTGTCGCGTGATCCGATTGACTTAGCGTCGATGGTAATCCGCAAGATCTTCCAATCCGATCATGAACGTGAATCACCTAGGAGCGTGGTCTCCCTATTCTTTGAATTGCGTACCTGAGAATGGAAAAACGAAATCTTCTTTCTTGATCGTTAATCACAAAACTCCAAGAGCCTAGAAAGATCGTTCCAGTCACTTTTGAATTCACAATCGTTATGATTGAAACTCGCGTGAACCTAAATCAAAAGTGTGCACAAAACCTTTTTATATAAAGGCTTGCAAGTGCACTGTCGAATTTAGAACTATCTTTCTCACTTCCTCTTGGCCGAATTTTCACTGTGTTCTAGAGTTGGAATTTTTTTTTATTCAAAAACAAGAGAATAAAAAATTCTTTCTCTAAAAAAAAAACTTTTTTTTTCTTCCTTTTACTATTAATTCTGAAATTAATAATATATATAGGTATACAAATCCTTTCCTAAAGAGGATTTACTTGGTGGGCAAGAATCCTATCCCTAGGTGGATTTACTTGGTGACAAAGAATCCTTTTTCAAAAAAAGATTTCTTTTCCACACCAAGACTCCTAATCCAACTCAAATAGTGTATTTGTGATTATATTAAAGACTTCCGTATTTGATTAGATAAATAAATTCTTTATTTATCTACTTACCAAATTAAGTCTTTTATATTTATTATACTACTATAATAGTATACTACTAGGAAACATAATTCCTAGTCATAAAAAGATTTTGATTTTTAATTAAATAATTATTTAATCAATTAATTAATTTCCATTTAATCAAACAATAAAATAAAATAATATTTTAGTCTATTATTATAGCCTTGCCACCCACACACAAAAAATATGGGCCAAATATTATTTTCTTATTTTATTTAATCCATTTAGGCTTTAAAAAAAAGCCCACATGTGAAATAGACTCATTCTTACTAAAAGAAACAAGCCCACATGCCTCTCATTAATATATTAATATAATTTGAGCAGCCCATTAAATAAATAATGTGCAAATTATATTCTTAATATATAAATACAATTCTTGATGGACCCATAAATTAGTCCGGTAGAATATATCAAGTGATCCATGCAAGTCCGTGTGGATTAGGGATCTTGGCGGGCTATCTAAATTTAAGCTTCAATAGACAGAACCCAATCACAATCAACAAATGATTCACTTAGGTCTCATCCATTAATTTTAGCTCATTCCACTAAAGAGCTAAAATTGAACTCTTAAATAAAGATAGAATAAGAAGTTGTTTCTTATTCATACCCTAGACAATTTTATTGGAGATAGTGTATCCTCGTGTATAATATCAGTAATCGCCAAGAGCTCATAGACCGCTTATAGCTCTTATAGTTACCATATTT
Source organism: Dipteronia sinensis (assembly GCA_033220585.1). Classification (NCBI taxonomy): domain Eukaryota; kingdom Viridiplantae; phylum Streptophyta; class Magnoliopsida; order Sapindales; family Sapindaceae; genus Dipteronia; species Dipteronia sinensis. The sequence continues at coordinate 25,989,882 of CM065643.1, read as the reverse complement.
ACTCATATGACCACGTTTTGAACTTGGATATTTTGACTTGTCCAGAAGCCATATTTTCAATAGACATTATCGAAAACTCAACGTTGAGATTTAATATCCAATACCTCAAAATATCCATATGATAATATTATACTCATTCAATAAATTGAGCCACGATGTCCATATCTATAAATGAAATCCTCTTTCGATTAACAAATCAATACCACCAAACTATCGAGGATAGACTATGCTATATGATTGTACTCATTGATAGCTCAAATGATAACACTTGCAATCATAAGTCCATCATTTATCTCAGGATTAAGATAGACTCTCCGATTGTCCTCGTAATGAAAAGACTTGTATTTACTGACGATTCTAGATAAAATATTTTATTGTGATCCTGTTCAATGCACCAAGTGCACTAGATTCTTTTACTCGAAGACCCTTTCGATGATTTTAGACTCATCATAACTCATTTGATCCCACTCAAATTCCAGTAAAAGAATTCTACAACTTTATCAAGATAAAGGTGCCCAACCTTTAATTTAAGTTGTGAACCTTTATTCAAAACTAACTAAAGAATTGTGTCTACCTCATACATATCTAGATGTACGAAAATTCTTCCTTTCTCATAGTCTTTTGACCTTATGATTATTTACTTTGACAATTATCATTATAAATGCTATAAGATTTTGTAAAACCAGAAATCACTTTATTAATATAAAAAGATTGTCAATTACAATATTACACTCTTGCTATTGAGCATAATCCTAACACGGACTCCACCATGGAAGCCGAATATGTAGCCGCTTGTGAAGCTGCTAAAGAGTCTATTTGGCTCCACAAGTTCTTGAGTGATCTGAAAATTGTTCTAGATCTAGATAAGCCCATCACACTTTATTATGATAACGGTGGTGCTGTGGCTAATTCCAAAGAACCAAGAAGCCACAAGAGAGGGAAGCAGATAGAGAGAAAGTATCATCTCATTAGAGAGATAGTGCATAGAGGAGATGTGATCGTCACCAAGACAGCCTCACAAGACAATCATGTTGATCCATTTACGAAGACCTTACCAGCTAAAGTGTTTTCAGGTCACCTAGATTGTCTAGGGTTACGAAACATACCTCACACGCTTTAGTGTAAGTGGGAGATTGTTGGGGTTTATGACCTAAAGATGTAATTTGTAAATGGATTTATGAAATAAATAAAAAGAAAAGTTCAATTCATTCTTGTTGTGTTGTTTATTTTATAACTTGTGCACATTAACATCCTAGATTGCCGGATGTAATCTCGAACTGTGTATATGAGTGTCATATACGGATGGATACAGTAAGAGACGTGCAATCTAAATAGTCCATAGATAGCAAATAAAGTTGGGTACTTTATTTGTGGCTAATCTATAGTAGCGGTCCATTCCGTAATGTATGGTGATTCTATCCTGAATCATTCATATGAAGATATGGGAATGTAGGCATCTTGTATGATGTGATCATATAGGACTGGGCCATGATCTATATGAATTTCTCACCAAGATTCGTTTACCGATGAGATTCATATATATGAACTAATAATGGTTATATGTGGGTGATCTTAATCCTGAATGTCATATCAACTCCTTCAGGTTAGATCGTGGTCTTTGATATACCATGGGTGAGGTCAGATGCAGTTCCTGGTCAATATGCTCCGTATGTTGGGATTGCGGTTTTGTTTGTGGCTGGGAAGCTATGTACACAATAGTGGAATCCACTTCTTCTTATAAGAAATAGATGGAAGTTCTCTTAAGGGTTGATTTGGGGCTTGGACAATATGATCGCTTTCCTAATTCCGTGAGGAAATAGGATTTATTGTTCATTAGAGAATCAATGGTACTTAAAGGATATATATAATTAGAGGGGTATAATGGACATTATGACTCAGCTCTAATTATGAACTACTGTGGAGAATCACACCATGTGTAATAGCTATATCGATGGACACAAAGTTGTATCGATCTGTGTAAAAGCATCTGCTGTTGAGAGAGTGCAACTTCGGGTTTTTAGTGAAATAACACCGGAGTTAACAATCAAGGAATATTAATTAAAGAGTTTAATTAATGATCCCGAGGATTATTGGAGCTCAAAATACTGTGGGTCCATTAGGTCCCCTTGCTAGCCCAATCGATATAGGTAACAAGGGTCACGGTTAATCAATTGGATTGTCCAATTAATTGTGTTACGGAAGTGACACATATTTATTCGGGAATTAATTGAATAATGAGATTATTTAATTAATGAATAATGTTGATTTAATAAATTTAATAATAAGATTATTTAATTATATTGTTAATCACTAAATGGAGGGTGATAGTTGATATTTTATTAAATTAAATATTTGAAATTGAATTTAAAATGTTTAAATTGAAAATAAATATTTAATTATCTTTTAAAATAAAAGATATGAGATATCATTTTAAAAGATTTAGTTTTAAAATAAAAAAGACATCATCAGAATATGATATATATTTTGATAACAAAAACATCACACACACTTGCATCATCAGAATTTCAATTTGAATGGGATACAAATTGTTGTGCTTAAATCAATAGATAAGAAAAGCACACAAAGCACATATATAAGTGTTTGTATAAGATACAAACATTGTGTATGTGAATTAGAGGTGTCCACGGTTTGGTTAAACCGGCGGTTAAAAACCGAAACCGAAATTGGAAAACCGGAACCGAAACCGAAACTGAAACCGGCGGTTACAAACCGGTTGGAAACCGGTTGAAGCCGGTTCGGTTTCGGTTTAGCCTTTGGAAAAACCGCCCAAAAACCGGTGGTTAAAACCAGCGGTTTAACCGCCAGTTTACATAAAAAAACAAAAAAAAAACAAAAAAAAACAAAAAAAAAAAAAAAACCGGCCAAAACCGCCCAAAACCGTCCAAAACCGTCTAAAACCGCCAAACCGGCGGTTAAAAACCGAACCAAAACCGAAATTTTCCGGTTCGGTTTCGGTTTGAGCTGTCCACGGAACCGAAACCGGCCCGAACTGGAACCGTGGACACCTCTAGTGTGAATCAAAGAGAAAAACTCGTTAATATGCGTGAGAGGAAAAAAAAGAAAAAAAAAAGGAGAAAGGCAATTAGTGGTGCAGTAGGCGGGCACCATTAAAACAAAAGAAAAAAAAGAAAAAGAAAATATTATTTTGATTATAATTCTCTTTTGAGGAACAAGAGTTGTTCTAGGAATTTTTTTTCTCTTTGAAGAAATAGTTTCTTCTTCTTTTCTCTACATCCTCCTAAGTTCCTGAGTACGTGGCACGCCCACACGCAGTTACCAGTTCTGGTATATAGCGAGGGAGATCGGTGGTAAAGACCAGGAGCATATCGTAAAGTGTGGGAGCCTCTAAACGTTGGTAAGGTTATAATTTTTTTATTATATTTATTGATTACAATTTCCTATGTTTACATATTTTATGAATTAGTTCCGGAAAAATTATTACGATCTCAAGTTCATTGGTTCCAGATTAATTATGATATGTATACAATTTTTCAAAACCTATTTCAGCCACGTTACTAGTGAACGAGGTTCCAACAAGCTTATCCTCTTGATGTTGTCTTCATTTGGACACCTTTTGAGCATTCTCCTAGTTCAATCTTCCTCCTGGGATTTTGTGGGGGTAAAGACTCTTTGCTTTCCATGCTTTTGATAAATACGGTCTTGTTTAAGGATGAGGTCTCCCTGTCATCTTCATAGTTAAGACCTTTCTTATCACTTGGCTTCTTGCTAACCCCCAACACATGGTCAAGCTTCTTTGTGCTTGAGGTCATCTTAGCAATGATTTCTCTTGTCTCTTCAAGCTCTTTTTCCATCAATGCTTCATTCATCTTAGCTATCTTCACTTCTCCGTTTAAGTGAGTCACTTCGGTTAATAGCTTGAGATTCTCTCCTTTTAGTCTTAGAATCTCTTTCTTCATCTTCAATCTTGAGCTTTGAAAATGCTCAATGAACCTTTCAAGGTCCATGCTTCTACATCTCTATTACTGGAGTGAGATGAGGAGTCACCATCACTCGAGTTGTTTTCATTTTGTTTATTTTCCTCTTCATCATCTATTGCTTCTTTGCTTTTGAGAGAGGATGTGAAGGCAATGAAGTTTTCCATATGGTCTTCATCATTCGATGATCCTCCGTCCTCTTCCAAATCATCATTATTGCTCTACGTGGCGGCCATAGCCTTTCATTTCTTCTTGTTCTTTAAATTGCCACAATCCGTGGAGATATGTCCAAAACCTCCACATTCAAAGCATTAGATCCTTTCCTTATGGGCTTGTCTTGACTTGGTTCAACCTTCTGGAAAGGAGTTTTCTTCTTTAATTCCTTTCCCTTGGAGCCAAACCCCTTCTTCTCAAACTTGATGAACTTTTTGAACATTTTCACCATAAGGGCCATCTCCTCATCTGAGTCATCCTCTTTTTTCTCTATTTTTGAGGTCTTCAAGGCTATGTTCTTTTACTTCTTGGGAGGTGTATGAGTAGGAGCCCATCTAGACTTATAAGCTAGAAGCCTTCCAATGACTTCACTTGGCTTCATGTTCTTGTAGTCAATATTCTCCTCAAGTGTTGCCACCTTCGATTCAAACCTCGCCGGAAGTGACCTCATAATCTTCTGCTTGATCCTTTTGTCAGAATATGGGTCACCTAGTTGATGGCTCTAATCGACGATGTCCATCAACTTCACTTGAAATTCGTTAAAGCACTCATGCTCCTCCATCCTACTCATCTCAAATTGCATTTGTAGGACTTAGAGCTTGGAGTCCTTGACTACTTCAGTTCCTTCATGAGCCGTTTCTAGAATCTCCCATGCCTCATTTGCATTCCTAGTTGTTTGAATCAACTTGTATTGGTTGTCATCCATGGCGCAAAGGATGGCATGCATTGCCTTGTTGTTCCATTTGGAAGCTTCAAATTCTTGTGAGCTCCATTAAGACTTAGGCTTGGACACTTCACTTCCATCTTTGGCTGTCAATATTGGAGGAGTGTAGCCATCTTCAATTGCCATCCATGCCTGGTCATCTATTTGGCAAAGATAGCATTCCATCTTTCCTTTCCATAATGCATAATTCACCCCATTGAGCAAAAGGGGTCTTGTGCTTGAGGCTCCCTCTTATTCACCTCCATTTCCATTCATAGTGTTTGGGTTTGTGAATGGAATAAATGCAAATGAAATGCAACAAACAAAATGCAAGATGCAAGACACACAAAGAGCAAGGATCACCTAAGTATATCTAAGAACCCACTCTGATACCAATTGAAAATACTACTCAAGTGTGTGTCTAATAACCTAAAGAGAGGGGGGGGGTGTATAGGTTTTAGTTGATTTATTACCAACTTTTTGACTTAATCAATTTTAATAAAGCTACCCCATATTAGCAATCAAACAATCCAAGATAAAATGCAGAAAACAATAAAAAAAACACACGGATTGATTTATATGAGAAACCCTCCAACTTGGCAAAACTCACGGGCTATCCTTCTAGCCACACACGGTCCTCAAATCCACTATTTGAATGAAAGTTTACAACCTAGGTTGACCTCAAGTCACACCATACTTGGTCACTAACCCTTTCACTCTACCCAATGGGCCTTTAATATTTATTCTAGACCAATTGATTGAGCACTAATCCACTTTGTCACAAGATTGAACAATCAATGAAGAGATTAGGCAACCTTTGTGAATATATGAAAATATTCTATCATGCAATTAATTCTAGGCTACACTAAATGCTTATATAGGAGTTAAAGACAACACTAAGTAAAAATCCTAGATATCAATATCTAAATGTAAAACAAATAGATTTAGCTATAGGGCAAAATGATCCTATATGCTAGCTATCAATGAACATGCAATCTCAACCAACAAACACAATCACAAACATACTCAAATCTTGCTAAACCAAAGAAACATGCAATTAATTAAAAAATAATTGCTAACCCTAGGTAAACCAAGAACATAAAGATGAAACAAGAAGTTTTAAGTCATATTCAATTACCTAGTCAAGAAGAGCATGAAGACCTATGAAGAAGAGATACAAGAATGAAGCTAGATGCACATGAGTATGAGTTTGTTGAGTAAAAATGGTTTCTTGGGAGTCTCTCCCTCTAGAAAATCACATTCTCTCACTAAAACACTATTTTGGACTCCTTAACACGAAATGGAGAGAAAATGACATATATATATATATATATATACATATGAGGTCAAACTAAAGCTACGTCGTTTTGAAAAAGTTTACAAAAAGACAAAGCAAAACTGACGTTGTGCGCGGATCCATATGCACGGGTAGGGTACCCGCTCACAACCCGCACATAAGCAGGCTCGAAAAAAACTTACCCTCAGTGTACGGGTACTGCATGGGTAGGATACCCATGCACAACCCTTGTAGAAAACAGAATCGTGCAATCTAAAGAGTCCATAGATAGCAAATAAAGCTGGGTACTTTATTTGTAGTTAATCTATAGATGCGGTCCATTCCGTAATGTACGGTGATTCTATCCTGAATCATTCATATGAGATATGGGAATTGAGGCACCTTATATGATGCGATCATATAGGACTGGGCCATGATCTATATGAATCTCTCAACAAGATCCGTTTACTGATGAGATTCATATATATCAACTAATGATGGCTATATGTGGGTGATCTTAATCCTGAGTGTCTTATCGACTCCTTCAGGTTAGATAGTGGTCTTTGATATACCGTGGGTGAGGTCGGATGCAGTTCCTGATCAATATACTCCGTATGTTGGGATTGCGGTTTGGCTTGTGGATGGGAAGGTATGTACACAATAGAGGAATCCACTCCTTCTTGTGAGAAGTAGATGGTAGTTCCCTTAAGGGTTGATTCGGGGCTTGGACAATATGAGCGCTCTCCTAATTCAGTGAGGAAATAGGATTTATTGTTCATTAGACAATCAACGGTACTTAAAGGATATATGTAATAAGAGGGGTATAACGGACATTATGACCCAGCTCTAATTATGAACTACTGTGGAGGATCACACCATGTGTAATAGCTATATCGATGGACACCGAATTGTATCGGTTTGTGCAAAAGCGTCTGCAGTTGAGAGAGTGCAGCTTCGGGTTTTTAGTAGAATAACACCGGAGTTAATAATCAAGGAATATTAATTAAAGAGTTTAATTAATGATCCAATGATTATTGGGGCTTAAAATACTGTGGGTCCATTAGGTCCCCTTGCTAACCCGATCGATTTAGGTAACAAGGGTCACGGTTAATTAATTGGATTGTCCAATGAATTGTGTTACGAAAGTGACACGAATTTATTCGGGAATTAATTGAATAATGAGATTATTTAATTAATGAATAATGGTGATTAAATAAATTAAATAATAGTGGTGGATGACCCGTGCACCACTCGTGCAGTTGACTTCGCCCGTGGCCTTGCTCTCTGGTCTGGTGAACTGTACGGGTGGGTGCACGGGTGTGACCCGTGCCATTACCCGTGCAGTTTGGTCTTCTCAAAATCCACCTTCCGGTGCACGGGTGAGTGCACGGGTATGCTACCCATGCACTTTTGCTTTCTTCACTTCATTTGTGCACTAATTAGTCCATTTTGCCCCCATTCATTCCTTTTTACCTAATGCCTGCAATAAAAACTAAACGAGCCATAAATACACATAAAAACGCTCAAGAACAAAACAAAGAGAAATGATGTGAGGGCTAAAATGTATAACATTTTTTGCTTGATCAAATACCCTTAAACCAAATCTTTGCTCGTCCTCGAGCAAACTCTATGTAAGTTCCTCATATTTTGATTGGCTTATTTCGTTGACAAACCATATTAGGGATTAATTTTGTAAGGGTAAATTAGGCCTCATTGGGTGAGATCAAGCTTCAAGGACATCATCTCTCTCAAGAGCACTTCAAAGGTATATCACATGCTTAATTCTCTTTGAAGAGGTTTTAGTTGCACACACTCACATTCTATGCATTTGTATTGACATGCATGTATGGTTGCACACACACACTTCTTGCATTTTGGAGTTGATGGGCTACACAGTAGGTTAGACGACATGCAAGGCCACTTGTGTATGTCGCCTGACATGTCGCCTTAGACTTAGGTTTTTCCCATAGTGTGTTAGGCGACATTCAAGGGCACTTGTGCATGTCGCCTTAGGTGTGTATTTTTCCTCCAGTGTGTAAGGCGACTTGGGGATGTCGCCTTACATGTCGCCTCTGACATCTTGATTTTTCCACAGTGTGTAAGGCGACTTCATAGGCGACTTGGGAATGTCGCCTTACATGTCGCCTCTAGCAACGTGTTTTCTTTCCAGTGTGTTAGGCGACTTACAAGGCAACTTGGTCATGTCGCCTTGCATGTCGCCTCTTTCACCCGAACTGGGCATTTCGGGTATTTCACACCAGCTCATTTTTTGGTCCCTATAAATACATCTTCTTCTCCATCATTTAGACCTAGAGCTCTGAAAATATATCCCTAAGTGAAAGAAAGTAAATCCAAGAGAGAGAGAGCTCCAAGTAGTCTTTTTTACTCAACCAAACTCATACCCATGTGTATCTAAGCTTCTTTCTTGCATCTATTCTTCATGGGTCTTCATGCTCTTCTTGACTAGGTAAACAAACAAGTCTTAGAACTTCATTTTCATCTCTATATTCTTGTTTACCTAGGGTTAGCAATTATTTGTTAATTAATTGCATGTTTATTTGGTTTAGCATGATTTGAGTATGTTTGTGATTATGTTTGTTGGTTGAGATTGTATGGTCATTGATAGCTAGCATTTAGGACGATTTTACCCTTCTAGCTAAATCTTCATGCATATGCATTTAGATATTGATATCTAGGATTTGCACTCATTGACATCTTTGAATCCCTAGATAAGCATTTAGTGTTGCCTAGCATTAATTGCAAGTTAGAATATTTTTACATATTCACATAGGTTGTTTAACCTCTTCATTGATTGTTAAACTTTGTGACTAAGTGGATTAGTGCACAAGCTTGTGGTCTAGAATCACTATTAAAGGCCCGTTAGGTAGAGTGAAAGAGTTAGTGACCAAATAGGTGTGACTTGAGGTCAACCTAGGTTGTAAACTTTCATTCAAATAATGGATTTGAGGACCGTATGTGGCTAGAAGGATAGCCCGTGAGTTTTGCCCAGTTGAAGGGTTTCTCACGTAAATCAATCATTGCATTTTTGTTGTTTTCCGCTTGTTTATGTTGGATTGGTTGATTGCTAATATGGGGTAGGACTATTAAAATTGATTAAGTCGAAAAGTTGGTAATAAATCAATTAAAACCTATTCACCCCCCCCCCCCTCTAGGTTAGTAGACACACGCTATATAGTATTTTCAATTGGTATCAGAGCGGGTTCCTAGATACATTTAGGTGATCCTTGCTCTTTGTGTGTCTTGCATTTTGTTTGTGTTTGTTGCATCATTAACATTCATCTCATTCATTCCCAAACACTATGAGTGGGAACGGAAGTGGTAATGAGGGAGCCTCTAGCACAAGACCCCATTTGCTCACCAGAGTAAACTATACCTCTTGGAAAGGCAAGATGGAGTCTTACATTTGCCAAATAAATGACTGAGCATAGATGGCAATTGAAGATGGCTACACTCCTCTTGAAAAGACTCTTGTAGACGAAAGTGTAGTTCCCAAGCCAAAGTCGGAATGGTCAACTCAAGAGTTTGAAGCATCCAAGTGGAACAACAAGTCTATGCATGCAATTCTTTGTGCAATGGATGACAATCAGTACAAATTGATCCAAACAACAAGAATTGCAAAAGAGGCATGGGAGATTCTAGAGACGGCCCATGAGGGAACCGAGGTGGTCAAGGACTCCAAGCTTCAAGGACTCTAAGCTTCAAGTCCTCCAAACACAATTTGAGCAAATTAGAATGGAAGAGGATGAGTCCTTCAACGACTTTCAAGTGAAGTTGATGGACATAGTCAATCAAAGCCATCAACTTGGTGACCCCTATTCGGATAGGAGAATCAAGCAAAAAATTATGAGGTCGCTTCCACCAAGATTTGAGTCAAAAGTGACAGCTCTTGAGGAGAACAGTGATTACAAGAACATGAAGCCAAGTGAAGTTATTGGAAGACTTCTAGCATATGAGTTTAGGTGGACTCCTACACCTATACCTCCAAAGAAGCCAAAGAGTATTGCTCTGAAAACTTCCAAAGTAGAGAAAGAGGAAGATGACTCAGATAAGGAGATGGCCCTCATGGTGAAAAGATTCAAGAAGTTCATCAATTTTGAGAAGAAGGGATTTGGATCCAAAGGAAAGGAAATGAAGAAGAAGACTCATTTCAAGAAGTTTGAGTCAAGTGAAGACAAGCCCACAAGAAGAAGGATTCAATGCTTCGAATGTAGAGGTTTCGGACACATCTCCATGGATTGTGGCAATTTAAAGAACAAGAAGAAAGGAAAGGCTATGGCCGCCACGTGGAGTGATGGTGATGACTTGGAAGAAGAAGGAGAATCCTCGGATGATGAGGATTATGTAGCAAACTTTATTGCCTTCGCATCTTCTCTCAAGAGTAAGGAAGCAATAGATGATGAAGAGGAAGAGAAACAAAGTGAAGATGACTCTAATGATTGTGACTCTTCATCCCATTCAAAAAATATGGATGTAGAAGGAATGGATCTCGAAGGGTTCATTGAGCATTTTCAAAGCTCAAAATAGAGATTCTCACTCACCTAAATAGAGAAGTAAAGATAGCAAAAAGAAATGAGGAATTGATGGGAAAGGAGCTTGAAGAAGCAAGAGAGATCATTGCTAAGATGACTTCAAGTACGAAGAAACTCGACCACATGTTGGGAGTTGGCAAGAGGCCAAGTGATAAGAAGGGTCTTGGCTATGAAGATGACAAGGAGACCTCATCCTCAAGCAAGACTATGTTTTTCAAGAGCTTGGACATCAAAGAGCCTCCACCCTCACAAAATCCTAGGAAGAAGATTGAACTAGGAGAGTGCTTTAAGGATTCTTAAGTCAAGGTAGCACAAGGGAAACAAGCTCAAGCTCAATCAACAAGGGTTCATCAAGCAAGTTTCCCTCAACCCAAATACCATCAAGCCAAGAAGAAATTCATGCAAGGTCAACCAAGGAAGCAATCCATTCCAACTCAACAACAAAGAAGGAGAGAACCAATCCAACAACAAAGGCAAGCTCAAATGCGTGGGAAAGCCCGTTTGTATTCATAAGGGCATGGTATGTCTTCTTATTTTATTCCCACTTGTCATTTTTGTGGTGTTGATGGTCACATTAGACCTAATTGCTTCAAATACATTGAAATGTGTTGAATCAAGAGCATGATTGAAAGAAATAGAGCTAGAGCCAAAATGCATGGTCCTAGGAAATCTAGAGCCAATTTGCATGATCCTAGGAATCTAGAGCCAATGTGACTAACACCACTAGGAATGAGAACATTTCACCAAGGTGGATTAGAAGAGATGACTATTTTTGCTATGTGGCTCAAATTGCCTTGAAGGCAAATGCCTCTAACATTTGGTATTTGGATAGTGGGTGTTCTAGGCATATGACGGGGAACAAGAGTTTCTTTAAATCTCTTGTCTTGGAGGATGGAGGATTTTTCACCTTTGGTGATGGATCTAGAAAGAAAGTCATAGGGAAAGGAACCATTTCCATTCCCGATTTACCCTCCTTGTCCAATGCTTTACTTGTTGATGGCTTGCAAGCCAATCTTATAAGCATTTCTCATCTTAATGATGATGGACTCTTCGTCTTGTTTAACAAAAATGATTGCTCTATTTTAATGCCAAATGGACAAACCTTGCTAAAAGGAAAGAGATCTAGTGACAATTGCTATTGTCTTGAAGCTAGTGCTATCTCTTGCAATATGTCCAAGTGTGAGGAAGTTGAGTTGTGGCATCAAAGACTTGGCCACATGAACTATCGAGATTTGAGAATCTTAGATAAGTTCAAGGTTGTGCGTGGCCTCCCTAAGCTTGGGAAGAAAGTCGATGGCGTTTGTGGACCTTGTCAACAAGGGAAACAAACGAAAAGTATGCACAAGAAAGGCAAGCATCTCGCTACCAAGGAGCCATTAGAGCTTCTACATATGGACCTTATGGGTCCCATGCAAACCGAGAGTCTCGATGGCAAGAGATACATTTTTGTTTGTGTTGATGATTTCTCTAGATTTACATGGACATATTTTCTTAGAGAAAAATCTGAAACATTTGAAAATTTTAAAATGCTTTGCACTAAAATTCAAAAAGAAAAGAACTCACACATTAAAAGCATTAAAAGGATTAGGAGCGGCCATGGGAGGGAATTTGAAAATGCTTGTTTTGAAAGCTATTGCAATAGCTTAGGAATTTCCCATGAGTTTTCGGCTCCTAGAACTACTCAACAAAATGGGGTTGTTGAAAGGAAGAATAGGGTCCTTCAAGAGATTGCCCGTGTGATGTTGCTTAGCAACAATGTCCCTAGGAACCTTTGGGCCGAGGTTGTAAATACGGCTTGCTACATAGGAAATAGAATCTTCCTAAGGCCGGGTACTAGGAAAACCTCCTATGAATTATGGAAGGGTAGGAAGCCAAATGTTAGCTACTTCCACTCATTTGGGAGTAAATGCTACATTCTAAATGACCGAGATCAACTTGGCAAGTTTGATGCCAAGAGTGATGAGGGGATTTTCATTGGCTATGCCCTTGATAGTAAGGCCTATAGTGTTTTCAATTTAAAAACTCGGAGTGTCATGGAATCATCTAATGTTGTCATAGATGATTGTAGGCCTAAGATTAGAGACCATGATGAGGAGGTCATTGTGCTTGATGATTCTTTCTTGGAGAAGAATGGTGAGACTTCAATTGATGTGCAGTCAAGTCTTGATGAAGAGGTCATTCAACCTCTTGAGAGAGATCCATCCTTGGACTCTAAAGAACCCGCTCCATGGGTTAGACATCTCCACAACAAGAATGACATTCTTGGAGATATGAATAAGGGTGTTAGGACTAGGCGTCAAATAGGTAATCAAATTAGCTATACTTGTTACACCTCTCAAATTGAACCCAAAAAGGTTGATGAAGCCTTGAATGATGAGTTTTGGGTTCTTGCCATGCAAGAAGAGCTAAACCAATTTGAAAGAAATGAGGTTGGGACTCTAGTTCCTAGACCCAAGGACACTAATGTCATAAGCACCAAATGGGTGTATAGGAACAAGTCGGATGAAAATGGTGTTAATAGCCAAAATTGGCAAAGGACCAAAGGGAAATTTTCCACTATCCAGACCTAGCTTCATGCCCGAGATTTTCCACTAGAAGACCATATTACCCAAAGCCGAGCTACGATAACGCCCTATAGGAACAAAGATAGGCTCCAGAAACATCCGGAATAGAGCCCAGAATTGTCAGGTCAAGCCCCCGGAAGTCGAGGTTACCTGGTAATTTCTCCAGAAGCTCGCCTATACCTCGCTGATACAGGGAGGTGTCCATAGGAGGCCGTACCTAGCTTCGAAAAGTCAAGGGAGGCCAGACCTAGCTCCTAGCTGGATGAAGCTTCTCAATATCGAGGCCGGGACAATGATCGACCTCACTAACTGATGCACCACATCTTGATACATTCGACGACCCCTATGAGAATCATGCTAGACCCGAAGATACACAGTATCGCATCTATAGAAATTATACACGTGCAGAACAAGTAATAGAGTCTAAATGGGAAACAAATTGATTTCCACCAAGATATCCTCAACTGAGCAATTAACTCAAAGTCAACGACATTTAAAGGTAAAAATCCCGTCCGATAAGGAGGGGAGGGAGGAAAAAGTCAAGGGGAGATCAATGAGTTTAACCCTATGAAGACATTATATAAAGGAGGGACTTCCTCCTTCAAAAAAAGAAGAGACTACTATTCGACAGGCATACAACAAACACCCAACTATCACCCAGAAAAAAGTGAGAGCAATTCGAAAGAGATATAGAGAAATGTATATCATATGTTATCAATAAAGAAATATTTTTATTCCTTTTGAGTAGCTTACGAAATCGTTATCTCCAGGTCATTTCATTAGGCATTGTTTTATACACATATACATTCTACCTTGGTCATCACCTACGTGGTAATGATCTTGAGGGTGCTAACTGAGATTTATTGCCCCGAGCAAGATTTCTGTTAACACTTTCTGGCGTCGTCTGTGGGAAAGGCCTTACACACAATTAATCAACTATTTGCACTTACATTTTCGTTGTTTTACAGGAACTATGAGGCTCCGCTCTTCCCAAGGCCAACATAGAGTTTCGGAGCAACCCCCGGCGAGGCCTACGTGAAAGACCCCAAGAAAGGGGAGAAAATCTGGATATGGCAGTCACACTTCGGTCCAAACAACTAATGCATGGGCTTCCGACCACCCTATAGTGAGCCAGGCCGCGCTCGACCAGCAAGCGGCAGCCTTCGTAGAAACCGTCCGCATCCGCCTGCTCGCTGAAGGCATCACAATCCAGCCAACCAACCTGAATGATCAGGGAGAGCCGAGCAGGCTCAGAGCTAGGCAGCCTGCTTTCTGTCGGGAAAAATCTATATAAAACGCAGCGGAAGAAACGAAAAATAGATTTCGTATGGTTTTAAAATTTTTCTCAAAGTTGAACCTTAACCTTTTAATTAATTAAACTCAAATATATACGGTTAGAATTAAATACCTCTTGACACGTGATCCGATTGACTTACATCGATTGGTAATCCGCAAAATCTTTTCCGATGCCCGTGAACAGTACCATCGTGAACAGTACCCACGTGAACAGTGATCGTGAACAGTACCCGCGTGAACAGTGATCGTGAACAGTAACCCCCCCCCCCCCCCCCCTCCCCCCCGTGAACAGTGATCGTGAACAGTACCGCGAGATCTTCCAATCCGAACACGTACGTGAATCACCTAGGAGCGTGGTCTCCCTTTTTCTTTGAATTGCAAAATTGAGAATGGATGAACAAAGTTTTCTTTTTCTTTTGTTAGTCACAAAACAATCAAAAGAAGACAAAAATTATTCCGATCACTTTTGAGTTCTCAATCTAATGATCGAAACTCGCGTGAACCTAATTCGATGTTGTACACACAAGCTTATTGATGAACAAGCAATCAGTGTACTATCAAAGAATAATCTCTTCTCTCTTTTATGTTTAGTAGAATAAAAATTATCCTTTTCTATGAATTGAGAAGAAGAAGAAAAAATTGAATCATTCATTCAACTATCGTGGCCGAATTCTATATGTGGAATTATATAGGTGGCCGAAATTTTGCTTCCTCTTCTATTTAGGATTGCCGAAATCTTCCTCTAAATAGACTAGGGTTGCCGCAAATCACATACCAAAAAGAGTTTGTGTTGCACCCTAATTTCCATCAAACTTTAGACTTCAAAACCTAATCCAACTCATAGATATTTTTATTCTTTTATTGACTAAATAAAAAGACTTCTTATTTGATAAAATAAATAAAATTAATTATTTATTTTCTTATCAAACAAGTCTTTTACTTTTAATATACTACTACCAACAGTATAACTTTAGGAAATATATTTCCTGATCAGAAAAAGATTTGTTTCTTAATTAAACAATTAATTAATAAATTAACTAATTCTTATTTAATTAAAACAATGAAACAAAATAATATATTAGGTTAATATATACACCTTGCCGCCCCACTTATATAAATGGGCCATATATTATTTTCTTATTTCATTTAATCCATTAGATTTTAAATAAAAGCCCATATGTGAACCGGACCCATTCTTACTAAAAGAAACAAACCCACATGTCTCCTTTTAATATATTAATATAATAGTGCAGCCCATTAATTAAATAATAGACATATTATATTCCTGATATATTAAAAAAAAATTCTAGATGGACCCTTAAATCGGCCCGGTAGAATATATCAAGTGATCCATGCAAATACGTGTGGATTGGGGATCTTGGCGGGCTATCTAAATTTAAG
Organism: Dipteronia sinensis; assembly: GCA_033220585.1. Taxonomy (NCBI): domain Eukaryota; kingdom Viridiplantae; phylum Streptophyta; class Magnoliopsida; order Sapindales; family Sapindaceae; genus Dipteronia; species Dipteronia sinensis. Next base: position 25,973,923 of record CM065643.1, on the reverse strand, counting down.
CTTCAATAGACACAACCTAATCACAATCAACAAATGATTCACTTAGGTCCAATCTATTAATTTTAACTCATTCCACTAAAGAGCTAAAATTGAACTCTTAAATAAAGATAGAATAAGGAGATGTTTCTCATTCATACCCTAGACAATCTTATAGGAGATGGTGTATCCTCGTGAATAATATCAGTAATCGCCAAGAGCTCATAGACCGCCTATAGCTCTCCAAGTTACCATATTTCCTCATATGACCACATTTCGAACTTGGATACTTTGACTTGTCCAGAAGCCATGTTTTCAATAATCATTATTGAAAACTCAACGTTGAGATTTAATATCCAATACCTCAAAACATCCATATGATGATATTATACTCTCATTTAATAAATGGAGCCACGATGTCCATATCTATAAATGAAGTCCTCTATCGATTAACAAATGTATACCACCAAACTATCGAGGATAGACTATGCTATATAATCGTACTCATTGATAGCTCTAATGATAACACTTGCAACCATAAGTCCATCATTTATCTCAGGATTAAGATAGACTCTCTGATTGTCCTCTTTAATGAAAAGACTTATATCTAGTGACGGTTCTAGATAAAGTATTTCATTGTGATCCAGTTCAATGCACCTAGTGCACTAGATTCTTTTACTCGAAAACCTTTCGATGATTTTAGACTCATCATATTCATTTGATCCCACTCAAATGTTAGTAAAAGAATTCTACAACTTTAACAAGATATAGGTGCCCAACCTTTAACTTAAGTTGTGAACGTTATTCAAGACTAACTAAAGAATTTTGTCTACCTCATACATATCCGGATGTATGAACAATTCTTCATGTCTCATAGTCTTTTGACCTTATGATTATTTACCTTAACAATTATAATAATAAATGCTATAAGTAATTGTAAGAATCAGAATTCACTTTATTAATATGAGAAGATTGTCAATTACAATATTACACTCTTGCCATTGAGCATAATCCTAACACTTTCGATCACCTGGGACCTCCTCTTCCAGAGCCAGCTCGAGATAGGTCAGGGCCCTAACTTTCGATCCGGGATAGGCTAGAACCCATGCCCCCAGTTCCAAAAAGACCTTCACAATATCAACCCAGGCGAGTAAAATCTACAGCAGATGCTTTTACCCGGAAGCAACGTGAGCCATCCCATCCAACTGCATCAAGGAGAACCGTCCGGGCCCAAGAGGAGGAGAGTATACAAACTTCCCAAATGGATCCTATCCATAAGGGGGACCGGATAGAGGTTGCCAGTTCATCAGAAAGACTCGATAGTGAGGAATCTGAGGTTAATTCAAAGAAACCCGGGAACAAGAGACTGAGGGATCAGCTGGCAAAGCTATAGAAGGAGGTCCAGCAGATGAGAAAAGGAAAGAATAAGGAGGATAAAAAGGATCCTCTGAGCGAGATGAACGCTCCATTCACTAGAAGGATCCGGGAAGCGGAGCTCCCACCAAAATTCAAAATGCCAACAGATAAGTTCTCCGGAATGGAAGATCCTCTAAGCCACCTAGAGAGCTTCGTTCAACAGATGGAGGTCCAGAACGCTACCAGAACAGCTATGTGTAGGATGTTTCCAACGACCCTAACCGACTAGGCGAAAACTTGGTTCAGGAAGCTGTCTGTTGGCAGCGTGGATTATTTCACGAAATTATCAACAGATTTTTGCTCGCAGTTCCTAGGGGTCAAACCTCATCCAAAAGATCCCATACACCTCCAATATGTGATTCAGGAATGGAGTGAGACACTTCGGTCGTACGTTGAATGCTTTCACAATGAGGTCATACAAATGGGAGTTTTCACCGAGAAAGAAACTCTCGCCAACTTCAGACGGAACCTATGGGCAGGAAAGCTTTTCCGTTCCTTCGCCAAGAGACCTCCCGAGACTTACCAGGAGGCCTACAACCGGGCTCTTAAGCAGGTCGAGATCGACGAACAACTCAAAGTCAAGATGGAACACGACGACGTGAGAACGGCAAAGCGTCTGAAAAAAGAAGCCCCCAAATTTGAGCCAGTTCAGAAAACTCATAATAAACCTCCCAACAGGTCGACTTATCGCATCCCTGCTCCTCAACACAGGAAAGAAAAATATCCAGCAAGACGAACCCCTCCCCGGGCTTCACCATCTCCCATGACCGTGGCCCCTGTAATGCAAGGGGAGAAAGGGTATGACTACTACACCCCTTTGAACGCTTCCAGGGAAACAGTCTACCTTGGTATACGAGATAAAAGGCTGCTCCAAAAGCCCGCTCCCATGAAGGCCCCAGCTGACAGGAGGAACCGGTACAAGTACTGCGACTTCCATGAAGACGTGGGCCACAACACTTCAGAGTGCTATAATTTGCGCAACCAGATTGAAGCCCTGATAAAGGGGGGATGCTTGATTGAATTCTTACAACAGATCAGAGATAACATTCGGACTGGAAGGGAGGTACAAGCTGAAATTCGTGAGGACGCAGAAAAGAGGAAGGGGGAATAGGCTGACTTAATGCAACAGATCCAGGTGATACACACCATCAGCGGAGGTCCTACACTGGCTGGCATCTCCAATAACTCCTGAAAAAACCACGCAAGGAAGATTCCCCACATTGAAGAAAGCCGGGGGATCTTGAAAGTCAGCCAGAGCCCGATAGAGCCCTCTCAGTCAACACAGATCATTTTCACTGAAGCAGATGTCTTTAACACCGTGCAACCTCATGATGATCCCATGGTAATCACAATACAAATTGCCAACTGTCTGGTCCATCGCGTGCTCGTGGATACAGGTAGCAGTGTAGATATCCTCTTCAAGGATACCTTGGAAAAATTAAACCTGAAGCAACATTGTTACAACAGCTGTACCACTCCACTTTATGGGTTCACTGGAGATTCGATCATACCGGTGGTGTCGATGATCCTCCCACTAATCATCGGAATCACCCCTCTCCAACAGAACATTATGACCGACTTTGTTATGGTCGACACCCCGTTGGCCTACAACGCCATCCTAGGGAGACCATTCATGTCCTCCTTGAAGGGAGTCTTGTCCATATACCTTCCCGGTTGGAACCAATGTGGGATAGGTACGCGGAGACCAGCAGGCAGCCAGGAAATGCTACGCGGTGTCTGCCAATCCTACAGCTTTGGCAAAACAATGTGAACAGGTGGCATTAGTCTAGGAAACATCCTGGATAATCCAGGAAGAGATGGAGATGGAGCCCGCGGAACATCCTGAGCATCCGAAAAACGAACCTATTATGCCTTACGAGGAGGAACAAAGTAAGGAGTGGGCCAGCGGGCAGCCCTTAGATAAATTAGAAAAGATACCTATCAGAAATGACGATCCCTCCAAGGTTGTCAAGGTCGGGGCCACCCTTGAACCAGAAGTGAAAAAAGGACTAATTGATCTTCTTAGGGAGTTCAGCGACATCTTCGCTTGGAACCATGATAAAATGCCTGGAATCCCGGCATCATTGGCCGCCCATCGACTAGCGGTAGATCCAACAGTCAAGCCTGTCAAACAGAAGAGGCGTCACTTCAACGCTAATAGGAACGTTGTGGTGCAGGAAGAGGTAGCTAAATTGATCAAGGCAGGGTTTATCAGAGAAGTACGCTATCCCGAATGGATCGCCAACGTGGTCATGATTACGAAGGCGAATGGGAAGTGGCGTATGTGTGTCGATTACACCGACCTCAACCGGGCTTATCCAAAAGACAGTTTTCCTTTACCAAAGATCGACCAGCTAGTTGACTCCACGTCCGGAAATAAACTTTTGAGTTTTATGGACGCATTCTCAGGATACAACCAAATTAAAATGCACCCGGCTGACCAAGGTAAAACCAGTTTCATTACTGGGCAGGGCTTGTACTGCTACAAGGTGATGCCGTTTGGTTTGAAGAATGCAGGGGCTACATACCAACGGTTGGTTAACAAATTGTTCAATCCCGAGATAGGAAGGACGATAGAGGTATATATCAACGACATGATCATGAAATCCCCAACCGTAAAAGGACATCGGGAAGACCTTCACAAAACCTTCCTCATACTAAGGGAAAATCAGATGCGGTTGAACCCCTCCAAATGTGCCTTTGGGGTGACAGCGGAGAAGTTTCTGGGCTTCATGGTTCATAAGAGAGGCATAGAAGCCAACCCAGAAAAAATCAAAGCTATCTTGGACCTGGAATCCCCAACCTCACTCAAACAGGTACAGATTCTGACTGGACGTGTAGCGGCGCTCAACAGGTTTATCTCTCGCTCCACCGATAAATGTCTCATTTTCTTCAAAGCAATCAAACAAGGGAGAAACATGAAGTGGAGCCAGGAGAGCGAACGGGCTTTCCAAGCTTTGAAAGAATACCTAACAAGCCCACCGTTGTTAGTCAAGCCAATTCTCGGAGATGAGTTGTAGATCTACCTGGCCGTATCAGAAACTGCAGTAAGCGCGGCTTTGGTCAAGGAGTGTGGCGATGGTTTTCAAAGACCCATATACTACGTGAGTCATGCTTTGACCAAATCAGAAAGGAATTACATCCTCCTGGAAAAGCTCGCTTATGCTCTGGTGATCTCAGCAAGGAAGCTCCGTTCCTATTTTCAAGCTCACACAATAGCAGTGGTGACGGACCAACCTCTCCGCCAATTCTTACAAAGACCAGACGTGTCTGGAAGGCTAGTCTTATGGGCCTTAGAGCTCACTCAATTCGATTTAAAGTACAAGCCCCGGACCACGATTAAGGCACAGGCTTTGGCCGACTTCGTGGCAGAATTTTCAACGATCCCAGATCAAAAGGATCCATCAATACCATATGAGATCCCTGAAAAGACATCTGAGGTCGACAATTGGCCGGAAGGCTGCAAGCCATGGAGCCTCTTTACAGATGGAGCATCCAGGCAAGCTAGGGGATGAGCTGGCATAGTTTTAATAGATCCGGAGGGGACTGAATTCTGTCACTATTTCAGATTAGAGTTTAAAGCCACCAATAATGAAGCAGAGTATGAAGCCCTCCTAGTCGGGATGAAGGTAGCCATCGAACTAAAGGCCAATTACCTGAAAATCAAGAGCGACTCATTGCTTGTTGTCAATCAGGTTACTAGGATGTATCAGGCAAAGGGAGATAATATGGTTGCTTATCTAAAGCTAGCCCTATTGCTAAAAAATAAGTTTATGGGGTTCAAGATCGATCAGGTACCTCGACACCAAAACCATCGCGCAGATGTTCTGGCTAAAATAGCGGCGAATGGAGGCCAATCCCTACCACGGGGAATTCCCCTCCAAGTGATCACCCAACCAAGCATAGCCACAAATAGAGAAATCTGCTCCATGGATCACCTGCCTTGCTGGATGGACCCAATTGTTGCCTACCTCCTTGAGGGAGAGCTTCCAGAAGAGCCCGACGAAGCCTGAAGAATTAAAAGACTCTTAGTCCGATACTGTATGGTAGACGGGTACCTCTACAGAAGGGGCAGATCTCTCCCCTTACTTAGGTGCTTGCATTCTGATAATGCTAAATGGGCATTGAGAGAGGTCCACTCTGGGGACTGTGGGAACCACATAGGTGGGGAAGCTCTAGCAGATCAGGTGCTTCGTATGGGGTACTATTGGTCGACCATCCACCAAGACGCAAGGAGTTTTGTGCAATCTTAAGAGACATGTCAAAGAACTTCAAACTTGACCCACAAGCCACCCGAGCGATTGTCGTCTCTTAGTTCGCCTTACCCATTTGCCATTTGGGGAATCGAACTAATCGGACCACTTCCTACCGCTCCCAGACAAATGAAACATGATATTGTGGCTATCGACTACTTCATAAGATGGGTCGAGGCAGGGCCTCTTTCTCTGATATCAGAAAAGAATATGACCAAGTTCATCAAAACCAACGTGGTATGCAGATTTGGGACCCCTCTCATCATTATAGCTGACCTAGGGAAGCAGTTCGACAACGCCCGATTCAAAGACTTCTGCAAGGGATTGGGGATCTACCTCAGGCTCGCTTCAGTTGCTCATCCCCAGACTAACGAGCTGGTGGAATCCACCAATAAGACTATCAAGAAACTTCTAAAGAAGAAGCTATAGCATAAAAAAAGGCAAATGGGCCGAAGAGCTACCAGAAGTCATCTGGGCTTACCGGACTACAAAGAGAACAGCTACTGGGGAGACACCGTACTCTCTGGCCTTCGGGGTTGAAGCGGTCCTCCCCATCGAGCATAAATTGACCTCATTCAGGGTACAGCACTTTGAGGCCGAAAGTAACGAAGTCAAGCTCCGGGCTAATCTAGACCTCTTGGAAGAAAAGCAAGACCGGGTAGCAGAGAAAGTAGCGATCTACCAGAGCAAGATCGCTAGATAATTCAACCAAAGGCCAAAGCCCGAAATTTCAAAGAAGGGGATCTGGTGCTTAAAAAAGTGACCCTGAATACTCAAAAAAGGTCGGATGGAGTCTTAAGTCCTAATTGGGAAGGGCCATCTTTGATAAAGCTAGTTGTTCGCAATGGAGCTTACAAACTCAAAAACATGGACGGACGATCCATCGACCACACTTGGATTGCAGATCATTTGAGGAAATTCTACCCTTGAATAGGGGTTCTCAAGCAGAATACCCCCCATTTAGTTTTCATTAGAATCCCTAATAAAGATGTACTACATCTCGATCATCAATAAAGTCATTTTTTCTCTTCCATCTTTATCTCCAGCTATGTTCAACATTAGTGACTACACCATTGAGTGGGAAACTCAACATGAACACTTCGAGACCAGGAAATAGCTAAATAGCCCTCCTGATGCCTTGGTCGAGCTACCACCCCCAAGAAGGGTCTGAGTGTAAGAGCATAGTTGCCATCCAGATCTCAAAACCAGAAAATAGCTAAATAGCCCTCCTGATGCCTTGGTCGGGCTACCACCCCCAAGAAGGGTCTGAGTGTAAGAGCATAGTTGCCATCCAGATCTCGAGACCAGAAAATAGCTAAATAGCCCTCCTGATGCCTTGGTCGGGCTACCACCCCCAAGAAGGGTCTGAGTGTAAGAGCATAGTTGCCATCCAGATCTCGAGACCAGGAAATAGCAAAATAGCCCTCATAATGCCTTGGTCGGGTTTCCACCCCCGAGAAGGATCTGATTGTAAAAGCATAGTTGCTATCCAGATATCGAGATCAGAAAATAGCTAAATAGCCCTCCTGATGCCTTGGTCGGGCTACCACCCCCAAGGCGAATTTTTAAAACAAATGTTTGTTTTCGTGTGCGGGATCAAGATCATCATAATTCCCTACCAAAGTTTTAATGAAGTATGAACAAATTGTTGCTGCGGATGCAACTCTGGTTCCTATTCAAGGCTAGAAATGAAACAAGAGTTCTCAAAAGCGATTCGATTTCTCATTAAAGATAAGAGGAGCCTATCCCCCGGTAAGGCTACATCCATCCAACGGGGAGCCCAACCCCCGAGCTTGGGCTATAAAAAAAATAAAAAAAAGGGAAAGCTAAGCTAAATAAGAGTAAAACGAGGTGCCCACCCCTTTTTCGGGCTATAGAAACAAGCCATGAACGAACTACTTCAAGCTTTGGGACTCTCTTGGGTTTTCTCCACCAGTCATCCTCTTTCATGCTAATCTTCGCCATCGACCCCCCCTTCAGGTAGTTGTCCACCTCGGTTATCCTTGCCAACCGCCCCTCCATTTAGAGGCTCCATCTGTTCATCAGCAGGGTCTTCCTCCAAGACTTCATTAATCACCTCCATAACCTCAGTCGGGATAGCCGCATCGAGAAGGGCAGCCATAGACCCCGTCTGACTCCTGTCAACCTCCATCTCCATTGTGGGGGGTTCCTCAGACGGTCTCCTAACCTCTTCCCCAGCTCCTAACTGGTCCTCCTCGGATCGAAAAGACAAAACTTTACTGGAAGACTCCCCGGGACCTGAGGTAGTAAAGGTAGGAGGAGGAAATTGAGGATCTGTCTGGGCGGGCTATTTTCCAGCTCCTGCTTGGCTCGAAGGAACCACCTCGTCACCATTAGAGCGAGATAGCTCAGCAGCCTTAATCATTATTTCCTGTCTATCTCAGCCGGTAATAGATGATAAGTCAAAGGGAAGAGGGAGAGCTTCTGTGGCCTGAAAGGAAGCGTAGAAATATCCATCGTTGAAGGAGGTCTCCGCGTTAGCTTGCAGCTTGGTTACCTGAGCAATCAAAGACTGATTCTCGAAGTCCAACTTTTTAGCCTCAGATCTCTAAGAATCCCTATGTCTAGCCCGCTGGATAGACTGAAGAAGCTCATGATCATAAGATTGCTTCATCCTCTCATGGTCACAGCGAAGCTCAACCAACTCGATCTCAACCTTTCCCTGGTTGGAGGCCATCTCTTTCACTAAAGACTGAGCCTACTTGAGCAATTCCCTGGCTTTCTCAGCTTCGGCTTCGGCTTTTGCAGCCCGGTCGTGAAGGAGGGCTACTTGCTGGCCCATCGCTACATTAAATTTGAAGGCCTACAAAATACAGAACCAGAGTTAGAAACTAAACAAATTAGCAAGAGTAGTGGGAAGGAAATGCAATTACCTCAGCTAAGATAGCAGACCCCTTGGTAATCAGGACATCCACAGGCATGGAAGCCATCCTGGAGATCCCACCGCCTGGACAAGACGCGATGAATTGTTCCAGGACTTCGTCCTCCCATGTAGAGCTCGATTGAGGCCGGGAACGGCTGGAAGGAACCCTTGCAACACCCTTCCCAGAATCCTCTGAAGCTCGGGGAGTTGGAAGCACGACGGAATCAGGAGGTCGAATTGAGGGGGTAGCAACTTAAGCGACCACAGCAGAAGGGACAGAAGCAGTCGGACCAACAACCTGGGAGCTTTACCCAAAGCCCGGAAAGCTCGCGAAGCAAGATCGACCATCTTGGACCCAGCTGGGGAGGTAGATGGAGCAAGAGCAGGTTCGACCCCAGCGAAGGGAAGAGAAATTCTAGCTTGAGGAGAGCATAAGACGTGGCGGGTAGCTGGTTCAATGACAAAAACTGTGAATAAGCAAATTAAAAAGGAAAATGTCAGAACCAAGCTGAGTAACTAGACAAGGCAAGGCAATTCAATGACACTTATGAGGAGTAGCGTCTGAGATCTGTAAGTATTGGTTCACCCTACGAGGATCGAAGGCTTCAGCAGTGGGGAGCTTTAGGTTCAAGTAATTCTGGGCTAAAATAGCCTTCAAAATGACTTCAGACTCAGAAGGCAGGGAGTCCCGGTCCCATGAGGGTTTGTCACTGAAAGCTGTGGGAACCTCAAATTCATGCCCTCCAATGAAAAACCAGCTCCCCCAGTCATCCCCCGTAAGAATCCATTCCTCCTTCCAGGTGGGGTCCTTTTTCGAAGCGCCAAGAATAACGAAGTTGAGCTTGTTCTTGGCCTTAGCATAAAACTAGCCTCGAGGAGCGCCGGACAGGCTCCCAATCTGGAAAAGATAAGCCAGCTCCTCTGCTCTCGGCTCTCTCGTCACCTTGCTCAACTGACACTGTTCCCTCCATAGCACTAGGAAGCCAATCAGATGCCTTTAGAAGCTAGGCGTCAACTGAAGGGGAGCAAGCTGGATGGCGTTAAGAGCATGCCGAAGAGTCGGATGAAGGGGAAGCCTGACCCCGTTCTCGAGAGCCGCCACATGAATCGGAAGCACGCCTTTAGGGGGGTTAAAGAACTCGTAACCCTTGGGAGGCACCGAGATGGATACCCTGTCGGGGATGCCATACTTCGACCTCAAGCGGTCAATCGAGACTGGATCGACGATGGAATCAGGGACAACCCTGAAGTCATAAGGATGGAGCATCTCCAAAAAAGGGCCAGAAGCCAGGACCTGATGTTCTCTCGCAGAGTCACCGCCCACTTCTTTGTCGGAATCTTCATCGGTGATATCCAAAGGATGATCAGGATGGTTGGAAAACCCAGTCCCAATGGACACATTCCTATTTGACCGCAGGTGTTGCGGGTTGGGCGAGGAATCGTTACTGTCTAAACTCCTCCAAGCCTGTTTCCCCAAGGCAAGACTAACGACCTCCTCGCCATCAACTATGGAGTCAACTGAATCACGACTGGTTTTCGACATAGTGAAGTCAATAAGGATAAAGAATAAAGAAAAAGGCAAGCTCGAGAGAAAGGCTATGAGAGAAAATATATCTTGGGAAAATTTTGAGTATGAAAGATGTGAGGAAGTCATTGAGATAAATAGATATATATATAGGCAAGAGGGCAGCAGCATGAGCTGATGAGATTTTCGGTTGAGATCGTAAAGAATCTCGGGGACTGCCGTAACGTGGCGGGATTAACTCGAAAACAAGCTAGTCAGCTCACGCCACGTCACTTGCGCAGTTAATGAGGAGATCTCTCCAAGATTCTGGTAACGGTACAGAGCCTCATGGGCTGCTGTAACGCAACCAGATTAATTCAGAAGTAAATTTGTCAATTCACTCCACGTCACTCAAGCAGTTAAAAGAGAAGATTTTCCCGATATTCTGGTAACGGTAAAAAAGGTAAGATTTCCCAAATAAAATAAAAAATCCGACCCTAACCCCAAGCTCGACGTTTGGTGTTCAAGTCATAGGGGACTTCTATTAATAGCCAAAATTGGCTAAGGACCAAAGAGAAATTTTCCACTATCCAGACCTAGCTCCATGCCTGAGATTTTCCACCAGAAGACCATATTACCCAAAGCCGAGCTACGATACTGCCCCATAGGAACAAAGATAGGCTCCAGAAACATCCGGAATAGAGCCCGGAATGGTCAGGTCAAGCCCGCGTCACCAAACCCCTCCGAAGTCGAGGTTATCTGGTAATTTCTCCAGAAGCTCGCCTATACCTCGCTGATACAGGGAGGTGTCCATAGGAGGCCGCACCTAGCTTCGAAAAGTTAAGGGAGGCCAGACCTAGCTTCTAGCTGGATGAAGCTTCTCAATATCGGGGACGTGACAATGATCGACCTCACTAACTGATGCACCACACCTTGATACATTCGACGACCCCTATAGGAATCATGCTAGACCCGAAGATACACAGTATCACATCTATAGACATTATACACGTGCAGAACAAGTAATAGAGTCTAAATGGGAAACAAATTGATTTCCACCAAGATATCCTCAACTGAGCAATTAACTCAAAGTCAACGACATTTAAAGGTAAAAATCCCGTCTGATAAGGAGGGGAGGGATGAGAAAGTCAAGGGGAAATCAATGAGTTTAACCCTATGAAGACACTGTATAAAGGAGGGACTTCCTCCTTCAAAAAAAGAAGAGACTACTATTCGACAGGCATACAACAAACACCCAACTATCACCTAGAAAAAAGTGAGAGCAATTCGAAAGAGAGATAGAGAAATGTATATCATATGTTATCAATAAAGAAAGATTTTTATTCCTTTTGAGTAGCTAACGAAATCGTTATCTCCATGTCATTTCATTAGGCATTGTTTTATACACATATACATTCTACCTTGGTCATCACCTACGTGGTAATGATCTTGAAGGTGCTAACTGAGATTTATTACCCCGAGCAAGATTTCTGTTAACAAATGGTAACATTGTGCGCAACAAGGCTAGACTTGTGGCACAAGGATACTCTCAAATTGAGGGTATTGACTTTGAGGAGACTTTTGCTTCGGTTGCCCGTCTTGAGTCCATACGGCTTCTTTTATCCATATCATGTGTGCACAAGTTCAAATTTCATCAAATGGATGTTAAGAGTGCCTTCCTCAATGGTTTCTTGCATGAGGAAGTGTTTGTTGAGTAACCCAAGGGGTTTGTGGATCCACACCACTCCAACCATGTCTATCGCCTCAAGAAGGCTTTATATGGGTTGAAACAAGCACCGAAGGCATGGTATGAGCGCCTCACTCTCTATCTTGTTGACAATGGCTACTCAAGAGGCAGTGTTGACAAGACTTTGTTCACCAAGGGCAACAAAGATGAGCTTTTCATAGCTCAAGTATATGTTGATGATATTGTTTTTGGCTCCACCAACAAATCCAAAGTCCAACAATTTGTTGATGTCATGTCTCAAGAGTTTGAGATGAGTCTTGTTGGGGAGCTCAATTACTTCCTAGGTTTGCAAATCAAGCAATTGCATGATGGAATCTTCATCTCCCAAGCTAAGTATGCTAAGAACCTAGTGAAGAAGTTTGGCCTTGAGAATGCTAAACATTGTGACACACCCATGAGTACCACCTTGAAACTAAGCAAGGATGCTAGTGGCAAGAGTGTGGAATAAAGTCTTTATCGTGGCATGATTGGTAGCTTGCTTTACTTGACCACAAGCAGGCCCGATATAGCCTTTAGTGTGGGTATGTATGCTAGGTACCAAGCGGATCCCAAGGAATCCCATCTCTCCTCTGTGAAGAGAATCATTCGATATGTGAATGGGACATCCAACTATGGGATATGGTACTCTTTTGACACTAATGCTAGCTTAGTTGGTTTTAGTGACGCAGATTGGGCAGGAAATTGTGATGATAAGAAGAGTACATCAGGCGGTTGCTTCTTCCTAGGCAATAACTTGGTCTCATGGTTTTGCAAGAAGCAAAATTCCATCTCTCTATCCACAGCTGAAGCAAAATACATAGCCGCCGAGAGTGCTTGCACACAACTCCTTTGGATGAAGCAAATGCTTGTGGATTATGGCTTTGATCAAGCATTTGCTAGGATAACATGAGTGCAATTAACATTTCAAAGAATCTGGTTCAGCACTCTAGGACAAAGCATATAGACATTAGGCATCATTTCATTAGAGAACTAGTTGAAAACAAATGCATTGCACTTGAGCATGTGGGTACTAATGATCAACTAGCGGATTTATTTACAAAGCCCTTAGACTCAACTAGGTTCAAGTCACTTAGTAGGTCTATTGGGATTTATCATATGCCTTGATGTGTTTTGGTGATTGACCCCTTATGGGGAGCTCAAGCAAAGAGAGCAACCTTGCATGTTAAAATAAGCAAAAACTTGATCAACTTTAAGCGTCTTTATTAATTTCTTGAGTATTTTTGGTTGTGCTTATATATATTCTTATATGGCCTTTTATTCAATAAGTGTGCCTTGCTTGGTTTGTAATCCATGTCACCTCTATGTTCAATAATGCATTTTTGGATTAGGAGAATTGATTGGGAAGTACATTTGAATGACCTAAAATTTATCTCCATGACATATGACTTGATTTTGACATGCTAAAATATTATGCATGAATTGTGTGTGCAAATGTATGTGGAAGCACCTTGACAAAGCTAAACTCAATAAGGACCTTGTGTCCATGCAATAAATAAGGATGTCTCATCCAATTTAGCTTTGGATCTTTTCTTAATGGTTGAACAAGACAACAACCAATAAGGATTCTATATGCATTCAATTAATAAGGATTTTATATCTGTTAACGGTCATTTGTGGTAGGGGTCCAAAGAAGAATTTTCCATCCGATAGGTATCTGGTAGGACCTAGATCGAGACCAGTACCCAGATACCGGGGATGCTCTACACCATGAACTGGAAAGAAGTCAGTACCACGTTTCACAATCTACCAGGTACCAAGCAAGGCTATACCACGATACCTCCTACCTGGTTCTTAGGTACCACGATACCTCCTACCTGGTACATAGGTACCGCGACATCTACCCGGTACCCAAGTACCGCGATATCAGTCCAGGATCTAACCAGAAATGTGTATCCTACCTGCCAAGTAAGAAGAATGGAACCAGGAAGAGGTACCAGCATACTAGAACAAGCGCCACGCCAGCCAGCACTCCGGTACACCAATGTACCATACCACCGGGATACAGAGTCAGAATTCTCCTTCAAGCAACGTAAAAGAGAAAGTTGACCTCTTTGGTAAATTAATGGAGATAATCAACACCATTAATGAGGGAATCAATCAAATCCATTAATGGCCATTCACAACTCCATTAATGAGGTAATCAGTTAACTCCATTAATGGCCATTCACAACGCCATTAATGAGGGAGTCAACTTCATTAATGAAGATAATCAGACTCCATTAATGAGAAGATATTCAACTCCATCAATGAGAAGATATTCAACTCCATTAATGAGAAGATATTCAACTCTATTAATGAGAAGATATTCAACTCCATCAATGAGAAGATATTCAACTCCATCAATAAGAAGATATTCAACTCCATTAATAAGAAGATATTCAACTTCATTAATGAGAAGATATTCAACTCATTAATGTCGATAAACCAATGGAGTGGGCAACAAGGATGAACAAATATAAATATAACAAGTCACTCTCCAAGAAAAAAGGTCGATTCCCCAACATTTCGACTCTCTGACATTCTCTCCAACATTCTCCAACAGCTCTCCTACATCTCCATATCTCCAAGATGTCTCTGATCCCAGATTTCACCCACTTCTCCACTAGGAATATGAGTTCGCCATCACCTGGAGTGTAAAAGAGACCTTGCCCGAATTCCCTCTACACCACTATTGTATCGACTGCTATGTATGTCAGTTTTCACCATGAATGTACCGGTACCAAATGGTACCTCTCTAACTGTGATCTACCAGGACTCAGTTTATATTAATGTAAGCTCTCCGGAGCACCTCTTGAGATATATAAATATAAAGAAGGGTCTTTCTCCCTTCCAATGGATACTGCATGGGGGTTTTTCAGCATGTGATCAATTGTGATGCTTTTTCCCCCTAGGTCAGTCCACCACTACTAAAAGAGTTGTCATTCTCCCATCTATCTCCTTGTTATGAATGCATGTATGCGTGCTAGGCATTGACCATGCTGGTCCTAGCTCTCATGTACCTCTCCTGGCTCATTATCTAGGTGGGGGGAATATTGAAAGCACCTAGAGAGGTGACTAGGTACCAAGATCAGATACCAAGACCGGGTACCAGTCTACTTCACCAGATGGGAGGGATGACTGTTCTCCTACCATGGCATCTATCTCGCCTTCACCTTACCAGAATCACGGTACGAAGTACCTACCCACCCGCTGCGACCTCCGGGGTAGCGGGTCGAGGGTGTTAATTGAGATTTCGCTCCCCGAGTGAATTTTTCCGTTAACAGTATCCATGTCTTGATTGACCATTAAGGATTGACATAGTTTCTTGTGTGTGCTCAAACTTTTAAAAGATATATCTTGTTTAATTATGGCAAAAGGGTGCAAATTGGTTTGAATTCCTTTGGAACCCTTTTGATGTTCTCTTTGCCAAATACCATTTGCTTGAACTATGATGTTACATGTCTTACATTAAAAGCAACTAAGTCACACATTTTCTTCTTAAAAAATAAAATCTCAATGATTCTCTCTCAATTAATTAAGTTGCATAAAGTTGTTGTATATGATTATGCACTTATCTTGCAAATAACTCTCTTTGCTTAAGTGACCCATTTGGGGAATACTCATTTGCCTATCTCATGACAAAAAGGGGGAGTAGTGTGGTTTATTTAAGGGGGTTGCATATTTGATATTTGGAGAGATCGTTCCATTGAGGGGGAGTAACCTATTTAGGGGGAGCATTTGCATTGCACTTCATTGCATGGTTTATTATGTTTGTTAATGCAAACGCTTGTCTTTTATGTTTTCACTTGATCACCTCACATACACTTGTCTTGGAAAGTGTAGTCACATTGTTTTGTAGGGACGGCTATTCTACAAGAGCTTGAAGATTTGAAGACCTAGCATCTAGGTATCTATTTGTAATGTAGAATATCTTTTGTTGACCTCTAGTTTTTATTCTTTTTTGTGAGGATGATTTGTGAGTGGTGATTTTGTCACGAAATAGCCAAAGGGGAGATTGTAAGTTCCTCATATTTTGATTGGCTTATTTCGTTGACAAACCATATTAAGGATTAATTTTGTAAGGGTAAATTAGGCCTCATTGGGTGAGATCAAGTTTCAAGGACATCATCTCTCTCAAGAGCACTTTAAAGGTATATCACATGCTTAATTCTCTTTGAAGAGGTTTTAGTTGCACACACTCAAATTCTATGCATTTGTATTGACATGCATGTATGGTTGCACACACACACTTCTTGCATTTTGGAGTTGATGGGCTGCACAGTAGGTTAGGCTGTTAGGATTATGCTTAATAGCAAGAGTGTAATATTGTAATTGACAATCTTTTCATATAAATAAAGTGATTTCTGATTCTGCAAAATCTTATAGCATTTATAATTACAATTGTCAAGGTAAATAATCATAAGGTCAAAAGACTATGAGATATGAAGAATTGTTTGTACATCCGGATATGTATGAGGTAGACACAATTCTTTAGTTAGTCTTGAATAACGTTCACAACTTAACTTAAAGGTTGGGCACCTCTATCTTGATAAAGTTGTAGAATTCTTTTACTAGCATTTGAGTGGGATCAAATGACTTATGATGAGTCTAAAATCATCGAAAGGTTTTCGAGTAAAAGAATCTAGTGCACTGGGTGCATTGAACTGGATCACAATGAAATACTTTATCTAGAACCGTCACTAGATATAAGTCTTTTCATTATCGAGACAATCAGAGAGTCTATCTAAATCCTGAGATAAATGTGGACTTATGGTTGCAAGTGTTATCATTTGAGCTATCAATGAGTACGATTATATAGCATAGTCTATCCTCGATAGTTTGGTGGTATTCATTTGTTAATCGATAGAGGACTTCATTTATAGATATGGACATCGTGGCTCCATTTATTAAATGAGAGTATAATATCATCATATGGATGTTTTGAGGTATTGGATATTAAATCTCAACGTTGAGTTTTCAATAATGATTATTGAAGACATGGTTTCTGGACAAGTCAAAATATCCAAGTTCAAAATGTGGTCATATGAGGAAATATGGTAACTTGGAGAGCTATAGGCGGTCTATGAGCTCTTGGCGATTACTGATATTATTCACGAGGATACACCATCTCTTATAAGATTGTCTAGGGTATGAATGAGAAACATCTCCTTATTCTATCTTTATTTAAGAGTTCAATTTTAGCTCTTTAGTGGAATGAGTTAAAATTAATAGATCGGACCTAAGTGAATCATTTGTTGATTGTGATTAGGTTATGTCTATTGAAGCTTAAATTTAGATAGCCCGCCAAGATCCACAATCCACACGTACTTGCATGGATCACTTGATATATTCTACCGGACCAATTTATGGGTCCATCTAGAATTGCATTTAATATATTAAGAATATGATATGTCTATTATTTATTTAATGGGCTGCACTATTATATTAATATATTAAAAGGAGACATGTAGGCTTGTTTCTTTTAGTAAGAATAAGTCTGGTTCACATGTGAGCTTTTATTTAAAGTCTAATGGATTAAATAAAATAAGAAAAATAATATTGGGCACATATATACATGGTGTGGGCGGCAAGGCTAAATAAAATAAGCCCAAGATATTATTTTATTTTATTGTTTTGATTAAATGGGAATTAATTAATTATTTAATTAATTAATAGTTTAAATCAAAATATTTTCCTGATCAGTAAATTAAATACTATGTGTTGGATTAGGGTTGGAATTCTTTTAAGTGATAGGAGTCCTAATGTGGTAAAGATTAAGTCCACATACACTCCTTATTATACAAAGAATTCGGCCACCACTAGTCTTACAAGGGTTAGGATTCTTGAATTGATAGGAATTAGGGAAAAAGACAATTCCTTTTCAAGAAAGGAAATTAACCAACCCTAGATTTCCTATTCAATGAATTCGGCCAACCCTACTTGGTGAAGGAGAAAATTCGGCTAACCTATAAATATAAGGTTATGAATTTTCGGCCAAAAAGAAGCAAAATAGAGAGAGATTTTTGTTTGTTTTGAAAATAAAAAATCCTACTCTATACACATAGATTTTCGGCCAAGAGAGAAAAAGAAAATAAGTTCTCATTCGATAGTGCACTTACAAGCCTTTAACATTAAAAGGTTTTGTGCACACTTTCGATTTAGGGTTACGCGAGTTTCAATCATATTGATTGTGAATTCAAAAGTGACTGGAACTATTTTTTTTTGGCTCTTAGTGTTTTACTATTGAAGATCAAGATCATAAATTCCATACATCCATTCTAAAGTAATCAATTCAAAGAAAAAGGGAGACCACGCTCCTAGGTGATTCACGTACGTGCTAGGATTGAAGATCTTGCGCATTACCATCGACGTAAGTCAATCGGATCACGCGACAAGAGGTATTTAACTCTAACCGTATATTTGAGTTTAATTAATTAAAGGGTTAAGGTTCAAATCTTTAGAAAAATTTTAAACCATACGAAAATTATTTTTTCGCCTTCCGCTGCGGTTTTAAGCAATTTTTCCCTACATAGGCGACATGCAAGGCCACTTGTGCATGTCGCCTGACATGTCGCCTTAGACTTGGGTTTTTCTCACAGTGTTTTAGGCGACATGCAAGGGCACTTGTGCATGTCGCCTCCAATGTCGCCTTAGATGTGTATTTTTCCTCCAGTGTGTAAGGCGACTTGGGGATGTCGCCTTACATGTCGCCTCTGACATCTTGATTTTTCCACAGTGTGTACGGCGACTTCATAGGCGACTTCATAGGCGACTTGGGAATGCCGCCTTACATGTCACCTCTGGCAACGTGTTTTCTTTCCAGTGTGTTAGGTGACTTACAAGGCGACTTGGTCATGTCGCCTTGCATGTCGCCTCTTTCACCCGAACTGGGCATTTCGGGTATTTCACACCAGCTCATTTTTTGGTCCCTATAAATACATCTTTTTCTCCATCATTTAGACCTAGAGCTCTGAAAATATATCCCTAAGTGAGAGAAAGTAAATCCAAGAGAGAGAGAGAGCTCAAAGAAGTCTTTTTTACTCAACCAAACTCATACCCATGTGCATCTAAGCTCTTTTCTTGCATCTATTCTTCATGGGTCTTCATGCTCTTCTTGACTAGGTAAACAAACAAGTCTTAGAACTTCATTTTCATCTCTATATTCTTGTTTACCTAGGGTTAGCAATTATTTGTTAATTAATTGCATGTTTATTTGGTTTAGCATGATTTGAGTATGTTTGTGATTATGTTTGTTGGTTGAGATTGTATGGTCATTGATAGCTAGCATTTAGGACGATTGTACCCTTCTAGCTAAATCTTCATGCATTTGCATTTAGATATTGATATCTAGGATTTGCACTCATTGACATCTTTGAATCCCTAGATAAGCATTTAATGTTGCCTAGCATTAATTGCAAGTTAGAATATTTTTACATATTCACATAGGTTGTTTAACCTCTTCATTGATTGTTAAGCTTTGTGACTAAGTGGATTAGTGCACAAGCTTATGGTCTAGAATCACTATTAAAGGCCCGTTGGGTAGAGTGAAAGGGTTAGTGACCAAGTAGGTGTGACTTGAGGTCAACCTAGGTTGTAAACTTTCATTCAAATAGTGGATTTGAGGACCGTATGTGGCTAGAAGGATAGCCCGTGAGTTTTGCCCAGTTGGAGGGTTTCTCACGTAAATCAATCCTTGTGTTTTTATTGTTTTCCGCTTGTTTATGTTGGATTGGTTGATTGCTAATATGGGGTAGGACTATTAAAATTGATTAAGTCGAAAAGTTGGTAATAAATCAACTAAAACCTATTCATCCCCTCTAGGTTAGTAGACACACACTATATAGTATTTTCACTCCAAACAAAACCAAATATAACTCTAAACACGCAAACATGACTTGATCTAAAAACACCTAGACTCAAACAAATAAGCTGCAAGCCAACTAACTGAGAGATAAGTCAGAGATAATAGGAGTGAGGAAGATGCTAATGCAAAATATTCTAAATAACTCTAAGGCACCACAAGGGGAAACTCGCACGACATGAATCCCACACTTTAAATGCCCTTGCCTTGGAAACTACTCACTCTCACGCTCTGAGCATAATTCGCTTCGACCTAAATTCTCACATGGGTTCTCTCTTATTTTTCCTCTTAGAACCTAGGTTCACACTCATGCAATATGTATGCAGAAGAGTTTATGTAATGGAATCAAATTTGTTGCATACATTTCATACAAAATAAACTCTCTTTTTAGTGAAACAGTCTCATGAAAGAATCAAGTGTCATAAACATGGAAAGAGCATGCATCGACTAATATTCCCAAGCTAGACTTCCCCTAAGATCAACTAGGTCTTTTCCATTTGGTTGTAATGGGGCTAAGGTGATTGGTGATTAGAAAGAATGGGAATTTAGGCACAATGCACTAATCAACCAAGTTAAGGCAATACATTCCACTTATAAACATTTCTTTTCTCATGCAACACCACTTCTAAATACAAGTATACATTAAGGCGTCCAGGCTTACATAAATTCCAAGTGCAATCACTAACTACTCTTGTTACCCTTTTGAGTAGTGTTTACATTTTAAACAAGGCAATTGAAGCATATTCATTTTCTAATATCTTTTTTTTTTCATTTTTCATTGCTTCTCTTTCTTTTTCTTTTCTTTTCTTTTGATTGTTTCTTTGCTCTATTTTCTTGCCTTTGACTTTTGCAAATATTTTTACGCTCAACACTTATTTGCTTCGTTACACGCCATTGACAATTAGAGCACATTTACATTTAGTCATAAGCCTTAACATGATCAATCAAGTGAGGGTTGGCTTAGTGTTTGGGTTGCTTGGATTATGGGTAATATAGGTGTAGAATGAACAAGTCTAAATGTGTTTGGCTTCAAAATTGGCTTGGGAGCTCACACATTATTGGATGGGAAGAATTTGGCATCTTAAAGTGGCTAAACACACATTGCCTAATATCACCTCAAAGAATCAATCTACTAAGGGAATAAAAGTTCCAGTCAAGCAGTCCACTTTAATGATGCATGCTCTATGACACATGATGATTTTGGTGCAATGAGACTATGCATGGTGTTTGAAAAGTGTTTAAAGATTTGAAAAACATTTTTCCTCGAATTGCGCACTTTTGGCTTGTGTTTGTGCAACTCACAAGGGTTGTCTCCACTATTAGAACAAGGTGCTTGAGCACCGAGTCCCCTCAACTTAGACACCAAAAGATGGGACTAACCCATGTAGTGCAAGTGAGACCCCTAAAGTGACTAAGAGCTATGAACAAGCACACAAAGCATACACAAATTTGCCACAAACACTTTGCTCAAGATTATCTCACCAAGCTAATTAAAGCTCAAACATTTTGGCTAGGCAGCAAATTTGAAAAAAAATTGAAAAGAAAAATGACTCAAGACACAAAAAAGAACGACTCAACAAGGTGTCTACACCCTCAACCCAAAACCCAACATTGTCCTCAATGTTGAAGACAAGGGAGTCCGGCTTAGTGGCACGCACCAACTGACGCAACACAAAAACCTAGGCACTAATCAAACATAATCAATGCCCACAAAATAAAAGACATAACAATGGCTCATAACAAAATACGGCATCATATGTAAATATGGCACTTAAACTTTAAAATTCACCCCACATCAAGCATCTTTTACCAAATTTTCGGAAAGTGGGAATTAACCCCCAAACTGATTTCTATCATATGCTCAATCATGTAAAGGTATATGTATGCAATCAAAATCCCCAAACCGTGTTGGGCTATATAAAACGAAAACCTGTATATCCACAAAAACCTTCAGCTCATCTAATCAAGAAAGAATAAATCAATAAACTCATAATATGGACTTCAAAATTGTATCAACAATCCTAGACATCTTCTCTCATTCAAAAATATATCCACACATGCAACCCAAAACTGATATTTACCAAAGAATATTCGCATTCATTCAAATATCCACATATGCTCAAAAAGAAAGATAGAAAATTAAGTGCAAGGGTTTAAAGTTGAAAAGAATAAACCAATGTGGAAGCTATTTGTAGACTCAAAATGAGTAGGTTCTCGCCCATTTTATGAGAACTCTTGGCTTGCTCGCCCCTCCAAGACTTGCAAGTTGCCGGTGTGTTGAATCCAAGAGATAAAGAACCTAGCATTAAGCACCATTTCTGACCACAAAGGTTAACATTTCAAATCATCACAAGCCAAATATCTCAAAAACAAAATATTGTCCACCATCATCCAAACTAAAACATCCTAAAATATAACAAAACAAGAAAATCATACTGAAATCAAAAGGAAGTGCACTCCTAGATAACTAAAGCAAATCTAAGTAAAGTTCCCAACTATGGCAAGCTAAAACAATCAATCAATCATCAGAATCTAACTCCTCATCCTCTATCATAGGTCCCTTCTATTTTGGATCCAGTTGTGCTCTGAGCCTCTCCTCATGCTTTCTCCTTGATATCTCCATGGCGTCTTGAAAGTCAGGATCAATTGTAGGTCCTCTTGAAGTGAACTCTAGTCGAGGGGCTTGCTTCTTTCTTCTAGAGTATGGGATCAAGTTCAAGTCCTTCCTCATTTCTGTGACATTTGTCCACAGGTCTTCCATACTATCTTTAACGGTCCTGATCTCTATGGTGAAAGTGGATTTAAGTGAATCTACTAAGGTCTAAAGACTAGACATCCCTCTGATCAACTGTTCCCAAGGTGCCTGTTCATTCCCAACTGTTGGTTTTTGGCACTGGACCCTCATGATAGTACTCATCCTGCTCTTCATTCATATGCATATTTTCACCATGTTGAGCAGTCTTCTTTCTCCCGGTCTTTCTCTTGCTGCTTGTCAAATCCTGTTCTATCTGCAAGGTGCGCTATGTCTTGATGTCCAAATCTGCATGTGGCCACTTAAGCCTCTCATTGCTAAGGTCAACCCCTTGCTACTTACAAAAATCAGTGATTAGACATGGGAAGATCAATGGTTGCTTGTCTAATTTCTTCCTTCCAACTGCCAAGATCTCTGCCAGAATGATCCATGCCACACTGATCGGCTGGTTATGTTGTATACAGTGCAATATGGTGGCCGTCTCAAAAGACACATTCTTTCTGTAAGTCCTTGGCCTGAGAGAATGGAAAATGAACACATGCCAGAAACCGAGTTCCATCTTCAAGTTATTGTGTTTGATTGGGAATGTTGGATTCACCCAGAAGTCCATTGGATTTATGACCAAGTTATTAGCGAGGTCCAGGTTCTTCTTCACCAAGCACTTATCCCAAGTCACTCCATTCCTCAATCTATTCGAGATTTGATCATCATCAGGAAGTTCTGTTAGAAAGTACCTTTGGATGTTGTCAATGTTCATCTGTACCTCTACGCCTCTGACCATTACAGCCACTCCTCTCATGAAATCATCGGGAACCATTTCCGCATAAAATTCCTGCATAATCCTTCTGCAGATTATGGGCGATGTGCTAACAAAAGATTGCCATCCCCGCTCTTGCACTCTTGTAGGGATTGGAGTTCCTACAAGCTCTGATAAAGCAATGCCTCGCTCTTCTATAGTATTACTCTAGCCGAAATACTTCATTCGCCTCTCGAAATCTTTGTTCAATGTGCATGGAGGTAGAGCAGGTAGCTTTTTCTTCTTGCTTGATCCTTGTTTTTTCGCAACCCCCTTAGTTTTTCCTGACATCTGCAAAAGAAAATGCTTAATTAAAGATACACATTGTGGTATGAAGGAATCAAGGAGAAATAGCTTGAATCAACTGAAAAACAATCCTAATTGCCTAGGTGCACAGGTATAGCATGGGTGATGTACCCGTGCAGTTACCCGTGCAGTTTCCTCAATCATCGTGCAACCCCTCAGTGCATGGGTATAGCACGGGTGAAGTACTCGTGCACTACCCTTGCAGTCGCCTCAGTTATCGTCCAACCCCTTAGTGCACGGGTATAGCACGGGTATAGCACGGGTATGTTACCCATGCATTCGCGGAGAACTGCACTCTCACTTTCGAACAAATTCTTGCTTTCACAAGTTCAACACATCACAATTAATCAATTGATTCTTCAAAACACATTCAAACAACAATAGCACTATGGTGGCATCTCTAACCATTCATTCATGGCATCAATAGATTCAAAACAACTTAAACCCTAGATGTGTGCGTCACTGATCATATTCCCCATCAAAATTAATTATAACACTCTTCATACAATAATCACACACAACCCATCATTAATCATCAAAGAATCATGCCTTTAACACTTGAAAAATAATTCGTTGGTTGTTTAGGTCTTGTATATCATGTATGTTAGAGTGTTTGGAGGGGAAAAGAGTAGATTCAACTAATGTTATATCAATTAGAACAATTTAGAAAGAGAAAATCCATACCTTTGTGCTGGAAATTGAAGACGTAGGTCTCAAGGTTACCTTAGGGTTTCAAGAATGGAGATGGTTGATTTTGTGAGCCCTACCACGAAAGTGACACCTCATATATATATATATATATATATATATATGCTCGCGATAGCACGGGTATAGCACAAGTGAAGTACCCGTGCAGTGACCCGTGCTAATCTCTCAAGGCAGAATTTTTTCTCTTGTAGCACGGGTATATGCATGTGTGTATGACCCGTGCAGTATACCCGGGCAGCTTCCTTCACGTGCATCCCTTCCCCCGGTATATGGGTGACTGCACAGGTATAGCACTGGTGTGCTACTCGTGTAGTTTCTCTGTTATTACCCTTCAGCACCTTTCTTGCCTTCTTGGATTCGTGTGCCCCGATCAAATTTCCTGCACATGAAAACTATGTAAATGAACTATACTTGCCTTATTTACCATATAACAACTCTAAAACTCATATACACACTATCAAGACTAATATCTACCTTACTCAAAGATATCACAAAAAAATTTCTCAAGACTCAAAACCACCTACATTAAATGCTCTCAAGGATATTACATAATCAATGTGAATAATAATGCATGAGAAAATAATTTGTGACATCCAACCATACTTTAACAATTCTATCAATGTAAAGTATGTTTGGTGGGATTTGAGTCAACCCTAGGTGGCTTTACCAAGTGAAGGGATTCATTTCTCTTGACAACCCATATAGGTGCCAAAGTTCTTTCTAGAGAATCATTCTCCCTCACCCTCACGACATTCACTAAATCCTTCCTAATCCATATCTTTCTAACTCCCCTTGGGTTCCTCTTAGACCTATTTTGAAAATTTGTAACCCTTTGAAACTTGTAACAATGGGCCTTAATATGCCCGAGCTTTGAACAGAAATAACAAGTTGGAAGAGTATAAGGAAAACTCCCTCTTTGATTGAAACTTTGAGGTCCCCTTGAGTGTTGCACTTTGAGTGAGCTGACTTCTTTCTCCATGTTGTCTAATTCCACTATGTAGTCACACTCCTTTACTTTTGCAATCTTCAAGACCTCCTTCCTCTTCTTAAGCGCTTCCTTAACCTCTCCCAATGCATTTGACTTCTCTTCAACCTCTATCAAGAACCTCCTCGTTTTTCTTCCATATTCTTCTTCAAACTCCTCAGAGAGCTTAGCTAACTCAATTAGATCTCGCGAGATAGCTTTCTTTTCACCTTCCACCTTAACAATTTTCTTCTCAAACTTTTTGTTGATGTCGGAGAGTTCTTGCACTTTCTTCTCTAATGTCTCATTCTTTTCCTTAAGGAGTACTAATTCTTGATGAAGCTTTTTGTTCTCATTTTATAACTCCTTCTCTCTTTCTTGTTCAAAATCTCTAGATAACTTTTCAAGTATCTTCTCATCAAAGATTGCTTCTTCCATTTTCACGGCTTCATTTTCTTCAATGTTGTCTTGATGGCCTTCCTCCATCTCTGTAGCTAACTCAAATGCTCTTACAAGGTCACAAACTCTGCTATTCTTCTTTTTTCTGTTCGGCACTTCCAACACAAAACATCCTTCAAAAAGTCTCTCATTAGGTCGGTCAACATCAAATTCGACTCTGTTACCACCACAGCTGAAAGATAAGTGCCTCGAAACCACATTTACTTCCATACCAGTTGTGGCCATAAACGACCTCCCAGAAGCAGTTTCCACTACCTCTCATGAACTTCATCATCCTTTACTTCTAACACAAAGAAGTTCACTGGGATCTTAAGTCCATGGATGTCTAATTGTACATCCTCAACTACTCCACAAGGAGTCTTTGGAGAGTTGTCAGCCATCTTGAGTTTAGTTTGAGTGGTATTCATGGGTTGTAGCTTCAGTTGTCTATATACCTCCAAAGGCATCATATTGACACTTGCACCCATATCTAACACTGCCCCCATTTTTCCTGACTCTCCAATGGTGATTGGAATGATGAAATCACCAGGATCCTCCAGCTTCACTAGACTAGTTTCCTTTGACTCGACTGTCTTTTCTTGTACAACATCTTCAACAACAATATTTGTGCCATGAGTTTCCTCACCTAGGGCCAACTCTTCATTCTTCCCTAGAAATGCCTCAATCACTTTAATATGCTCATTATGGCTCTGAGACTTCCCTTTGTCCTGCCTATGCAGAGCTTCTGCAATTTGAGAAACTTGAGTCTCCAATCTCTTTATCGAGGCATCCATATTATTTGCCAGTTGATCATTTGACTGTATATAACTCTTCAACATTTGCTCATTTGCGCTCTGGGAGTTTCTGATAGCTATTGAAGCTTCATCTGTTGCCTTGATAAAGTCTCTCAATTCTTCTCCAAGTGATCTTACTTTCGGTTGATAAGCATTTGCCTGTGTGTTGAAATTTCCCTGTAGGTTATTACTAGAGCTCCTCTACTGGTTGTTGCTTGCTCTACCTTGGTTGTTGTACCTGCTGTACCCCTGGTTCTGATATCCTTAATTGTTTGCACTGTTGTTGTTGTTGCTCCATGAGAAGTTAGGGTGATTCCTCCACCCTGGGTTGTATTGGTTGGAGTAGGGATCATTCATTTGCCTTTGGAACCCCCCTAACATTTAGGCTTCCTCATGCTCCAACTGTCCCTCCACTCCATTTAATGTGTCATCTGTGATTTGGTTCACTTGAGCTGATGGCTTGAACATATTCTTCATCAAATCCTTCACTAACTGCATTTCCTTAGCCATTCTTGACATTTCAATAGCAATTCATATATTCCCATCAATTTCTAACTTTCCACCCCTCCTTATGCTTGAGGACCTTTGTTGTAAATTTTAGGCTAGTTTCTCCATAATCTCATATATTTTTTGAGCCTTCTTGTCAGAAATTGTCCCCCCACAGGCATTTTCCACCATCATCTAAGTAATAGTGGATAGCCTCTGGTAGAAGGAAGTTACCTATAATTCTTCAGGAAAGGTATGTGGTGGAACTTGAGCAAGCAGAAGATGAAATCTTTCCCATGCTTCATAAAATAGTTCCCCATCCTCTTCACTAAAGGTGGCGATCTTGATCTTCAATTCTCTTGCTTTTGCGGTTGGGAAAAACTTATTGTAAAACACCTTACAAATTTGGGGCCAAGATGTGAGTGTTCCCGACCTCAATGCCATGTACCACTGTTTGGCACAGTTCTTAAGACAATATTGGAAACAACGCATCTACAACTGTGCCATAGTCAACACTCTGTCTCGAACTACAATGGGAAATGTCTCCAACACAGGGCTATATTCCTTCATGAATTGAAGGCAATCCTCAGAAGGAAGCCCATGAAATGTCGGCAACAAGTTCACGTGCATCCCCTTCAACTCATATAACCTAGCGGTGTCGTCCAAAACAATAGCCGTTGGTTGCTCATCCCCAACTGATGGAAGAGTGTACTCCCCAATTGTGAGTCCCAAGTCCTCCTCATTTGTTCCTTGTTCCTCAACTGGTGTATTTTGTGGAATTCCTTCAACTATCTCTTCTTCAAGATTGTTGTTCTCAAACTGTCTGATCAATCCTCTAATCTATGAATATTGTTAATTCTCGGTACTAAGCTGCCCCTCAAACAGCATCTCCCGTGAATGTACCTATGCACCTGTGAATTCAAAATAACAAGTACAATCAAAGTAAAAGAAACTTAAATAAATAACTAACACTAAAGCAAAACCTAATCACAACTATGTACGTCGATCCCAGGCAGCGGCGCCATTTTGAACGCGCATTTTTTATATGTGTCGTGATATGCACTATTCAAAAAAAATTATAAGATCCCAAGATGTACTCAAACAAGTATAAAACTAGTATGTGGCAAGTATGGGTATCGTTCCTCAGAGATCGAGCGATAGTTATGATTAAACTAATGCTTACGTTAAAAATGCAAGAAAAGTAAATTGATATGGTTTTTTGAGAAACAGTAAAACTAAAATATAAACTAAGCTAAAATGCACTAATCTAAAGGGTATGGATATATGATATGTGGATTAAGGAATCGATGAATTCAACTAGCAAACAATGGGTAAAGAATGAACTCACGTTAATTGTCATTAACAAATGTAACCACCCTAGGATGTATATGAGTGATTATTTACCACTTGAGAGTACCCAAACCATCATGTATTGCATTGGCCACCCACAATTGGTTATACAATGAAAGAACATCTATCACATAAGGGACACATCTCTTTGTTAAAAGTCACCAACCCATCACGTATAGGTTGATGCTTAATCTATCACATGCAAACAATCCTAGGATGTATAGTCTTGATTAAACATGAAAGATTAGAATTAGGTGAGATTACTAAGTTCGGATATTACTTGGGTCATGTAACCTTGTTCAATCCTCCTATTCAATTGAGCTTTCAGAGCCAAGCATCATGTATACCTGATTCTCTACACATATAATTTCTCAAACAACTCATGAAGAGAGTCATGTACAATCAAACACAAATTGATTTTGAAATCACGTAAAACATTGAATAGAACAAATGAGATAGATTTTAATAAAAAATATTGAGTTCATTACAAATACCCATATTTACAAGTGAATCACATCAATCCTTTAATGGGATTTAGCTACTCATAACAAATGGAATACAAGAATAAAAATGAGGGAAGTAGAAAAGACCTATGTAGAACCTTTTTTCTTCAAGCTTCAATCCACCTCCTATGTCCTTATGAGTAGCAATTGATGAAGATGATGATGGGTTTTTGGTGAGAAGGGTTTTTTGGATTTAGAGAGAGAAATAATGAATAGAATAGTGTATGGTCGTGGGTCTCTTTCTCAAAAATCTGATTGAAAAATATTTATACTTCCTTCAAAAACTAGGCCAACATGCTGATGTGGCGAGCTGGGTATCTCGTATAACACGGGTATAGCACGGGTAGGTTACCCGTGCAGTTACCCATGCAGTCTTCATTTCCTTTCAGATTCGCACAATGTGCACGTGTGGATTACCCGTGCACCACTCGTGCAGTTGCCTTCGCCAGTGGCCTTGCTCCCTGGTCGGGTGAACTGTACGGGTGGGTCCACGGGTGTGACCCGTGCAATTACCCGTGCAGTTTGGTCTTCTCAAAATCCACCTTCTAGTGCACGGGTATGCTACCCATGCACTTTTGCTTTCTTCACTTCATTTGTGCACTAATTGGTCAATTTTGCCCCCTTTCATGCCTTTTTACCTAATGCCTGGGATAAAAACCAAAAGAGCCATAAATACACATAAAAATGCTCAAGAACAAAACAAAGAGAAAGGATATGAGGGCCAAAATGTATATCATTTTTGGCACGATCAGGTTAGAAGATTTTACCTCGTTCGAACACGTATCACTAACCTGGGAAATTGCCTTTGCAAGCTGCGCTGCGACTTCAAGTCTATTTCTGCGACTTCAAAGTCGCAGTGTCTGGTCGCATATGCATTCCAATGACTTCTTCGAGTTCCTTCTGCAACTTTCTTCTAGCAGAACACTGGGTCGCAGATCTCTTCTGCGACTTTCTTCTCGCGGTTTAATTCTAGTAGGTTCTGCGACTTGGATTCTGAGACTTCATCTCGTAGAATACAGTCGGTGACATATGCAAGTTATTTCTATGACTTCCTTCTAGCAGATTCTGGTCGCTGATCTAGAAAATGGTTGCTTTTAGGCCAAAATTGCATTGGTCCTTGGATCACTTGCCTTTAACCAGCACACACAAAATTTCAACAAAACAAGCACATGCTTGTATTCAAAAATTTGCAAGTAAATTAAAACAAAATATATTCTAAACCTACACAACTAGGGAGTTTCAACCCCAAACCTATCTCATTCCATGCTCATTTCATTGGCATCGAGCAAAATTTAGGCACAAATGGAGATAGATAAAGGACTCGAGACTCTTAGCACTAAGTACTGATTGTCCAAAATTCTAAACTAAAATTATTACAAATTAAAAAGTCCTTAAATTTAAACAAATGTCCATTAAGTGAATCCTTTCATTAAAGCTTTTAAATTTCTGCACATTAACAAACACATCAAAAAGTTCATATAATACAAGCAATCAACCACCTCCAAAGATGGGTGGCTTTATCTTAACATAGCCATTCTCACTCTTCTTGACCCAAATGGGTCCATTCATCTTGAGTCCTTCAGTTTGGTCTTGTCAATCCATTTGGATTTAACAACCAACCTTGTAATCCTAGGTCTCACATTTGTCACAAGTTGCCATTTCATATTTGTACATTGAGGTCCAATATGCCCTCTAATGTGGCACTTGTGACATATGGGATTAAAGTGAGAACTTGTACCTCTTTGATTTGTTATGGTTTGCTTGGAGGCTTGCTTGTTCCTTCTTGGCTCTTGTTCTTGTCTTGATTTGGAGCCAACTTTGTAGTAGGTTTCTTGAGGACTTCTAGCATTGGTTGCTTGTCCTTCTTCTCTAGAGGTGAATGTGGGATTGGATTGCTCTTCTTTTTGGCTTTCTTCTTCTTTGATTTGTTGGGACTTGGTTTGGTGACCATGGCACTAGAAATTCCTTGACTCAGGTCAAGCTTATCTTCTTTCTGAAGTGGGATCAATTCCTTTCTCTTTGCCTTTAACTCTTGCTTAGCCTTTGTAAGCTCCACAAGGTGGTCAAGTTCCCTTGTCTTCATTATCTCCAAAGCCTCATCTTTTGCTTTGATTTCAGCTTGCATTAGCCACATTCTTTGAGCAAAGTCGTTCTTAAGATCTTCAATCTTTTTTAAGGATGAATCCATTTCCTTCTTGATCAAGTATGTCTTAAGTACGTAGTCTACATTAAGACTTATCAACTATGCATTCTCCTTGACCAAATATACTTCTTTTCCCTCCTTTTCTAGTCTTAGCTCTTCTTCGAACTCGAGTAAAACTTCGCCAAAGTACCTCACCGATTGGGTTGCCTATTTCCTTCCCTTTTCTAGCCTTAGCTCTATTTCAACCCTTAGCAACACTTCACCAAGGTCGCATTTTGAGCTATCTAGGGATTTCACTGGTTTGTTTTCCTTAGCTGTGAGACCAAAAAAAGGGTTGGTCAATTTGTGGAAACTTGGAGGCTCTTCCTTCTCTTCTTGGTCAAAATGGTTCGGGCACTCCTCTCTCTCTTTTGTTAGGTAGATCTCTGCCAACTCCCCCTTTTGGGCTGCTGCTTTCTCTATGGATGCTTCCAAATCAAGCATTCGTTGGTCAATGATCGAGGGGTTATAGTCATTGCTCCATTGGTGGTCTTGCCACTCTTGTTCATAGTTTGCTTGGTGGTTGTAGTTTTGATACGAGTACATGGAAGGTAATTCTTCTTCATTTCTCGGCCATTGCTTTGTTAGAGGACAAAAGTCCATCATTTGTCCATTCCACCCACAAGGTGGATAAACCATAGCTGGAGGCTACCCACACTGTGACACGAAAGTCCTAACTTCTGTTGTTAACTCGGCCAATTGAGTAGCTAAAGCTGATTTGCCTCTCTCCATGTTGATCTAAAATCATGAAAATACCAAACAAACTCGACAAGAATCAAATTGAACATGATTGAATATGAACAATAAAAAATGAAAACTAAAAATAACGAAAATAAAACTAAGAATTAAAACTATCGAAAGATAATGCTAAATCTCCCCGGCAGCAGCGCCTGATTTTTTGACACGCTTTCTACGGACTTTGTCCCTTGCATTTTTAAATGCTCCAGACAGTACTACGAAATGAATATATATAAATGAAGCATGCGAGTGTAAAAATCACCATTCACAAGTATACGAGTCATTGATGAGTATAGCGGACACAATTAAGGGAATCATTCCCATGAGGAGGTATGGCACTTTAAATTAATTCTAGGTCTTAGATAACATTTACAATATTTACACTAATTACATGCAAGAAAATTAAAATCACGGTTGTTGGTCAGAAAGCTTCGAAAATGAAATCAACTAAACTAAACCAAGGCAAGAGCAAAGCAAATTAAACTACACCAAAACAATTAAAACTAAATTAACCCAAATCCAATTAACTACAACTATCACTAGAAAGCAATCAATTAAAATTACCAACTAATTAATGCAAATAATAAAACTAAACTACAACAAGTAAACAATCAAAATCTAACTAAATCAAAGCAAATAAAATGAACTGACTACAAAAGCTCAAATCAATAAACACATCAACTAATTTACTATATAAATTAAAACAAATACAACAAAATCCTAATAATCATTTAGTTACAAACTTTAATAGAAATCAAATAGAAAAATAAAGAGAATGAAACATGAAAATACAACTCAAGCGTGTGTCTATGCACCAATTAGTCCTTTTTGCCCATTTTCATGCCTTTTTACCTAATGCCTGCAATAACAACCAAAAGAGACATAAATACACATAAAAACGCTCAAGAACAAAACAAAGAGAAAGGATATGAGGGCCAAAATGTATGACATTTTTGGCTTGATCAAGAACCTTCTTTCTTCAAGCTCAATCTACCTCCAATGTCCTCCTTAAGTAGCAATTGATGAGTTTGATATGTGGATTTTGGTGATTTTTGGGAGACAAAGGTTTTGAGATCTAGAGAGATAAAGTATGGTATGAATGGGTGTATGGTTGTGTATGAGAAAAACCAAAAAAAGATTCCTTATATAGGTCTTCCAAAAATGGGTCTAAATGCTGATGTGGACGTTAGATTTCACGCAGTGCGTGGGTAAATGTGCGCGGGTAGAAACCCGCGCAGTGACCTGCGCACATTCCCTCTAGTAGCTTCTCTCTTCAGTTTGCTGGTAACAGCGCTGGTCCCTACCCGTGCAGTACCATCGAACTGGGCACTTTGTGAATTTGGGAATATTTTTCAACATCTGGTTAGCAGGTAAGTTTGCTGGTGAGACCAGCAAAAGTTTGAAACTCGTACTGCACATGTAGTACCTGGGTAAGGGTACCCGCGCACACACCAGCGCACTTCTCCCTTCTTCAATCTTCAATCTGCTCGCTTTGCGCCCGAATCCTTCACTTTCTACTCCACGACCAGAATAACATCAAATGCCTGCAAACATAATAAAAAGAACCCATATTTAGTCGACATTTGTTGACACATCACTTATTGTCCCCGCATAACATGATGTTTATGTTGACGTGCCATCTTTTCAAATTACACCAATAACAATACCCACTTAAACATTCAAATCGAGCATTTTGCTCAATGACAATGATTTGCTTGGTAAGATATGTTTAACTCGGGAGCCTTTTGTCGTGTAGCTCATAAATGCTTACTAATGCTGGACAGCTAGCTTTTAATTTCAGCCAAAAACGTTTAATTTGCCTAGATGATTCGACGCGAATGACGCAACTGACTGTGGCGATTTAAATTTCAAACGGCGCGTGATCTTCGTGATTCGCACACCAACCACCACTCTCGTATGACATCATCTTCGCCTATAAATACTCTCAAACTCCTTCATTTCCCTCTCATGTAATCGTTCCTTTTAAATTACATAACTCCTCATCTTCTAAATTTCTTCTCCGCTCCAAAATTCTTTTCAGAGTTCTTCGTTTATGCCAGATCATCATCATGGTCAGAGTTCTCACCTTGCTCACTTTAATCATCAGGTATGGATCCTACTACCCGTCATCGTTATGTTGAGTTGTCGATTCATTATATTGAAATAGGCGATAGGGAAAATATTGCTAGGATTGAATCCATTTTAGGGGGATTCTTTCAAGATTTTTCCCGTCCAGTTCAACCTACAGTCCTTACCGTTAATTACTCAATGGCTCTTCCTGAATTTCAACCTTCTTCTTTTAAATCAAACATTGCTAACCCCGTTGTCTCCTCTCCAAATATATACCCAGATATGTCGAAGACAACCAGATCCGATCGGGGAAGCAATCCAAGCTCTAGGGATTCTTCTGTAATTGACTTGAAGATCTTCTCCCAACTTTTGAAAATGGAAGAAGTTCCAAAGAGGCTAAGAGCCTACCTACAGAAGTTTTCTGCCGAGCATCCCAGCGTCTTTGACTCGGAAGTAAATGTGGTAGATGAGGTAGAGTTGGTGAAGTATAGTGAAAGGTTTGATCTTCCTCAGTCAACTATACTTTCGTTGAGTGGCCAACGTGCAATCTAGAATCCTCCCAGAGGTGTTGTGGCTATTTATGGGACGATGCTCACATCCGAGGTCGCACTGCCCCTTCAACCTTTCATTGTTCGATTTCTAGCCGAAGCTGGAATTGCTCCTGCTCAACTCTCTCCAAACTCTTACCGAGTACTAATGAGTTTGTGGCATCTGTGGAAGCAAATCGGTGCCAAGCACCCCCGGACCCCTCAAGAAATTCAAAACTTCTATACTTTGGGTCGGTTAGACAATGGAGGCACTTTTTACCTTCAATCTCTCTCTATAAGCCATTGCATTCCTGACGGGTATGATCAACGACCCACTCCTCCATCCAACAAGGATCACAAAGGCTTCATTTGGGGCTTTCCTACCTCCAACAAATATTGGAAGAACAGCTGATTCTTCGTTCAGGGTGAATGGGGTGAGATTGTGGTCGTCGATCCTTGGTAGGAGTTAGCTAGGAATTTCGTTCCCAGGCACTTCTGCAGTCCTGAGCTATGGAACAAAACTTCTGCAACGCTAACTGAGGACCAGGCTAAGAATGTTGTCAAGGCTGCTAAAACAGCGCAACGTGGGAGGCCAGAGATCGGTGCACGCTATATGCAGAGAAGGCCCTTCAAGACCTTAGGTTGTTTCCTCCAATCTCGAGTCAGTGCAAACGCTGTAAGTTCCTCTACTCCAGAGCCCTAATTTTATCTGAATTAAAATTTGTTTGTTTTGACGTTCTTTCACTTACTTCAGTGTACGAGATTGATATGGGTGAAAAGGCTAAGAGAATCAAAAATCTTGATATGGTAAGTAGAGCAGAAGCTGCCGCCCAGCTGGCTCAAGGGATTGCTCATCCCCAGCAGGTCAAGGATGAACATACTTATGAGCCTGACCCCAATACATCTTCAGATGCTCCTGACTGGGAAAAAGAAAGAAAGTCCTCTGATCGGGGAAGTGAGCAAAAAAGGTCTCCTAGAGGTTCAAAGAGGAAGCTTACTAAAGAGACGGCTGGTCGCCACCTACCCAAACCTTTTGGGAGATCACCGGTCAGTAAAGTGACCAAAACTGTTGTTGGCTTTTCTGCTCCTAATATTGCTTATGGAAAGAGGAAAACTGTGTCATCAAAGGATCTAGAAGCTCATCAGATTGGAGTCAAATCAGTCATCATTGAAGAGGATTATGAGGATCATGACACGCTGACTGATCTGATCTGTAGGGAGCACCAATCGAATAAGGAAAATGATTGTTTTACAGCTCCATCTGCCACTCAGCCATCTAATCAACCTAGAATAGATGATTAGACTACTGATGGGGTTATTAGACAAGCCGCCCCCTAATAAACTCAACCCTCATCTCTAGCTGAACCATTTCCTTTTCAAACTGGCCGTCCAGTTGGCCAAGTTCCTTCTAGCCTCCGGTTCATCACGCTGACAAAGCCCCGATGCAATTCTCCGTTAAACATCAGATAGTCTTCACTGACTCGAATTCTGACGAAGGGCAAGCTAGTCCTGAAAAAGCATCAGCCAATCCACCCGTTCTTGAAGACAACCTATCGGACTATGAGGCGAAACATGTCGATAAAATTTCTTTATGGCTGAGCCGCCCTTCTAGTCCCTTGCCCAATGTTTTCCAGGCTCCCATCCTAAACGGTGCTGAGGCGAGCCCGTCAGGAGCCACTAGTCGAGAACAAACTCAGGAACAAACTGCCACCACACCTCCAGTGGCTGCTCCTGAAACCATTCCTGTTTTACCTTCAGTCCCAACTGATCAACCGCCTCATGGTCCAGGAATGACAATACTTCCTACTATGGTTGGCACTCTTGGCTCGGAAGAGACATTACCCGACCCTCTGTACATGCTGAAGTCCATGTATGCTGGTAGGGGCTATGTTGGCGAAGGCTACTAGACTGAATTTCGGAATGCTAGTGATGCAGAACGAGTCTGTGCTATTTATAATAATGGTGTTTATGTATGTACTTTTCACTCTCTTGCCAATTCTTTTCGTTTCAGGTTTATACAATCATAACCTATTTCCTTTCTCATTTTTAAGGCCATAGAGGAGATGACTAGGGCCA
This sequence comes from Dipteronia sinensis, assembly GCA_033220585.1. Classification (NCBI taxonomy): domain Eukaryota; kingdom Viridiplantae; phylum Streptophyta; class Magnoliopsida; order Sapindales; family Sapindaceae; genus Dipteronia; species Dipteronia sinensis. Next base: position 25,937,613 of record CM065643.1, on the reverse strand, counting down.
TGATGGCTCAAAAGAAATAGGCTGCTGAAATTTCTCAACTAAAGAAGAAGCTAGAAAAGAGGAAAAAAATGGTCAATTCTGCCTCAGCATTTGAATCAAAATTAAGAACGTCCTTTGAAGAAAAATTGAAGCAGCGTGACGCGACTGAGGAAGTCCTGAGGAAGGTTGTTTCTACTGCTAAGACCTGAGCTAACAATGCCACGACCAGCCTGACGGAACTTACCGTGAAGAACACCCATCTTGAAGCAAATCTGGCTAAGGCTGAACAGCGGTGTGCGGAGCTTGAACAAAAGCTATCCTTGGCTGAACAGGTTACAAATGGTCAGGAGGCAGAAGCTCGAGTTGCTAAGGAAACTCTGCTGCCTCCCAATAATCTATGCTTGAGGCCTAGCAGGGATTGAGGATGCCATGCTTCCCTATGAAATACTGGTTGAAGATCTGAGGCAGCAGAAGGTCAGTATGGAGGTGCTCTTTCAAGAGGCCAGACTAGCCCTCGAAGTTCAGAGCATTGATGGTTATAAAATGCCTCTTGCATTAGAGGTAGTTATACTGAGGAAACTAGATCGAGGACTTGCTACTGCTCAAATGTTCTTTGGGGTAAGGAGAGGTCTACTAGAGAGGCTCACCTTAAATGGGACCGAACAATTGAAAAGCATAAGGTCAAGTCTCTTAATGTAATAAAGAACCAGATGATGAGATGGAGGGCCTACTGCAAGTCTATTGGGAAAGAGCCTCATAAAATGCATTTAGAGCTCCCCTTTAAGTCCTTCATAGAGACCTTTCATGCGACCGAGGAAGGTGGTTCAATATCCAAGGGCATTGATATTGAACTTTTTCCTGAGACCGAATACTCTCCTTTCATGTCTGGAGACCGTGAAGATGATATCTGCTGGCCAGATTTTGAAGATCTGACCAAGGGCTATGAAGAGGAAGATAAACTCCTTGGCACCTCCGGACCTGGTGGCCCTTCAGGAACTTTTACAGCCTAATTCCTACTCCTCCACTGTACATTTTTATTATTCCACACATATTGTAAATATTTCCTGTAATGTTGTATAATTAATTCATTCTTTAATGATACGGATATTCATTTATTTATTCATGTGGTCTTCTCTCTTTTAATCAACCCTCTTTGCTAATTGTCACTTCTGATTTAATCAGTTATCTTATTAACTAATTGTGACTAATTTGATCAACTAAGTCTTCAACTGACTGAATTCGATTGGTTGCTAGCCCGATCAGCTATCTTAGTTGGCTGAACGATCTTCGATGAACTAATTCTCAACCATCTTTGATTTGTTCAATCATCTTTATGACTGCTCATTTTTGACCCAGTCGATCATCTTTTTGATCGACTGTACTTGGTCGAGTCAGTCTAGCTAATGACTAACTTTTAGTTATACCGATCGGTTATCTAATCAACTAGTCGGGACTGATTTGGCTTATAGTTGTATTGTATGCTCGCTCAAGTAGTGTTCATTTGATAGACCATTAGTATGATAACTGGTTTATAGACTCTTGTCTTTTATCTGGCAACTAAGTCATTGAGACGTCTCCCAGTAATTTGTTACTCAAGATTTGTTGCAATGAGGATTTTCTCCCTCTCATTAACTTTGCTTATCTTAGCTTAGTGTCTGGCGTTTAAGCATGAGAATTTAATTACCTCATCCAACTTTTTGCGCATCCCATCAAGTATCTAACTACCTGAAGGCTCTCTTAAAGTGCTTCTAATGCACCCAGTTAGTTTCAGTGAAAGTGCACTACATTTGCAACATATGCTTTCGGCCCCATCACTAGGCCCCTCGAGAACCCATTCTGGGTCCAACGAGACTTGCTTTTGTGAACGAAAGCAATATTAGAACATTTTTTTCTTGAACTATGCTTCCCTTGAAGGGCTTTTATTAATATCTTCCAAAATGATAAGAAGGAACAAATGATTAGGTTTGAGTAAAATCTGTAACTATTCTAAACTTAACAGAATATCTAAAAATTCTAATAAACAACAGAAAAAGAAAAACCCCCATAAGGGTAAAATATCCTCAAGTACTGAGCATTGCACGGCCTAGGTAACTCTCCTCCTTCTAGTCTGACAAGGCAATATGCTCTGTGCCCAACTAGTCCGACCACCTGATAAGATCCTTCCCACTTGTCTGCTAGTGATCTAACCGCCTTATCCCTCGTGTTTGGGGATACCCTTCTAAGAACCAAATTTTCCAGGTTGGAATTTTCTTTCTTGGACATACGAGTTGTAGTATCTCGCAACTCTTTGTTGGTAGGCTGCATTTCTCACCTTCGCCATGTCCATTTTTCTTCCAACTCATTTAGGTTCTGTTCTAGGGTCATTATATTGGTATCAGGCTGATATAGCTGGACTTTAAGGGAAAGGTGTGCTATCTCAACCAGAATGACAACTTCAGTCCCGAATGCTAGGGAATAAGGTGTCTCTCCAGTCGATGTTCTTTGAGTTGTTCGGTATGCCCAGTGTACTTCATGCAACTTATCCGCCCAATTTCCTTTCTTGCCATCGAGCTTGGCTTTCAAGATGTGCTTGATGATCTTATTGACAGCTTCAGTTTGTCCATTGGTCTGAGGATGAGCCGGCGTAGCATAATAATTTTAATGTGGTACTTTTGGCACATTTCCCTGAAGTTATCACTATCGAATTGAGTCCCATTATCAGTGATAATTGTGTCCAGGATCCCGAACCGATGGATGATGTTTTCCTTTACGAAGCTGGTGGTGTTAGCTTTAGTTATATATACCAATGCTTCCGCTTCTGCCTATTTTATGAAATAGTCAACCGCCACAATAGCATGCTTTGCACCTTCTTTAGTTGTTGTTGGCATTGGGCCGATCAAATCTAGTCCCCACATTGCAAATGGCCAGGGTGAGGTCAGATTCTTCAGGTTCTCGGGTGGCTGCTTGATGTCATTTGCGATTCTTTGACAAGTACCGCATTTCTAAGCCACCGATTTGGCATCTTGAAATAGTGTTGGCCAGTAGAAGCCTTGTCTGAGAGTTTTATGAGCCAAACTTTTTCCTCCAGAATGGTTTCTACATATACCTCTATGTATACTAGCCAGAATCTTATTTCCCTCATCTTGACTAACACATCTCTGTAGGACCTTAGAAAACCCCCTTCTGTAGAGCTCTCCTCCTATTATTGAATACCAGGATGCCTTGTATCTAATGCGTTTTGCTTCAGCTATATCTTCCGGGATCGTGTCGTCTTCTAGGTATTGCCAGATCGGGGTAATCCAAGTGACCTGCTCTTCTTCTACCAATTCCACTGTCAGCTTTTCTTCTTCTTTAATGTTGAGCTTCTTGAGATGAGCCACTGGAATCATCTTAGACTAGATACATGTGGTTGCTGATGCCAATCTTGATAATGCGTCGGCTTTCTTATTCTTTTCTCTCAGGATCTAAGTGATTCTATAATCCTTGAATCTCCCGTGGAGTAGCTTGGCTATTTCTAAGTAAGCCACTATATTAGAATCTATTGCCTAATACTCATCTAGGACCCAGTTAACCACCACCTGAGAGTAACTGAATATCTTTACTTCGTCCGCTCCCAGTGTCGTGCATACCCTGAGTCCAGCCAACAGTGCCTCATATTCGGCCATGTTGTTGGTAGCCTTGAAGTCAAATCGTAAGGCACATTCCACCTGATCGCCCTCGGAAGTTGATACCACTATGCCTACCCTGCTGCCATGCGTATTTGATGACCCATCAACGTGCAGCTTCCAACTAAAAACCTTTATTTCCCTTTCTTCTAGTATCCTAATCACCTCATTATTCGGCTCAGTGAACTCTGCAATCAAATCCACCACTGCCTGCCCTTTTATTGCGGCCCTTGGCAGGTAAGTGATATCGAACTCACTCAGCTAAACCGCCCACTTCGTCAATCTTTCTGACACTTCTGGCTTAGATAGAATCTGCTTTAACGGACAATCTGTATACACCTCAATCTTTGGAGTCTAGAAGTAGGGTCTTAGCTTTCTTATGGCTGTCACTAACGTTAATGCCATATGTTCGGCTGTCGAGTACCTTGTTTCTGCTGGCAACAAAGCCTTGCTAGTGTAATACACTGGTTTCTGTACTCCTTCATCCAGCCTAACCAATACCGACCCTGTGGCCACAGCTGTGACTGACAGGTATAAGTACAATGTTTCTCCCTCCTAAGGCTTTGATAGTATAGGAACCTTGCCCAAATATTCTTTGATCTTCTGGAATGCTTGTTCACATTCCTCTTTCCATTCTACTCCCTTGCCTTTCCTTATTGCTTTGAAGAATGGTAAGCACATGTCGGTTGACTTGCTAATGAATCGGTTTAGTGAGGCTAGGCAGCCCGTCAACCTTTGGATGTCTTTCAGGGTAACCGGGGACCTCATCTTTTCCAGGGCTCTTATTTTCTCGGGATTCACTTCGATCCCCCTCTGGTGCACTTGGAATCCGAGGAACTTTCCTGATGGTACCCCAAAAACACACTTGTTTAGGTTGAGCTTCATCCCATACCTTCCTAGCACTCCGAATGTTTCCTTCAAGTCGGTTGCATGCCTAGTCGCTGTGACACTTTTTGTTAACATGTCATCTATATAAACTTCCATGTTTCTACCGATCTGTCGGGCGAACATCTTGTTTACCAATCTTTGATAAGTTGCCCCGGCATTTTTGAGACCAAAAGGCATTGTAGCAATAAAGCCCTTGATCTATTACAAAAGCAGTTTTTTCTTCATCCGGACAGAACATCCTGATCTGGTTATAGCCTGAATATGCGTCCATAAAGCTTAGTAGCTCATGCCCCGTAGTTGCATCAACCAACTGATCTATTAGGGGCAGAGGGAAACTATCTTTCGGGCATGCTTTATTCAAATCTGTGAAGTCTACACACATTCTCCACTGTCTATTTTTCTTTTTCACAAGCACCACATTGGCAACCCAATCGAGATACTGGACTTCCCTGATCGCCCCTGCTGCCAGTAACTTATGGACTTCCTCTCTAATCGCATGTCTTCTTTCCGGGTTGAATCGACGCATCTTCAAAATTACCAATTTGTGCTCGGGGTCAATAGTCAGGGCGTGGGAAATTATTTTAGAGTCGATTCCATGTATATCTTCATGTTTTCAATCGAACACATCCTTATATTCTTTCAGCAGGTTGACTAGCTGATCTTGTACGTGTTTGGTCAGTTGTGTCCCCAACTTTACCGTTTATTCAGGATTTTTACCTTCTATCACGACTTCAATGGTTGATTCCCCTTCTTGGTTTTTCCCATCTTCTGGAGTCGACTCTCTTGGGTCCATGTCGAACCGAGTTGGCATTTCCGCCTTTTCTTCATCTTCATCATCCTCTAGAGATTTTTTACACTCAGCCAGATCTATTAGCATGACATCTGGCTCAGTTTTTTCTCTGTAAACCTTCAAATTGGCTTTCCTTGCCCATTCTTGAGAGCCCTTCATTACTCTGACTCAAGTTTCGGTCGGGAATTTGACGATCAGGGCATAAGTAGTTGTGACCGCCTTCGTTTTGTTCAAAAATGGTCTGCCTATTAAGGCATTGTATGGCCAATTCTCGGTGTCTACTACCACGAAATCGAGCAGTACTATTTTTTGACATGGAAAATTCCCTACCTCGACCGGTAATTTGACCATCCCCAGAGATCTCACTTCTTCTCCCCCAAATCCTTTGAGTGGGATTGCTAGTGGTTGTAAATCCTTCCTATGAAGCATTAACTGATCGAACACCCCAGCACTCAGGATATCCGCCGAGCTTCCATTATCGATCAATACTCTTCTTACTTCCCGATGTTCGATACGAACTGACATAACGATCGCATCGTTCGGCTTAACCTCCAATCCGTAAGCGTCAGCTTTAGAGAAAATGATCGAATCCCAACCTTGTTTGAGCTTCTTCTGGTCGGGACCCACTGAATTTACCTCCAATTTTCTCTAGCTTTCTATCGCTTCACGAACTTCTGACATTCTCTCTCTGCTACTTCTTCCTACTTGACCCACCAAAAATGGTGTTTATAGCTCTGGCATCTGAACTTCCGCTTGGACTACCCTTTCTATTTTGGTCAGTTTTTGTGGGGTCGTTCAGCCGATCATCACTTCCTTTGAGAACCACGTCCTTCAGGTGCCCTTCTCTGATTAGCCTTTCAATGTAATCTCTTAGCTAGTAGCATTTAGAGGTTTCATGATGTTAGGATTATGCTCAATAGTAAGAGTGTAATAATGTATTTGACAATCTTTTCATATTAATAAAGTGATTTCTAGTTTAACAAATCTTATAGCATTTATAGTTTAATTATTATAATTGTCAAAAGTAAATAATAATAAGGTCAAAAGACTATGAGAAAAGAAGAATTGCTCGTACATCTTGATATATATGAGGTGGACACAGCTCTTTAGTTAGTCTTGAATAATATTCACAACTTAAGATAAAGATTGGGCGCATTTATCTTACTAAAGTTGTAGATTCTTTTGCTAGCATTTAAGTGGGATCAAATGTGTTATGATGAGTCTAAAATCATCAAAGTGTAGTGTCTTTGGGTAAAAGAATCTAGTGCATTGAATAGGATCACAGTGAAATACTTTATCCAGAACCGTCAATGGATAAAAGTTTTCACTTGAGGAGAATCGGAGAATCTATCTCAATCCTAAGATAAATGATGGACTTATGGTTACAAGTGTTATCATTTGAGCTATCAATGAGTACGATTATATAGCATAGTCTATCCTCAATAGTTTTGTGGTATTCATTTGTTAATCGATAGAGGACTTCATTTATAGATATGGACATCGTGGCTCCATTTATTAAATGTGAGTAGAATATCATCATATGGATGTTTTGAGGTATTGGATATTAAATCTCAACGTTAAGTTTTCAATAGTGTCTATTGAAACATGGCTTCTAGACAAGTCAAAATATCCAAGTTCAAAATGTGGTCATGTGAGTAAATATGGTAACTAGGAGAACTATAGGCGGTCTATGAGCTCTTGACGATTACAGATATTCTTCACGAGGATACACTATCTCCAATAAGATTGTCTAGGGTACGAATGAGAAATATTATCTTATTCTATCTTTATTTAAGAGTTCAATCTCAGCTCTTTAGTGGAATGAGCTAAAATTAATAGATTGGACCTAAGTGAATCATTTATTGATTGTGATTAGGTTATGTCTATTGAAGCTTAAATTAGATAGCCCGCCAAGATCCTCAATCCGCACGAACTTGCATGGATCACTTGATATATTCTACCAGACCAATTTCTAGGTCCATCTAGAATTGTTTTTGGATTTCGGAATCCAAAAGTTTTGGTGAGGTGTGGTCATGTGTGATCAAGACACGCGGTAACACTTCAAAATGGCCTGGAATGGGCAGCCAAGGATGTAGGAATCCTAGGGTGGCCCTAATTGGGTGCGTTTAGCATTCCATTAATACATTAAGAATATAATTTGCACATTTTAATTAAATGGGCTGCTAGATTATAATAATGTATTAAATTTAAGGCATGTCGACTTGTTTCTTTTATAGTAAGAATATGTCTAGTTCACATGTGGACTTTTTATTAAAGTCCAATGGATTTAATAAAATGAAAAAAATAATATATTGCATAAGTATTTACTTGGGTGGCAAGGCTAAATCAATTAGTCTAATATATTGTTTTATTTTATTTTATTAATCAAATGGAAATTAATTAATTTATTAATAATTTAATTGTTTGATTAAAAGTTAAAGTCTTTTTCTAACTAGGAGAAGGATTCCTAGTGTCATACTATTGTTGGTAGTATGATAAATATCAAAGACTATATTTGATAAGTAGATAAATAAAAGTATTTAATTTATCTAGTCAAATTAGGAAGTTTTTGATATAGTCACAATTTTAATATTCAATAATTTATTTATTGAATAATACACTCATGAGTTGGAATAGGGTTAAAACTCAAAATTGTTAGGAGACTTGGAGAAGAAGTAATCCTACTTGTGTGAGGATTTGACTATAAGGTAGAAATCCTACTTGAGTGAGAATTTTGGCCACCCTATAGATATATATATTATTAAATTCGGAATTAATAATGTGAGTTAAAAAAAAGTTTTTTTTTTGAAAGAAAGAATTTTTATTCTCTTGCTTTTGAATAAAAAAAAACTTTCAACTCAAGAAAAGGGTGTAGAATTCGGCCATAGAGAAGAAGAATAAGGAGCGTTTTATTTTCGATAGTACATTAGAAGCTTTTACATCAAAAGGCTTAATGTATAAGATCAAATTAGGGTTCACGCGAGTTTTCGATTAAAAGATTGAGAATTCACAATTAACCAAATGTTCTTTATTTTCTCTACGAGGATTATTGTGACTAACAAAAAGAAAAAGATTTTTTGTTTCCATCCTCAGGTTTACAATTTAAAGAAAGAGAGCTCATACTTCTAGGTGATTCACGTTCGTGATTGGATTGGAAGATCTTGCAAATTCAATTTCAAGCAAGCGGGTCCAATTCGACGGTAGTTCAATCGTCACGCGAAAAAGGTACGATACTTTTAATTATATGTCAATTAATCTAGGGTTAAGGTTCTTTCTTTTAAAGGAAATTTTTTTAAATACACCACCCAATTTTTTGCTTCCGCCGCGTTTTGAACCGTTTTTCCCTACAATTGGTATCAAAGCCAGGTTGACCCCTTGATTAATTGATATATATATATATATACACGTGAATCTTTTTCTTTTTATTGTATATATGCATGTTTTAGAAAGAGATGACACTCTAGGTATTCGCATATATATTTACATTAGAATGTATAGATATATATATATATATATGTTTTATATGTGGATTGTTATTGCTCGATTTTGGTCCTAGAATTTGAATGTATTTTTTGTTTTTGGATTGTAACAAGAGGGATGGCCTATCATCGCCATAATTTCCTTCTTGGCAGTTGTTAAGTTTTTTATTTATTTTGCTATTGTAATAAAAATACTGCAGAAAAATATTGTATTAAAAAAAACTACAGTATTTTATTATTTAAAACTCTTCTGTTATACATTCAAGTATCCAAGACTCGAAGGTTTGAAGAATTGGAAACAACCGGAACAAGTTTGGGACTGTGCGAGCCATAGCAACAAACGTGCATGCGAATGAACACGCGACCACAATTGTTGTGGCATGGTCTGCGCACGACAGCCCTATGGAAGCCATTGGCTGCGCATGGCGGCCCTATATGGGGTTGTGGGGTGCGCAAGCCCTTGGGAGGCAGCCAAAGGGTGCGCAAACGATGGACGCATTCGCCAAGAAAGAAGTTTTTTTTGTATTCCAAATATTGTAATTTACTTGTTTTTCTAGGATGGACCGAAATTGTAGCTATTTATATTTTCGTAAATATTGCAATGTTTGTCATTGTTTGATAACATGTCATATAGAATAGGAGTGCCACTCATATATCTCTTTTGGTATGAACATGCATTGAATGGTTTAGGTATCTAATTGGCATCTAGATAACTTGGTAAATCATTCTATGGAATTCGATCACACGCCTTAAATAATTGAGTGGGAGAAGAAGTTATGGAACACCTACGGCCTCCAAGTTTAGTTGAGCTTTATGTTTCGTGTAATAACCCCGCAAGGGGTATTCATGAATGGAATTTAGTAAGATACTTCCTTACAAGAATAGACTAGACAAGACAATTAACCCAAACGATATCTACTCCCAAATGAGGGATATTCGTGAGGGAATATATTGAAGGTCGAAAACTTAGTAACACATTCAATGTGATTTTATTAATATCCTCCTAAGAGTTCTTGTTAATAAAATTGCAAGGCTAAAATTGAAAACCCTGGTTGTTATGTTAACAATTAGGTGGGACCTAGTCTTACTAGTAAATTGTGCGAACTCCCAAATGAGGCATGACATTTACGGATGTTGGATCACCGGTAAACTTTATGATTGAATTACTTAATTTAATTCAAGATAAATATTCGAAAGTGCTTTATCATGATTGTTTACTTATATAATTTTTGTTTTATTCAGAAATCATGACCCCATCCTTAATCAACATCCTGAAAGATAATACATTAACTGGTGATAATTATGTCACATGGAAAAGGAAAATTGGGCTATTGTTGCAATCTGAAAAGCATAAGTTTATTTTGACAACTCCTAAACCATTTTCTCCTACTAATGAATCTACTGAGCAATAAAGAGATGAGTATAAGCAGTGAGAGACCTCAGATGAGATGGCCAAATGTTACATTATGGCCACCATCTCCGACGTGTTGCAACAGAAACATGAAGGAATGAGTTATGCTACTGATACAATGATGTCTCTAGAGGAGATGTTTGCTATGAGGTCCAGGACGACTAAGAGAGAGGCAGTGACTGCTTTCATGAATCTTAGGATGAAACCTAGACAAGTTGTGAAAGATCACATGATAAAGGTCATAGCACATCTCAACAATACTGAACTCAATGGTGCTGAGATAGATGGTGAGATGAAAACTGACATGATTGTCAACTCACTGTCAGATTCCTTTAATCAGTTCAAGTTGGACTACACCTTGAACAATAAGGAATATACCTTGCAAGGCCTGATGCAAGATTTTCAAAGAGCTGAAAAAATCCATGTGAAAGGCAAGGGTCAAGAGATTCATACGGTTGGTAAAGTTGCTACTGTTAAGACCCGTAAGAAGGTCAAGAAACAACAAAAGAAAAAGAAACTTGGGCCTACCAAGAAAGAGACCAAGAAAGTAACCAAGATCAAAGGGAAGTGTTTCCTTTATGGTGAAAAGGGACATTGGAAAAAAAATTGCCCAAAGTCTTAAACAAGAAGGAAGAAGGGGTTCTAGGAAAGGAAAGAGCTGAATGATAATGAATTCAAATTGCGCTTAGGCAACAAAGCGTTGGTGTCTGCCTGTGCAGTAGGAGATATTAGAGTTAATTTAGATTCTAGTGGGCATTTAGATTTAATAGACGTTTATTATGTACCTTAATTCAAGAGGAATTTAATTTCAGTTTCTTGTTTAAATAAATTTGGTTATTCGGTTGCTTTTAATAAAAATTTTATTATTAGTAAGAATGACAAATTTGTTTGCAAAGGTACATTGGAAAACGGCTTATTCAATTTGTATAGAAATATCTCTCACTTGATAGACACGGAATCAATGGAACCTAATCATAAAAGAATAAAATTATCAAAAGATGAAACTTACCTGTGGCATTTGCGCCTAGGTCATATTAACCTTGATAGGATTAAAAGGTTGGTTAGTGATGGACTTTTAAGTGACTTAAAGGTTGATGATCTACCAACTTGTGAATCTTGTCTGGAAGGTAAGATGACCAAAAGGCCGTTCACGACCAAAGGCACAAGAACCACTGAATATTTAGGATTGATACACACTGATGTGTGTGAACCTATGAGCATTCAAGCTAGAGGTGGATATGAGTACTTCATCACTTTCACGGATGATTACTCAAGATTTGGCTATGTGTATCTCATGAGACATAAGTCGGATGCTTTTGACATATTCAAAGCATTTAAAGCTGAAGTAGAAAATCAGCTTGAGAAACACATAAAAATATTGAGGTCTGATCATGGTGGAGAATATCTATCTGGTGAGTTTCAGCAATATCTTATTGATAATGGGATAATTTCTCAGTTTTCTATGCCAGGTATGCCTCAACAAAATGGGGTGGCAAAAAGGAGAAATAGAACTCTTTTAGACATGATTAGGTCTATGTTGAGTTATTCAACGCTCCCTAATTCTTTTTGGGGATATGCCTTACCAACCGCTATGTACATTCTAAACGATGTACCATCTAAGTCAGTTCCTAAAACACCGCATGAGTTGTGGACTAGGTGAAAGCCTAGTTTACAACACTTAAGGATATTTGGATGTCATGCGCACGTGTTAAAAGGAAAGACAGAAAAGATGGAGTCCCATTCAGAAACATGCATATTTGTAGGGTATCCAAAAGGAACCAAAGGATATTATTTCTATAGCCCTTCAGATCTTAAAGTATTTGTTTCGATAAATGCTAAATTTCTGGAAAAGGACTATATGAATAATTTTGTGCCTAAAAGTGAAATGGTCCTGAATGAGCTTTCAGGAGATACAATTCCACAAGAGGTTTCACAACCTAACCCAATTGTAAGTTCTACACCAACACAAGATCAACAATCTACCATACCTCGTCGTAGTAGGAGGGTTAATAAACAACCTTAGAGATACATCGGTCTAGGAGAATCTGTAGAGAATCTCCCGGATGACGATTATCCCTACATGTACAAGGAAGCCATGGAAGATGTTGATTGTCGCCATTGGCAAAAGGCAATGCAATCTAAAATTGAATCTATGTTCAAAAATAAAGTCTGGTCTCTTGTGGACCTGCCTAAAGGGATAAAACCTATTGGGTGCAAGTGGGCATACAAGAGGAAGAGAGGAATGGATGGAAATGTGGAAACCTTTAAAGCTAGATTGGTAGCTAAAGGTTACACATAGAAGGAAGGTATCGATTATGAGGAAACCTTCTCCCATTTGGCTATGCTTAAATCCATTAGGGTACTCTTATCCATTGCGGCATCTCTAGACCTAGAGATTTGGAAAATGGACGTCAAGACAGCTTTCCTTAATGGAAGTCTTGATGAAAGCATCTATATGATGCAACCATAAGGATTCATTGAAAAGAGCCAAGAGGAAAGGGTATGCAAGTTGCAAAGATCCATATATGGATTGAAGCAAGCATCCAGATCCTGGAACATAAGGTTCGATCAAGCCATGAAAAGTTTTGGATTTATTCAAAACCTTGACAAACCCTATGTATACAAAAGGATTAAAGGCGACAAGCTGGTTTTCCTAGTTCTTTACGTTGATGATATACTACTCATCGGAAACGATGTAGGTGTATTAACATCAGTAAAAGAATGGTTAGCAAAGCAATTTGATATGAAGGACGTAGGAGAAGCAAATTATATTCTTGATATCCAAGTCATAAGGGATAGAAAGAATAGAACGACTGCATTAGCTCGAGCTCCATACATAGATAAATTCTTGTCTAGATTTTCCATGCAAGATTCCAAGAAAGATATGTTACCTTTCAGACATGGAATCAAACTTTCTAAGGAACAAGTTCCTAAGAATGAGCATGAAGAGCAATTCATGAGTCGAGTTCCATATGCCTCGGCAATTGGAAGTCTCATGTATGCAATGCTTTGCAGTAGACCAGATATTTGTTTTGCTGTTGGCATAATTAGCAGATTTCAATCGAAACCTGGTCCTGATCAGTGGACGGCAGTCAAGCATATTTTCAAGTATCTCAGGAGAACGAGAGATTATATGCTTGTATACTCTATAGGGGATTTAATTCCCGTTGGGCATACAGATTCTGATTTCCAATCGGATTCTGAATCTAGAAGATCAACCTCAGGATCTATGTTTACACTTGGAGGAGGGGCAGTCATATGGAGGAGTATCAAGCAATCTTGTATTGTTGATTCCACCACGGAAGTTGAGTATATGGCCGCATGCGAAGCTGCTAAAAAGGCTATTGGCTCCGCCAATTCTTGATTGACTTGGAAGTGGTTCTTGGTGCGAATAAGCAGATCATTATCTAGTGTGACAATAGTGGAGTAGTGGCTAATTCGAGAGAACTAAGAAGTCATAAGAGAGGCAAACACATTGAAAGAAAGTATCATCTTCTTAGGGAAATTATGCATAGGGGTGACGTGACAATTACAACGATGGCGTCAGCAGAAAATCTAGCGGATCTCTTCACAAAGGCTCTTCCACAAAAGAGTTTTGATGGGCACTTAGAGAACATAGGGATGAGAGATATGCCACATTTTCTATAGAGCAAGTGGGAGATTGTTAGGATTATGCTCAATAGCAAGAGTGTAATAATGTATTTGACAATCTTTTCATATTAATAAAGTGATTTCTAGTTTAACAAATCTTATAGCATTTATAGTTTAATTATTATAATTGTCAAAAGTAAATAATCATAAGGTCAAAAGACTATGAGAAAAGAAGAATTGTTCGTACATCTGGATATGTATGAGGTAGACATAGTTCTTTAGTTAGTCTTGATTAATATTCACAACTTAAGCTAAAGGTTGGGCGCCTTTATCTTGTTAAAGTTGTAGATTCTTTTGCTAGCATTTAAGTGGGATCAAATGTGTTATGATGAGTCTAAAATCATCAAAGTGTAGTGTCTTTGGGTAAAAGAATCTAATGCATTGAATAGGATCATAGTGAAATACTTTATCCAGAAACGTCAATGGATAAAAGTTTTCACTTGAGGACAATCGGAGAGTCTATCTCAATCCTGAGATAAATGATGGAGTTATGGTTACAAGTGTTATCATTTGAGCTATCAATGAGTACGATTATATAGCATAGTCTATCCTCGATAGTTTTGTGGTATTCATTTGTTAATCGATAGAGGACTTCATTTATAGATATGGACATCATGGCTCCATTTATTAAATATGAGTAGAATATCATCATATGGATGTTTTGAGGTATTAGATATTAAATCTTAACGTTAAGTTTTCAATAGTGTCTATTGAAACATGGCTTCTAGACAAGTCAAAATATCCAAGTTCAAAATGTGGTCATATGAGTAAATATGGTAACTAGGAGAGCTATAGGCGGTCTATGAGCTCTTGAGGATTACTGATATTCTTCACGAGGATACATTATCTCCAATAAGATTGTCTAGGGTACGAATGAGAAATATTATCTTATTCTATCTTTTTTTAAGAGTTCAATTTTAGCTCTTTAGTGGAATGAGCTAAAATTAATAGATTGGACCTAAGTGAATCATTTGTTGATTGTGATTAGGTTATGTCTATTGAAGCTTAAATTAGATAGCCCGCCAAGATCCTCAATCCGCACGAACTTGCATGGATCACTTGATATATTCTACCTGACCAATTTCTGGGTCCATCTAGAATTGTTTTTGGATTTCGGAATCCAAAAGTTTTGTAGAGGTCTGGTCATGTTTGATCAAGACACTCGGTAACTCTTCAAAAAGGCCTGGAATGGGCGGCCAAAGATGTAGGAATCCTAGGGTGGCCATAATGGGGTGCGTTTAGCATTCTATTAATACATTAAGAATATAATTTGCACATTTTAATTAAATGGGCTGCTAGATTATATTAATGTATTAAATTTAAGGCATGTGGACTTGTTTCTTTTATAATAAGAATATGTCTAGTTCACATGTGAACTTTTTATTAAAGTCAAATGGATTTAATAAAATGAAAAAAATAATATATTGCACAAGTATTTACTTGGGCGGCAAGGCTAAATTAATTAGTCTAATATATTGTTTTATTTTATTTTATTAATCAAATGGAAATTATTTAATTAATTAATTGTTTGATTCAAAGTTAAAGTCTTTTTCTAACTAGGAGAAGGATTCCTAGTGTCATACTATTGTTGGTAGTATGATAAATATCAAAGACTATATTTGATAAGTAGATAAATAAAAGTATTTAATTTATCTAGTCAAATTAGGAAGATTTTGATATAGTCACAATTTTAATATTCAATAATTTATTTATTGAATAATAGACTCATGAGTTGGAATAGGGTTAAAACTCAAAATTGATAGGAGACTTGGAGAAGAAGTAATCCTACTTGTGTGAGGATTTGACTATAAGGTAGAAATCCTACTTGAGTGAGAATTTTGGCCACCCTATAGATATATATATTATTAAATTCGGAATTAATAATGTGAGTTAAAAAAAAGTTTTTTTTTTTTAAAGTAAGAATTTTTATTCTCTTGCTTTTGAATAAAAAAAAACTTTCAACTCAAGAAAAGGGTGTAGAATTCGGCCATAGAGAAGAAGAATAAGGAGCGTTTTATTTTCGATACTACATTTGAAGCTTTTACATCAAAAGGCTTAATGTACAAGATCGAATTAGGGTTCACGCGAGTTTCCGATTAAAAGATTGAGAATTCACAAGTAACCAAACGTTCTTTATTTTCTCTACGAGGATTTTTGTGACTAACAAAAAGAAAAATATTTTTTGTTTCCATCCTCAGGTTTACAATTCAAAGAAAGGGAGCCCACACTCCTAGGTGATTCACGTTCGTGATTGGATTGGAAGATCTTGCAGATTCAATTTGAAACAAGCGGATCCAATTCGACGCTAGTTCAATCGTCACGAGAAAAAGGTATGATACTTTTAATTATATGTCAATTAATCTAGGGTTAAGGTTCTTTCTTTTAAATGAAATTTTTTTGAAAATATACCACCCAATTTTTCGCTTCCACTGCGTTTTGAACCGTTTTTTCCTACATATTACCATTCTCTCGGTGGAAACGGCAATACTTTGAGGTATCTCTTCGAGCAAAACTGGATTGCTTTGAAGGCTTCTTATATAAGTTCTTATCCTCGATTACATTTAGAATTTCTTCTTGCTTCTGAACCAGGGGAGTATAATTTGTGTATTGCCTCTTATAAGTCTTGTTGCTATTTTGATCATCTTCCTTGCAGCCTTCTTTGCCTTTCCCAGAATTATTCTTTAGGTCTCCTTTGGGGTTCCCTTCGAACCATTATCTTTGGGCTACTGACTCTCACTTGGTCGGCTGCCATGTATATGCTCCCCTCTATGGGCTATTTGTTCTTCTTCGGCCATCGCATATCCTCCCACATTATCCACCAAATAAGCATAAGTGATCGGCCCCCTCTGTCTTAGACTGAGTGATAGTTGGCTGTGTTGCAAACTGTTGATAAATGCAGCCACAACCACTTCGTCATTAGGGTCCTGCACTTCCGATACTTCTTGCGAAAACCGGGCAAGGTAGTCTTTTAACTTCTCATCCTTTCTTTGCTTCAGGGTCGAGAGGACGGATTTCGACTTCCTGCGGTGGAGATTTCCTATGAACTGCCTGGTAAAGGCCTGTATCAATTCCTCGAAATTCCCGACCGATCCACTTGTAAGGCCACCAAACAATCTGGACTCCTGATCTCTTAATGTTTGAGGGAACATCATGCATAAGAATACGTCATCGTAATCGTACTGCGCCATCGCGCTCTGATATCTTCTAACATGCTTCAGGGGGTCGGTGTTGGCCTTGAACTGCTCCACATACGACATCTGAATTTTTTCGAGAAACGGGTTTGTCTTATATAGGCAGTGAATAGACTTTCAGAATTACCGATCAACAGGTTCCCTAGTCCTTGTCTCCATTCCAGCACTTCTATCCTTCTTAGTAGAACTTCTCGTTCTCCTTCTGGCTTGCCCCGTTCATCAAAATTTTGACAGATGATGAGACCATAGGTGTTTTTTGAAGTTCGTCCTATAATTGGGGCGTTACGAACATTATATTTGGGCGCAGGAGTTGTCTCTCTACGCCTCCTCCGGGGCTCCTCTCTGTCAGTTGAGGGTGATCGAGACCTCCTCATATGCCCGTCATACCTATCACCTCACTCATAACTTGCTTCCCGTCCATGATCTCTTGCAGCGTCGTCATGCGGACTGCGCTCATTTCTTCCCTGGTTGGCTTGGTCCCAATTCCTCCTGTGATCCTGGTAATCTTGACGATCGTCACTCATATGGGATCACTCCTTTTTTTTCATGGCGATTCGCCCTATCTTTACCAATTTTCCATGGAGCATCAGGAGTTGAGACTACTATCTCAGATTGTATTTTGGGGTCTCGTGCCACCACAAGTGTGGATAACTGGAATGGTGAGGTCAAGTTTGTAGTGGCTATTAATTCCCTATCTAGCGGCGTCTTCAATGAATCTCCGCAAGGATTCTTGAACTTGCCGGAAAGCGTATAGGGAAATACCAGGTATTGCATCGGTAGAAGTTGCGATATCTTGCCCAACAGAAGGTAGAGTTCTGGAAGGCAAGTCTCTTCCCAAGCCACTGGTGTTGGTTATATCAGTGTCATTGACACGACGTTTGGTACTAACATCATGCCGGGACTGACTTCCATCCCTATTATCCGCTATGTCACTGCTTCACAAGTTCTTCGAGGTTACCTTAGCAAAAACTAGTTCGATGGTTCACACACCCCCTTCTTCTAGCGCCAATTGTTGACGGTGATTTTTGGATTGCGTAAAATAGATCACACATCACACAAAGTATGTTGAATTATCAATCGAGTAATGAATCAAAAAAGAATTAAAGATCAAGCAAACAAGATTTTACGTGGTAAAACCCCAAAGTGGGGAAACATCCACGGCTGCCGGTGACAGCGAGAAAGATATCCACTATCAAGAATGAATATTACAAGCTCAACCTTACTCACTCTCTCCAGTATCTAATAATTCGTCAACCCTTGCTAGGCGTTTTTAGGGTCAATTTATACATGCATAGAACCCTAATTCTTAGAGTACAAATAACAGAATTAGTGGCAGTAATTTAATGAAACATAAATAATTCTGACTTATATGAGTCGTGCTCATCTTCTTTCCAGTTCTGTATCGTTGCGTTTTAACCATATCAGGTCTTTTCCTGGATTCTGATAACCTTGAGAAAATCTATTTTCTTATCAAATTACGCTTCTTGAAGCCTTATTTGAGAAGGATTCTTCTTTACATGTTTGAGTCGTAATAACGTTATCAACACGCTAAGCATCTTAACATATCTAGACATTGTCTGCGTGTTGCTTAGCCGACCTTCTTCCAAAACCCAACCAGATCTCTTTCACCCCCCCAACCATGGATTTTCACCTGATCAAGTACCCAGACCCGATCATTCAGGTTTCCCCCGATCGTTTTCTTACTAACCCGATCAATCTAATTACCTTGGTCGGATTTTTCCAACCCGGCCATCTAAGTAACTTTGATCAGTATTGTGGGGTTATTTTCTGATCACTTTAGGTTGGTTCAATTTAGTCGACATTTGTTGACACGTCACTTATTGTCCCCATGTAACATGATGTTTATGCTGACGTGCTATCTTTTCAAATTACACCAATATCATGATCATTTATGACTGGGCCATGATCTATATGAATCTCTCACCAATATTCGTTTACCGATGAGATTCATATATATCAACTAATGATGGCTATATGTGGGTGATCTTAATCCTGAATGTCATATCGACTCTATCAGATTAGATCATATCTTTGATATACCATAGGTGAGGTCGGATGCAATTCCTGATCAATATACTCTGTATGTTGGGATTGCAGTTTGGCTTGTGGCTGGGAAGGTTTGTACACAATAGTGGAATCCACTCCTTCTTGTGAGAAATAGATGGTAGTTCCCTTAAAGATTGATTTGTGGCTTGGACAATATAAGCGCTCTCCTAATTCCGTGAGGAAATAAGATTTATTGTCCATTAAAGAATCAACGGTACTTAAAGGATATATGTAATTAGAGGGGTATAATGGACATTATGACACAACTCTAATTATGAACTACTGTGGAGGATCACACAATGTGTAATAGCTAGATCGATGAATACCGTGTTGTATCGGTCTGTGTAAAAGTGTCTGCAGTTGAAAGAGTGCAGCTTCGGGTTTTTAGTGGAATAACACCGGAGTTAATAGTCAATGA
The DNA here is from genome assembly GCA_033220585.1 of Dipteronia sinensis. Taxonomy (NCBI): domain Eukaryota; kingdom Viridiplantae; phylum Streptophyta; class Magnoliopsida; order Sapindales; family Sapindaceae; genus Dipteronia; species Dipteronia sinensis. The sequence continues at coordinate 25,918,095 of CM065643.1, read as the reverse complement.
ATATTAATTAAAGAGTTTAATTAATGATTCCAAAGATTATTGGAGCTCAAAATACTGTAGGTCCATTAGGTCCCCTTGCTAGCCCGATCGATTTAGTTAGGTAACAAGGGTCACGGTTAATTAATTGGATTGTCCAATTAATTGTGTTACGAAAGTGACACGTATTTATTCGGGAATTAATTGAATATTGAGATTTTTTGATTAATGAATAATGGTGATTAAATAAATTAAATAATAAGATCATTTAATTATGTTATTAATCACTAAATGGAGGATGTTTGTTGATATTTGTTTTTAAATAAAATAAGATAATATGATTATTTTATTTTATTAAAATTTAAATTTAAAATTTTGAATTTAAATAGTTTGAATTCAAATCAAATCAAATAAACTAAATATTAATCAATATCTTTAAAGATATTTGATATTTTAAAATATTAGATTGATTGGTTTTAATTAAATATTGATTTTGAATTTTTAAATAAAGTCAACACGTCATCAATTTTTTAAAAGATAAAAACTCATCGGTATGCGTGATTGTAAGAAAAGAGAATCAAAGAGAAAAAAGGCATGTGTGTTGTGGTGCACTATTGAAAGAGAAAAAATATATATATATATTTTTTAAGAACAAGAGTTGTTCTAGGTATTTTTCTCTTGGGAGAAATAGTTTCTTCTTCTTTTCTTTACATCCTCCTAAGTTCCTGAGTACGTGATGCGCCCACACCCAGTTACTAGTTTCGGGAATAGCTAAGAAGATCGGTGGTACAGACCAGGAGCATATCATAAAGTGAATAAGCCTCCTATGTAGGTATGAAGAATTGATTTCTTCTCTTCTTTTGATTATTGATTTCAATTTCTTCTTCTCTTCTTTTGATTATTGATTTCAATTTCTTCTTCTCTTCTTTTGATTATTGATTTCAATTTCTTGTGTATACATATATTTTATTATTGTAATAATGTTATATGTATAAGTTTCGAAAAATTACGATCCTAAGTTCACTAGTCCCAGATCGTTTACGATCTGTATAAAAAATTTTAAAACTTATTTCCGCTGCGTTACCAGTGATCGGGGTTCCAACAGTAACAACCTCTTGAAGACATGCTTGCTCGGAAAGTTGCCATTCTCCTAGAAGCTCGAAATCGCACGAACCACCTAGGCAACTAAATCATTACAAACAAAAAGTTTTTTTGATACGGAATTAAGCTAACACAAACTATAAACCTAACATGTGATATACCTATATGCATGATGGTCAAATTACCGTAGAGAAGCCTTACGGTTAATTACCGCGAAGTGTGACACGATGTCCGTTGTCGCAGAGGCATGTCACGAAATTGCCTAAATTTTTGCAATAACTTTTGTTCCTTCATCGCAACGAATAATTGTGAGCTGCTCATCACATACGTAGGTCACAGAATTGTCAAAATCTTGACAGTTAATTTTGGTCTTTTGATACGATGTATAAACATTTCACAAAAACTCGGCAGTAACTTTTGCATGTTTTAGCACAATTTGGGATCACGATGTCTAGTCACGGAATGGCGGTCATAGAACTGCTTAAATCTTGGCAATAAGTTTCTCGTGTTTTGGCGTGATGTAATACCGCGACATGGGGTTTGCGATTATGTCATTGCGTAGAAACAACGATGTGTGTAACGTGACCTAGGTTAGTCACAGAGAGAAATCGTGAGTTGGGCATGGATCTAGTCACATCACAATGGGAGATTGTGATGATTTCGTCGCAGAGTGGAAATCGCTCCAAGCTATTTTTGCCTACCATGACGTCGCTATGTTTTTCCTAGGTTACAATGCGTAATCACAATAGATTGTCCAAGTCATTTTAAAGAGCTCATTTTGGGCACTATATATAAGACCATTCTCTTATTTGGTCTTTCAACACTCAAAAATTACTTTGAAGGAAAAATTGAAATAGAGAAGCTCTCAACTCCTCATCTCTCACTCTCTATCCCTCAACCTAAGATTATGTGCATGTCTCATCTTGATTAGGTCTCCATTGTTCCTCATGGTTCATGTAAGTTCAAGTCCTTTTGTTTGATTTGTTCTTGCTAGCACTAGGATTCTCATATATATTTATTTGAAGTTTGTGGAGATTGTTTAAGGGGATAGTAATGACTAGGATGTTGGGTAGTGGTCACATGATATAGTCGAGTATAGATTGTCTTGCCTTGCATTATATATAAATATATATATATATATATATATATGTTGCATGTTGCTACATGTCCACTTAGACTTTACTCTCTCCATTTGAGTTCAATTCTTGTTAGCCAAATGTCTTGATTGAACAAGTAATTGTCAAGAACCACTATAAAAGGCTCGAGTGGTAGATATAATTAATTTATTAGTCCAAGAGTAGTGTGACTAGTTGAGTCAAATTGAGAGTTTAATTAATCCATCATATAGTGAATTTTGTGACGCAAGTTGCGAACGATGGTTGGTCCCGTGGTTTTTACCCCGTTAAGGATTTCCCATGTAACAACCAAGTGTTTTTTACTTTCCATATTTATTTGTACTAGGTTGTGATTTTCTAAGCTTATAATGTGCTTGAATCTTCAAGATCATCATGTTGTCTTCAACAAGCACCTAAGCTAAAATTTCATGGAGGAGTGTTTTGCTCATTTAATAAAGTCAACTAATAGACCTATAGACCTTACACTTCATTTATGTGTTTTTGCACAAGGATTTAAATTGATTTTGTTGAATATTGTATGGGTTTCCTTTGGGTTTTTTGAATCCATTGTCACCTGAAATTTGTAGCCATTTTTTTGGCAATTATTTTCACTTTTAAGTCTGTAGTTATTGGTTCATTTGCATTTTTGTGGTTATTCGTATGAGATTGAATCAATTTTACACTTTTTTAATTTTAATTTTGTTGTTTTTCTTTTAGAAAAATAGAAACGGAATTTAGCGAACCGAACCGATTCCAATCGATTCGTTTCGGATCGATTATTATATTTGAAACGGTTGGCATCAATCTCTCACTTTAGAAATTGAAAAATTTTCGATTTGGTTTGGTTTGGTTTTGCATCGACCCATACCCACCCATATTTAAGAGCACAAGGTATTTGTGTATAATAAGTTAATGAGACATTATAATGTACAACGGTGAACTAGTGCAAGTGCAACGGTATACTGTTGCATTTGAACGTATGTAAATAATATTATCGCATATGAGTTGCATGTGATCGCGTTAAAACAAAGTTAAATTTTAATGTGATCGCTAGTGAGTTGTAACTGGACACATGTGAATTGATGTGATAGCGCCAAAAAAATCATCATCACAATGGGTACACTGGTGCACTGAAGAGTACCCTTAGGGCTCGTTTCGTGCGTGTGATTGGATTGGATAGGATTAGACTGTTTTTATGGGATTGGATTGGATTGGATGAGATTAGACTAAATTAATATTGTGATTTGTTTGGTGCATTACGGATTGAATTAAAATATTATTGTCTCTTGTTTCGTATAACATGATATTTAATAAAAATAAATGAATGAAAATAATTTTCTTTTGTGAGAGGTCAATATAAAGTTTTATTAAATTAATTCTTAAATAAATAAAATCTAATTTAATAAAATCATTTTAATTATATTCAATTCAAAGAAAAATAAAATTATTTTAAATTAAATTTGATTAAAAAATATTTGAATTATTGATGGTTTAAAATAAAATTAGTTTAAAATTAAATTAAATTAAAATTTTAATTGATATTAAAAATGTATATTTTTTAAAATATTAGAATAAAATATATTAATATTAAAAAAGAATAACATTTATTAAATTAATTTTTAAAATGGATTAAATAAATTTAATCTTTTATATATAAATAATTTAATTAAAAAAAGTACAAAAAGTACAAAAGTTGGGACAAAATAGTCTCGACCTTTGTAGCAGGACTCAATAATCCCGTCACAGTAGAACTAAGGAGTCATTTGTTTGTTTTTTTTTCCTGAAGACTAAACAGTTCTGAATTTTACTGAAGACTGAAACCTAAAACTGAATGATATATTTGTTTTTTTTTATCACCATTAAATAGAGTGTCAACTTGTTTGTTTTTTTAAAGATAAAATGGTTTATAAACAAGTAATTTGAAATTCGTATCATTGTTACTATTAATTGTAATGTATTTTCATTTTATATAATACAAACAAATAAATAAAATAATTTAACAAATCCTAAACCATTTTTATGTAATAATGATAAGATATTATTTATGCTTCCAAAAAAATATAAGATATTATTCATGATTAAGATATGATGAATAAATATATTTTTAAATGATAAATAATAATTTAGAAATTATTTTTCCTTTATAAAAAAAATGAATTGAAGGATCAACGATGGTGTTGAAACTGGCAATGCGATTGATGTTTTTTTTAAGCTGTTTATCATAAGTAATAGTTTAAAAGAAATAAATTTGTATAATATAAAATTATGATAAAATTGGTAATATATTACCTTTGGAAGGATAATCTTGGAAGAAGAAAATATATGAAATGCAATCTTGTGAATTGGAATTAAGTTAAAAGTAAATATTTTTTACTTTTTATTTGAAGTTATATTTTAGTATTTTTTAAGTTGTTTGACCACTTATTGTTTTTTATTTACCACTTAAAAAACAAATCAAACAACTTAATAATTTCAATTCAGACCCATTAAATTTTAGAGTAGTGCTAGTCTTTCCAAATTTTTTTATCAAATTCTTTCCCGACTATTGTTGGTATGTGATGTGTTAACATCTTGTAAATCATGAGATTATATGGTAAGTAATATGATGTTGACACCTCATGTATCAACACCATTTGGGAAAGAATTTGGAAAAAAAATTGAAAAGCTTAGTATTAGGGGTCGTTTGTTTTTTTTTTCACTTAAAACTTAATAGGGTCTGAATCATAATTATTAAGTTGTTTTTTTAGTGATCAAATAACTTAAAATACCAAAAAATAACTTAAAATAAAAAGTAAAAAATTCAGGTTTTTCACTTAATTGCAAATCATTGAATTGTATTAAATGCAATCCAAAATCTTTTCTTCCGATACTATCCCCATATACAATATATTTCCATTTCATCACAATTATATATGGTGTAGAAATCTTTATTTTAATATATTGCTTATTTTAAATAGCTTTAAAAATAAAAAAGAACTATGATCATCTCATATTGGTGTTTAATATCAATATTTTATTATGATATTAGGGTGATGTATTTATATATTATTTTTTTAGAATGTTTTGTGTGAGTTTTCCTGCTACCCCTTTTATTTTTTGAACAAAAAACTTTTTCTTTTCTTAGTAAAAATGAAGTTTGTTTGTAATCGAAAAAGAAGATCATGATCATATGTGTTCATATATAATTATTATTTTTTGGATTGTTTTTATTTCATATTATATGTATAATTGTATAATATGAGTATAAATGTAAAATTACTTATTTTTAGACAATTTTACTTTTAAAAAACAAACGTGTTGACAATACATTCAGATGTGAAGAAAAAAACATGTCATTCAAGTTTAGATTTCAGTCTCTATTCAGTCTTTAGAAAAATTCAGGATTGTTCAGTCTTCAGACAAAAAAACAAACGACCCCTTACTCTAAATTTAAAATGTAAAAAACAAATGAAACATAATATTTTACACGGGATTGAATTTCTCTAATGGCATCTTGATGAGGTCGTCGTTGTGCCTCTCACAAAAGATTTATCTAATTAAATCTACCTACCAAATGCAACGAGTCAAAGGACTAGTATAACATGTAAGCAAGGGTCGTTCCCACAGAGAGGTGGTATCCGTCTAACTGTCTCTAGCTAAAGCGTTATTCAAAGCGATGTAAATAGAACATGGAAGGGGTGAGAATGGTGTGTGTGTGTGTGTGTGTGTGTGTGTGTGTGTGTGTGTGTGTGTGTAGTGTATGCATAATGCGGATGGTGTGTGAGGTGTGAATAAACTAAACTAAATTAAATTACACTAATGATAGAAATGTAACCGGGTGCTTGCCTTTCTAAATCTAACTACATGGAAATCAATTACACTACAAAGCAATTAAAAGAGGCAAAGCAATTGAACTACAAAGCAATATAAACTAGTCTACTCCTAAAGGCAAAACACCCTAGCTACGAAAATAAATGTGGCTTGGAGAGATGCAAGATAGTGGTTACAATAGGTACATAAGTTCACCAAACACACAAGCTAGTCATGTTGATTATAAACATTGAAGCACCATTCAACACAGATTCAAGAGTTAGTTCTCTTGATTAAGGATTTCAAAACTAAATAATCTATTATTACGAATCATTTGTTGATTAAGGAATACCGAAATCAATTGTCATCACTCAACCAAAGGCATGGAATGAACAATTGTGTCTAGGTCTAGACCCATTAAGCACAAGAATAATACACTAAACAACCTAATCTAGCATAAGCATGCATAAATCAAGTTCCCTCTATTCAAGAGTTAACAATAAAGATCCATTCACAGTTAATCAACCGGAACACGGATGTGCTCTTTCACTTGAATCGATCCATACATATCGATTCCCTTTCGTCACCAATATGCAAACAAGAGTGAGACTCTACTTTTACACTACATTTGTTTATACTAAGTTACACTACATCATTGTTTTAATCTAAAGTCTCACTTATGCAAACATATCAATTTCTACTCATTCACCAACATACATGTCAAGAAAAGAGATATAGCAATAAGATCAAAGAATAGAGTCAAGATCCAAGTTGAATCTAAGTAAATACCATATATAACAAGCTCAAGTGTTGGTTTACAAATATTCCCTAATGGGGATTACATATCAAAGAAATAGAAAATAAAACAAAGAGAAGAGTTTAGAGATAACTAAGATCTCTATTTTGTTTTGCTCTCTTTTCTTCTTGGATCTACTTCAAAGATGGATGGAAGAAGTTTAGAGGTGATGGTGGTGAGACATCCATAGAGGAAAACCTCCATGGAAGCCTTTGAAGCTTCTCTCTCTCTTTTGTGGTGTAAGATCTAAAATCTAGGGTATTAGGTTGTTGTCCACTTGAAAAAGAGGCAAAAAGGTGTGTTTATAGTGTTTGAAGGTTAGATATTTAATTGGGTGTGAAAGTCAAGTTTGCCCTTAAAAATCACGTGATCTACAAGTGGATAAAGTTTTGCGGACACAAATCTGCGAGTTGGAACTCGTAGATCCATCTAGCAGATTGATTTTGCTGGTCGTAACTCGCAGATCTAGATGGTAGAATGTTCTAGGAAAGTTTTGCTACCGAAATCTGCGACTTCAATCTTGCAGTTCCAACTCGCAGTAGATCTGCTACTTCATTCTGCTAGGTCTAACTCGCAGATTCATCTATCGGAAAGTTCTGGAAAACTTTTACGAGCGACATCTGCGACTTCAATCTCACAGTTCCAACTCACATTACATATTCTACTTTATTCTGCTAGGTCTAACTTGTAGATTCATCTAGCGGAAGGCTCTGGAATGAATCTGTGACTTCAATCTGCGAGTTGGAACTCGCAGTTCCATCCAGCAGATTTTTCTGCTTCGCGTGCAGTAGCTGAAATGGGCGTAACTTCTTCTGGAAAATCTGGAATCATGATCCATAAAGTTTGTTGAAAACTAGACTTCCGGGGCTTTCCGAAAACATGTAGTACGACACCTAGTTCAATCCGATGAGGGAGATATGGCTTCCGTAAGTTAGACATTCTGCACAAACCATCTCAATTTCAGCTCTTTTACCTACTCTTTGCCTTTAAACCTTTACTTTAAGCTCAAACACCTAGCTTATGGGAAAATGAACCTACACAAGGCTCAAATACATATTATATATATAAAAACGCTCGAAAGTGAGAACAAAAGCTAGGAATAAGGAGCCCAAAATAGGTACATAAATGTACTGATCACATCTCCAACTCCACTCCATCCCTTGCACCATCTCTATTTTCAACCAAAACCTACCTCCAACCCAGCTCCATTTCCTGCGACATTTTTGGCAAGATGAACAGTGTCGCGTAATATATTGCGCGACACTGTTCATCTTGCCGAAAATGGCGCATGCCTTGGTTTTTTTTCAACCTTATATTTTTATTAAATCACAGTTTGACCCTATTTATTAAAATATATTATGATTATATCATTTATTTAAAGCTTTTATTTAATTACAGTTGTACCCTAATCAATTAAATTTTATTCCAATTTGGTTCTTTTTATTATTTAATGATTTTATCTTGATGTAATTATTATTGATATTAATATTTATAATAAATTAAAATGAAGTGTATAATTAAAATTTTTTATTGCAATTTTATATAAATAAATCACTTAATTCAAAATAACGGAAATTAAAGCAAAATACATCAATTAAGAAAAAACATTATAAACGAAATACAAACTTCATAACGATGAAATAAATCACCATTAATTGGAAGACACTAAAATTAAGGGAAAATACAACATAAATTACAACAACGATTTAGTAGTCCGGAAGACTATTTCCAGATCTTCCGAGACTATTGAAAAAATCACCAAAAGACCCATATGTATTTTGGGATCCCTGCCCTTGTTGTTTTGCCATAATTCTTAATTGTTCATGATGTATAAATTCGCATCGGTTGGATCAGTTATGGTATTCAAATCCATCATTACAATTTTGGCTTCCTCCACGTCCAATTTTCTCTCTATAATATCGTAATTTCATTCTCTCTGCTGACTGGTTTTTTTTAAAAAACTTCTATGAGTTGGTCTTGTCTTTTCTTGCACAGTGTCAAAAAATTTTGAGCTTTCCTCCTCAGCCCTCCTTTTCAATTTTGTTTTCTTCACCCCAACGGGCAGTTGAGATGAACTACCGCCAACGTCATCATTGTTAGGATTATGCTCAATAGCAAGAGTGTAATATTGTAATTGAAAATCTTTTCATATTAATAAAGTGATTTCTGGTTTTACAAAATCTTATAGCATTTATAATGATAATTGTCAAAGTAAATAATTATAAGGTCAAAAGACTATGAGAAAGGAAGAATTGTTCGTACATCTGGATATGTATGAGGTAGACACAATTCTTTAGTTAGTCTTGAATAAACGTTCACAACTTAAGTTAAAGGTTAGGCACCTTTATCTTGATAAAGTTGTAGAATTCTTTTGCTGACATTTGAGTGGGATCAAATGAGTTATGATGAGTCTAAAATCATCGAAAGGGTCTTCGTGTAAAAAAATCTAGTGCATTGGGTGCATTGAACAGGATCACAATGAAATATTTTATCTAGAACCATCAGTAGATACAAGTCTTTTCATTATGAGGACAATCGGAGAGTCTATCTTAATCCTGAGATAAATGATGGACTTATGATTGCAAGTGTTATCATTTGAGCTATCAATGAGTACGATTATATAGCATAGTCTATCCTCGATAGTTTGGTGGTATTCATTTGTTAGTCGATAGAGAACTTTATTTATAGATATGGACATCATGGCTCAATTTATTGAATAAGAGTATAATATTATCATATGGATATTTTGAGGTATTGGATATTAAATCTCAACGTTGCGTTTTCGATAATGTCTATTGAAAACATGGCTTCTGGACAAGTCAAAATATCTAAGTTCAAAACGTGGTCATATGAGTAAATATGGTAATTAGGAGAGCTATAGGCGGTCTATGAGCTCTTGGCGATTACTAATATTATTCACGAGGATAAACTATCTCCAATAAGATTGTCTAGGGTATGAATGAGAAATATCTTCTTATTCTATCTTTATTTAAGAGTTCAATTTTAGCCTTTTAGTGGAATGAGCTAAAATTAATAGATCGGACCTAAGTGAATCATTTGTTTATTGTGATTAGGTTATGTCTATTGAAACTTAAATTTAGATAGCCCGCCAAGATCCCTAATCCACACGGACTTGCATGGATCACTTGATATATTCTACCGGACTAATTTATGGGTCCATCTAGAATTGTATTTAATATATTAAGAATATAATTTGCACATTATTTATTTAATGGGCTGCCAAATTATATTAATATATTAATGAGAGGCATGTGGGCTTGTTTCTTTTAGTAAAAATGAGTCTGGTTCACATGTGGGCTTTTATTTAAAGCCTGAATGGATTAAATAAAATAAGAAAATAATATTTTGCCCATATTTTTTGTGTGTGGGCTGCAAGGCTATAATTGCCTAAAATATTATTTTATTTTATTGTTTGATTAAATAGAAATTAATTATTTAATTAAAAATCAAAATCTTTTTCTGACTAGGAATTATGATTCCTAGTAGTATACTATTATAGTAGTATAATAAATATTGAAAATACTACACAAAGTGTGTCTACAACCTAGAAGGGGGGTGAATGGGTTGTTAATCGATTATTACCAACTTTTTCGATTAGTAAATATTAAACATATAACCCAATTAAATCAAACATACAAAATCAAGTAAAAGTGCGGAAATATAAAGAACACTTGATTTTTACGTGGAAACCCTCCAAACGGGAAAAACCACGGGACTAGACATGCTAGCCACTTGAGCCACAGAAATCCACTATATGAAAAGAAAGTTACACCCTCAAGTGATACTCGGACTCTCACTCTCGATAACCTCAGGCTATGGACACTACCACTCGCCACTCTTGGTTCAATCCCTAGTGATATCCCCAGATACACTACTCTTGGCGTGAGCACCTCATAATCTACCCCACGGGCCTTTTACAGTGGCTCTTGACCAATGCTTGCCAACCACACCTTGGTTGCAAGACTTCAATGCTTGTGCAACTTCACCCCGAAGCCACAAGACTTTGACTCAATGAAGAGTATAAGGTCTAAGTGAACAATCAATGAATGCTCAACACAAAATATGTTATACCAAACATACAATGCTTAACTAGATGTAGATAATGCAATACAACATCCTAGTTATCAAACAATGCCTACATGTACACACATGAGGTCTCAATTAGTTGTAGAGAAATTCTAACAACCTAATTGTCAATTAAATTCACATAAACATTCATAAACTTGACTAGATGCACAAAGTCAACCTAATCATCAATTAAGTATACATGAACATTTATGGATTAGCTATTTAGGCATATATGACCTAATAATGCAAGCTATCACAAACAAACACAATCAAATATTCATGAACATTAACTAGTTGATTAAAACACAATTTCTCAACCTAGTTATCAATTTATCACACATGAATATTTATGACCTAGCTTTTAGGCAAAAATGACCTAATCAATTAAGCTATCACAAGCAAACCCAATCATGTTATAAAGACTCATAAATATATGCAATAAGTAGAGTCTAGGTATTTAATCAAGCAATAAATACCTAATCTAGAGTAAGAAGAACAATAAATGATATTCAAAGAAGTTCTTGTTTACCTAGTCATGAAACAATGAATACCCATGCTCAAATGATGTTGAATGATGCAAGATGGAGATGGATTTTGGGTTTGGAGAGTCAATGATGCTTTCTTGAAGCTTTCTCTCTCTAGGAGCTCTAACCTCTCTCTAAAAATGATTTTTGAGCTCTTGGTCGGCCAAGAAGAGAAGATGAAGAATGTATATGAAGCCCTAGTTAAAACTACGTCGTTTTGAACTTGGGAAACAGAATCCCGTCAAAACCACTCTGCGTACCGCGGTTCAGGTATGTGTCCAGACCGCGGTACATACAGCAGTGCACTGTCTGGACAATACCGCGGTTGGGACCGCTGTGCGTGCAAGTACACAGGTCGCGGTCCACGCTGCGCATGACGCACTGGAGAATACCGCTCCGTGCGCCGCAGTGCAAGCAGAGCCTGCCAAGCGGTCTAGGCCGCGCTAAAGGGAAAAATCCCTTTTTAACACTCAATAAAAATGCCTATCTTACATGAATGTTGTGCAAGTATGAAGTGAGTGACATGCATACAAAATGAAGCACAATTAACATGCCAAACATGTTATCAACAAGATATAATAACTAATGCAAACTAGTGAGTGTTTTTGAAAAGGATGCACACTTATATAAACAATAAAGAACACAAATGCAAGATAACCAAAACATGCATGAAGTGTGTGTGTGCACCTAAACTCTTCAAGAGACAAAGTCAAGTGAGTATACCTTTTGCTCTTGAAGTCATGGAGATGCTTGGAAGCTTGCCAACACGGACCTAAGCTACCCATTACACAATCATCCCCAATGTGGTGTGGTTTGTCATGAAATAAGTCAATCATAAAATCAAGGTTCTTACAAATATAAAAGACTTAATTTGGTAAGTAGATAAATAAAGAATTTATTTATCTAATCAAATAAGGAAGTCTTTAATATAATCACAAATACACTATTTGAGTTGGATTAGGAGTCTTTGTGTGGAAAATAAATCTTTTTTTTAAAAAGGATTCTTTGTCACCAAGTAAATCCACCTAGAGATAGGATTCTTGCCCACCAAGTAAATCCTCTTTAGGAAAGGATTTGTATACCTATATATATTATTAATTTCGGAATTAATAGTAATAGGAAGAAAAAATAAAGTTTTTTTTTGAGAGAATTTTTTTTTATTCTCTTGCTTTTGAATAAAAAAAATTCCAACTCTAGAAGATAGTAAAAATTCGGCCAAGAGGAAGAGAGAAAGATAGTTTTAAATTCGATAGTGCACTTGCAAGTCTTTTTATAAAAAAGTTTTGTGCACACTTTCGATTTAGGTTCACGCCAGTTTCAATCATAACGATTGTGATTCAAAAGTGACCGGAAAGATCTTTTTAGGCTCTTGGAGTTTTTGTGATTAACGATCAGAAAAGAAGATTTCGTTTTTCCATTCTCAGGTATGCAATTCAAAGAATAGGGAGACCACGGTTCTAGGTGATTCACGTTCGTGATCGGATTGGAAGATCTTGCGGATTACCATCGACGCTAAGTTAATCGGATCACGCGACAAGAGGTATGATATCTTTTGAATATATGTATGTTTAATTAATTAAAGGGTTAAGGTTCAAATATTGAAAATTTTTTAAACTATACTAAATTCGTTTTTAGTCACGCTTCCGCTGCGTTTTCGTATTTTTCCCTACAATCACTACTTATATTCAGAGAAAATGAAGATAGTCCAGGAGATGCCGTTGTGGGAAACTCTAGAGTTGGAGAGTTTTCTTGTGATGATACAAAATGACCACTTTGCCTTCAGAAGGCTGATGTTGCAGTATCGTTATCTGTAAATTTTTACATATCTTTGAGGATGGGCCACACATGGTCAAGTTTGAATCCTTTTTTGTATTTGTTATCTTGTGTTAATAAAATTTTGGCCTGAGTTATCTGCAAAATGATACAAATATATATTGTTAAAATTCAATATTAAATATAATTTTTCTACAACTTAAATTTTAACAAATACTCACAATATCCACTTCTGAAGCACCACTAGGATTAAGACTTTTCATCTGTCGTATGCATCCCCGCAATTTTCCAACTGCATTAAGAATAGTTTGCATTCGACACTGCAAACTCCTCTTGCCACGAGGTTCACCTATATTCTCTGGTTTGGTGTTGTTGTAATCGGTCTCAACTCGAGACCAGAACATATCCTTCGACTGGTTTGTACCTATGATCGGGTTTTAAGAAGTACCGAGATATACGTGACAAATGTGTGTCTTCTGCATGTGAGTATGAAGAAGTTTAGGAAGTCATTGTTTGGTAAAAATGATTTGAAGGGAAAAGTGATTTGAAGAGATAAGTGATTCGAAGGGATAAGAGATTTGAAAGGATATGTTTAATTTAGAGTGGGTTGATATTTATAGAAACTAGGAGGTACTCTATTCAGATTTAATCCTATGGTTCAGATGGTGAGGGAATCCATCCATTGGTTGGCATTTGAAATCAGATTTCTTATCTTCAGATTTGGTAAAAGTGGAGATAAGAATTCTGGAGAAGTCTAGATATTATTTTGGAGAGGTATCCTATCCTACGGTTCAGATGGTGAGGGAATCCATCCATTGGTTAGCATTTGAAATCAGATTTCTTATCTTCAGATTTTGGAAAAGGTGAAGATAAGAATTCTGGAGAAGTCTAGATATTATTTTGGAGAGGTGTCCTATCCTACGGTTCAGCTAGTGATGCAATCTATCCAATGACTGGATTTTAAAAGCTCAGATATCTTATCTTGATATTTTGGGAAAAGTGATGTTTTGGGGATCATATGGAAGCACCAACTCCAGAAGTTGAGATAGTGGTAGATGCAAATACCCTATTTCAAGAATTTCTAGCTCGACATAGAAAAAACAGGGATAAAGAGGCTCACATTGCACTCCGAAATGCATTAATAGATCATTTGTGGGATGAATATACTGATTTAGATAATTAGATCATGAACATTATGCACTTTTATTTTTTATGCCTTTTCTTTTTTATTTTATGAAATGTAATATTTAAGTTATTTTAATAAGAAATGCAATATTTTACCTAATTAAATTAAATTTCCTTTAATGTATTAAATATCATAATTTCTTATCGTATTGCAATATTATGTTGATTGTGGAAAAATATTAAAAAAAGGGTAAGAAAGAGAATATTCAATGGAATATTCTTTTTAGTGTAAAATTTGGTACAGTGGGTTAGAGATATAATAATGAAATAGTGTGAGAGTTACACTATTTTAATGCAAAAATTGTATAAAAAAAAAACTATTAGGGTTAGAGATAGTCTAATCTTGTATAGACGACAAATGTGGGATTAGCCTGAGGTTAGTGGGATCCGGCTGAGGTTAGTGGGATCCGGCCTAACAAACATGCACTTGGAATCTTGGATGATAAACAAAGTTAAGTAAAGGCCTAACCTCAAGTGCAGGTGCATTGTAATTTCCCCAAAAGAAAAAACCAATAAAAAAAAAGCTCCAAGAAAGTTGTAGAAAAGAAAGCGTATTCACTTATTGAAGCAAAACAAAACAACCATGGCAGTCACATCGCATCTCACCAAATTCTCTTCCTTTCCTCTCAATTCTTCTCGCACTCTCTCTTCTTCGTCTCTTTCTCACTTCCCCACTATCAATTTCGGTCACACCAAGCTCACTTCAGGAACAAGCTTCAGCATCAATGGCAAAAGAAGATACGGAGCCGTTTCCGTTCAAGCCATGGCTTCTTCGTTCGGGTCTAGGCTCGAGGAGACCGTTAAAAAGACCGTGTCTGAGAACCCAGTTGTTGTGTACTCCAAAACTTGGTGCTCGTGAGTTCAATTCTTCATCAATCACATTGCATGCAGATTTTTGTTTCATTATAATGATTTATTTTCCATCTTCAACTTTGTGGTTGATTTGTTTTGATTGAGAGGAATTTGAAATGGGGTTGTTGAATTTTTGTTTTTTGAAGGTATTCGTCTGAGGTGAAATCGTTGTTCAAAAGACTCGGTGTGCTGCCGATGGTTATTGAATTGGACGAAATGGGTATGTGGCTCTAGTTCTTAATGACTCCAAAAAGGAAAGCTTTTGTGATTGCATAATTGGCTACTAATTCAGTAATATTGTATGCTGTTCATTGAAATTGTAGGAATTTGATGATTATTGTAATCTTCAGGTGAAAATTCACATAGCTTTTCACCATTTACATCCTCTAGACAAATTTTAAAGACAATGAGTAATTCTATGTTGTAGCTTTAAGAATTCCCTTCCTTTGTCGCAGTGGATAATGGATTTCAATTATTTTAAATATTGATTTATCATATGTATCAAATGATGTTGTTAAGTAGATTGATCATCTCAAGGCCTTTCTTTCTTTCTTTCTTTCAGGTCCCCAAGGCCCCCAACTACAGAAGGTATTGGAAAGGCTAACTGGACAGCATACTGTCCCAAATGTTTTTATAGGTAAGTAGTGCTTTTGGAATGCTCAATTTAAGTGTGATGTATCTGAAATACACTTAAAAAAAAAGGGATATCTGTCGATTTTTCATCATTTGCAAATTGCAACTCTCTTCGGTAAAAATGTGTAGATCATGCACATCAATTGAAGAATTTTGGTCCAGCTGCTTCTGTTATGACTAAGATTTCTGTTAGACTCCCTGTGAGGGCATGTCGCTGTAAACCATGTAGTTGTCAAACTGCAAAGTATACCTTTCTGATGACTACGAAATGTACTTGTATTCCAGTATATTACCTTTTCTCGTGTTCTTTTTCCATATTTATTCATGCTACACTTACTTGGCTTACTGTTGAACCAATTATTGTATCTTTTTCGTTTTGAAATGCTTGTTGAGAGAGGGATTGGTGAAACTCAGCTTAGGAAGTTTATTTCTCAGCAGCAGGAACAACGGCAAAATTTCAAATCACTTGTCAAGTAAATTTGAATTCTAGAATGACATTGAAGCAGAAGCAAGCTGACTGTCTCAGAGTTCTCAGTTTACACTGATACTATGCTGATATGTTTATTGATTTATACATGTCTACTAAATATTAAGTTTTGATTTATAGTGCACTTAACATGATAGCTGACCTTTTAGAAATGATGCTGATAAGTTATAAAGATCATAATTTTACATTGTTTAGTTAGGAGCCTTTTACAATCGACAATTTTAAAATTAATGTCACTACTATAATCAAATGCTTATGGAAGTAACCTATACTGCAAATCATTTTATCTTCTCATTTGGGTATTATGTGTGAATAAATAATCAAATTCTTTGTTCCTTTCAATGACCAGGGGGCAAACACATTGGTGGTTGTACAGGTACACTACATGCAATTTTCTTCTTTTTTACTACACAGGCTTTTCTCCTTTTTTAAGCCATTTTTGTTTAGCTTCTCAAACTTTTTCTTACGAATTCAACAAATTAATTGCTGAACTTCATTTTCCTATCTTGCTTCTTAACTTATTTATAGTTTTTAATCGACTTTATTCCTTTTTATCGCAGCAGTTGGTATTTACCAAATCCTTAACTTGTAACCCAGAATATGGAAAATTTGTTTGACCAAAATAATGTTATTGTAGTTATAAATACTTACTAAATAGTTTTCTCAATACTAAAAGTGAAATGAAAAGACATAGCAAAAAGATTTGGATTGCTAGTGTTGATTCATGTTTTAATGCAGATACTCTGAAGCTATACCGGAAAGGAGAACTTGAACCTTTGCTGTCTGAAGCTAATGCCAGTACGACAGAGAGCTAGTTATCTCAGAAGGTTAGTAACGAGGGCACTCCGTTTCTCCCCACCGAACTTGGATTTCTTGAGAAGATGAGCCACATTCCTGCCTCTAGTGAGTGTGTTTCACCTCATTGCCATAATTTTACTTTCACAAGTGATATTTATGTATTCCTCCAATTGCTTTGTATATTGAATTCATGAAAATTTGTTGTCATGTCATTGCATGTGAACCTGATTTATTGGTTTGCTAGTTGAAACCTTAAATCTAGCTATAGATGAAGAGTTTGTGGAAATGAAGAGATGCATCGAATGTACTGTTAGATGTAGTTAAAACTGTTAAATGTGTAATTTCCTGGATGCTTCCTTTCCCTCACGACCATGGATTTATTTCTTCTTCATTTCTCACTGATGTGTAATATATAAGGTTTTGTTTGGTGCACCCCTCCTTTCTCTTTGGTATCAAAGCCTACTCACCTTTAAATTTAGCATCAGACTTATATGAGTAGTTACAGAAAGGCAAACATCTGATTACAACATCTGAATTTAAGAAATAGCTAATTTTCTGAGTTTAATATTGCAAGTTATCCTATTTATCATTATGCTATGCTATTTTATTTCTGTTTTAAGACATTTGGGCATGAGTATACTGTAGTTAATCATTTTGAAGCCATAGATCCAGCTTTAATAGAACTTGCTATACATCACCCAGAAAATTTAGAATCTCAAAAAAAGCATCATTTAGACTTTATAGTGCGAATAGATAAGAAGCTTGAAAATTTTGTTTGATATTTTTGATCACGTTTATCTTAATATCAGAGATAGCTTTCCTAATTTTGAAAAAGACTTGTTAGAATTAGAAAATATAAAGCTGAATAGTGAAAATAAGGTAAAAGAAATCGAAAGAATAAGAGAAACTAAACAAGCTTCATCATCATCAACATCCATATTGAATCAACTCGATTAGATGAACAGATAATTACCTATAGACCAAAGAAAATAGTGGTTTAGAGAAACCCTCGCTATAGAACAAAGAATAATAGATATAGCAATAAGAAGATTAAAAGAGCTAAGACAGAAAAAGCAAGACAAGCTATCCTAGAAAGAATAGACGAAGGGTCATGAAAATCGTTGGAAGATACATTTAGAAGCATTGAGTAGTAAAGGAAAAATCTAAATGCAAAATCTTTATAATTGCCTGCTTAATAGTTGTTTTGTAGGAACATTAGAACAGTTTAACGAAGATTTAAATCAACTTGTTTTCCAAGAACCCGAGATAATATTTAATTTGCTAATAGTAAGAAATAGGCAACTGTTTAGAGAACCTCTGGTCCCTGAAAAGTTAAGATTAGCAGAAAGAAAATTCTTAGAACTATTAGATGCAAGAATAATCAAATTCAAAAGAGTCTTACCATACATATGAACTTTAAAAGATTAGAATATTTAGATTTAGAAATCTCAGGATTAAAAAAGACAAAGCTTAACTTACAAAATAATATAAAAATTAGCTGTAATATAGAACACCTAGAAAACCAGTATAAACACATACCACATACAAGCAATAGTCAACAAAACTTTATAGTAGATCTATTAATCAATTTAGGTCAAAACTTAGAAGATGTTAATAGCCAAATTTGGCTAGGGACCAAAGGGAAATTTTTCACCCTCTTAGTCTGGCCCCAGGCCGGAGGTTATCCACCAGGGGACAACGGTTCCCAAAGTCGAGCTACAGTACCACCCCATAGAAATAAAAGGCGAGCTCCCGAAACACCCGGGATAGAACCCGGCGCGATCAGATCGAGCCCGCACCACCAAACCAGGAATCGGGAAGCTCCTCGAGGTCAAGACTACCTCGCAACCTCTTCGGAAGCTTGCCAAAACCCCGCTGTCATAGAGGAGTGTCTGCAGGGGGCTGCATCAAGCTCCAAGAGATCAAGGGAGGTCAGGCCGAGCTCCTGGCTAGACTAAGCTCCTGAATACCGGAGCCAAGACACTAATCTGCCTCGCTATCTGATCTACCTCGCCATACGAGACAATACATACCATATTCAACGACCCACATGAGGGATCATGCTGTGAAGATACGAAGATACACTGGATCATATCTGGAAACATTATGTACGTGCAGAACAAGTAATAGAGTCCAAAAAGGAAACAAACTAATCTCCACCAAGATATTCTCAACTCAGCTATTAACGCAAAGTCAATGACATTTAAATGAGAGATCCCGTTCGATAAAGAAGGAAGAGACTGAGAAAATCAAGGGGAGAATCAGTTGGTTTAACCTACCAAAACTATGTATAAATAGGAAAAAGAGAGAGAGAAATAGACTACTTTTCGACAGACATACGACAACAACCCTACTACACCCTAGAGAAATAGAGAGCAATTGAGAGATATTTGTACACGATACACTATTAATAAAGAATGCATTTTCATTCTCTTTTGATTGTATTAATATTAGTATTTTTTTTGTCGTTTGAATAAGCACTGTTTAGAATACATTCGATCTTGGCCACCACCTCCTCCGTGGTAGTGGTCTTGAGAATGTTAATTGAGATTTCTCACCCCGAGTAAATTTTCCGTTAACAGAAGAAAATATAGATAAGACTAATAAGAATATTACAGATGTTAACGGAAATTTTGCTCAAGACGAGAAATCTCAGTTAGCACCCTCGAGACCACTACCATGTAGGTGGTGACCAAGGTTGAACGTACGTGTAACAGTGCTTAATAAAATGACAAGGAACAATGACACTATTAACCACCCAAAAGAATTAAAAGAAAAATACTCTCTTTATTGATAATGTATGATATACAAATCACTCTCAAATTGCTCTCAATTTTCTCTAGGGTATAGTCGGGTGCTTGTCGTATGCCTGTCGAAAAGTAGTCTCATCTTTCAGAAGGCTCAAGTCCTTCTTTTATACATTGTCTTCATAGGTCAAACTAATTGATTCCCCCCACCCCCCTCTTGATTTTCTCCATCACCTCCCTCCTTATAGGACGGGATTTTACATTTAAATATCATTGACGTTAAGTTAATTGCTGAATCGAGGATATCTTGGTGGAGATCAATTTGTTTCCTACTTGAACTCTATTACTTGTTCTGTACGTATATAACG
Organism: Dipteronia sinensis; assembly: GCA_033220585.1. NCBI lineage: Eukaryota > Viridiplantae > Streptophyta > Magnoliopsida > Sapindales > Sapindaceae > Dipteronia > Dipteronia sinensis. The sequence goes on along the minus strand of CM065643.1, from coordinate 25,897,862 downwards.
TCTTAAGATGTGATCCTGTGTGTGTCTTCAGGTCTAGCACGTTCTCCCATAGGGATCGTCGAATATGGTATGTAGTGTGGCGAGGTACATCAGATAGTGAGGTCGATCAGTGTTCTAGCCCCGATATTAAGGAATTTCGTCTAGCCAGAAGCTAGGTCTAGCCTCCCTTGACCTTTTGAAGCTAGGTGCGGCCTCCTACGGACATCCCATTATGCCAGTGAGGTATAGGCGAGCTTCTGGAGAAATTGTGTGGTAATTCCGACTTCGGGGGGATTTCATGGTTTCAGGTTCGGTGGCGCGGGCTCGATCTGATCGAGCTGGGCTCTACTTCGGGTGTTTCTGGAGCCCGTCCCTATTCCTGTGGGGCGGTATCGTAGCTCGGCTTTGGGTAACATGGTCCCCTGGTGGATGACCTTGGGTATGGAGCCAGGTTTAGAGGGTGAAAAATTTTCCTTTGGTCCTTAGCCAAATTTGGCTATTAACAGAAGTCCCCTCTGACTTGAACACCAGTCGTCGAGCTTGGGGTTGGGGTCAGGTTTTCTATCTTATTTGGGAAATCTTTCCTTCTTTATTGTTACCAGAATATTGGGGAAATCTTCTTATTAACTGCGCAAGTGACGTGGCGTGGCATGGTGTGAACTGACTGACTTATTTCCGAATTAATCCGGCTGCGTTATGGCACTCCCCGAGATTCTTTACCGTTACCAGAATCTTGGGGAAATCTTCTCATTAACTGCGCAAGTGACGTGGCATGAGCTGACTGACTTGTTTCCGAGTTAATCCGGTTACGTTACGGCAGTCCCCGAGATTCTTTGCGATTTTAACCGAGGATCTCGACAGCTTGTGCTGCTGCCCTCTTGCCTATATATACTTATTTATCTCAACGTCTTCCTTACATCTCTCAAATTTTAAATTTTTCCCAAGATAAACTCTCTCATAGACTTTCTCTCAAGCCTATCTTTTTCTTCATTCCTCATCCTCACCGACTTCATCATGTCGAAAACCAGTCACGATTCCGTTGATTCCATGGTTGACGGCGATAAGGTCTTTAGCCTTGCTCCTGGGAAACGGGCAAGGAGGAGCTTAGACAGCGATGATTCTCCGCCCAATCTGCAATGTCGGCGGTCGAACAAGAATGTGTCCATTGGGACTGGGTTTTCTAACCATCTTGACCATCCTTTGGATATAGCCCATGAAGACTCCGATAAAGAGGTCGGGGCGACGACGCCGCGGGGGAGCATCGAGTCCTGGCTTCTGGCCCCCTTTGGAGAGGCTCCCTCCTTATGACTTCAGGGTTATCCCTGATTCCATCGTTGATCCGATCGTGATTGATCATTTGAGGTCGAAGTACTGCATTCCCGACGGTGTTTCTATCTCAGTACCTCCCAAGGGTTATGAGTTCTTCAACCCCCTTAAAGGCGTGCTTCCAATTCATGTGGCGGCTCTCGAGAATGGGGTTAGGCTTCCCCTTCACCCTACTCTTCGGCGAGCTCTCAACGCCATCCAACTTGCTCCCCTCCAGTTGACGTCCGGCTTCTAGAGGCATTTGATTGGCTTCCTCGTGCTATGGAGGGAACAATGCCAGCTGAGCAAGGTGACGAGAGAGCTCGGAGCAGAGGAGCTGGCCTATCTTTTCCAGATCGGGAGTCTATCTGGCGCTCATCGAGGTCAGTTTTATGCTAAGGCCAAGAACAAGCTTAACTTTGTTATTACCGGAGCTTCGAAGAAGGACCCCGCTTGGAAGGAAGAATGGATCCTTGCGGGTGATGATTGGGGGAGCTCGATTTTCATTGGGGGGCATGAGTTCGAGGTTCCCACAAGCTTTTAGTGACAAACCATCGTGGGACCGGGACTCTCTGCCTTCTGAATCTGAGACTATTTTGAAGGCTATTCTAGCCAGGAATTATTTGAACCTGAAGTTCCCAACCGCTGAAGCATTCGATCCTCGTAGGGTGAATCAATACCTGCTGATCTCAGATGCTACTCCTCGTAAGTGTCACTGAATTGTCTTTCCTTGTCTTGTTGACTAGCTTGGTTCTGACGTTTTCCATTTTTGATTTGTTTACTCACAGTTTTTGTTGTTGAGCTAGCTTCTCGCAACGTCCAACGTTCTCCTTAGGCTCTAACTCCTCTTCCCTTTGTTGGGGTCGTACCGGCTCTTGCTCAATCTACCTCCCTAGCTGGGTCTAAGATGGCCAACCTTGCGTCGCGGGCCTATCGGGCTCTGGGTAAGGCTCCCCAAGTTGTTGGTCCAACTGCTTCTGTTCCTTATGTTGTAGTCGCTAAAGTTGCTACTTCCTCGATCCGCCCTCCTGATTCCGCTGCGCTTCCAACCCCCCGAGCTTCAGAGGACTTTGAAAAGGGTGTCGCAAGGATTCCTCCTAGCCGTCCCCGCCCTCAGTCGAGCTCGACGGGGCAGGACGAAGTCCTGGAACAATTCATCGCGTCCTGTCCAGGCGGTGGGATCTCCAAGATGGCCTCCATGCCTGTGGATGTCTTGCTCACTAAGGGGTCTGCTGTCTTAGCTGAGGTAATTGTATTTCCTTCGTAATGCTTCTGCCAACTTGTTCAATTTCTAACCCTGGTTTTGTACTTTATAGGCCTTCAAGTTTAATGTAGCCGTGGGCCACCAGGTAACCCTTAAATGATCGGGCTGCTAAGGCCGAGGCTGAAGCCGAGAAAGCCATGGGATTGCTCAAACAGGCTCAGACCTTAGTTGAAGAGATGACCTCCAACCAAGGGAAAATCGAGATCGAGCTGGCCTAGCTTCGTTGTGATCATGAAATGATGAAGCAGTCTTATGATCAAGAGCGTCTCCAATCTACCCAGTGGGCCAGGCAGAGGGATTCTTGGAAAGCTGAGGCTAAGAAGTTGGACCTTGAGAATCAGACTTTGATTGCTTAGGTGACCAAGCTGCAAGCTGACGCGGAGACCTCCTTTAGCGATGGATACTTCTACGTTTCCTTTTAGGTCGCAGAAGCTCCCCCTCTCCCATTTGATCTGTCATCCATTGCTGGTTGGGATAGACAGGAGATAATGATCAAGGCTGCTGAGTTATCTCGCCCTGATGATGACGAAGCGGTTCCTTCGAGCCAGACAGGTAGCTGGAAAACAGTACGTCCAGGCAGATCCTCCATTTCCTCCTCCTATCTTTACTACTTCAGGTCACGGGGAGTCTTCAAGTAAGGTTCTGTCCTCTCGATCCGAGGGAGACCAGCCAGGAGCTGGGGAAGGAGCTAAGAGCCCGCCTGAGGAACCCCCTATAATGGAGACGGAGGTCGACAAGAGCCAGACAGGGTCTATGGCCGCCCTTCTCGATACGGCTATCCCGCTTGAGGTTATGGCTGTGATCAATGAAGTCCTAGAGGAAGATCCTGTTGATCAACAGGAGGAGCCTCTGAATGGAGGGATTGTTGGTGAGGATAACCAAGATGGGCAATTACCTAGGGGAGGGGGGTTGATGGCGAGGATTAACGTGAGGGAGGATCAGCAGAGGAAAACCAAGAGAGTTCCAAAGCTTAAAGTGGTCTGTTTATGATTTGTCTTGATTGCCCGGAAAATGGGGTGGGCACCCCGTTTTACTCTTGACCAGTTTAGCTGTTTTTTCTTTTTTTATATATAGCCCGTGCTCGGAGGTTGGGCTCCCCGTATAGATGTAGCCTTACCGGGGGATAGGCTCCTCTTATCTTTAATGAGAAACCGATTCGCTTTGAGCAACTCTTGTTTTATTCCTGGTCCTGACTAGGAACCAGAACTGCATCCTTAAAGATAATTTGTTCATACTTCACTCTGACTTTGGTAGGGAATTCTTATCATGATGATCTTGATCCTGCACACGAAAACAAATATTTACATTTAAATCCGTCTTAGGAGAGGTAGCCCGATCGAGGCATCAGGAGGGCTGATTTGCTATTTCCTGGTCTTCGAGATCTGGATGGCAACTATGCTCTTACACTCAGACCCTTCTTGGGGGTGGTAGCCCGACCAATGCATCAGGAGGGCTGTTTAGCTATTTCTTGGTCTTAACATCTGGATGACAACTATGCTTTTACACTCAGACCCTTCTTGGGGGTGGTAGCCCGACCAAGGCATTAGGAGGGCTGTTTAGCTATTTCCTGGTCTCGAGATCCGGATGGCAACTATGCTCTTACACTCAGACCCTTTTGGGGGTGGTAGCCCGACCAAGGCATCATGAGGTAGCGAAGGGGCTTCCCCGGCTAGTCACTAGTCTTGAGGTGTCTATATTGAATTTCCCAATCGAGGATATAGATACTAATGTTGAACATAGTCAGAGATAAAGAAGAAAAAGAAAAAAATGACTTTATTGATGATCGAGATGTAGTACATCTTTATTAGGGATTCTAATGAGGCATAAATGTGGGTAATCTGATTGAAAACTCCATGCTCAAGGGTAGAATTTCCTCAAGTGATCTGCGTTCCAAGTGTGGTTGATGGGTCGTCCATCCATGTCTTCTAGTTTGTAGGCTCCATTGCGAGCAACTGACTTTATCAAATATCGACCTTCCCAGTTGGGGCTTAGGACTCCATCCAACCTTTTCCGAGTATTGAGGGTCACTTTCCTAAGCACCAGATCCCCTTCTTTGAAATTTCGGGCTCTGACCTTTCAGTTGAAATATCTAGCGATATTGCTCTGGTAGATTGCCACTTTCTCTGCTACCCGGTCTTGTTTCTCTTCTAGGAGGTCTACACTAGCCCGGAGCTTAACCTCGTTACTTTCGGGTTCAAAGTGTTGTACTCTGAACGTGGTTAATTTATGCTCGATGGGGAGGACCGCTTCAACTCCGAAAGCCAGAGAGTAAGGTGTCTCCCCGGTAGCTGTTCTCTTTGTAGTCCGGTATGCCCAGAGGACTTCTGGCAGCTCTTCGGCTCATTTGCCTTTTTTCTACTGTAACTTCTTTTTTAGAAGTTTTTTGATAGTCTTGTTGGTGGATTCCACCAGCCCGTTAGTCTGGGGATGGGCTACTGAAGCGAGCCTGAGGTCGATCCCCAATCCTTTGTAGAAGTCCTTGAATCGGGCGTTATCGAACTGCTTACCCAGGTCGGCTATAATGATAAGAGGGGTCCCGAATCTACATACCACGTTGGTTTTGATGAACTTGGTCGTATTCTTTTCTGATATCAGAGAAAGAGGCCCTGCCTCGACCCATCTTGTGAAATAGTCGATAGCCACGATAGCATATTTTACCTGTCCGGGAGCGGTAGGAAGCGGTCCGATTAGGTCGATTCCCCTACATGGCAAAGGGGTAGGGTGAACTGAGAGATGACAGTCGCTCAGGTGGCTGGTGGTTCAAGTTTGAAGTCCTTTGGCATGGCTCGCAAGATGGCACAAAACTCCTTGCGTCTTAGTGGATGGTCGGCCAGTAGTACCCCATACGAAGCATTTGATATGCTAGAGCTTCTCCACCGATGTGGTTCCCGCAGTCCCTAGAGTGGACCTCTCTTAATGCCCATTTAGCATCATCAGGATGCAAACATCTAAGTAAGGGGATGGATCTACCCCTTCTGTAGAGGTATCCGTCTACCAAGCAATATCGGACCGAGAGTCTTTTAATTCTTCGGGCTTGATCGGGCTCCTCGGGGAGCTCTCCCTCTAGGAGGTAGGCAACGATCGGGTCCATCCAGCAATGCTGACAATCTAGGGAGCAGATTGCTTTATTTGTGGTTATGCTTGGTTGGGAGATCACTTGGAGGGGAATTCCCTATGGTAAGGATTGGCCTCCATTTGCAGCTATCTTAGCCAGAACATCCGCGCGGTGGTTTTGGTGTCGAGGCACCTGATCGATCTTGAAACCCCTAAACTTATTTTTTAGCAACTGAGCTAGCTTTAGGTAGCATCCACATTATCTCCCTTTGCCTGGTACACTCGAATCACCTGATTGACAACAAGCAATGAATCGCTCTTGATCTGTAGGTAATCGGCCTCTAGTTCGATGGCTGCCTTCATCCCAGTTAGGAGGGCTTCATACTCAGCTTCATTATTTGTAGCTTTAAACTCGAATCTGAAACAGTGACAGAATTCAGTCCCCTCTGGGTCTATTAAAACTATGCCAGCTCCTCCCCCAGCTTGCCTAGATGCTCCATCTGTATAGAGGGTCCAGGACTTGCAGCTTTCCGGCCAATTGTCGATCTCGGATGTCTTTTCAGGGATCTCATTTGGTGCTGCGGGATTCTCTTGTCCTGGGAGCGCTGAAAATTCTGCCACGAAGTCAGCTAAAGCCTGTGCCTTAATCGTGGTCCGGAGTTTTTACTTTAAATCGAACTGAGTGAGCTCTAGGGCCTATAAGACTAGCCTTCCGGACACGTCTGGTCTTTGTAAGAATTGGCGGAGAGGTTGGTCCGTTACCACTGCTATCGAATGAGCTTGAAAATAAGGACGGAGCTTCTTCCCTGAGATCACCAGAGCATAAACGAGCTTTTCCAAGAGAATGTAATTTTTCTCTGACTTGGTTAAAGCATGACTCACATAGTATATGGGTATTTGAATCCCATCGCCACACTCATTGGCCAACGCTCCGCTTACTGCAGTTTCTGAGATGGACAAGTAGATCTGCAGCTCTTCTCCGGGAACTGGCTTGACTAATAACGGTGGGCTTGTTAGGTATTCTTTCAAGGCTTGGAAGGCTTGCTCGCTCTCCTGGCTCCATTTCATGTTTTTCCCTTGTTTGATGGCTTTGAAGAAATGGAGACATTTATCGGTGGAGCGAGAGATAAACCTGTTGAGCGCCGCTACACGTCCAGTCAGAACTTATACCTGTTTGAGTGATGTGGGGGATTCCAGGTCCAAGATAGCTTTGATTTTTTCTGGGTTGGCCTCTATACCTCTCTCATGAACCATGAAACCTAGAAACTTCCCCGCTGTTACCCCGAAGGCACACTTGGAGGAGTTCAACCACATCTGGTTTTCTCTCAGTATGAGAATGGTCTTGCAAAGGTCTTCCCGATGTCCTTCTGCGGTTGGTGACTTTGTGATCATGTCGTCGATGTATACGTCCATCGTCCTTCCTATCTCGTGCTTGAACAGCTTGTTAACCAGTCGCTGGTATGTAGCTCCTGCATTCTTCAAACCAAATGGTATCACCTTGTAGTAGTACAAGCCCTGCCCAGTAATGAAACTGGTCTTATCTTGGTCAGCTGGGTGCATCTTAATTTGGTTGTATCCTGAGAACGTGTCCATAAAACTCAAAAGTTTATTCCCAGACATGGAGTCAACCAGCTAGTCGATCTATGGTAAAGGAAAACTGTCTTTTGGACAAGCCCGGTTGAGGTCGGCGTAATCGACACACATACGCCACTTCCCATTCGCCTTCGTAACCATGACCACGTTGGCGATCCACTCGGGATAGCGCACTTCTCTGATAAACCCTGCCTTGATCAATTTATCTACCTCTTCCTATACCGCAGCGTTCCTCTAAGCGTTGAAGTGACACCTTTTCTGTTTGACGGGCTTGACTGTTGGATCTATCGCTAGTCGATGGGCGGCCAATGATGCCGAGATCCCAGGCATTTCATCATGGCTTCAAGCGAAGATGTCGCTGAATTCTCTCAGAAGAGTAATTAAACCTTCTTTCACTTCTGGCTCAAGGGTGGCCCCGACCTTGACAACCTTGGATGGATCATCATTTCTGATGGGTATCTCCTCTAGTGTATCCACGGGCTGCCCGCTGGCCCACTCCTCGCTTCGTTCCTCCTCATAAGGCATAATAGGTTCGCTCTCTGGATGTTCAGGATGCTCCGTGGGCTCCATCTCTTCCTGGATTATCCGGGATGTTTCTATGTCTTCCTGGACTAATGCAACCTGTACGCACTGTTTTGCTAAAGCTGTAGGATTGGCGGACACTGCGTAGTACTTCCTAGCTGCTTGTTGGTCTCCACGTACCTCTCCCACCTTGGTTCCAACCGGGAACTTCAGGACATTGTGGTATACGGACAAGACTCCCTTCAAGGAGGACAGGAATGGTCTCCCTAGGATGGCGTTGTAGGCCGATGGGGTGTCAACCACAACAAAGACAGTCATAACATTCTGTTGGAGAGGGGTGGTTCCGACGATTACTGGGAGGATCATCGACCCCACTGGTATGATCGAATCCCCAGTGAACCCTTAAAGTGGAGTTGTACAGCTATTGTAACACCATTGCTTCAGATTTAATTTTTCCAAAGTATCCTTGAAGAGGATATTTACACTGCTGCCCGTATCTACGAGCAAGCGATGGACCAGACAGTTGGCAATCTGTATTGTGATTACCATGGGATTATCATAAGGTTGCATGGTGTTGAAAACATCTGCTTCTGTGAAAACGATCTGTGCCGACTGGGAGGGCTCTATCGGGCTTTGGCTGACCTTGAAGACTCCCTGGCTTTCTTCTACACGGGGAATCTTCCTTGCGTGGTTTTTTCGGGAATTATTGGAAGTGCCAGCTAGTGTGGGCCCTCCGCTGATGGTGTGTATCACCTGGATTTGTTGCATTAAATCAGTCTGTTCCCCCTTTCTCTTCTCTGCTCTGCATCCTTACGGATCTCGGCTTGTACCTCCCTTCCAGTTCGAATGTTATCTCTGATATGCTGTAAAAACTCAATCAAGCATCCCCCCTTATCAGGGCTTCAATCTGGTTGCACAAATTATAGCACTCTGAAGTGTTGTGGCCCGCGTCTTCATGGAAGTCGCAGTACTTGTACCGGTTCCTCCTGTCAACTGGGGCTTTCATAGGAGCAGGCTTTTGGAGTAGCCCCTTGTCTCGTATAGCAAGGTATACCGTTTTCTTGGAAGTGTTCAAGGGAGTGTAGTAGTCATACCCTTTCTCCCCTCGCATTACGGGGACCACGGTCCTCAGAGATGGTGAAGCCCGATGAGGGGTTCGTCTTGCTGGATATTTTTCTTGCCTATGCTGAGGAGCGGGGATGCGATAGGTCGACCTATTGGGAGGTTTATTCTGAGTTTTCTAAGCTGGCTCAGATTTGTGGGCTTCTTTTTTCTGACGCTTTGCCGTTCTCATATCGTCGTGTTCCATTTTGACTTTGAGTTGCTCGTCGATCTCGACCTGCTCAAGAGCCCGATCGTAGGCCTCCTGGTAAGTCTCGGGAGGTCTCTTGGCGAAGGAGCGAAAAAACTTTGTCGCCCACAAGTTCCGCCTGAAATTGGCGAGAGTCTCTTTCTCGGCGAAAACTCTCATCTGTATGACCTCTTTGTGAAAACGTTCCACGTACGATCGAAGTGTCTCACTTTGTTCCTGAATCACATATTGGAGGTGTATGGGATCCTTCGGACGAGGCTTGACCCCTTGGAACTGCGAGAAAAAATATGTTGATAACTTCTTGAAAGAATCCACGCTACCAACAGACAGCTTCCTGAACCAAGTTTTTGCGTAGTCGGTTAGGGTCGTTGGAAACATCCTGCACATAGCTGCTCTGGTAGTGTTCTGGATCTCTATCTGTTGGACGAAGCTCTCCAGGTGGCTTAGAGGATCTTCCGTTCTGGAGAATTTATCTGCTGGCATCTTAAATTTTGGTGGGAGCTCCGCTTCTCGAATCCTCCTAGTGAAGGGAGCGTTCATCTCACTCAATGGGTCCTTTTTATCCTCCATATTCTTTTCTTTTCTTATCTGCTGGACCTCCTTCTGTAGCTTTGCCAGCTGATCCCTAAGTCATTTGTTCTCAGGTTTCTTTGAATTGACCTCCGATTCTTCGCTGTCGAGTCCTTCGGATGAGCTGTCGACCTCTATCCGGTCCCCTTCATGGACAAGATTCATTCGGGAAATTTGTCGACTCTCATTTTCTTGGGCTCGGGCGTTCCTCCTTGATGCCGTTGAGCGAGGTACCTCTCGTTGCTCCCGGGTCAAGGCATCTGCGGCAGACTTAACTCGCCTGGGTTGATATTGTGAAGGTCTTTTCGGAACCGGGGGCATGGGTCCCAGCCTATCCTGGATCGAAAGTTGGGGCCCAGTCTTGTCTCGAGCTGGTTCTGAAAGAGGAGGTCCCAGGCGGTCGAAGGCAGGCTACCTAGCTCCGAACCTGTTCGGTTCTCCCTGATCATTCGGGTTTGTTAGTTGGATTGTGATGCCTTCGGCGAGCAGTCGGATGCGGACAGTTTCCACGAAGGCTGTCCGCTTGTTGGTCGAGCGCGGCCTGGCTTACTATAGGGTGGTCAGAAGCCCGTGCATTAGTTGTTTGGACTGGAGCTTGATTGCTATATCCTGACTTCCTCCCCTTTCTTGTGGCCTTTCACGTAGGCCTCGCCGAGGGTTGGTCCGAAACTCAATGTTAGCCTTGGGAAGAGCGGAGCCTCGTGGTTCCTGTAAAACAACGAAAATGCAAATGCAAATAGTTGACTTGATTAACTGAGTGTAGGGTTTTTTCCCACAGACAGCGCCAGAAAGTGTTAACGGAAATTTTGCTCAACACCAGAAATCTCAGTTAGCACCCTCAGACCACTACCATGTAGGTGGTGGCCAATGTTGAACGTACGTGTAACAGTGCTTAATAAAATGACAAGGAACAATGACACTATTAACCACCCAAAAGAATTAAAAGAAAAATACTCTCTTTATTGATAATGTATGGTATACAAATCACTCTCAAATTGCTCTCAATTTTCTCTAGGGTATAGTCGGGTACTTGTCGTATGCCTGTCGAAAAGTAGTCTCATCTTTCAGAAGGCTCAAGTCCTTCTTTTATACATTGTCTTCATAGGTCAAACTAATTGATTCCTACCCCCCCCCCCCCCCCCCCCCCCCCCCCCCCCCCCTCTCTCCTTATAGGACGGGATTTTACATTTAAATGTCATTGACTTTGAGTTAATTGCTGAATCGAGGATATCTTGGTGGAGATCAATTTGTTTCCTACTTGGACTCTATTACTTGTTCTGTACGTATATAACGTCTTAAGATGTGATCCTGTGTGTCTTCAGGTCTAGCACGTTCTCCCATAGGGGTCGTCGAATATGGTATGTAATGTGGCGAGGTACATTAGATAGTGAGGTCGATCAGTGTTCTAGCCCCGATATTAAGGAATTTCGTCTAGCCAGAAGCTAGGTCTAGCCTCCCTTGACCTTTTGAAGCTATGTGCGGCCTTTTACGGACATCCCACTATGCCAGCGAGGTATAAGCGAGCTTCTGGAGAAATTGTGTGGTAATTCCGACTTCGGGGGGATTTCATGGTTTCAGGTTCGGTGGCGCGGGCTCGATCTGATCGAGCCAGGCTCTACTCCGGGTGTTTCTGGAGCCCGTCTCTATTTCTGTGGGGCGGTATTGTAGCTCGGCTTCGGGTAACATAGTCTCCTGGTGGATGACCTTGGGCATGGAGCCAGGTTTAGAGGGTGAAAAATTTCTCTTTGGTCCTTAGCCAAATTTGGCTATTAACAACAGATTTAGTAAACTTTTTCGAGACTAGCAAGGTCAATACTTTAAGAAAGAATTTAGATTATATAAAAGAACTATTAAACGATTTTAATAATATAGTAAAAAGATTTCCTAGTAAAAAGGAGATATTAGAATTAACTAACTTAATAGAACAAAAAACTCCTAAGCCAGTGGAATTAGAAATAAAAAGCCTAGTTAAAAGTCTCAGTTTACAAATAGAAGACATAAAGCAAACCCAGAAAGAACTGAAGCTGCAATTAAAATGACTTACCGAATGAACCACTTAAACAAGATACTCAACGAACTAACAGAAGAAACTCCGAATAACTTACCAGTAGGCATAAGTGATAAAGTATTCAGCTTAGAAAGTAATATAGTTACTCAAGGACAGTGTAATACCATAATAAAATTATTAGTAAAAGTCTTAGAAAAATTTGAAGAATTAGAAAAGAATACTAATAGGATATACATAGTCAATTAGACCTAGATTATATAACTTGGTTAGTTAAAAGAATAGACTCAATAGAGAGAAAGCAGCAAGAAGCACATCCATCTCATAGCCAACCAAAAGTAGATATTAAAGACATATTAGGACCAAAAATAAACCTCCCTAGCAAACATGGAACTAGCAAGAAACTCTAGTGTAAAACTATCGACAGCTAGCAAAGTTCGAAGTATCCTAAACTATAACAATAAAGGTAAAGAGATTATAGAAAAGACAGAAGATCTTATTCAAGAAGAGGATGTTAATAAAATGCTAGAAGTAGGCTTTAAGCAAGTTAGCAAGAAAAATCTATATAACGAAGGAATATTAGATAGCTTCAAAAGCAGTTTGCATGTTTATAAAGATGAATTTACAATCACAGTAGTAAATAATAGAGAAGAGATTACATTAATTAGTCTTCAGAGTGCAAAGGAAATAAAGAAAAATGGCTATTGGGCAATACATCTAGGAGTAGTAATCACATGCGTTCTCAGCCAAACCAGATCATGACTAGATACTAAAGCCCCGTTTATACTATTATGATGAAAGGTTTAACGATCACGAACAAGCTCAATTAGCAACAACTGAGGTAGACCTTAGGAATAAAGTAGCCGTAGTAGGATGCCTCCCTGATAAGGCATAGATATAAAAGAATTTTGTAGCAAGATAAAATTAAGCATACAGACAAAGGGCTTTAATATGAATGCAGAATATAAAAATCTTAGGTTAAAAATATTTGTTTTAGGAAGATGCTATAATAAGTATCACGAGAAATTTAAGTTCATTAACAAAAGCATAGTTGAACATTTCCATAGCGAATACGTACAAATGTGAGAACCTAAAAGACTAAGTAAAAGTGATATACATGGATTAGAATGGAGATTACCCGAATTAGAGAACCAAGTAGTAGAAGTACTAGAAAATAGTAAAATCTACATTAATAACAAAGACCAAATGTTTCAAAAGTTTAGTAACTATAAAAAGCAAGGAAATGTAATAATAACCGAAGAAGATTCGGAAGATGAAATCAATATGTTAAGAATAGAACAAGCAATCCAGCAATCTTTTCCACAACAGTCCTACACAACCGTCATCTATAATCAGTGTTTCCTAAAATCCCAAACAACTCACTGTCACCAAGCCAGTTCGTTGTATACAAGCACTGTACCAGTTTCACACTTCACACAAGCACACAACCTGTAAATTCTCACAGCATACACAAAACAATGCACATATACAAGAACAAAGTGTTTACGGAGACCAATCCCAACCCAATCATTTCATTAACAATTAGGAATAACAATACAATGCATAGCAGGATATCACACACTGATTCTCTGCCCGAAATTACCTAGCATTTTGAGTATAAATGTGATACAACAATAATACAGGAAGTAACTGCTTCCCTTTTCAGCCAACATATTTTACACATGTTAATTAATCATCAGATCACATCTGATCACACATGTATCCCAAATATGTTTGCCCACACACATGTCTCAACATGTTTGCCTTAGATGCACATGTCAATCACATGCTTCTTCATAGTCAATAAACTGCTTTACCCATGCCAAACTTGTTTTTCCCATCCAAGCTTGTTTCTGCATGCCCAACCCGTTTTCTGCACACAATGCCCAAGTCACTGATTATGCCAAGCTTGTTTCTGAACCAAGCATTCCATTGCTGTCCATACCAAGCCTATTCTGACTATGCCAAGCTTGTTTTGCCAACCAAGCTTGTTTCTAGCACGCCAAGCCCGTTTTCAACACGCCAAGCTTGTTTCACTACGCCAAGCTTGTTTTCAACACGCCAAGCTTGTTTCACCACACCAAGCTTTGATACCAACTCTCACAAGGTCAAAATCTGCCCAGAATTTTCACTTATGTTGCGCTGAACTCTTAGCCCAGCCAGCAATCTTTTCCACAACAGTCCTACACAACCGTTATCTATAATCAGTGTTTCCCAAAATCCCAAACAACTCACTATCACCAAGCCAGTTCGTTGTATACAAGCACTGCACCAGTTTCACACTTCACACAAGCACACAACCTGTAAATTCTCACAGCATACACAAAACAATGCACACATACAAGAACAAAGTGTTTACGGGAACCAATCCCAACCCAATCATTCCATTAACAATTAGGAATAGCAATACAATGCATAGCAGGATATCACACACTGATTCTCTGCCCGAAATTACCCAGCATTCTGAGTATAAATGTGATACAACAATAATACAGGAAGTAACTGCAAGTAACTGCTTCCCTTTTCAGCCAGCATATTTTACACATGTTAATTAATCATCAGATCACATCTGATCACACGTATCCCAAATATGTTTGCCCACACACATGTCTCCACATGTTTGCCTTAGATGCACATGTCAATCACATGCTTCTTCATAGTCAATAAACTGCTTTACCCATGCCAAGCTTGTTTTTCCCATCCAAGCTTGTTTCTGCATGCCCAGCCCGTTTTCTGCACACAATGCCCAAGTCACTGATTATGCCAAGCTTGTTTGTGAACCAAGCATTCCATTGCTGTCCATACCAAGCCTATTCTGACTATGCCAAGCTTGTTTTGCCAACCAAGCTTGTTTCTAGCACGCCAAGCCCGTTTTCAACACGCCAAGCCCGTTTTCACCACGCCAAGCTTGTTTCACCACGCCAAGCTTGTTTTCAACACGCCAAGCTTGTTTCACCACACCAAGCTTTGATACCAACTCTCACAAGGTCAAAATCTGCCCAGAATTTTCACCTATGTTGCGCTAAACTCTTAGCCCAGCCAGCAATCTTTTCCACAACAGTTCTACACAACCGTTATCTATAATCAGTGTTTCCCAAAATCCCAAACAACTCACTATCACCAAGCCAGTTCGTTGTATACAAGCACTGTACCAGTTTCACACTTCACACAAGCACACAACCTGTAAATTCTCACAGCATACACAAAACAATGCACACATACAAGAACAAAGTGTTTACGGGAACCAATCCCAACCCAATCATTCCATTAACAATTAGGAATAGCAATACAATGCATAGCAGGATATCACACACTGATTCTCTGCCCGAAATTACCCAGCATTCTGAGTATAAATGTGATACAACAATAATACAGAAAGTAACTGCTTCCCTTTTCAGCCAACATATTTTACACATGTTAATTAATTATCAGATCATATCTGATCACACATGTATCCCAAATATGTTTGCCCACACACGTCTCCACATGTTTGCCTTAGATGCACATGTCAATCACATGCTTCTTCATAGTCAACAAACTGCCTTACCCATACCAAGCTTGTTTTTCCCATCCAAGCTTGTTTCTGCATGCCCAGCCCGTTTTCTGCACACAGCGCCCCAGTCACTGATTATGCCAAGCTTGTTTCTGAATCAAGCATTTCATCGCTGTACATACCAAGCCTATTCTGACTATGCCATGCTTGTTTTGCCAACCAAGCTTGTTTCTAGCACGCCAAGCCCGTTTTCAACACGCCAAGCTTGTTTCACCATGCCAAGCTTGTTTTCAACACGCCAAGCTTGTTTCACCACGCCAAGCTTTGATACCAATTGTCACAGGGTCAAAATCTGCCCAGAATTTTCACTTGTGTTACGCTGAACTCTCAGCCCAGCCAGCAATCTTTTCCACAACAGTCCTACACAACCGTTATCTATAATCAGTATTTCCTAAAATCCCAAACAACTCACTGTCACCAAGCCAGTTCGTTGTATACAAGCACTGTACCAGTTTCACACTTCACACAAGCACACAACCTGTGAATTCTCACAGCATACACAAAACAATGCACACATAGAAGAACAAAGTGTTTACGGGAACCAATCCCAACCCAATCATTCCATTAACAATTAGGAATAGCAATACAATGCATAGCAGGATATCACACATTGATTCTCTGCCCGAAATTACCCAGCATTCTGAGTATAAATGTGATACAACAATAATACAGGAAGTAACTGCAAGTAACTGCTTCCCTTTTCAGCCAGCATATTTTACACATGTTAATTAATCATCAGATCACATCTGATCACACGTATCCCAAATATGTTTGCCCACACACATGTCTCCACATGTTTGCCTTAGATGCACATGTCAATCACATGCTTCTTCATAGTCAACAAACTGCCTTACCCATACCAAGCTTGTTTTTCCCATCCAAGCTTGTTTCTGCATGCCCAGCCCGTTTTCTGCACACAGCGCCCCAGTCACTGATTATGCCAAGCTTGTTTCTGAATCAAGCATTTCATCGCTGTACATACCAAGCCTATTCTGACTATGCCATGCTTGTTTTGCCAACCAAGCTTGTTTCTAGCACGCCAAGCCCGTTTTCAACACGCCAAGCTTGTTTCACCATGCCAAGCTTGTTTTCAACACGCCAAGCTTGTTTCACCACGCCAAGCTTTGATACCAATTGTCACAGGGTCAAAATCTGCCCAGAATTTTCACTTGTGTTACGCTGAACTCTCAGCCCAGCCAGCAATCTTTTCCACAACAGTCCTACACAACCGTTATCTATAATCAGTATTTCCTAAAATCCCAAACAACTCACTGTCACCAAGCCAGTTCGTTGTATACAAGCACTGTACCAGTTTCACACTTCACACAAGCACACAACCTGTGAATTCTCACAGCATACACAAAACAATGCACACATAGAAGAACAAAGTGTTTACGGGAACCAATCCCAACCCAATCATTCCATTAACAATTAGGAATAGCAATACAATGCATAGCAGGATATCACACATTGATTCTCTGCCCGAAATTACCCAGCATTCTGAGTATAAATGTGATACAACAAAAATACAGGAAGTAACTGCCAAGTAACTGCTTCCCTTTTTAGCCAACATATATTGCACATGTTAATTAATCATTAGATCACATTTGATCACACATGTATCCCAAATATGTTTGCCCATACACGTCTCCACATGTTTGCCTTAGATGCACATGTCAATCACATGCTTCTTCATAGTCAACAAACTGCCTTACCCATGCCAAGCCTGTTTTTCCCATCCAAGCTTGTTTCTGCATGCCCAGCCCGTTTTCTGCACACAGCGCCCCAGTCACTGATTATGCCAAGCTTGTTTCTGAACCAAGCATTCCATCGCTGTCCATACCAAGCCTATTCTGACTATGCCAAGCTTGTTTTGCCAACCAAGCTTGTTTTGCCAACCAAGCTTGTTTTCAACACGCCAAGCTTGTTTCACCATGCCAAGCTTGTTTTAACCAAGCAACGTACCCCGACGCTGCCTCATGCATCTATCTCAGCCAATGGCCCTTATTGTTGCACACTGTTAGCCAATCCAAGCTAACTTTCAGCACACTTGCTGCCACAAAGCTAAGTCTACCCAACTTGCCTTGTTTTGGCCTGATGACACCCACACCAAGGCATCTACATAGGCACCAGCCTATGCTCATTTCTGGGACTGTAACAAACCACCCCCACTTGAAGAAGTCGATGCCCTCGTCGGCTGCCTCTCCAAGTATTGTTGGATCAAGTCTTCAAACTGCCACAAGGTTGCACCTCTTTCCCAAGTAGCATCTGCCTCACTTTCTCCTTTCCACTGAATCAAGTAACCGGTCCTCCTATTCCAATTACTGTTCCCCACTGTCCGGTGATCTAACACTTTCTGAACTGCTTTGTCAAACTCCTTCCTGACCAATAGCTCTCCCAATAGATAGTTATTACAAAATTATCCAAACCAATGCAAGCAGTAACGGATGGGCTGGAATCCTTATCCAAAAGCCCAATAAAGAAAGCCCATGAGATACCAAAGTAATAGCAGTGTATTCTAGTGGCAAATTCACATAACCTGAAAGTAGAAAATCAAGCATTGAATTAAATAATAGGAATAATGAATACGTTAAATAATTTTCACATATACAAACAAAATGAGTCCTTCACGATTAGAACATATTGCAATAACATAGTCGAGTTTTACAAAAAGGTGCAAAAGAAGAACTTCGAAAAGAAAAACTCTTTTGTAAGCAAACAATGGATAAGTTTCTTAGAAACACTAACGAGAAGAGGATACAAAGCCGTATTTGAACACATTAGTGGAAAAGATAATACCATAGCTGATATCTTGTCCAGACTAATAAATATCTAATTTCAATTGCAAGAAAAAATATCAGGAAGTCCAAAGAATGTTTAACGAAGCTTTAGTTTCCCGGCCCAAAGCAGTAGAGTACAAAAGCTTAATATAGGATCTTATACTATTCCTTATAGCCCATGAGTTCCTTTTCCGCCTTTAAATAATTTAAAAGATAAGATTTATGAACCACAACAAGCTTTGCTCAACAACATATACTTTTTTAGAAATGATAACAAAGGATTTTTAAATTCACTAAATATTTTAAGCCAATATTTTGTAGAAAATAACAAGTTTTCTTACTATGTAGTTTACAAAGGTAGGAAATTTGGAATCTATTCAATATGGCAAGAGACTGCTAGTTATATTGAAGACTTTCTAAACCCTATTTTCAAAGGTTTTTATTTGTTAGATGAAGCCACTAGATCACTAAGCCCGTTTTTACAAAATAAAGATGGTTTTGAACCAATTTTAGAATTTAACGGGATCACTTATGACCGAAACCAAGTCCTTAGTTTCATGTATCATTTTTGAAGTTTTAATGAAGCAAAAAATAAAATTTCTAAAGAACTAGAGAGCTGCAAAAGTACATTGCATGAGCTTTTAGAAAAGCTACAAGCTGAAAATACAGTACTAAAGCAAAAGCTAGAGTTGGTTGAGGAGCTAACTGATCAAATACAAAAGCTAGAGATTTGTGAAAAGCAAAAGAGTGTTCCAAAGCTAGATACTATAAAAAAGCTAACGAAAAGTAGCAAATACCAGGAAGGCATGTTCCGATAAGCCCTTTAACCTCATAAATATTACCCTAATGAGGGACCAAGCAAAAAATGTATATAAAGCGGTAGAGCATCTACCTACTGATATATAGCAAACCATATCTGGCTATGCTAAAAAAGATAGTTTGAACCGTTTTCTAAAAATTCAAAAATTTCTTGCTTTAAGCATAGGATTACCTGATGGTATGACTATATTTTTATATAAAAATAAAAAAAATCAAACAGTTTTCTTTAAGTTTATTACAGTACAAATAAATATGGACATCTTCTTTATGGAGTTTGATATTCCAGATTTTAGTAAAGTTGGTATTGAAGAACTGTTTAGCTATGGCATTATTGAAGGCATCCATGCAACTAACATCCTAAAGATCTCATTTTTCCCCTACAAACTTCAACAATCTGTCAAGATGTTCGAAGGAAAGAACGGGTTTTGTCTTGATATTGATTCAGTACCTTGTGAGTGGATTGTCAGCCAACCGTACAAAATGACAAGTTATTTACCAGCCTATCACTACATAATGTTAATCCCTACAATATCTCTGTAGAATTTATACGTTAAGATAATCCTCCATTAGATTGTCAGGACATGCTCTAAATATCTACAGAGGTACAGAGCACAAAAGTATTTCCATTGTGTAAATTCTTGCAGACTTAAGCTGGTAGGACAAACTCCTCACATGTCGATTTTCATAAGAAGCCATGATGTCATGAGCAAATACCCTATTCCATGGATTTTTCTTAGTCCAGGAACAGATGATTACCTCAAAGAAATCCAGTAGGAAGAAGATGATAGGTTTCGTGAATTCCTTACTGAAGAAGAGATAGACAAATACTTTGATGATTTGCCTATCACAACCTAGACACATAAGCCACAGCAGATAAGATCAACAGCTAAGCAAGCATATAAGATCAACAACTAAGCATGCAGATAAGATCAGAGCGTCGGCATAATACAAGTATAGTAAAAGGAGAAGATAAGATCAAAGCATTGGAAGAAGTGGACACAAGAACTTTACTTTTACTATTACCTTTGTAAAAAGTTTGAATCCCGGTGTCGGCCACCTGTTTGGCTTTTTTCTTTTGAATTTTTGTATAAAAGGGGTCTTGCTCTCATTTGCAACACACGCAAATTCTGAGCCCTCAAATAAACACTCATCTCCTTGTATTTCCTTCATGTACTTGTATTTTAAGCAAGTCAAGCAAGTTTTATTAACTCCTTATTTCTCAACTTTCTAGTTTTTCGGTTAAACACAAAGAAGTCTTGCCGGGTTAATGAAAGTATAAGGAAGTTGTTATATTTCTAGAGTAACGAGGTCCCTGTATTTCTCAGAAAGGTTTTGTTACAACCATAACTTAGTTTTTACTCATTCTTATCCCTGTAAAAGTACTTAGTAGAGATCCTGTTTTTATTGAAACAAAATTTCTAATTTTTTGGGAAAAACTCCCGGGTGATCCTCGTTGGTAAGTCATGTTGAGAGGCAGTGATGGACTTTAGGAGAATTTGAAAATTCGTTTTGAATTTGTAAAAACCATGGGATCTTGAAAGGCTTGGTTTAATGGACGTTTGAAGGTTGTGCTTGGTGCACCCCCTCCTTTCTCCTTGAAATGTGGCAGTTCTCTCTTATTTTTGTCCCATTAAGTAGTTGCAATGAGACTCTTCATACATAGCAAATCCTGATAGATAGCCTGATCTCCTCTTTATAATGTTGCTTCTACAGACATCAACCTTCACCATATTCATGTGAGATAGACCAGCCCTATATTATAAGAATGGTCTCTCTGATCAGATTGACATTTCTTAAAGTCATCGATCCACCCTTGTAAACGAGGGAAACTCTTAGCTTTTTGAATAGTTTTAGACCACCCTAATGCTTACATGAAGCCAGCTGGCTGACCTTCAAAAGTGTCTATAGTTTTGATACATACACTTGCCTATTGTAATATATGTTATGGAAAAGTAGTTTATTGAAGGAACCAAATCAATTTGAGGAGCTTGAGAGGAACAATTGAGCAGGATTTGTTGCTTGATCACCAGCGGGATCAGATTGTGTTATAACGTCAAAGTAAAGGAAAGATAGCTGAATCTCCTCGTAAGCATCCTCATTTCTCATACAAATAAAGGTAGAATTACAAATTTCAATAAGATAACTGGAATAAACATAGAATCCATAGACTATACTATCTATATTGTTGCGGATGTAATAAACATATTCCGTAGGCGTCTGAAATAGGCCAGCAATTCACTATGATCAGGAATGTTAACTTTGATTGCAGGAACTTCCTTAAAATTCTGAATCCATGTTTGCAAGCAAGGGAAGATATCTGGTTCGAGAAGCTTTACCCCAACTGCTTCTTCCATAGCTCCAAGCCAGCCAGCTATCCATCCAAAGGCTATATCAGTCAATCCGATCTTGTCCCCTCCAAAAAACTTCTTCTCTCCAAGGCTTTGCTCTTCCAATATTTTCAACAGTTCTTTCGCTTCTTCTGTAGCCTTAGCTTGTTCTTCCCCCACAGTGTGAAAGTAAGCAAAAAATGTAAGGCTCTAGACAAATGATAACAGGTATGGATGAAAACGAAATGTTTGAAGCCTCTTGAAGTTTAGAACTTCTCAGTAGTTATGGTTAATGAAATAAATGTAAAGATTGGTAGTTATGATTTACCTTGTCCTCGGCAAACTTTGTCCAGAACCGTGCCAGGGCTCTCTCGTAAGGATCGTTTGGAAGCAAGGGATTCTATGGCCAGGTTTCTTCTATGTACTCAAGAATAACTGTGGACTCTGCTATTGGTTTTCCACCATGAAGAAGCACTGGAACTTGTTTGTGAACGGGATTATACCGGAGAAGCAAATCGCTTTTGTTCAGAAGATTTTCTTCCAAATATTCATAATCTACTTCCTTGAGCTCTAGAGCCCATATAACTCTGTAACAAAAAGAACTAGGCCAGACCCCTAGTAGCTTCGTTTGTTCCATGTTGTGAGTATTATGGTGTGGTGTGTGTGTGTTCGTCTGCCCATGTTGTTGATTTATTTGTGATTGAAAAGGAGGTTCCTTTTTTTTTAAAAATTTTATTGGCCATTTTGACTAATATTACATCCATCAATTAAAAATATTGGTGTTTGGTATTATATAAACTTTGATTGACTTTAATAATTCAAAGGTAGATTGATGATGGATGGTAGGTAAGGAATAATGATAATAAATTAAAACTAAGGAATTGGATGAGTCATGAGACTTCCAACTCAACTGATTGAATGTTCACAGAATTGGATTTTTTTTTTCTTTTTGGAAAACCAGCACCATTATGGGTTAAGGGTCTATCAGGATCTAGTGAGTTTAAACCTTGGCGGTGAAACCTTATTTTGAAGTCTCTAACCACTAAGGCCATGGACATAGAATTGGATTTGAAGTATTTGATTTGGACACTTAAAATTAAATTGAAGCCTATCTCCCTTACTAGCTACTAGCACAAGAAATGAACAGGAAATTACGTAATGATCTAATATTTTTTGTTTGAAACGGCCAATTTATTAAATGCACACAAACTACAACCCAAGCCCTAGACAAGGGCAACGAACAACAAGAAGAAAAGGCCAGCCAGCCACACTACAAAAACCAAAGATCACAATCAAAAACGACTCAAAAAAACACATGCAACAACACCACCCTTAAACAGCCCAAACCTCTTAAGTCAGACCAGTCAACGAACTTACTTTGGCAAGAAGATCGCAGAAACATTACCACCTCTAGGGACATAGATGACCGAAACTTTACTACATCACTTCATGATCTCCCTAATATCTAGAATAGCATCCAAATACTTCACATTTCCTACACCATTCGCCCACGCAACAACAGACTTAGAATCACTTTCAATAATGATGGATAGATTAGTAGGGCAATTTGTCGAATCAACAAGCTGACAAGCTTTAAGGATAGCTGAAATTTCAGCACAAGAAAAATCACAACACCCCATAAAAGAAGAGAACATGCATAACGTGAAACCATCATGATTACGAAGGATTCCGTCTATACCAGCTGGCCTAGGATTTCCCCTTGACATTTCGTTAATGCTAAATTTCAAAGTCCCCATAGTTGGGGGTTTTCACCCGTATCTAACCTTTATCTGCTTCCTAGTAGAATCTACACAACCGGCTTTCAAATTCAGCATCAAGAAAGCAGGGGACAAAGAGGATCCAAGACCATAATTTTTAAACCACTAGGCCACTCTCCTTCTAACCGTCTCCTCAGCATGAGCAGGATCTGCAACCCCCTGACTAAAAAGGATATCATTCACTACCTCCCATACTGTCCAGGAAAATAGCATGGAAGGCAACTTTCCACACTCTAAGACATCTGGTCGAAGGACACAACATCATCCATTCCTCCTTCCAATCAGTCATCCTCTTTGGCAAGCAAGCTGAAATGCCCCACCAATTCAAGCAGGTTGACCACAGCTTCCAGGTCCATCCGCAACACAGAAGGAGGTGATCAATCGACTCTGCCACGTCCTTGCAAAGGGGGCACAACTGACTGCCTACAGCCCCTCCTATGAACTTAGGCAACAACTCACCAGCCATCAACCTTCCTTTAGCAGCCAACTAGAGAAATAAATCGACCTTAGGGGGCACTACCCCGCACCATAGTAAAGCATTGGAAATCATCAAAGGAGTACAAGTTGGCCGAGCATCAAGTTCCCTACGAAAGGATCGCATTGAAAACAGGCCTGAAGGAGTACGATTCCAAATGATAGTATCCAGACTAAATTTCCTTAACTTAAACTTCTCTAACACCCTAATGAAGCTAGACAAGACCAATTCCTCCTAACCTAAAACTGGTCTCCTAGTGGCAATCTCCCACTGCCAGTTTAACCTATTCCAAAAATCTTAATCGCCAACCACACCAGCTTTGTTCACTGCCAAGGCAAACATTCTAGGAAAAGTCATTTTCAAAGTAATGCCATCAACCTTGAGATCCTCACAGAATCTAGCCCTCCGTTCATTCTCCACCACCACTTTCAAAGTATTAGAAAGGATACCAGAGGGCACAGAATATCATATATAATAATATAATAACAACATTTTTTAACTAGACGCCGCCATGTGTCAATCTCAAGTGTGTCCGCGTGAGAAGCATTTGATCATAAATAAGCTATTAAGTATTTTGGCTATAAATTACCTATTGTTAATTAATTTATAATATGAATGTTTTATAATATTAATTATCAACCTAAATTCCTAATTATTGTTCCACCTATTATCAATTAATTTATAATATGAATGTTTTATAATATTAATTATCAACCTAAATTCCTAATTATTGTTCCAAGTTATGTGCATGCACAAAGAATGGTGAAAGACAATAATATAAAGCGTTTTATAATATTAATTATCATCCTAATTATTGTTCCAAGTTATGTGCATGCACAAAAAAATAGAGAAAGAAAATAATATAAAACATTTTATAATATTAATTATCATCATAATTATTGTTCCAAGTTTTGTGCATGCACAAACAAAAAAGGGAAGATGACAATAATATAAAATGTTTTATAATAATTTTTAATAATATAATTTTTTTCCTAAATCAAAATTATATAGGAAATCAGGAGGCAGTAAAGCACTTAATGGAATAAATCTCATAATTGATTTTTAATTATTAAGTATTTTTTTGTTAAGTATTACATTATTTGGATTTTGGTAAGTTTAAAAAATAGACCATAATTGTTTTTTCTAACAAGCCATAAATTCGTATTAATTAGTTTTTTAAAAAAGTATTGTGAATTGGTTGTAGTATTTCAAAAAAAAATTGTTAATTAGTTCTCTTTATAATTTACAATTAACTGTAATTATTTTAAATAATATAATTTTTTTTCTTAAATCAAAAATCGATAGGTAATCAAGAGAGTATCACTTAATTAATGAGATATTGAATAAATTCGCTTAACCAATCTCATAATTGATTTTTAATTATTAAGTTTTTTTTTCTTTTTTGAAGTATAACAATATTTGGTAAGTTTAAAAGATAAGCCATAATTGTTTTTTAATCAACAAGCCATAAATTCATATTAATTTTTTTAACTATTGTTAATTAGTTATAACATTTAAAAACAATTATTATTAATTAGTTAACCATATAATGTATATTATAATATTTTGTAAGTTATTAATTGTAATAATTTTTAATAATTTTCCTAAATAAAAAACCAATAGTCAATCAATAGTAAATCACACAATTAATGAGATAGTGAATAAATTCTCTTAACCAATCTCATAATTGATTTTTGATTATTAAGTTTTTTTTTAAAAGTTTTACATTGTTTAGTAAGTTTAAAAAACAAGTCACATTTTTTTTTGCCGACAAGCCATAAATTCATATTAATTAGTTTATTTTTATATATTGTTAAATAATTATAATATTTCAAAAAAAAATGTATAGTTACTTAGTTATCTATATAATTTACACTATACTATTTTGTAAGTTATTAATTGTAATAATTTTTAATAATATAAATTTTTTTTCCTAAAAAAACAAATATATAGGTAATCAAGAGTCAATCACGTAATTAATGAGATAGTGAATAAATTCTCTTAACCCATCTCATAATTTATTTTTAATTCTTAAGTTTTTTTTTTAAAGTGTTTCATTATTCGGTAAGTTTAAAAGACGAGCCATTTATTTTTGTGCAAACAAGCCATAAATTCGTATTAATTAGTTTATTTTTAAGTATTGTTAAATAATTGTAATATTTCAAAAACAACAATAGTTAATTAGTTATCTATATAATTTACATTATAATATTTGGTAAGTTATTAATTGTAATAATTTTTAATAATATGATTTCTTCCTAAATAAAAAAATCTATAGGTAAACAACAGTCAATCACGTAATTAATGAGATAATAAATAAATTATCTTAACCAATCTCATAATTGATTTTTAATTATTAAGATTTTGTTTGGAAGTGTTATATTATTTGGTAAGTTTAAAAGATAAGCCATATTATTATATTTTGTTTACCAACAAGCCGTAAATTCGTAGTAATTAGTTAATTTTTAAGTATTTTTAAATAATTGTAATATTTCAAAAAACAAAAAGTACAGTTAATTAGTTATCTATATAATTTACATTATAATATTTTTTTCTTAAATAAAAAATCTACGGTAATCAAGAGTCAATCACATAATTAATGGGATAGTAAATAAATTCTCTTAACTAATCTCGTAGTTGATTTTTAATTATTAAGTTTTTTTCTTTATTGAAGTATAACATTATTTGATAATTTAAAAAAAAAACCATAATATTTGTTTTTGCCAACAAACCATAAATTCGTATTAATTAGTTTTTTTTTAAGTATTGTTGATTAGTTGTAACATTTTAAAAAAATTATAAATTAGTTATCTATATAATATATATTATAATATTTGGTAAGTTATTAATTGTAATAATTTTTAATAATATAATTTTTTTTCTAAATAAAAAATCTATAAATAATCAGGAGTCAGCCACGTAATTAATGGGATAGTAAATAAATTCTCTTAACCAATCTCATAATTGATTTTTAATTATTAAGATTTTTTTTTTAAGTGTTACATTATTTGGTAAGTTTAAAAGACAAGCCATATTTATTTTTTACCAACGAGCCATAAATTGGTATTAATTAGTTTATTTTTAACTATTGTTAAATAATTGTTATATTTCAAAAAAATAAAAGTATAGTCAATTAGTTATCTATATAATTTATATTATAATATTTGATAAGTTATTAATTGTAATAGTTTTTAATAATATAACATTTTTCCAAAATAAAAAAATCAATAGGTAATCAAGAGTCAATTACGTAATTAATAGGATAGTGAATAAATTCTCTTAACTAATCTCATAATTGATTTTTAATTATTAAGTTTTCTTCTTTTTGAAGTATTACATTATTTGGTAAGTTTAAAAATCAAGCCGTAATACAAATTTATTTTTTTGCCAACAAACCATAAATTCGTATTAATTAGTTTTTTTTTATAAGTATTGTTATTTAGTTGTAACTAGTATGCAGCCCACATGATATGCGGGCATCGTAAAATAAAAATTGAAAATTCATATAAATTGGCATGATCATGATTCACAATTTTAATCTATCATAATTTCACATTTTTTATCTATAATAATTGAAAAAAAAAAAGTAATCACCACTTCTTATTTATAAAGGTTTGGGAAAGTATATCAAATCAACAAATTCAAATTCACTGTATCAATATAAGGAACTCAAGATAACTTCAAACACACAATAAAAACACACTCACTCTCTCTTTAATGCTTCAATCGGTATTTTGAAGGAAACAATTAAGAAAATGATTTCAACTTACTTTTAAATAACAAATAACTGTTTCTAAATACAAGGCGTATTTCTCAATTTTTCCGTAATAAAAGTTGTATGTAAAAAAAAATATATGAATTTTATGGTTTATAAGTTTTTTTTTAAATCTTTTCAAGTAAAGATATTGTTTGTGGATGCAGGGTTTGATTAGAATTCTCTTTGTAGAATTATTGCATTGGATGTCTCTTAAAGTGATTTTGGTAAGGGATATAAATATCTTATTAAACAAATGTAAAATATTGGATACTATTATATATCCAGATTAGGGATGGCAAAAATCCCCGACCCGCCCTACCCCAAACCGGCGGGGTTCCGATCTGTTTGGGACAGATTTGGAGCACTTAAAACGCGGTCGGTCGAGTTTGGGTCAAACTTTTTTGACTCGGTTTTTTATTAGGTCGGGTATAGTCAACCCCTTATGCCCTGACTAGCCTCGTTTGACTTGTTACTTATATAATTATTTTAAACATTTTAAAAATATAAAGGAAAAAACAACTCTCTATTCTATTTGTCTCTTTACCTAATCATATTTTATGTTTGAATTTAAATTTTATTAAACTTAGATGTTATTTAAGTGTATATTTAAATTTCCAATGAAAAAGAAAAAAAATTGTATATATATATATATATATTAATTTAATGTTAAAATTTAAGTCAATGTCCTAAAATTCAATCATTTGGTAAAATAATTTGTATATTTAGGGGTTTTAGATTTTTTTTTTAAAGGATAAAACAAATTGGGTCATTCAGGTCGAGTTTGGGTCACCCCTGCCCCAATCGGATCAGGTTTGGGGCCGAAATCGAAAGCTCATTCCGGTCATGGATCGGTTTGGGGCAACCTGTGAAAAACGGGTTTCGGGTTTGGAGCAGGCCGATCCGACCCATTGCCATCCCCTAATCTAGATATTGTATACGGTTTTTCAACATATGATCTTTTGTGATGATTTTTCTCCTAGGTCAGTCCAATTTTAGAAAAAAAAAATATGGGGTACTATTAGGTCAATAAAGCGTTGTTAATAGCACCACTCAATTAATTAAAATACTAATTATATTCTGATAAAAAAACAAAAAGACTAAGAAAGGTGTATTTGGATTAAGATTTTAATAGACAATTTTAGGAAGTAAGAATTTTATGGATTTGCAAGGCTATTATGATTATTAGGATTGTTAGGATTATACTTTTAGGATTATTATAATTATATGGACTAGACTTTTAGGATTCTAAAAGAGTTTTTGGACTTTATTTATAGACTATTAGGATTATCTAGACTTTATTTTAAAACTTTTTAGATTTTTAAAAATACGGACTTTCAAGATTCCATTGTAATATTCAATTTTCTTCCCGAGTTTTACAAGTGTCGATAATGCTAAAACACAACTAGAAGCCTTGTACCATGTTGTCGTCTCATGCGCTGATATCTTAGCATTTGCTGCTCGTGATGTTGTCAACTTGGTATCTTCTTCATATCATTATTTTCTATATATGTATATGAATGCTCTGCTCAACAC
This sequence comes from Dipteronia sinensis, assembly GCA_033220585.1. NCBI lineage: Eukaryota > Viridiplantae > Streptophyta > Magnoliopsida > Sapindales > Sapindaceae > Dipteronia > Dipteronia sinensis. The sequence goes on along the minus strand of CM065643.1, from coordinate 25,869,236 downwards.
ACTTTTTAACTGATCATCAAGAGCCTATCACTTTTGTCGTATGTATTTAAATAAATTAAATAATGTATATATATTTTTGAAAAATTAATTTTTGTTTTGCTATATGTTAAAATTAAAATTAAAATTTAAAAATAATAATTGATAATATTAAAATAAAATTAAGTGTCTTTGGAAATTTTATTTTTAAAAATGAAGTGTCTTTAGAATAGGATTGCTAAAATATAAAAGGGATAATTTTGGAACAAAATGAAATGTCTTTATAATTGTTTTGACAACAACCCAGAAACCAAAAAGAGCGTAGCAAGAGAGAAGCTGAAGATGATTTTGAGTGAGAGAGAAAAGTCTGGAAAGTATTGAGAGGGCAAGACAATTTTGAGTTCAAGCTATTTATACATATCACTAAAAAGTCTGAAAATTCCATTTTGTCATGAAATCCTAAAAATCTTGATCTCAATCTAATACCACCAAACAATTTGTTGCCCATTGAAAGTCTAGATCAAATACCCCAAGACAATATGGACTTTTAAAAAAATCTTAAAAGTCTAGATCCAATACCACAAGACAATATAGACTTTTTAAAAAAAATTCTTAAAAGTCTTGATCGAATATCACTGGACTTATATAACTTGTTAAAAAGTCTCAATCCAATACCACTAGACTTTTACTTCCCAAAATTGTCTAATAAAACTTTGAACCAATACACATACACACCCACACCCTAAAAAAAACCCTTTCCTATTCAATAGTAAATGTTAAATTCATTATTTATGAATATTAATAATAATTAATGAATTATGACTAATTACATTTTGATAAAAAAACAGAAAGATAAAAAAAAACTTTTTCTATCCGATAAATGTTAAATTCAAGGGCAAATTGCACTGAATCCCATGATGTTTGGACAAGTTATACTTAGGTGGAAAATTTTCTTTATTATACACTAACACCCTCAAAACTTAAATTTAACTTTGAAAATACCTAATATGCCCCTAGTTATATTGTTTTATACTTTAATTTTTTTAATCTTTTAACCAAAAACTTTATAAACTTAAATAAAATTATATAAAAAATATTATTCATTAAATAAATAAATAGTTTAAAAAATTAAATAAATAAATAGTTTAAAAAATTAAATAAATAAATAATTTAAAAAATTAAATAAATAAATAGTTTTAAAAAATCAAATAAATAAATAGTTAAAAAAATTAAATAAATAAATAGTTTCAAAAAATAAATAAATAAATGAAAAAAATTTAAATATTAATTTTTTTAAGGATATCCATTAATAGGGACAAGAAAAACTCTAAATATCCAAACTTATTTATTTTTATTTTTTTTAAACTATGTTTTTAGAATATTTTTATTTTATTTTAATGAATCAAATTTTTTATTTAATTTTTTTTATTTTTATTAAAGTTTATAAAGTTTTTGGTTAAAATAAAAAAAATAAAGTATAAAATAATATAACTAGGGGCATTTTAGGTATTTTCAAAATCAAATTTAAGTTTTGGGGGTGTTATTGTATAATAAAGAAATTTTTCCATCTAAATGTAACTTGCCCAAACCTCAAGGGGTTCAATGCAATTTGCCCTAAATTCAATAATTCAATCATTACTGATATTATTAATAAATAACTAATTATATTATGATATAAGAAAACTAATTATAAAACAACAAAGCAAGATGAAAGATCTGATTTGAATTAAATCATTGTGAACTATAATGATGGTTATTGTCTCTAATAATCCGTTAAGGAAACTCTTAGGTCTCCAATATCATTAATAAACAGAGACTCTCCATTTCTATCACCACCATTCCAGTTTAGATGAACAGATTCCTTAAGGATTGTTTAATTTATTATATAGGTTAATTAAAAATTATTTATTACATTAATTGAAAAGCTCTCTATCTCTTTAGCAATATATATATATATATATATATATATTATAATTATAAATAATTATTAATTTTATTATGTTATCATTAATATATTTCCATTGATTTGCTTTTAAAATTTACCATTAATTCTATAAAAAAATAAATTACCATTGATTTGGTAATAAAATTATATTTTAAGTTGTTTTGTAAAATATTTATTTATCGCCATTTATAAGTATAATTAAAATTCAAAAACTTGTATTTTTAGAAATAATCATATTGTATTTAATACATAGATATACATTCTGAACAATCTGAAAGAAAAGAAAAGAAAAGGTAAACATAGAAAAAGAATTAAAAAAATGGGGTATTATCAATTTAGTCCCTAAGTTTTGGGGAAACATCAATTTTTTAAGCGTGTTTGTTTTTTTACAACCTGTGGTCCTTTACTTTTCAAAAATGCATCAAATTGGTTATCAAATTGGTACATTTGACTAAAATTTTAATGATCAAAGGTTACAGAAGAGGTAAAATGACATCTTTACCCATGACAATTTATTTTCTTTTTAAAAAATAAAAATAAAAAAAATATTTTAGTTTTTCTTTTCAGAAAAACATAACAAAATTGAAAATTGTATGATCAACTCAAAAAAAAAACTAATTAAAACAAAACTAATTTATTTCCATTTTCTTTTTAATTAAAACAAAAAGATAAATATATATTAAAAACAAAAAGGTTGAGATTAGACATGACGCCGGGATTCCAGGCATTTCATTATGGTTCCAGGCGAAGATGTCGCTGAATTCCCTGAGAAGATCAATCAGTCCTCTTTTTACTTCTGGATCAAGGGCGGCTCCGACCTTGACGACCTTGGAGGGATCGTCAGTCCTGACGGATATCTCTTTTAGTTTATCCACGGGCTGCCTACTGGCCCATTCCTTACCCCTTTCTTCCTCGTAAGGCATGATAGGTTCATCCTCTGGATGCCCAGGATGTTCTGCAGGCTCCTTCTCCTCCTGGATTATCCGGGATGTATCCATGTCTTCCTGGATTACTGTCACCTGTACACACTGCTTTGCTAGGGCTGTAGGATTGGCAGATACTGCGTAGCATTTTCTGGCTGCCTGCTGGTCTCCGCGTACCTCTCCTACCTTGGTTCCAATCGGGAATTTCAAAACGTTGTGGTATATGGACAAGACTCCCTTCAAAGAGGACAGGAAAGGTCTCCCTAAGATGGCGTTGTAGGCCGATGGGGTATCCACCACAACAAAGTCGGTCATTACGTTCTGTTGGAGCGGGGTGACCCCGATGATTACTGGGAGGATCATTGACCCCACTGGTATGATCGAGTCCCCAGTGAAACCGTAAAGTGGAGTGGTACAGCTGTTGTAGCAATGTTGCTTCAGGTTCAGTTTTTCCAGGGTATCTTTCAAGAGGATATCTACACTGCTTCCTGTATCCACGAGCACGCGAAGGACCAGACAGTTGGCGATCTGTATCGTGATGACCATAGGATCATCATGAGGTTGCATAATGTTGAAGACATCTGCTTCGGTGAACACGATCTGAGCTGACTGGGCGGGCTCTGACGGGCTCTGGCTGACTTCAAAAATCCCCCGGCTCTCTCCAAGGCGGGGAACCTTTCTTGCGTGGTTTTTCCGGGAGTTATTGGAAACGCCGGCCAATGTAGGACCTCCGCTGATAGTGTGTATCACCTGGATCTGTTGCATTAAGTCAGCCTGCCCCCCTTTCCTCTTTTCTGCGTCCTCACGGATTTCAGCTTGTACCTCCCTTCCAGTTCTGATATTATCTCTGACTTGTTGTAAAAATTCAATCAGGCATCCTCCCCTTATCAGGGCCTCAATCTGGTTGCGCAAGTTATAGCACTCCGAAGTGTTGTGGCCCACGTCTTCGTGAAAGTCGCAGTACTTGTACCGGTTTCTCCTGTCAGCTGGGGCCTTCATGGGAGCGGGCTTTTGGAGCAACCCTTTATCCCGTATTGCAAGGTAGACCGTTTCCCTGGATGCATTCAATGGGGTATAGTGGTCAAACCCTTTTTCTCCTTGCATTACTGGAGCCACGGTCCTAGGAGGCGGCGAAGCCCGGGGAGGGGTTCATTTTTCTGGATATCTTTCTTGCCTATGCGGAGGAGCAGGGGGGCGATAGGTCGACCTGTTGGGAGGTTTATTATGAGCTCTCTGCACCGGCTCAAATTTGGGGGCTTCTTTCTTCAAACGTTTTGCCGTTCTCATGTCGTCATGTTCTATCTTGACCTTGAGTTGTTCGTCGATCTCGACCTGCTCAAGAGCCCGGTCATAGGCCTCCTGGTAAGTCTCGGGAGGTCTTTTGGCAAAAGAACGGAAAAGCTTTCCTGCCCAGAGGTTTCGTCTGAAGTTGGCGAGGGTTTCTTTTTCAGTTAAAACTCCCATCTGTATGACCTCTTTGTGAAACCGCTCCACGTATGATCGAAGAGTTTCACTCCGTTCCTGGATCACATATTAGAGGTGTATGAGATCTTTCGGGCGAGGTTTAACTCCCTGGAATTGTGAGCAAAAATCGGTTGACAATTTTGTGAAAGAATCCACGCTACCAACGGCCAGTTTCCTGAACCAGGTTTTCGCATAGTCGGTCAAGGTTGTTGGAAACATTCTGCACATAGCTGCTCTGGTAGTGTTCTGGACCTCCATCTGTTGAACGAAGCTCTCTAAATGGCATAGAGGATCTTCCGTTCCAGAGAACTTATCTGCTGGCATTTTGAATTTTGGGGGGAGCTCTGCTTCCCGGATCCTCCTAGTTAAGGGAGCGTTCATCTCGCTCAGGGGATTCTTTTTGTCCTCCTTACTCTTTCCCTTCCTTATCTGCTGGACCTCTTTTTGTAGCTTTGCCAGCTGATCCCTCAGTCGCTTATTTCCAGGTCTCTTCGAGTTAGCCTCAGATTCCTCACTGTCGAACCTTTCTGATGAACTGGCAATTTCTATCCGGTCCTCCTCCTGGACATGATCCATTCGGGGAGTTTGTCTACTTTCCTCCTCTAGGTCCCGGGTAGTTCTCCTAGATGTAGCTGGATGAGATAGCCCTCGCGGCTTCCGGTTAAAAACATCCGCGGCAGACTTAACTAGCCGGGGTTGATATTGTGAAAGTCTTTTAGGAACTGGGGGCATGGGTCCCAGCCTATCCCGGATCGAACGTTGGGGCCCTGATCTATCTCGAGCCGGCTCGGGAGGAGGAGGGCCTAGGTGATCGAAAGCAGGTGGTCTAGCTCCGAGCCTGCTCGGCTCTACCTGATCATTCAGGTTTGTCGGCTGGACTGTGATGCCTTCAGCGAGGAGGCGGACGCGGATGGATTCTACGAAGGCCACCGCTTGTTAGTCGAGCGCTGCCTGGCTCACTATGGGGTGGCCAGCAGTTCGTGTATTGGTTGTCTGGATCGGAGCTTGACTACTAAATCCAGACTTTCTCCCCCTTCCTGGAGCCTTTCGGGTTGGCCTCGACGGAGATTGCTCTGGGACTCTGTGTTGGCCTTGGGAGGAGCGGAGCCTCATAGTTCCTATAAAACAATGAAAATATAAATACAAACGATTGGTTAGTTGGGTGTAGGATTTTTTCCCACAGACGGCGCCAGAAAGTGTTAACGGAAATTTTGCTCAGGATGAGAAATCTCTGTTAACGCCCTCGAGACCACTACCACGTAAGTGGTGGCCAAAATTATTTATATATGTGACAGTGGTTTATATAGTGACAAATAAACAAGAACGTTTTTATTTAGCATGCATGGTACACGAATACAAAGATTCTTCTCTCTTTTCTCTCAACTCTCTTTGGTGAATGGTCGATTGCTAGTCGTATGTCTGTCGAATAGTAGTCTCCTTTTTTCATTTCTTTTCTTTTCTATTTATACATGGTTTGTAGGTCAACAGACTGGTTCTCCCTTGATTGTCTCAGTGATTGTCTCAGTCTCTTCCTTATCGGGCGGGATTTCTTACGTTAATATCATTGACTTTTGGATTGACGCCCGAATTGAGAGTATCGTGGTGGAGATCAGTCTGTTTCCTTTTTTGGATTTTATTACTTGTTCTGCATGTAGGTAACGTTTCCAGGTATGATCCTTATAGAGGTCGTGGGATATGACGATATGGTGTGATATGTCAATCAGAGAGGTTGATTAGTATATCGACCCTGATGTCCGAGAAGTTTCATTCAGCTTGGAGCCAGATCTGGCTTCCCTTGACTTTTTCAGAGCCAGGTATGGCCTCGACTGACCTTGCGGCCTTCTAGGGACTTTCTTCTGTGTCAATCGAGGCACAGACGAGTTTCTTGAGCATTTCCGAGATGACCTTGACTTCGGGGAGCTTCTAGTTTTGGTGATGTGGGCTAAATCTGATCGTTCCGGGCTCTATCCCGGATGTTTCCGGAGCCCGCCCTTGTTCTTGGGGTGGTATCACAGTTCGGCCCTGGATAGAGAGGTCTCCTGGTGGAAGCTCTCGAGTCCGGGCTTTATCCCAGATGTTTCTGGAGCCCGCCCTTGTGCCTGGGGTGGTATCGTAGCTTGGCTCTAGATATAGAGGTCTCCAGGTGAAACTTTCGGGTATGGAGCCAGGTCTAGGAGGTGGAAAATTTCCCTTTGGTCCTTAGCCAATTTTGGCTATTAACATTTGCTAGAGCGCAAGTGGGAGATTGTTAGGATTATGCTCAATAGCAAGAGTGTAATATTGTAATTGACAATCTTTTCATATAAATAAAGTGATTTCTGATTCTGCAAAATCTTATAACATTTATAATTATAATTGTCAAGGGAAATAATCATAAGGTCAAAAGACTATGAGATATGAAGAATTGTTTGTACATCCGGATATGTATGAGGTAGACACAATTCTTTAGTTAGTCTTGAATAACGTTCACAACTTAAGTTAAAGGTTGGGCACCTCTATCTTGATAAAGTTGTAGAATTCTTTTACTAGCATTTGAGTGGGATCAAATGAGTTATGATGAGTCTAAAATCATCGAAAGGTTTTCGAGTAAAAGAATCTAGTGCACTGGGTGCATTGAACTAGATCACAATGAAATACTTTATCTAGAACCGTCACTAGATATAAGTCTTTTCATTATCAGGACAATCAGATAGTCTATCTAAATCCTGAGATAAATGATGGACTTATGGTTGCAAGTGTTATCATTTGAGCTATCAATGAGTACGATTATATAGCATAGTATATCCTCGATAGTTTGGTGGTATTCATTTGTTAAACGATAGAGGACTTCATTTATAGATATGGACATCGTGGCTCCATTTATTAAATGAGAGTATAATATCATCATATGGATGTTTTGAGGTATTGGATATTAAATCTCAACGTTGAGTTTTCAATAATGATTATTGAAGACATGGCTTCTGGACAAGTCAAAATATCCAAGTTCAAAATGTGATCATATGAGGAAATATGGTAACTTGGAGAGCTATAGGCGGTCTATGAGCTCTTGGTGATTACTGATATTATTCACGAGGATACACCATCTCCTATAAGATTGTCTAGGGTATGAATGCGAAACATCTCCTTATTCTATCTTTATTTAAGATTTCAATTTAGCTCTTTATTGGAATGAGTTAAAATTAATAGATCGGACCTAAGTGAATCATTTGTTGATTGTGATTAGGTTATGTCTATTGAAGCTTAAATTTAGATAGCCCGCTAAGATCCACAATCCACACGTACTTGCATGGATCACTTGATATATTCTACCGGACCAATTTATGGGTCCATCTAGAATTGCATTTAATATATTAAGAATATAATATGTCTATTATTTATTTAATGAGCTGCACTATTATATTAATATATTAAAAGGAGACATGTGGGCTTGTTTCTTTTAGTAAGAATAAATCTGGTTCACATGTGAGCTTTTATTTAAAGTCTAATGGATTAAATAAAATAAGAAAAATAATATTGGGCCCATATATACATGGTGTGGGCGGCAAGACTAAATAAAATAGCCCAAGATATTATTTTATTTTATTGTTTTGATTAAATGGGAATTAATTAATTAATAGTTTAAATCAAAATCTTTTCCTGATCAGTAAATTAAATACTATGTGTTGGATTAGGGTTGGAATTCTTTTAAGTGATAGGAGTCCTAATGTGGTAAGGATTAAGTCCACATACACTCCTTATTATACAAAGAATTCGGCCACCACTAGTCCTACAAGGGTTAGGATTCTTGAATTGATAGGAATTAGGGAAAAGGACAATTCCTTTTCAAGTAAGGAAATTAACCAACCCTAGATTTCCTATTCAATGAATTCGGCCAACCCTACTTGGTGAAGGAGAAAATTCGGCCAACCTATAAATATAAGGTTATGAATTTTCGGCCACCAAGAAGCAAAATAGAGAGAGATTTTTGTTTGTTTTGAAAATAAAAAATCCTACTCTATACACATAGATTTTCGGCCAAGAGAGAAAAAGAAAATAAGTTCTCATTCGATAGTGCATTTACAAGCCTTTAACATCAAAAGGTTTTGTGCACACTTTCGATTTAGGGTTACGCGAGTTTCAATCATATTGATTGTGAATTTAAAAGTGACCGGAACTATTTTTTTAGGCTCTTGGTGTTTTACTATTGAAGATCAAGATCAGAAATTCCATACATCCATTCTAAGGTAAGCAATTCAAAGAAAAAGGGAGACCACGCTCCTAGGTGATTCACGTACGTGCTGGGATTGAAGATCTTGCGGATTACCATCGACGTAAGTCAATCGGATCACGCCACAAAAGGTATTTAACTCTAACCGTATATTTGAGTTTAATTAATTAAAGGGTTAAGGTTCAAATCTTTAGAAAAATTTTAAACTATACGAAAATTATTTTTTCGCCTTCCGCTGCGGTTTTAAGCAATTTTTCCTTACAATTGTTAGATACTCAAAAGAAATAAAAGTCTTCCTTTATTGATAACATATGGTATGCATCTCTCTCTCTCTCTCTTTCAAATTGCTCTCACTTTTCTCTGGGGGATAGTTGGGTACTTGTTGTTTGTCGGTCGAATAGTAGTCTCCTCTCTTCAGAAGGAGAAAGTCCCTCCTTTATACAATGTCTTCATAGGTTTAATCTCATTGATTCCCCCTTGATTTTCTCATCCCTCCTTATCGGACGGGATTTTTACCTTTAAATGTCATTGACTTTAAGTTAATTGCTCAGTTGAGGATATCTTGGTGGAAATCAATTTGTTTCCTACTTAGACTCTATTACATTAACTATACGTATGTAACGTCTTTAGATGTGATCCTGTGTATCTTCGGGTCTAGCATGATTCCATAGGGGGCGTTGAATGTATCACGGTGTGGTACATCAGTTTAGTGAGGTCGATCAGTGTTCTGGCCCCGATATTGAGAAGTTTCGTCCAGCTAGGAGCTAGGTCTGGCCTCCCTTGACCTTTCGAAGCTAGGTACGGCCCCCTATGGACACCCCCCTGTATCAGCGAGGTATAGGCGAGCTTCTGGAGAAATTACGACGTAACCTTGACTTCGGGGGGTTTTCCTGTTTTCAGGTTCGGTGACGCGGGCTTGATCTGACCATTCCGGGCTCTATTCCGGATGTTTATGGAGCCTGCCCTTATTCCTGCGGGGTGGTATCATAGCTCGGCTTTGGGTAACATGGTCTCCTGGTGGAAAATCTCAGGCATGGAGCCAGGTCTGGAGGGTGGAAAATTTCCCTTTGGTCTTTAGCCAATTTTGGCTATTAACAGAAGTCCCCTCTGACTTGAACACCAGACGTCGAGCTTGGGGTTGGGGTCATATTTTTTATTTTATTTGGGAAATCTTTCCTTTTTTACCGTTACCAGAATATTGGGGAAATCTTCTCATTAACTGCTTAAGTGACGTGGCGTGGCATGAACTGACTAATTTATTTTCGAATTAATCCGGTTGCGTAACGGCAATCCCCGAGATTCTTTACCGTTACCAGAATCTTGGGGAGATCTCCTTATTAACTGCACAAGTGACATGGCGTGAGCTGACTAGCTTGTTTCTGAGTTAATCCGGTTACGTTACGGCAGTCCTCTAGATTCTTTGCGATCTCAACCGAAGATCTCGACAGCTCGTGCTGCTGCCCTCTTGCCTATATATATATATATATATCTGTTTATCTCAACGTCTTCCTCACATCTTTCAAACTCAAATTTTTCCCAAGATATACTTTCTCTCATAACCTTTCTCTCAAGCTTATCTTTTTCCTCATTCTTCATCCTTACTGACTTCACCATGTCGAAAACCAATCATGATTCAGTTAACTCCATAGTTGATGGCGAGGAGGTCTTTAGCCTTGCCCCGGGGAAACAGGCAAGGAGGAGCTTAGACAGCGATGATTCCCCGCCCAACCCGCAACGTCGGCGGTCAAACATGAATGTGTCTATTGGGACCGAGTTTTCCAACCACCCTGACCATCCTTTGGATATTACCGATGAAGACTCCGACAAAGAAGTGGGCAGCGACACCGCGGGAGAACATCGAGTCCCGGCTTCTGGCCCCCTTTTGGAGAGGCTCCCTCCTTATGACTTCAGGGTTGTCTCTGATTCCATTGTCGATCCAGTCACGATTGACCGTTTGAGGTTAAAGTATGGCATCCCCGACAGTGTTTCCATCTCGGTGCCCCCCAAGGGTTACGAGTTCTTCAACCCCCCTAAAGGCGTGCTTCCAATTCATGTGGCGGCTCTCGAGAATGGGGTTAGGCTTCCCCTTCATCCGACTCTTCGACGGGCTCTTAACGCCATCCAACTTGCTCCCCTCCAGTTGACGCCTGGCTTCTAGAGGCATCTGATTGGCTTCCTCATGCTATGGAGGGAACAATGTCAGTTGAGCAAGGTGACGAGAGAGCCGGGGGCAAAGGAGTTGGCCTATATCTTCCAGATTGGGAGCCTGTCTGGCGCTCCTCGATGCCAGTTTAATGCTAAGGCCAAGAAAAACCTCAACTTTGTTATTCCTGGCGCTTCGAAGAAGGACCCCGCCTGGAAGGAAGAATGGATCCTTGTGGGGGATGATTGGGGGAGCTCGATTTTCATTGAAGGGCATGAGTTCGAGGTTCCCACAGCTTTCAGTGACAAACCCTCGTGGGACCGGGACTCTCTGCCCTCTGAATCTGAAGCCATTTTGAAGGCTATTATAGCCAGGAATTACTTGAACCTGAAGTTCCCCACTGCTGAAGCCTTCGATCCTCGTAGGGTGAACCAATACCTGTGGATCTCAGACGCTACTCCTCGTAAGTGACATTGAATTGCCTTGCCTTGCCTTGTTGATCAGCTTGGTTCTGACATTTTCCTTTTTAATTTGTTTATTCACAATTTTTGACGTTGAACCAGCTTCCCGCAACGTCTAACGCTCTCCTCAAGCTAGAATTTCTCTTCCCTTTGCTGGGGTCAAACCAGCTCTTGCTCCATCTGCCTCCCTAGCTGGGTCCAAGATGGCCAACCTTGTGTCGCGAGCTTTCCGGGCTTTGGGTAAAGCTCTCCAGGTTGTTGGTCCGACTGCTTTTGCCCCTTCTGCTGTAGTCGCTAAAGTTGCTACCCCCTCGATTCACCCGCCTGATTCCGCTGCGCTTCCAACCCCCCAAGCTTTGGAGGATTCTGGAAGGGGTGTCGCAAGGATTCCTTCCAGCCGTTCCCGGCCTCAGTCGAGCTCCGACGGGGCAGGACAAAGTCCTGGAACAATTCATCGCGTCTTGTCCGGGCAGTGGGATCCCCAGGATGGCTTCCTGCCCGTGGATGTCCTGATTACCAAGGGGTCTGCTATTTTAGTAAAGGTAATTGCATTTCCTTCGTACTGCTTTTGCTAATTTGTTCAGTTTCTAACTCTGGCTTTGTATTTTGTAGGCCTTCAAATTTAATGTAGCAATAGGACAGCAAGTAGCCCTCCTCCGCGATCGGGCTGCAAAAGCCGAAGCCGAAGCTGAGAGAGCTATGGTATTTCTCAAGCAGGCTCAGTCCTTAGTGTAAGAGATGACCTCCAACCAGGGAAAGATCGAGATTGAGATGGCTGAGCTTCATTGTGACCATGAGAGGACGAAGCAATCTTATGATCAAGAGCGTCTTCAATCTACCCGGCGGGCCTGACAGAGGGATTCTTGGAAAGCTGAGGCTAAAAAGTTGGACTTCGAGAATCAGTCTTTGATTGCTCAGGTGACCAAGCTGTAAGCTGACGCGGAGACCTCTTTTAGCGATGGATACTTCTATGCTTCCTTTCAGGCCGCTGAAGCTCTCCCTCTTCCATTTGATCTGTCATATATTGCCGGCAGGGATAGATAGGAAATAATGATTAAGGCTGCCGAGTTATCTCGCCCTGATAAAGACGAGGCGGTTGTTTCGAACCAAGTAGGAGCCGAAAAACAGCCCGCCCAGACAGATCCTCCATTTCCACCTCCTCCCTTTACCACTCCAGGTCCTGGGGAGTCATCCAGTAAGGTTTTGTCTTCTCTATCCGAGGGAGACCAGTCAGGAGCTGGGGAAGTAGCTAGAAGCCCTGTCTGAGGAACCCCCTATAATGGAGATGGAGGTCGACAGGAGCCAAACGGGGTCCATGGCTGCCCTTCTCGATGCGGCTATCCCGCCTGAGGTTATAGAAGTGATTAATGAAGTCCTGGAGGAAGATCCTGCTGATCAATAGATGGAGCCTCTAAATGGAGGGGCGGTTGGCGAGGATAACCAAGATGGACAACTACCCGAAGGGGGGGTCGATGGCGAGGATCAGCGTGAAAGAGGAGGACCGGCAAAGGAAAACTCAGAGAGTCCCAAAGCTTGAAGCAGTTCGTTCATGGCTTGTCTTGATTGCCCGAAAAGGGGGTGGGCACCCCGTTTTGCCCTTATTTAGCTTAGCTTTCCCTTTTTTTATAGCCCGAGCTCGGGGGTTGGGCTCCCCGTTGGATGGATGTAGCCTTACCGGGGGATAGGCTCTTCTTATAATGAGAAATCAAATCGCTTTGAGAACTCTTGTTTCATTCCTGGTCTTGAATAGGAACTAGAATTGTATCCGCAACAACAATTTGTTCATACTTCATTAAAACTTTGGTAAGCAATTCTTATTATGATGATCTTGATTCTGCACATGAAAACAAACATTTGTTTTTAAATTCGTCTTGGGGGTGGTAGCCCGACCAAGGCATCATGAGAGCTATTTAGCTATTTCCTGGTCTCGAGATCTGGATGGCAACTATGCTTTTACACTCATACCCTTATAGGGGGTGGTAGCCCGACCAAGGCATCAGAAGGGCTATTTAGCTATTTCTTGGTTTCGAGATCTGGATGGCAACTATGCTCTAACACTTAGACCCTTCTTGGGGGTGGTAGCCCGACCAAGGCATCATGAGGGCTATTTAGCGATTTCATGGTCTCGAGATCTGGATGGCAACTATGCTCTAACACTTAGACCCTTCTTGGGGGTGGTAGCCCGACCAAGGCATCATGAGGGCTATTTAGCGATTTCCTGGTCTCGAGATCTGGATGGCAACTATGCTCTTACACTCTGACCCTTCTTGGGGTGGTAGCCCGACCAAGGCATCAAGAGAGCTATTTAGCTATTTCCTGGTCTTGGGATCTGAATGGCAACTATGCTCTTACACTCAGACCCTTCTTGGGGGTGGTAGCTCGACCAAGCCATCAGGAGGGCTATTTAGCTATTTCCTGGTCTCGAAGTGTTTATGTTGAATTTCCCACTCAAGGGTGTAGACACTACTGTTGAACATAGTTGGAGATAAAGATGAAAGAGAAAAATGACTTTATTGATGATCGAGATGTAGTACATCTTTATTAGGGATTCTAATGAAACCTAAATGGGGGTAGTCCGCTTAAGAACTCCATACTCAAGGGTAGAATTTCCTCAATTGATCTGCATTCCAAGTGTGGTCGATGGGCCGTCCGTCCATGTCTTCGAGTTTGTAGGCTATATTGCGAGCAATTAGCTTTATCAAATATGGCCCTTCCCATTTGGGACTTAAGACTCCGTTCGACCTTCTTCGAGTATTCAGGGTCACTTTCCTAAGCACCAGATCCCTTTCCTAGAAATTTCGGGCTCTGACTTTTTGATTGAAATATCTAGCAATCTTGCTTTGGTAGATTGCCACTTTCTCCACTACCCGGTCTTGTTTCTCTTCTAGGAGGTCCAGATTAGCCCAGAGCTTGACCTCGTGTTAATAGCCAAAATTGGCTAAGGACCAAAGGAAAATTTTCCACCTCCCAGACCTGGTTCCATACCCGAAAGTTTCCACCAGGAGACCTCTCTATCCAGAGCCGAACTACGATATCACCCCAGGAACAAGGACGGGCACCGGAAACATCCGGGATAGAGCCCGGAACGATCAGATCTAGCCCGCATCACCAAAGCTAGAAGCTCCCCGAAGTCGAGGTCACCTCGCATACGCTCCAGAGACTCGCCTGTACCTCGATTAACACAGAAGAATGTCCCTAGAAGGCCGCACCTAGCTTCGAAAGGTCAGGGGAAGCCACACCTAGCTTCGAAAGGGTCAAGGGAAGCCAGACCTGGCTCCAAGCTGGATGAAACTTCTCAAATATCAAGGTCAGAACACTAATCAACCTCATTGGTTGGTGCATCACACCATGCCATATTCAACGACCTCTATAAAGGATCATGCTGAAAGGACACGAGGGATACACTGAATCATATCTGGAAACGTTACCTATATGCAGAACAAGTAATAGAATCCAAAAAGGAAATAAGCTGATCTCCACCACGATACTCTCAATTCGGCAAAGTCAATGACATTAAAACAAGAAATCCCGCCCGATAAAGAAGGGAGAGACTGAGAAAATCAAGGGGAGAATCAGTCTGTTTGACCTACAAACTATGTATAAATAGAAAAGGAATAAAATGAAAAAGGGGAGACTACTATTCGACAGGCATACGACAAACATTCAACTATACCCTAGAGAGAAATTTGTACATCATACACGTTCAATAAAGAAAATATTATTCTCTTTTGGATGTCAAACTGTATCATTGTTCTTGATCATTTCGAAACGCATTGTTGACATATAGGATCAATCTTGGCCACCACCTACGTGGTAGTGGTCTTGAGGGTGTTAACTGAGATTTCTCACCTTAAGCAAAATTTCCGTTAACACTTTCTGGCACCGACTGTGGGGACTTACCCTACACCCAATTAACCAGTTATTGGCATTTATATTTCAGTTGTTTTATAGGAACTATGAGGCTCCGCTCCTCCCAAGGCCAGCATAGAGTCCCGGAGCAACCTCCGGCGAGGCTAACACGAAAAGCCCCAAGAAAGGGGAGAAAGTCTGGATATAGTAGTCAAGCTCCGATCCAGACAACCAATACGCGGGCTACTGGCCACCCTATAGTAAGCCAGGCAGCGCTCGACCAACAAGCGGCGGCCTTCGTAGAATCCATCCGTGTCTGTCTTCTCGCTGAAGGTATCACGATCCAGCCAACTAACCAGAATGATCAGGGAGTTCCGAGCAGGCTCGGAGCTAGGCCACCCGCTTTCGATCGCCTAGGACCTCTTCTTCCAGAGCCGGCTCGAGATAGATCAGGGCCCCAACGTTCGATCCGGGATAGGCTGGGACCTATGCCCCAGTTCCGAAAAGACTTTCACAATATCAACCTAGGCTAGTTAAGTCTGTCGCGGATGCTTTTACCCAGAAGCCACGAGGGCTATCTCATCCAACTACATCCAGGAGAACTGCCCGGGCCCTAGAGGAGGAAAGTAGACAAACTCCCCGAGTGGATCATGTCCAGGAGGAGGACCGGATAGAAATTGACAGTTCATTAGAAAGATTCGATAGTGAGGAATCTGAGGTTAACTTGAAGAGACATGGGAACAAGCGACTGAGGGATCAGCTGGCAAAGCTACAAAAAGAGGTCCCTTACATAAGGAAGGGAAAGAATAAGGAGGATAAAAAGGATCCCCTGAGCGAGATGAACTCTCCCTTCACTAGGAGGATCCCGGAAGCAGAGCTCCCACCAAAATTCAAAATGCCAGCAGATAAGTTCTCTGGAACGGAAGATCCTCTAAGCCACCTAGAGAGCTTCGTTTAACAGATGGAGGTCCAGAACACTACCAGAGCAGCTATGTGCAGAATGTTTCCAACGACCTTGACCGACTACGCGAAAACCTGGTTCAGGAAACTGCCCGTTGGTAGCGTGGATTCTTTCACGAAATTATCAACAGATTTTTGCTCACAATTCCAAGGAGTCATACCTCGCCCGAAAGATCCCATACACCTTCAATATGTGATCCAGGAACGGAGTGAAACTCTTCGATCGTACGTGGAACGATTTCACAAGGAGGTCATACAAATAGGAGTCTTCACTGAAAAAAAAACCCTCGCCAACTTCAGGCGAAATCTATGGGCAGGAAAGCTTTTCTGTTCCTTTGCCAAGAGACCTCCCGAGACTTACCAGGAGGCCTACGACCGGGCTCTTAAGCAGGTCGAGATTGACGAACAACTCAAGGTCAAGATGGAACACGACGACATGAGAACGGCGAAGCGTCTGAAGAAAGAAGCCCCCAAATTTGAGCTTGTACAGAAAACTCAGAATAAACCTCCCAACAGGTCGACCTATCACCTTCCTGCTCCTCTGCATAGGCCAGAAAGATTTCCAGCAAAACGAACCCCTCCCCAGGCTTCACCGCCTCCCAGGACCGTGGTTCCAGTAATGCAAGGGGAAAAAGGGTATGACTACTACACCCCTTTGAATGCTTCCAGGGAAACAGTCTACCTTGCCATACGAGATAAAGGGTTGCTCCAAAAGCCCGCTCCAATGAAGGCACCAGTTGACAGGAGAAACCGGTACAAGTACTGCGACTTCCATGAAGATGTGGGCCACAACACCTTAGAGTGCTATAATTTGCGCAACCAGATTGAAGCCCTGATAAGGGGAGGATGCTTGATTGAGTTCTTACAACAAGTCAGAGATAATGTCAGGACTGGAAGGGAGGTACAAGCTGAAATCCGTGAGGACGCAGAAAAGAGGAAAGAGGTGCAGGCTGACTTAATGCAACAGATCCAGGTGATACACACTATCAGCGGAGGTCCTACACTGGCTGGCGTTTCCAATAACTCCCGGAAAAACCATGCAAGAAAGGTTCCCCACATCGGAGAAAGCCGAGGGATCTTTGAAGTCAGCCAGAGCCCAACAGAGCCCTCCCAATCAGCACAGATCGTATTCACGGAAGCAGATGTCTTCAACACTGTGCAACCTTATGATGATCCTATGGTAATCACGATACAGATCGCCAACTGTCTGGTCCATCGCGTGCTCGTGGATACAGGTAGCAGTGTAGATATCCTCTTCAAGGATACCCTGGGAAAATTGAACCTGAAGCAACGTTGTTACAATAGCTGTACCACTCCGCATTATGGTTTCACTAGAGACTCGATCATACCAGTGGGGTCAATGATCCTCCCAGTAATCATCGGGATCACCCCGCTCCAACAGAATGTTATGACCTAACTTTGTTGTGGTGGACACCCCATCGGCCTACAACGCCATCCTAGGGAGACCTTTCCTATCCTTATTGAAGGGAGTCTTGTCCATATACCACAACTTCCTGAAAGTCCCGGTTGGAACCAAAGTAGGAGAGGTACGCGGAGACCAGAAGGCAGCCAGGAAATGCTACACAGTATCTACCAATCCTACAGCCTTAGCGAAATAGTGTGTACAAGTGACATTAGTCCAGGAAGACAGGGATACGTCTCAGATAATCCAGGAGGAGAAGGAGCCCGTGGAACATCCTGGGCATCTGGAGAGCGAACCTATTATGCCCTATGAGGAAGAACAGAGTAAGAAATGGGCCAGGGGGCAGCCCGTAAATAAACCAGAAGAGATACCTATCAGAAATGACGATCCCTCCAAGGTCGTCAAGGTCGGAGCCACCCTTGATCTAGAAGTAAAAAGAATGCTGATTGACCTTCTCAGGGAATTCAGCGACATCTTCGCCTGGAACCATGATGAAATGCCTAGAATCCTGGCATCGTTGGCCACCCACCGACTAGCAGTAGATCCAACAGTCAAGCCCGTCAAGCAGAAGAGGCGTCACTTCAATGCTGATAGGAACGTGGCGGTGCAGGAAGAGGTTGATAAATTGATCAAAGCAGGGTTCGTCAGAGAGGTGCGTTACCCCGAATGGATCGCCTATGTGGTCATGGTCACGAAGGCGAATGGGAAATGGCGTATGTGTGTCGATTACACCGACCTCAACCGAGTTTGTCCGAAAGACAGTTTTCCTTTACCAAAGATCGACCAGCTGGTTGACTCCACATCCGGAAATAAACTTTTGAGTTTTATGAACGCATTCTCAGGATACAACCAAATTAAAATGCACCCGGCTGACTAAGACAAGACCAGTTTCATTACTGGGCAGGGCTTATACTGCTACAAAGTGATGCTGTTTGGTTTGAAGAATGCGGGGGCCATATACCAGCGGCTAGTTAACAAGCTGTTCAAGCCCGAGATAGGAAGGACAATGGAAGTGTGCATCGACGACATGATCACAAAATCCCCAACCATAAAGGGATATCAGGAAGACCTTCGCAAAACCTTCCTCATACTGAGGGAAAACCAAATGCGTTTGAAACCCTCCAAATGTGCCTTTAGGGTAACGGCAGGGAAGTTTCTGGGCTTCATGGTTCATGAGAGAGGTATAGAAGCCAACCCAGAAAAAATCAAAGCTATCTTGGACCTGGAATCCCAGACCTCGCTCAAGCAAGTACAGATTCTGACTGGACGGGTGGCGGCACTCAACAGGTTTATCTCTCGCTCTACCGATAAATGTCTTCCCTTCTTCAAGGTCATCAAACAAGGGAAGAACATGAAATGGAGCCAGGAGAGCGAACAGGCGTTTCAAGATTTGAAAGAGTACCTAACAAGCCCCCCATTGTTAGTCAAGCCGGTTCTCGAAGATGAGTTGCAGATCTACCTGGCCGTATCGGAAACTGCAGTAAGCGGGGCTTTAGACAAGGATTGTAGCGACGGTTTTCAAAGACCCATATACTATGTGAGTCATGCTTTGACCAAATCAGAAAGGAATTACATTCTCCTGGAAAAGCTCGCTTATGCTCTGGTGATCTCAGCAAGGAAACTCCGTCCCTATTTTCAAGCTCACACAATAGTAGTGGTGACAGACTAACCCCTCGGCCAATTCTTGCAAAGACCAGACGTGTCGGGAAGGCTAGTCTTATGGGCACTAGAGCTCACTCAGTTCGACCTAAAGTATAAGCCCCGGACTACGATTAAGGCATAGGCTTTGGCTGACTTCGTGGTAGAATTTTCAACGATTCCAGATCCAGATGATCCCCCAGTATCAAATGAGGTACCTGAGAAGATATCCGAGGTTGACAATTGGCCGGAGGGCTGCAAGCCATGGATCCTCTGTTCAGATGGAGCATCCGGGCGAGCCAAGGGAGGAGCTGGTATAGTTTTAATTGATCCGGAGGGGACCGAATTCTGTCACTGTTTCAGATTCGAGTTTAAAGCTACCAACAACGAAGCAGAATATGAAGCCCTCCTAGCCGGGATGAAGGTAGCCATTGAACTAAAGGCCGACTACCTGCAGATCAAGATCGATTCATTGCTTGTTGTAAACCAGGTAACTGGGGTCTACCAGGCAAAGGGAGATAATATGACTGCCTACCTAAATCTAGCTCGGCTGCTAAAAAGAAAATTCAAGGGACTCAAGATCGATCATGTGCCTCGACACCAAAACCATCGCGCAGATGTTCTGGCTAAAATAGCGGCGAACGGAGGCCAGTCCCTACCAAGGGGAATTCCCCTCCAAGTAATCACCCAGCCAAGCATAGCTACAAATGGAGAAATTTGTTCCCTAGATCGCCTGCCTTACTGGATGGACCCAATTGTCGCCTACCTCCTTGAAGGAGAGCTTCCCGAAGGGCCAGACCAAGCCCGAAGAATTAAGAGACTCTTAGTTCGATACTGTATGGTGGACGGATACCTCTACAGGAGGGTCAGATCCCTCCCCTTACTTAGGTGCTTGCATCCCGATGATGCTAAGTGGGCATTGAGAGAGGTCCACTCTGGGGACTGTGGGAACCACATTGGTGGGGAAGCTCTAGCCTATCAGGTGCTTCGTATGGGGTACTTTTGGCCGACCATCCATTAAGATGCAAAGAGTTTTGTGCAATCTTGCGAACCTTGTCAAAGAACTTCAAACTTCAACCACCAGCCACCCGAGCGACTGTCGTCCCTCAGTTCACCTTACCCCTTTGCCATGTGGGGAATCGACCTAATTGGGCCACTTCCTACCGCTCCAGGACAGATGAAACATGCTATCGTGGCTATCGACTACTTCACAAGATGGGTCGAGGTAGGACCTCTTTCTTGAATATCAGAAAAGAACACAACCAAGTTCATCAAGACTAACGTGGTATGCAGATTCGGGACCCCTCTCATCATTATTGCTGACCTAGGAAAGCAATTCGACAACGCCCGGTTCAAAGACTTCTGCAAGGGATTAGGGATCGACCTCAGACTCGCTTCCGTTGCTCATCCCCAGACTAATGAGCTGGTAGAATCCACCAACAAGACTATTAAGAAACTTCTGAAGAAGAAGCTACAGCATAAGAAAGGCAAGTGGGCCGAAGAGCTACCAGAGGTCCTCTGGGCATACCGGACTACAAAAAGAACAGCTACCGGGGAGACACCTTATTCCCTGGCTTTTAGAGTTGAAGCAGTCCTCCCCATCGAGCATAAGTTGACCTCGTTCAGGGTACAAAACTTTGAGCCCGAACGCAACGAAGTCAAGCTCCGGGCTAATCCAGACCTCTTAGAAGAAAAACAAGACCGGGTAGCAGAGAAAGTAGCGATATACCAGAGCAAGATCGCTAGATACTTCAACCAAAAGGTTAGAGCCCAGAAATTCAAAGAAGGGGATCTGGTACTTAGGAAGGTGACCCTGAACACTCGGAAAAGGTTGGATGGAGTCTTAAGTCCCAATTGGGAAGGGCCATATTTGATAAAGCTAGTTGTTGGCAATGAAGCTTATAAACTTGAAGACATGGACGGACGATCCATCGACCACACTTGGAATGCAGATCTTTGTTTCCAACTATGTTCAACATTAGTGACTACACCCTTGTATGAGAAACTCAACATAAACGTTTCGAGACCAGGAAATAGCTGAATAGCCCTCCTGATGCCTTGGTCCGGCTACCACCCCTAAGAAGGATCTGAGTGTAAGAGCATAGTTGCCCTCCAGATCTCGAGACCAGGAAATAGCTGAATAGCCCTCCTGATGCCTTGGTCGGGCTACCACCCCCAAGAAGGATCTGAGTGTAAGAGCATAGTTGCCCTCCAGATCTCGAGACCAGGAAATAGCTGAATAGCCCTCCTGATGCCTTGGTCGGGCTACCAACCCCAAGAAGGATCTGAGTATAAGAGCATAGTTGCCCTCCAGATTTAGAGACCAGGAAATAGCTGAATAGCCCTTCTGATGCCTTGGTTGGGCTACTACCCCCAAGAAGGATCTGAGTGTAAGAGCATAGTTGCCCTTCAGATCTCGAGACCAGGAAATAGCTCGATAGCCCTCCTGATGCCTTCGTCGGGCTACCACCCCTAAGAAGGATCTGAGTGTAAGAGCATAGTTGCCCTCCAGATCTCGAGACCAGGAAATAGCTCGATAGCCCTTCTGATGCCTTGGTTGGGCTACCACCCCCAAGAAGGATCTGAGTGTAGGAGCACGGTTGCCTTCCAGATTTCAAAGACTAGGAAATAGCTACGTAGCCCTCCTGATGTCTTAGTTGGGCTATCACCCTATAAAAAAAAAAGAAAAAAAAATTAATATATATATATATACGTATATATATATATAATGTTTGTTTTCATGTGCAGGGATCAAAATTCACTATAATTCCCTACACGAATCTTAATTGTTGCTACAGATGCTACTCTGGATCCCATTCAAAACCAGAAATAAAATAAAAAGTTCTCAAAAGAGCGCTTCGATTTATCATTAAGGACAAGGGGAGCCTACCCCCCGATAAGGCTACATCCAAATGAGGAGCCCAACCCCTGAACTCGGGCTACAAAAAGAAGAAGAAAAAGGAAAAATTGATAAGGGAAAACAGGGTGCCCACCTCCTTTTCCGGGCTATCAGAAACAAGTCATGATGAAACGCTTTAAACTTTGGGACTCTCATGGCTCCCCTCCACTGGCCCTCCTTCCTCTTACTGATCCTCGCCATCAACCCCCTCTACAGATAGCTGTCCATCTTGGTTATCCTCGCCGACCACTCCTCCATCTAGTGGCTCCATCGGTTGATCAGCTGGATCTTCCTCCAAAACCTCATTAATTACATCCATTACCTCAGGCGGGATAGCCGCGTCAAGAAGGGCAGCCATGGACCCCGTCTTGCTCCTGTCGACCTCCATCTCTGTTAAAGGAGGATCCTCAGATGGGATCCTAACCTCTTCACCAGCTCCCGACTGATCCTCCTCGGATCGAGAGGATATCACTTTAGTGGAAGACTCCCCAGGACCTGAGATGGTAAAGGTAGAAGAGGGAATGAAGGATCTGCCTGAGCGGGCTGCTTCTCAGCTCCTGCCGGGCTCGAAGGGACCACATTGTAGCCTTCAGGGTGAGATAACTCGGCAGCCTTAAGCATTATTTCCAGTCTATCCTAGCCAGCAATAGATGATAAATCAAAGGGAGGAGGAAGAGCTTCTGCGGCCTGAAAGGAAGTATAGAAATACCCGTCGCTGAAGGAGGTCTCTACATCAGCTTACAGCTTGGTCACCTGAGTAATCAGAGACTGGTTTTCGAGGTCCAACTTCTTAGCCTCAGATCTCCAGGAATCCCGCTGCCTAGCCCACCGGAGAGATTGAAGACGCTCCTGATCATAAGATTGCTTCATCCTCTCATGATCGCAGCGAAGCTAAGCCATCTCGGCCTCGACTTTTCCCTGGCTAGAAGTCACCTCCTCCACTAAAGACCGAGCCTGCTTGAGCAGTTCCTCAACTTTCTCGGCTTCAGCTTCGGCTTTTACAGCCCGGTCACGGAGGAGGGCTACCTGCTAGCCCATCGCAACGTTAAACTTGAAGGCCTACAAAATACAGAACCAGAGTTAGAAACTGAACGAATTAACAAGAGTAGCACGAAGGAAGTACAATTACCTCAGCTAAAATAGCAGACCCCTTGGTTATAAGGACGTCCACGGGCATAAAAGCCATCTTGGAGATCCCGCCACCCGGACAGGACGCTATGAATTGCTCCAGGACCTCATCCCGCCCTGTCGAGCTCGACTGAGGCCGGGAGCGGCTGGAAGGAACCTTCGTGACACCTTTCCCAGAAACCTCCAAGGCTTTGGTTGTTGGAAGCGCAGCGAAATCAGGTGCTTGAGTCGAAGGGGTAGCAACTTTGGTGGCCATGGCCGAGGGAGCAGAAACAGCCGGGCCAACCACCTAGGGAGCTTACTCAAAGCCCAGAAAGCCCGCGAGGCAAGAGTGGCCATCTTAGACCCAGCCGGAGAGATAGACGAAGCCAGAGCGGGTTCGACCCCGGAGGAGGGAAGAGAAACTCCACCTTGAGGGGAGCGTGAGACGTGACTGGTGGCTGGTTCCACGACGAAAACTGTGAATAAGCAGATTAAAAAAGAAAATGTTAGAACCAAGCTAAGTAATAAGGCGAAGCAACTCAATGACACTTACGAGAAATAGCGTCTGAAATCCACAAATACTTGTTCACCCTACGATGATCAAAAGCTTCAGCAGTAGGGAACTTCGGATTCAAATAATTTCGGGCTAGAATAGCCTTTAAAACGGCTTCGGACTCAGAAGGTAGGGAGTCTCAGTCCTAGGAGGGCTTGTCACTGAAAGCCAGTGGGAACCTGGAATTCATGCCCTCCGATGAAAATCGAGCTCCCCCAGTCATCCCCCGCCAGGATCCATTCTTCTTTCCACGCGGGGTTCTTCTTCGAGGCACCCGGAACGATGAAGTTGAGCTTGTTCTTGGCCTTGGCATAGAACTGGCCTCGAGGAGCCCCAGACAAGCTCCTAATCTGGAAGAGATAGGCCAGCTCCTCTGCACCCGGCTCCCTCGTCACCTTACTCATCTGGCATTGTTCCCTCCATAATATAAGGAAACCAATCAGATGCCTCCAAAAGCCAGGCGTCAACTGGAGGGGAGCGAGCTGGATGGCGTTGAGAGCCCGCCGAAGGGTCGGATGGAGGGGATGCCCGACCCCGTTCTCAAGAGCGGCCACATGAATCGGAAGCACGCCTTTAGGGGGATTGAAGAACTCAAAATTTTTGGGAGGCACCGAGATGGATACGTTGTCGGGGATGCCAAACTTTGACCTCAAGCGATCAATCGACACCGGGTCAACGGTAGAATCTGGGACAACCCAAAAATCGTAAGGAGGGAGCCTCTCCACAAGGGGACCAGGAGCCGAGACCCGATGCTCCCCCACAGCGCCACCGTCCGCTTCTTTGTCGGAGTCATCATCGACGATATCCAAAGGATGGTCAGGATGGTTGGAGAACCCAGTCCCGATGGATACATTCCTACTTGACCGCTGACGTTGCGAGGTGGGCGGGGAATCATCGTAGTCAGAACTCCTCCTAGCCCGCTTCCCAGAGTAAGACTGACGACCTCCTCACTGTCGAGTATGGAATCAGTTGAGTCGCGACTGTTTTCGACATTGTAAAAGCCAAAAAGGACGAAGAATGAAAAAAGAAGCAAGCTTAGAGGAAAGGCTATGAAAATATTTCTTAGCAAAAAAATTTTTAGCTCGAAGAGATGTGAGGAAGATGAGGAGGAAAATAGACATATATATATAGGCAAGAGGGCAATAGCATGAGCTACCGAGATACTCTTCTGGTAACGGTAAAAAATCGACTACAGTAACGTAACCGGATTAAACTCAACAGCGGGCTAATCATCTCACTGCCACATCACTTACGCAGTTAAGAGGAAGATCTCCCCAAGATTCTGGTAACGGTAAAAAATCTCGGGGACTGCCTTAACGCAATCAGATTAATGCGAAGATAAATTAATCGGTTCGCATCACGTCACTCAAATGAAGAAATTTCCCCAATATTTCGGTAACGGTAAAAAGAGGAAGATTTCCCAAATAAAGTAAAAATCTGACCCCAACCCCGAGCTCGACGTCTGGTGTTCAAGTCAGAGGGGACTTCTGTTAATAGCTAAAATTGGCTAAGGACCAAAGGAAAATTTTCCACCTCCCAGACCAGGTTCCATACCCGAGAGTTTCCACCGGGAGACCTCTCTATCCAGAGCCGAACTACGATATCACCCCAGGAACAAGGACAGGCTCCGGAAACATCCGGGATAAAGCCCGGAATGATCAGATCTAGCCCACATCACCAAAGCTAGAAGCTCCCCGAAGTCGAGGTCACCTCGCATACGCTCCAGAGACTCACCTGTACCTCGATTAACACAGAAGAATGTCCGTAGAAGGCCGCACCTAGCTTCGAAAGGTCAGAGGAAGCCACACCTAGCTTCGAAAGGGTCAAGGGAAGCCAGACCTGGCTCCAAGCTGGATTAAGGAAGGCCGCACCTAGCTTGGAAAAGGTCAAGGGAAGCCAAATCTGTCTCCAAGCTGGATGAAACTTCTCAAATATCAAGGTCAGAACACTAATCAACCTCATTGGTTGGTGCACCACACCATGCCATATTCAACGACCTTTATAAAAGATCATGCTGAAAGGACACGAGGGATACACTGAATCATATCTGGAAACGTTACCTAGATACAGAACAAGTAATAGAATCCAAAAAGGAAATAAGCTGATCTCCACCACGATACTCTCAATTCAGCAAAGTCAATGACATTAAAACAAGAAATCCCGCCCGATAAGGAGGGGAGAGACTGAGAAAATCAAGGGGAGAATCAGTCTATTTGACCTACAAACTATGTATAAATAGAATGAAAAAGAGGAGACTACTATTCGACAGGCATACGACAAACATTCAACTATACCCTAGAGAGAAATTTGTATATCATACACGTTCAATAACGAAAATATTATTCTCTTTTGGATGTTAAACTATATCATTGTTCTTTCATTGTTCTTGATCATTTCGAAACGCATTGTTGACAAATACGATCAATCTTGGCCACCACCGACGTGGTAGTGGTCTTGAGGGTGTTAACTGAGATTTCTCACCTTAAGCAAAATTTCCGTTAACACCTCGTTACTTTCGGGCTCAAAGTGCTGTACCCTGAACGAGGTTAATTTATGCTCGATGGGGAGGACCGCTTCAACTCCGAAAGCCAGGGAGTAAGGTGTCTCTGTTAGGATTATGCTCAATAGCAAGAGTGTAATATTGTGATTTCTGATAAATAAAGTGATTTCTGATTCTGCAAAATCTTATAGCATTTATAATTATAATTGTCAAGGTAAATAATCATATGGTCAAAAGACTATGAGATATGAAGAATTGTTTGTACATCCGGATATGTATGTGGTAGACACAATTCTTTAGTTAGTCTTGAATAACGTTCACAACTTAAGTTAAAGGTTGGGCACCTCTATCTTGATAAAGTTGTAGAATTCTTTTACTAGCATTTGAGTGGGATCAAATGAGTTATGATGAGTCTAAAATCATCGAAAGGTTTTCAAGTAAAAGAATATAGTGCACTGGGTGCATTGAACTGGATCACAATGAAATACTTTATCTAGAACCGTCACTAGATATAAGTCTTTTCATTATCAGGACAATCGGAGAGTCTATCTAAATCCTGAGAGAAATGATGGACTTATGGTTGCAAGTGTTATCATTTGAGCTATCAATGAGTACGATTATATAGCATAGTCTATCCTCGTTAGTTTGGTGGTATTCATTTGTTAATCGATAGAGGGCTTCATTTATAGATATGGACATCGTGGCTCCATTTATTAAATGAGAGTATAATATCATCATATGGGTGTTTTGAGGTATTGGATATTAAATCTCAACGTTGAGTTTTCAATAATGATTATTGAAGACATGGCTTCTGGACAAGTCAAAATATCCAAGTTCAAAATGTGGTCATATGAGGAAATATGGTAACTTGGAGAGCTATAGGCGGTCTATGAGCTCTTGGCGATTACAGATATTATTCACTAGGATACACCATCTCCTATAAGATCGTCTAGGGTATGAATGAGAAACATCTCCTTATTCTATCTTTATTTAAGAGTTCAATTTTTGCTCTTTAGTGGAATGAGTTAAAATTAATAGATCGGACCTAAGTGAATCATTTGTTGATTGTGATTAGGTTATGTCTATTGAAGCTTAAATTTAGATAGCCCACCAAGATCAACAATCCACACGTACTTGCATGGATCACTTGATATATTCTACCGGACCAATTTATGGGTCCATCTAGAATTGCATTTAATATATTAAGAATATAATATGTCTATTATTTATTTAATGGGCTGCACTATTATATTAATATATTAAAAGGAGACATGTAGGCTTGTTTCTTTTAGTAAGAATAAGTCTGGTTCACATGTGGGCTTTTATTTAAAGTCTAATGGATTAAATAAAATAAGAAAAATAATATTGGGCCCATATATACATGGTGTGGGCGGCAAGGCTAAATAAAATAGCCCAAGATATTATTTTATTTTATTGTTTTGATTAAATGGGAATTAATTAATTATTTAATTAATTAATAGTTTAAATCAAAATCTTTTCCTGATCAGTAAATTAAATACTATGTGTTGGATTAGGGTTGAAATTCTTTTAAGTGATAGGAGTCTTAATGTGGTAAGGATTAAGTCCTCATACACTCCTTATTATACAAAGAATTTGGCCACCACTAGTTCTACAAGGGTTAGGATTCTTTAATTGATAGGAATTAGGGAAAAGGACAATTCCTTTTCAAGTAAGGAAATTAACCAACCCTAGATTTCCTATTCAATGAATTCGGCCAACCCTACTTGGTGAAGGAAAGAATTCGGCCAACCTAAAAATATAAGGTTATAAATTTTCGGCCACCAAGAAGAAGAAAAATAGAGAGAGATTTTTGTTTGTTTTGAAAATAAAAAATCCTACTCTATACACGTAGATTTTCGGCCAAGAGAGAAAAAGAAAATAAGTTCTCATTCGATAGTGCACTTACAAGCCTTTTACATCAAAAGGTTTTGTGCACACTTTCGATTTAGGGTTACACGAGTTTCAATCATATTGATTGTGAATTCAAAAGTGACCGGAATTATTGTTTTAGGCTCTTGGTGTTTTACTATTGAAGATCAAGATCAGAAATTCCATACATCCATTCTAAGGTAAGCAAATTCAAAGAAAAAGGGAGACCACGCTCCTAGGTGATTCACGTACGTGCTAGGATTGAAGATTTTGCTGATTACCATCGACGTAAGTCAATTGGATCACGCGACAAGAGGTATTTAACTCTAACCGTATATTTGAGTTTAATTAATTAAAGGGTTAAGGTTCAAATCTTTATAAAAATTTTAAACTATACGAAAATTATTTTTTCGCCTTCCGCTGCGGTTTTATGCAATTTTTCCCTACAGTCTCCTCGGTAGCTGTTCTCTTTATAGTCCAATATGCCCAGAGGACTTCTGGCAGTTCTTCGGTTCATTTGCCTTTTTTCTGCTGTAGTTTCTTCTTTAGAAGTTTCTTGATAGTCTTGTTGGTGGATTCCACCAGCCCGTTAGTCTGGGGATGGGCTACTAAAGCAAGCCTGAGGTCGATCCCCAATCCTTTACTAAAATCTTTGAATCAGGCGTTGTCGAACTGTTTCCCTAGGTCAGCTATAATGATGAGAGGGGTCCCGAATCTACATACCCCGTTTGTTTTGATGAACTTGGTCGTATTCTTTTTTGATTTCCGAGAAAGAGGCCCTGTCTCGACCCATCTTGTGAAGTAGTCGATAGCCACGATGGCATGTTTCATTTGTCTGGGCGCGGTAGGGAGTGGTCCAATTAGGTCGATTCCCCATAAGGAAAAAGGGTAAGGTTAACTGAGGGACGACAGTCGCTCAGGTGGCTGGTGGTTCAAGTTTGATATTCTTTGACATGGCTCGCAAGATTGAACATAACTCCTTGCATCTTGGTGGATGGTCGGCCAATAGTACCCCATACGAAGCATCTGATATGCTAGAGCTTCCCCACCTATGTGGTTCCCACAGTCCCCTAGAGTGGACCTCTCTTAGTGCCTATTTAGCATCATCAGGATGCAAGCACCTAAGTAAGGGGAGGGATCTGCCCCTTCTGTAGAGGTACCCATCTACCAAACAATATCGGACCGAGAGTCTTTTAATTCTTCGGGCTTGGTCGGGCTCTTCGGGAAGCTCCTCCTCAATGAGGTAGGCGACGATCAAGTCAATCCAGCAAGGCTGGCGATCCAGGGAGCAGATTTCTTTATTTGTGGCTATGCTTGGTTGGGAGATCACTTGGAGGGGAATTCCCCGTGGTAAGGATTGGCCTCCATTTGCCGCTATTTTAGCCAGAACATCTGCGCGATGGTTTTGGTATCGAGGGATTTGATCGATCTTGAACCCCTTAAACTTATTTTTTAGCAACTGAGCTAGCTTTAGATAGGCAGCCATATTATCTCCCTTTGCCTGGTACACCCCAGTCACCTAATTGACAACAAGCAATGAGTCGCTCTTGACTTGTAGGTAATCGGCCTCTAGTTCCATGGTTACCTTCATCCCAGCTAGGAGGGCTTCATACTCTGCTTCATTATTGGTGGCTTTAAACTCGAATCTGAAATAGTGACAAAAATCAGTCCCCTCCGGGTTTATTAAAATTATGCCAGCTCCTCCCCCAGCTTGCCCGGATGCTCCATCCGTAAAGAGGGTCCATGGTTTGCAGCCTTCTGGCCAATTGTCAATCTCAAATGTCTTTTCAGGGATCTCATTTGTTGCTAAGGGATCCTCTTGATATGAGACCGCCGAAAATTCTGCCACGAAGTCAGCCAAAGCCTGTGCCTTAATCGTGGTTCGGGGCTTATACTTTAAATCGAACTGAGTGAACTCTAGGGCCGATAAGACTAGCCTTCCAGACACATCTGGTCTTTGCAAGAATTGGTGGAGAGGTTGGTCCGTCACCACTGCTATTGTGTGAGCTCGAAAATAGGGACGGAGCTTCCTCGCTGAGATCACCAGAGCATAAGCGAGCTTTTCCAGGAGAATGTAATTCCTCTCTGACTTGGTCAAAGCATGACACACATAGTATATGGGTCTTTAAAAACCATTGCCACACTCTTTGGCCAAAGCTCCGCTTACTGCAGTTTCTGATACGGCCAGGTAGATCTGCAGCTCATCTCCGAGAACTGGCTTGACTAACAACGGTGGGCTTGTTAGGTATTCTTTCAAAGCTTGGAAAGCTTGTTCGCTATCCTGGCTTGACTTCATGTTTTTCCCTTGTTTGATAACTTTGAAGAAAGGGAGACATTTATCGGTGGAGCGAGAGATAAACCTGTTGAGCGCCGCTACGCGTCCAGTCAGAATTTGTACCTGTTTGAGTGATGTTGGTGATTCCAGGTCCAAGATAGCTTTGATTTTTTCTGGGTTGGCCTCTATGTCTCTCTCATGAACCATATAGCCTAGAAACTTCCCCGCTGTTACCTAGAAGGCACACTTGGAGGGGTTCAACCGCATTTGGTTTTCTCTCAGTATGAGAAAGGTTTTGCGAAAGTCTTCCCGATGTCCTTCTGCGGTTGGTGATTTTATGATCATGTCGTCGATATATACCTCCATCGTCCTTCCTATCTCGGGCTTGAACAGCTTGTTAACCTGTCGCTGGTATGTAGCCCCCGCATTCTTCAAACCAAACGGCATCACCTTGTAGCAGTACAAGCCCTGCCCAGTAATGAAACTAGTTTTATCTTGGTTAGCCGGGTGCATTTTAATTTGGTTATATCCTGAGAACGGATCCATAAAACTCAAAAGTTTATTTCCAGACGTGGAGTCAACCAGCTGATCGATATTTGGTAAAGGAAAACTGTCTTTTGGACAAGCCCGGTGTTAATAGCCAAATTGTCTAAGGACCAAAGGGAAATTTTCCACTTCCTAGACCTGGTTCCATACCCGAAAGTTTCACCTAAAGACCTCTATATCCAGAGCCAAGCTACGATGCCGCCCCAGGCACAAGGGCGGGCTCCAGAAACATCTGGGATAAAGCCCGGACCCGAGAACTTCCACCAGGAGACCTCTCTATCCAGGGCCTGCGATACCACCCCAAGAATAAGGGCAGGCTCCAGAAACATTCGGGATAGAGCCCGGAATGATCGGGCTTAGCCTGCATCATCAAAACTAGAAGCTCCCCGAAGTCAAGGTCATCTCACAAATGCTTAAGAAACCCGTCTGTACCTCGATTGACACAGAAGAATGTCCCTAGAAGGCCGCGAGGTCAGTCAAAGCCACACCTAGCTTCAAAAAGGTCAGTCAAGGCCACATCTAGCTTCGAAAAAGTCAAGAGAAGCCAGATCTGGCTCTAAGCTGGATGAAACTTCTCAGACAACAAGGTCGAAATACTAAACAACCTCCCTGGTTGATGCATCATACCATATCGTCATGTCCCACGACTTCTATAAGGATCATACAGAAAGGATACGAGGAATGCATTAAATCATACCTGGAAGCGTTATCTACATGCAGAACAAGTAATGAAATCCAAAAAGGAAACAAACTGATCTCCACCACGATACTCTCAATTCGGGCGTCAATCTAAAAGTCAAATGATATTAACGCAAGAAATCTCGCCCGATAAGGAAGAGACTGAGACAATCACTGAGACAATCAAGGGAGAATCAGTCTATTGACCTACAAACCATGTATAAATAGAAAAGAAAAGAAATGAAAAGAGGAGACTACTATTCGACAGGCATACGACTAGCAATCGAACATTCACCAAAGAGAGTTGAGAGAAAAGAGAGAAGAATCTTTGTACTAGTGTACCATGCATGCTAAATAAAAACGTTCTTGTTTATTTGTCACTATATAAACCACTGTCACATATATAAACAATTTCGGCCACCACCTACGTGGTAGTGGTCTCGAGGGTGTTAACAGAGATTTCTCATCCCGAGAAAAATTTCTGTTAACACTTTCTGGCGCCGTCTGTGGGAAGAATCCTACACCCAACTAACCAATCATTTGTATTTATATTTTCATTGTTTTATAGGAACTATGAGGCTCCGCTCCTCCCAAGGCCAACACAGAGTCCCGGAGCAATCCCCGGCGAGGCTAACCCGAAAGGCTCTAGGAAGAGGGAGAAAGTCTGGATATAGTAGTCAAGCTCCGATCCAGACAACCAATACACGGACTACTAGCCACCCCATAGTGAGCCAGGCAGCGCTCGACCAACAAGCGGCGGCCTTCGTAGAATCCATCCGCGTCCGCCTCATCGCTGAAGGCATCACAGTCCAGCTGACCAACCTGAATGATCAGGGAGAGCCGAGCAGGCTCGGAGCTAGACCACCTGCTGTTGATCGCCTAGGCCCTCCTCCTCCCGAGTCGGCTCGAGATAGATCAGGGCCCTAATGTTCAATCCGGGATAGGCTGGGACCTATGCCCCCAGTTCCTAAAAGACTTTCACAATATCAACCCTGGCTAGTTAAGTCTGTCGCGGATGTTTTTACCCGGAAGCCGTGAGGGCTATCTCATCCAACTACATCTAGGAGAACTACCCGGGCCCTAGAGGAGGAAAGCAGACAAACTCCCCGAATGGATCATGTCCAGGAGGAGGACCGGATAGAAATTGCCAGTTCATCAGAAAGGTTCGATAGTGAGGAATCTGAGGCTAACTCGAAGAGACCTGGAAATAAGCGATTGAGGGATCAGCTGGCAAAGCTACAAAAAGAGGTCCAGCAGATAAGGAAGGGAAAGAGTAAGGAGGATAAAAAGAATCCCCTGAGCGAGATGAACGCTCCCTTCACTAGGAGGATCCGGGAAGCAGAGCTCCCCCCAAAATTCAAAATGCCAGCAGATAAGTTCTCTGGAACGGAAGATCCTCTAACCATTTAAAGAGCTTCATTCAACAGATGGAGGTCCAGAACACTACCAGAGCAGCTATGTGCAGAATGTTTCCAACAACCTTGACCGACTATGCGAAAACCTGGTTCAGGAAACTGCCCGTTGGTAGCGTGGATTCTTTCATAAAATTGTCAACCGATTTTTGCTCACAATTCCAGGGAGTTAAACCTCACCCGAAAGATCCCATACACCTCCAATATGTGATCCAGGAACGGAGTGAAACTCTTCGATCATACGTGGAGCGGTTTCACAAGGAGGTCGTACATATGGGAGTATTCACTGAAAAAGAAACCCTCTCCAACTTCAGACGAAACCTTTGGGCAGGAAAGCTTTTCCGTTCTTTTGCCAAAAGACCTCTCGGGACTTACCAGGAGGTCTATGACCGGGCTCTTGAGCAGGTCGAGATCGACGAACAACTCAAAGTCAAGATAGAGCATGACGACATGAGAACGGCAAAACGTTTGAAGAAAGAAGCCCCCAAATTTGAGCCGGTGCAGAGAGCTTAGAATAAACCTCCCAACAGGTCAACCTATCGCCCCCCTGCTCCTCCGCATAGGCAAGAAAGATATCCAGCAAAACGAACCCCTCCCCGGGCTTCGCCGCCTCCCAGGATCGTGGCTCCAGTAATGCAAGAGGAAAAAGGGTTTGACCACTGTTGATGGTGATTTTTCGTCGTCACTATCAATGAACTTGTATCAAGCGAAAATAAGAACAGATAAGTGTAATACCTAAGAAAACAATAAATCAAGAGATACAAATACGTGGTAAAAACTCCTTTTAACTGGAGAAAAATCCACGGGTTGTTGCTTGAGCAACAAAGTCAAATCCACTATGAAAAACTCAATTACAAAGTATTTCTCTCTGACTTCTCCTGCTAATTCTCACCTCCCCCTGTTATGTTTCTTACAGGGGTATTTATACATGTTATTATTAGGGTTTACGGTACTACTAGGGTTTGGTGTTGTGATACCCGTATTTTGTGTGATTTCCTAGTTCTAATTGAAGTATGTCTCTTTCTGGAGTTTATCCTGTTTCCTAGTTTTGACTGAGTCCGAATCTGCGTCGGATTCCTCGCCCTTTATCTGCGGGAAATCTGTTTGCCTTTCAGTTGAACTCTGATAGTCGTATCGTTGCTTATTGTGGAGTTGCTTGTTGCTGATTCTGTCCATATGTTTGTGAAGTACTCGTCTTCATTATCTGATCCCGAGTATGCCCGAGTATGCCCGAGCCGATTTCTTCGTCTGTGGTCGGGTTGCTTTGCTCTTTGCCGAGTAAATTCCCTTGGGGAATTTCTGCCCTTTAACGCTTGACTTTTCTCGACTTTGCTTACGTGGCCCCTTACTGTAATGACGTGTCCTTAATGATGATTTTTACCTATAACAATACCCCCTTAAATATTTGAACTGAATGTATCCTGCTTACTCGGGATAAATATTTAACTCTTTCATGACTTGTTCTCGTTTATCGTCTTCTTCATCAATGTCGGATTTCAAATTCCTCGTTCGCTTCGAAACATTAATGCACGCAGTTTGATTCTTTTCTTATTCGAAGATCTTTTGATGGTGACTGACTGTCTCTTCGACGGCTCGGTGCCTCTCTTTACTGCCACCTGTCTTCTTTTGTTTGGCCGTGGTACGTGGCATTTATGAGACGCGACCCTTCTGTTCGTGCCCGTACAGCTTACGTCATGATTCTTATCCCAATCTTTCTCGCTTCTCCTCACCTACCCTTTCTAGGGTTTCGTGTCTTGGGACCGGTTGCATACTTATATATAGAAGTATTGCTTCAAAGGGGAAAACCCTTATTCTCTTTCAAGTTTTTACCATTACTTCCCAGATTCTGCCATCGTTTCCCAGATTTCTGCCATCGCTTCCCTGCCTGTAATCTCGTCCTGCGAAGATTTATTTCTTTCGGTTTCCAAACCTTTTCTCGACCTTCTCGAAGATCCTGCCGTACCTCACGTCTCTTCAATCCTTTAAGGTTAGTTCTCATGGATCCCTCTGCTAGACATCGTCTTTTTACTGTTGCTATGATTGCCATTGAGCAAGGTGATACTTGTACTGTTACGGCTGTCCACAGGTTGCTTGGTGATCCAATTCCCGATCAGCCCCGATTTACAGACGCTGACGTCTCCAGACTCAACTTGTCTGGACTGCGTCGTGAAGTTCCACCAGCTTCTTCCAGTTCATCACAACCTGAATCCTATCAGCTTGAGACCCGTTCCAGTTCTGCTTCTGCTACTCATGATAATTCTCGGCCGTGGAAAAGAATGGGGAAGAAACAAAGCAATTGCGACATCAACAAAGGTTCCTTTGTTCGGGAAATCCGAGTTGGGCCCTAGAGGGTGGTCGAAAAAGACATTGAGGACGAGCATAGGGAGGCTCGTATCGTTTTCTCTCCCGAGAGAGTTTGCGCTTACGACGTTGAGCCAAATGTGGTCGGCCCCGAAGAAGTCATTAAATACACGAACCGTTTTGATATGGACATCAACACTATCTCATTAAACCCTGCTAACGGTCGGGCTGCGTGGAACCCCTCGCCCGGTCAAGTGGCGATTTACTGGGCGATGCTTTCTTGCGGGGTGACGCTTCCGCTGCAGTCCTTCATTACGTGGTTTTTGGCTGAAGCTCAGCTCGCCCCTGCTCAACTAACTCCGAATAGCTATCGGATC
The DNA here is from genome assembly GCA_033220585.1 of Dipteronia sinensis. NCBI lineage: Eukaryota > Viridiplantae > Streptophyta > Magnoliopsida > Sapindales > Sapindaceae > Dipteronia > Dipteronia sinensis. The sequence continues at coordinate 25,833,706 of CM065643.1, read as the reverse complement.
TTGATGTGCATGTGGCACATGTGGCATAGGATGGGACGACCATCCCCGACTCCTCGGGAAATTAGGCACTTCTATTCTTTGAGGCCTCTGGGAAAGACCGGGATTTACTTCCTGCTTTCAACTCAGCCCGAGAGTTGGGTCCCCAAGGACGTGATCGTGAAGAACATGGTGATACCGACCGCTGATGAGAAGATGAAAGGGTTTGTTTAGGGCTTCCCCACCTCAAACAAGTTCTGGAAGAATAGTTGGTTCTTCGTGGGTGGAGACTGGGGACGGTCAATTTCTTTTGACATTGAGGGCTCTCAGATGACTCGTCGGGTGCCTCGGTACTTCTGCGCACCCTAGTGGAACCACATGACTTCATCTTTTACGGATGAAGAACTCAAAATCATGACTCGGGCGGCCTTCTGTCCTGTGGAAAAGAGGGGCAGACCTTACCTCTTCGATGAGAAGAAGATGATAACAGCTCGCCTCTTCCCTCAACTTTCCGCACGCCGGCGTCGCTGTAAGTTCTCTATTTCTGCCTTGATATTTACCTGCTTTATCTATCTGGCTTTCAGCTTCCTAAATTTTTTTTTTTTTTTTAAGTGTACGACATAGATGTAGTGTGCGATGCCCAAGCCCGCCGGATGAAAGGCATTGTGGAGGTGAGCCGGAGGGAAGTTAAACGTCAACAGGATGCGGGGATAGCCCCTCCTCAAGGCGACTCCGATGGGAATTCTTCTGAAGACATTCCCGAGGGGGGTGCAGGCGACGTGCCGGATTACATGCCTGAGGAAACTCAGAATCAAGAGTTGGCCGCCCACGCAGCTGATGAAGGCAATCAAGCAAGTCCTTCGACAAAGGGGAAGGAAAAGGTTGGGGAGTCTTCCGAACCAGCTATCTTCTCTTGCGGAACTAGATCTCCTCGGCCTGCTGTAGTCGAGCCGAGTACCACTTCCCCGGATGCAGGAAATTGCCAGGGAGCATCCGGACGTGACAGTTCCAGAGATTCTGATTTCTGTCGAACTGAACACTGTGCCGTCTGGAAGTGGTGCTGAAATGGGGCATTCCGATCTGGATTTTGAGGACCCCACAGCAGACCTAAATACCCGTGGGAGGCAACCCAGAAAAAGAAAAGCCTCGTTCTCACCTGGCCGTCCGGCCCCCAAGATTCCTCGAGTAGTTGCTTTCGTCGAGTCATCCTCAGATAAGGAGAGGGTAGCGGAGGCTACTGAGAATGAGAGAACAATAGAGAACTCTCCTCCACGGGATCAGATGAGGGACGAACCTGGCATCCCCCTTAGTTCCCCTCAGGCAATACCTACTGCTAGGTTCCCCGAAGCTAATCTTGGCGATCCTGACCCTTCAACCCAGTCTAGCGTACCTACCCCCGAGACCATGTTGAAGGCTATGGCTTCAGGCCAAGCATATATAGGGGAGGATCATTGGAGCGATCTCAGGGTCGGTTCGTTATCTGATCGGCTCTGCCATTTCTTCAACAGCGCTTCTTATGTGAGTAACTCTTAAGACTTTCATATTTATCTCTTTTATTGCTACTTCATTTTTGTCACTTGTTATCGGCTCGTTGCAGATGGTAGCCGAGATGACTGAAGTCTGCCAGACTAGTGATGGTCAGACGGAGAAAATAAGGAGGCTTGAAGCCCAGTTGAAGGAGAGTGAAGATCGCCGTGCTCGGGCCGAACTGGCTTGTCAGGAAGGGACCAGGTCGGGTCAGGTGCTTCTGGACCAGTGCTTAGCGCGTCAACTAGAGGCTGAACAGAAAGCATCTTTCGCTTCTGAAGAGGCCCAAACCTTAAAAGACCAGTTGTTATCTACTCAGGAGGCTCTACTCTAGGCCGAGCAGACAGCTGAAGATGCAAAGTCCTCCTACGAGCGCCGGATTCAGGACTTGGAACGTCAAGCCTTGACTGTCAAGTCCCTGTCAAAGGAAGCTAGGCTGGAGTTGGAGATTCAGGGGGTCGATCACTTCAAAAGATCTCCAGTCTATGATGCTTTACTTCTCCGGGAATTTCAGAGGGGAATGGTCTCGGCCGGAGAATTTTTCAAGAAGAAGAACAGAGCAACTGATCGGGCCAGGGCCAACTGGAACCTCTCGGTCAGAAAGCATGTGGATGCTTCTCTGGAATCCCTTCGGCTCCAGATGAAGACGTGGCGAGCATATTGCAGAAGTAAGGGAAAAGAGCCACATCACATGCACCTGGAAGTTCCCACTGCTGATTCCTTCTCAACTTTCTATGCTTGTGAGAAAGTGGGGATCGACGGTGAGGCTTCTGACGTTGGGCCCGTTCCTGGGGTAGATTATAGCGCTTGGATAGATGACGACGCCCCGGAAGATGTGATTGTCTGGCCTTCTGATGACAGCCTCCTGAGTGAGTACGTGATGGAACCGGACCCGAGCATTGGTGGAAGTAGTTCTCAACCGCCGGCATCTTCTTGATTAATTTTCTCTTTTTCTTTTTTGTAACAATTGTTTTTTGTAACAACCATTGTATATTCTTTCGCTTATATATAAGAAATCTATTCACTATTCTGCTTGTCCAGTTCCCTGCATGATAAACGTATAAACAAAAAAAAAACAAATGAAGCATAATTTGTTCGGTCACCTATACTCGGCTCATAGATCTTAAGAATTTTTGGAACTCTTAATTTCAACCAAGTGCTTGGTGACTACCAAAGTTAACCGAGTATCTTATTCAACTGGCAACTCATTTATTAAGCCGAGTATCTCATTAAACTGGCCGTTGATTTATTGGACCAAGTATCTTATTTAACTGGCAATTTTTCTTTTAAAGCCGAGTATCTTATTTAACTGGCAACTTTTTTAAGCCGAGTATCTTATTTAACTGGCAATTAATTTCTCCGATCTTGTGAAGATCGTTTTACCCTAACGTTTGGTCGAGGCTCACCACAATCATACGTCAAGGTTCTTACACAAGTCACCTAGGACGTCTCCCGGTTTTGTCTGTGCAAGGTTTCGTCGAATTGTTGGTGGTTATGTTAACCAGCCAACACGACTGCGCATCTCACCAGTCTTCCTGGCGGCGCTCCGAGTAGTTTTCCAGTTATCCTGGTGCCTCGGTTTTACCTTTTGGTTAAGAAGTGCGTTTGCACTGCTTAAACCAGGCGGGCGCGCTATTCCAGCTTCTCAGCCCTTCAAGAACTACTTGTCTGCTCTCCCGCGGCCTCGTAGCGCATGATTATTTTTGAACGAGATTTGCTCGGACCGGTTTGTTTTAGGTGACTAAATTTAGTCTGCTTGTTCTCGGACGAGGTGGCCACTGTTATTTTTGCTTTATTTGAACATTCTTTATCGTGGATTTCATCGTCTTCAATGAATAACCTCTTTATTAGCAAACGAACTTTATTAGATAACAATAAGAATTAGAAACCTCTTAACTTGACTATAAGTTAAAGCAAAGCTAAAATAACGTTAAACATGAATGAGCTTGTCAGGGGTAGAAAATCTTGAGATACTGAGCGTTGCATGGTCGGGATACTAAGCTGCCTTCTGGGTGAGCTATCAGGTAGGCTCCGTGCCCTGTAACTCCCTTGATGATATACGAGCCTTCCCATTTGTCAGCGAGAGATCCTGCCGACTTGTCCTTAGTGTTCGAGGACACCCTTCTTAGCACTAAATCTCCGAGCTGGAATCTACGCACACGAACATGGGAATTATAGTACCTTGCAGCCCTCTGCTGATACGCTGCATTTCTCACTTGAGCTGCGTCCCTGATTTCTTCAAGCTCGTCTAAGTTCCGCTGCAACATGTTGACGTTGTGCTCGGGGCTGTATAGTTGCACCCTGGGTGACGTAAAGGTTGTTTCCGTCGGGATTACAGCCTCTGTTCCGAATGCTAGTGCAAAAGGGGTCTCCCTGTGGATGTCCTGATAGTCGTTCGGTATGCCCATAGCACCTCTGGTAGTTTGTCTGCCCAACTGCCTTTCTTTGCTTCCAACTTTGCTTTCAGTGTGTGCTTGATCACCTTGTTCACAGCTTCAGTTTGGCCATTGGTTTGAGGATGTGCAGGTGACGCAGAGTAGTTTGCAATCTTGTACTCCTTGCACATTTCCCTGAACTTGCTGTTGTCGAACTGAGTTCCGTTATCCGTTATAATGATGTTCGGGATTCCGAACCTATATATGATGTTCTTCCTGACAAAGCTAGTGGTGTTCACCTCCGTGATGTGCACCAATGCCTCTGCTTCTGCCCACTTGGTAAAGTAGTCTACTGCCACAATTGCGTACTTTGCTCCTCCCCTTGTTCCTGTGAGCATTGGACCAATCAGGTCGAGGCCCCACATGGCAAAAGGCCAAGGGGAAGTTAAGCTTCTGAGTAACTCTGGGGGTTGCCGAATGTCGTTTGCTATTCTTTGACATGTCTTGCAACTTTCCGTGAATCGTTGTGCTTCGGCAAATAAAGTCGGCCAATAAAAACCTTGCCGAAGTACCTTGTGTGCTAGGCTCTTACCCCCAGTGTGGTTTCCACACACCCCACTGTGAAAATCTTTCAGAATCTTGTAGGTTTCTTCTCCGGCAACACATCTTTGTAACACCTTTGAGAACCCTCTTCTGTATAGTTCTCCCCTTAGAATTGTGTACCGAGTTGACCTGTACCTGACGCGTTTTGCCTCCACAGCATCCTCCGGTAATATGTTTCTCTCCAAATACTCTCTAAGCTGGGTCGTCCAATCACTTGGACCTGACCGGATTTCTGACACCATAACCTCTTCAGATTCTGCCGTACTTGGTTTGGTCAGGTGCGCCACTGGTATTGCTTTCGACCTAATACTCGTGGTGGCTGAGGCTAATTTAGACAAAGCATCTGCTTTTTCGTTCTCCTCCCGAGGGATTTGAAGGATCCTGTACGCCTTAAACTTTTTAAGCAAGCTCTTTGCAATGTCTAAGTAAGCTATCATATGCTCCTCCCTCGCCTAGTATTCATCCAGCACCTGGTTAACCAAAACCTGGGAATCGCTGTATACCGCCAACTCATCTGCCCCCAATGCTATGCAAACTCTCAAACCAGCCAACAAAGCTTCATACTCTGCTTGGTTATTAGTTGCTTTGAAGTCGAACCTCATGGCGCATTCCACAGCATCCCCTTCTGGTGTTGTTATGACTATTCCGGCCCCACTGCCATGGGTGTTCGACGATACATCCACATGCAACCTCCATTGGAACTTACTCACTTGTTCGCCTTCTATCATCCTTTGTGCTTCCATATTTGGCTCGGTGAACTCTGCTATGAAATCGGACACCGCTTGTCCCTTAACTGCAGCTTTTGGGGTATATTTGATGTCAAATTCACTTAACTCAACCGCCCATTTAGTCAATCTTCCCGACAGTTCTGGCTTTTACAGGATGAGTTTCAGCGGGCTGTCGGTGTACACCTCTATTGCATGGGCTTGGAAGTACGGCCTTAGTTTTCTGGCTGCCGCAACCAAGGCGAGTGCAACCTTTTCGGCCGGTGAGTATCTAGTTTCTGCTGGCAGCAACGCCTTGCTGGTATAATATACAGGTTTTTGCACTCATTCCTCCATCCGAATCAACACCGAACTTGTCGCTACCTCTGTGACTGAGAGGTACAAGTACAACGTCTCCCCGACCACCGACTTTGAGAGGATGGGTGCTCGCCCTAAATACTCTTTCAATTTCTGAAAAGCAGCTTCGCATTCTTCACTCCATTCAAGGCCTTTTCCTTTCTTTATTGCTTTGAAGAATGGGGCGCATTTGTCTGTAGACTTTGCTATGAATCGGTTAAGTGACGCAAGACATCCCGTTAGCCTCTGTACATCCCTCAGCGTCCTTGGCGAAGCCATATCTTCCAACGCTTTGATCTTCTCGGGGTTCACCTCAATCCCTCTTTGATGTACCTGAAAACCAAGAAATCTCCCTGATGGCACTCCGAACACACATTTGCTCGGGTTAAGCTTCATTTTATATCTCCTCAGCACTTCGAAAGTCTCCCTTAAGTCTTCTGAATGCCTCTCCGCTGTGACACTCTTGGTCAATATATCATCAACATAAACTTCCATGTTCCTCCCGATTTGCCGGGCAAAAATCCTGATCACCAGTCTTTGGTAGGTTGCCCCAGCATTTTTCAGGCCGAAAGGCATCACCTTATAGCAGTACAAACCCTGATCTGTGGTGAAGGCCATCTTTTCTTCATCCGCTTTATTCATTCTGATCTGATTGTATCCTGAATAAGCATCCATGAAGCTCAACAATTCGTGCCCTGCTGTTGCATCCACCAGTTGGTCTATTCTCGGCAATGGGAAGCTATCTTTCGGGCAGACCTTATTCAAATCGGTGAAGTCTACACACATTCTCCACTTATTATTCTTCTTCTTAACCAGCACCACATTGGCCACCCATTCTGGTTATTTGACCTCCCTTATCGATCCTGCAGAAAGCAACTTGCCTACTTCATCCTTAATGGCCACACTCCTCTCTAGATTAAACAGCCGTCTCTTTTGCACTACCGGGCGGAACTCTGGATTGATGGATAGGCAATGTGATATCACTTTTGGATCTATCCCGGGCATATCTTCATGGCTCCAAGCAAAAACATCCTTGTAATCCCTTAGTAGTGAGACAAGTTGGGCTTTTATACATTCACTCAAATTTGCCCCGACTTTCACCGTCCTGCCTGGATCTTCTTGGTCTAATGCCACCTCTTCGGTATGCTCATCTTTCTTAGCTTCGGGCTCCTCTCTGGGATCCAACTCAAAATCCTTTGGTACTTCTGACTCTTCAGTCTCATCAGTTATCAGCTTGGTTGTCACATTGTTTACCTGGTTTACTTCCCTGTCCTTGTATACTGACAAATTTGCCCTTCGAGCCATTTCTTGTGATCCTTTGACCATTCCAACCCCAAACTCCATTGGGAACTTCATCATTAAGGCATAAGTCGCCATCACCGCCTTAGCTTTATTCAAGAACGGTCGGCCCAATAGGGCGTTGTACGGCCAATTTTCTATGTCGACGACTACAAAGTAGGGTAACACTGTCTTTTGGCAAGGAGCCTTCCCAATCTTCACCGGTAATTTTACTGTGCCGAGCGACCTTACCTCCACCCCGCCAAATCCTCTAAGAAGTGTAGGAAAAGGCTACAGGTCTTTCCTGTCCAGCCTCAGCTGGTCATAAACTTCTGCACTAAAAATATCCGCTGAGCTTCCATTGTCGATCAAAATCCGATGGACCTCCCTATGGCAATTATGTGCGCTGATTACCAGTGCATCGTTCGGTCTTACATCTACTCCATGTGAGTCAGCCTCTGTGAATATGATGGGATCCCAGCCTTCCTTGATCCTTTTTGGGTCGGGTTCAATAGAATTGACATCTAGATCTCTTCTAGCCTCCATGGCTTCCCGAATTTCCTGGGTCCTCTCCCTATTACTTTTGCCCGTTGATGGTCCACCAAAAATCGTGTTGATCGCTCCTTCATCCTCAGCTTTCTTGGGGCTAAGTTTTCTTGCCCGACCATCCCGTCGGTTATCTCTCTGTCTGTCTACCTTGTCGGTTTTCCTCAGGACGATATGTTTCAAGTGTCCTTCTCTGATGAGGGTCTCTATGTGATCCCTAAGTTGAAAACATTTGGAAGTTTCGTGGCCATTCTCCTTATGGAACCTGCAATACTTGGTGGTGTCCCTCCGGGCATAGGATGACTGCCTAGGAGGTTCTTTAGACATGTTCTTCTCCTCCAGAATTGCCAGAATTTCCTCTTGATCCTTCCTCAGTGGGGTATAGTTTGTATATCTTCCTTGGAACTTCTGCCGCGGCTGATCTGTCTTCGGATCATATGCCCGACGACCATCCCGACTATCCCGTGTCTTATTCTTTTGTTTATCACCTTTCGCATCGGGCGTCTTCGCTTGGTCCTTGGCTTTAGACCTTTCCGGGCGTCCGCCATGCACGAAGTATCCTCCCGTGGCAATTTCTTCTTCCTCCGCCAAGGCATAGGCCCCAGCCATATCCATCATGTCAGCGTAACTGGTTAGACGGGCTCTTCTCAGGTCAAATGACAGCTGACCATTCTGGAGGTTATTGATGAATGCTGCAATTATAGCCTCATTGTTTGCACTTCCAATCTCAGACACTTCTTGACCGAATCTTCCCAAATACTTCTTAAGTGACTCATCCTTTCCTTGCTTAAGTTGAGACAAGTGGGCCACCGACTTCTTTCTGTGCACATTCCCGAGGAACTGCCTTGAGAAAGCCTTACTCAGCTCGCTGAAGTTACTTATGCTGGCCGTTGGTAACCTGCCGAACCACCTAGAGCCCAGATCCCCAAGAGTTTGGGGGAAATTTAAGCATAGTAGGGCATCATTGTAAACATACTGGGCCATGGCACTCTTGTATCTTCTGATATGTTCCTTAGGGTCCGTGTCCTTTTTGAATTGCTCTACATGTGGCATTCTAAACCTCTCCGAGAAATGGCGTCCTCAGGATCCTATTGGTGAAAGGGCTCCCGGACTCATCATCTGACAACTCGTTACACCCGTATCGCCTGACTAACGCATCCATTTGTCGGCGGTTATTCTCCACTTCCCGGATCAAACTCCGTATGAGTATATCTCTGTCTCCCTCCGGCTCCCCCACAACATTGAAATTCTGACTTATAGTCAGTTTTTTGCCTCTTTCTTCCGGATTCGATTCTCTTTGATCCCGATTTAAACCGTGCAGCCGAACTGTGCCCCTTTGGCACTTGTGATGATAATTCTGCTCACTCTCTCCCGAGGACGACTATCGATCACTCCGATGAGTACGCCTCCTTGGACGGTCTCTATCCCTAGCCGTCTGGTCATGACCATACCTTCTGTCCGAGTCATTCTCATCTCTACGTTCTCCGCTTCCCCTGGTTGGCCTTTCAGAAAAAATCACCGGCCTGTCAATCGGATCACGGCTTGCCTTTATGGGTGCATCAGGCGTGGGTATCACCACTGCGGAGCGCAACCTCGTTGCTTGCTGATTTGGAGCAGAAAGATTGTGAGGTGACATCAAACCTTCCATGGTGGAGAGATCAACCCCTTGCCTTGCAGCGTCTGATGTAAGTTGCTGCAAGGAAGCACGGAATCGTTGCTGCAAGGAAGCACGGAAGGAAGCACGGAATCGTTGCGCAATCTCTTCGTTAATTGGAGGAAAACGCTGAATGCCAGCCAGGGCAGTTGACTGATCTGCCGTTGCCAAGGTTACCTCTGCAGTGTTAAGGGTGGCATCATCCTCCAATTCATTGATTGACAATCCTTGACTATACCTGGAATCGCTACCATCTCCTTCGCCAGCCATTGTCACAAGTTTTGCTTGATACCCCCCCTCCTTCTAGCGCCAATTGTTGATGGTGATTTTTCGTCGTCACTATCAACGAACTTGTATCAAGCAAAAATAAGAACAGATAAGTGTAATACCGCAAGAAAACAATAAATCAAGAGATACAAATACGTGGTAAAAACTCCTTTTAACTGGAGAAAAATCCACGGGTTGTTGCTTGAGCAACAAAGTCAAATCCACTATGAAAAACTCAATTACAAAGTATTTCTCTCTGACTTCTCCTGCTAATTCTCACATCCCCCTGTTATGTTTCTTACAGGGGTATTTATACATGTTATTATTAGGGTTTACGGTACTGCTAGGGTTTGGTGTTGTGATACCCGTATTTTGTGTGATTTCCTAGTTCTAATTGAAGTCTGTCTCTTTCTAGAGTTTATCCTGTTTCCTGTTTTGACTGAGTCCGAATCTGCGTCGGATTCCTCGCCCTTTATCTATGGGAAATCTGTTTGCCTTTCAGTTGAACTCTGACAGTCGTATCGTTGCTTATTGTGGAGTTGCTTGCTGCTGATTCTGTCCATATGTTTGTGAAGTACTCGTCTTCATTATCTGATCCCGAGTATGCTCGAGTATGCCCGAGCCGATTTCTTCGTCTGTGGTCGGGTTGCTTTGCTCTTTGCCGAGTAAATTCCCTTGGGGAATTTCTGCCCTTTAACGCTTGACTTTTCTCGACTTTGCTTACGTGGCCCCTTACTGTAATGACGTGTCCTTAATGATGATTTTTACCTATAACAACCACTATACCCCATTGAATGCATCCAGGGAAACGGTCTACCTTGCCATACGGGATAAAGGGTTGCTCCAAAAGCCCGCTCCCATGAAGGCTCCAGCTGATAGGAGAAACTGGTACAAGTACTGCGACTTTCACGAAGACGTGGGCCACAACACTTCGGAGTGCTATAACTTGCGCAACCAGATTGAGGCCCTGATAAGGGGAGGATGCCTGATTGAATTTTTACAACAGGTCAGAGATAATATCAAAACTGGAAGGGAGGTACAAGCTAAAATCCGTGAGGACGCAGAAAAGAGGAAAGGGGAGCAGGCTGACTTAATGCAACAGATCCAGGTGATACACACTATCAGCGGAGGTCCTACATTGGCCGGCGTTTCCAATAACTCCTAGAAAAACTACGCAAGAAAGGTTCCCCGCCTTAGAGAGAGCCGGGGGATCTTCGAAGTCAGCCAGAGCCCGACAGAGCCCTCCCAGTCAGCTCAGATCGTTTTCACCGAAGCAGATGTCTTCAACACTGTGCAACCTCATGATGATCCTATGGTCATAACGATACAGATCGCCAACTGTCTGGTCCTTCGCGTGCTCGTGGATACAAGAAGCAGTGTAGATATCCTCTTCAAAGATACCCTGGAAAAACTGAACCTGAAGCAACATCGCTACAACAGCTGTACCACTCCACCTTACAGTTTCACTGGGGACTCGATCATACCAGTGGGGTCAATGATCCTCCCAGTAATCATCAGGGGTCACCCCGCTCCAACAGAACGTAATGACTGACTTTGTTGTGGTGGACACCCCATCGGCCTACAACGCCATCTTAGGGAGACCTTTCCTGTCCTCTTTGACGGGAGTCTTGTCCATATACCACAACGTTTTGAAATTCCCGGTTGGAACCAAGGTAGGAGAGGTACGCAGAGACCAGCAGGCAGCCAGGAAATGCTACGCAGTATCTGCCAATCCTACAGCCCTAGCAAAGCAGTGTGTACAGGTGACAGTAATCCAGGAAGACATGGATACATCCCAGATAATCCAGGAGGAGAAGGAGCCCGCAGAACATACTGGGCATCCGGAGGATGAACCTATCATGCCCTACGAGGGAGAAAGGGGTAAGGAATGGGCCAGTGGGCAGCCCTTGGATAAACTAGAAGAGATATCCGTCAGGACTGACGATCCCTCCAAGACCGTCAAGGTCGGAGCCGCCCTTGATCAAGAAGTAAAAAGAGGACTGATTGATCTTCTTAGGGAATTCAGCGACATCTTCGCCGGGAACCATAATGAAATGCCTGGAATCCTGGCATCGCTGGCCACCCACCGGCTAGTAGTAGATCCAACAGTCAAGCCCGTCAAGCAGAAGAGGCGTCATTTCAACACTGATAGGAACGCGGCGGTACAGGAAGAGGTTGATAAATTGATCAAAGCAGGGTTCGTCAGAGAGGTACGTTACCCCGAATGGATCGCCAACGTAGTCATGGTCACGAAGGCGAATGGAAAATGGCGTATCTGTGTCGACTACACCTACCTCAACCGGGCTTGTCCGAAAGACAGTTTTCCTTTGCCAAAGATCGACCAGCTGGTTGACTCCACATCCGGAAATAAACTTTTGAGTTTTATGGACGCGTTCTCAGGATACAACCAAATTAAAATGCACCCGGCTGACCAAGATAAGACTAGTTTCATTACTGGGCAGGGCTTATACTGCTACAAGGTGATGCCGTTTGGTTTGAAGAATGCATGGGCCACATACCATCAGCTGGTTAATAAATTGTTCAAGCCCGAGATAGGAAGGACGATGGAAGTATATATCGACGACATGATCACGAAATCCCCAACCACAAAGGGACATCAAGAAGACCTTCGCAAAACCATCCTCATACTGATGGAAAACCAGATGCGTTTGAACCCCTCCAAATGTGCTTTTGGGGTAACGGCAGGAAAGTTCCTGGGCTTCATGGTTCATGAGAGAGGTATCGAAGCTAACCCAGAAAAAATCAAAGCTATCCTGGACTTGGAATCCCCGACCTCGCTCAAGCAAGTACAGATTCTGACTGGACGGGTGGCAGCACTCAACAGGTTTATCTCTCGCTCCACCGATAAATTCCTCCCTTTCTTCAAGGCCATCAAACAAGGAAAGAACATGAAATGGAGCCAGGAAAGCGAGCAGGCGTTTCAAGCTTTGAAGGAATACCTAACAAGCCCATCTTTGTTAGTCAAGCCGGTTCTTCGGAGATGAGCTGCAGATTTACATGGCTGTATCATAAACTGCAGTAAGCGGGGCTTTGGCCAAGGATTGTAGCGACGGTTTTCAAAGGCCCATATACTATGTGAGTCATGCCTTGACCAAATCAGAAAGGAACTACGCTCTCCTGGAGAAGCTCGCTTATGCTCTGGTGATCTCAGCGAGGAAACTCCGTCCCTATTTTCAAGCTCACACAATAGCAGTGGTGACAGACCAACCCCTCCGTCAATTCTTGCAAAGACCAGATGTGTCAGGAAGGTTAGTTTTATGGGCACTAGAGCTCACTCAGTTCGACATAAAGTATAAGCCCCGGACTACGATTAAGGCACAGGCTTTAGCCGACTTCGTGGCAGAATTCTTAGCGATCCCAAATCCAGTTGATCCCTCAGTATCAAACGAGGTCTCTGAGAAGATATTCGATGTCGAAAATTGGCCGGAGGGCTGTAAGCCATGGATCCTCTTTTCAGACGGAGCATCCGGAGGAGCTGGGGGAGGAGCTGGCATAGTTTTGATAGATCCGGAGGGGACTGAATTCTGTCACTGTTTTTGATTCGAGTTTAAAGCTACCAACAACGAAGCGGAATATGAAGCCCTCCTAGTCGGGATGAAGGTAGCCATCGAGCTAAAGGCCGACTACCTACAGGTCAAGAGCGATTCATTGCTTGTTGTAAACCAGGTGACTGGGGTCTACCAGGCAAAGGGAGATAATATGGTGGCCTACTTAAATCTAGCTCGGTTGCTGAAAAGCAAATTTAAGGGACTCAAGATCGATCAGGTGCCTCGACACCAAAACCATCGCGCAGATGTTCTGGCTAAGATAGCGGCGAACGGAGGCCAATCCCTACCAAGGGTAATTCTCCTCCAAGCAATCACCCAGCCAAGCATAGCCACAAATGGAGAAATTTGTTCCCTGGATCGCCTACCTTGCTGGATGGACCCAATTGTCACCTATCTCCTTGAAGGAGAGCTTCCTGAAGAGCCCGACCAAGCCCGAAGAGTTAAGAGACTCTCAGTTCGATACTATATGGTGGACGGATACCTCTACAGGAGAGGCAGATCCCTCCCCTTACTTAGGTCCTTGCATCCCGATGATGCTAACTGGGCATTGAGAGAGGTCCATTCTGGGGATTGTGGGAACCACATAGGTGGGGAAGCTCTAGGCCTATCAGGTACTTCGTATGGGGTACTATTGGCCGACCATCCATCAAGATGCAAAGAGTTTTGTGCAATCCTACGAACCTTGTCAAAGAACCTCAAACTTGAGCCACCAGCCACCCGAGCGACTGTCTTCCCTCAGCTCACCTTACCCCTTTGCCATGTGGGGAATCGACCTAATTGGGCCACTTCCTACCGCTCATGGACAGATGAAACATGCTATCGTGGCTATTGACTACTTCACAAGATGGGTCGAGGCAGGGCCTCTTGCTCGAATATCAGAAAAGAATACAACCAAGTTCATCAAGACTAACGTGGTATGTAGGTTCGAGACCCCTCTCATTATTGTGGCCGACCTAGGAAAGCAATTCGACAACGCCCGATTCAAAGACTTCTGCAAGGGATTGGGGATCGACCTCAGGCTCGCTTCAGTGGCTCATCCCCAGACTAACGGGCTGGTGGAATCTACCAACAAGACAATCAAGAAACTTCTGAAGAAGAAGCTTCAGCAGAGGAAAGGTAAATGGGCCGAAGAGCTACCAGAAGTTCTTTGGGCATACCGGACTACCAAAAGAACAGCTACTGGACAAACGCCTTACTCCCTGGCCTTCGGGGTTGAAGCAGTCCTCCCCATCGAGCATAAATTGACCTCGTTCAGGGTACAGCACTTTGAGCCCGAAAGTAACGAAGTCAAGCTCCGGGCTAGTCTAGACCTCTTAGAAGAAAAACAAGACCTGGTAGCAGAGAAAGTAGCGATCTACCAGAGCAGGATCGCTAGATACTTCAACCAAAAGGTTATAGCCCGAAAATTCAAGGAAGGGGATCTGGTACTTAGGAAAGTAACACTGAATACTCGGAAAAGGTCGGATGGAGTCTTAAGTCCAAATTGGGAAGGGCCATATTTGATAAAGCTAGTTGTTCGTAATGGAGCTTATAAACTCGAAGACATGGGCGGACGACCCATCAACCACACTTGGAATGCAGACAATTTGAAGAAATTATACCCTTGAAAGGAGTTCTCAAGCAGACTACCCCCACTTAGTTTTCATTACAGGTCCTAATAAAGATGTACTACATCTCAATCATCAATAAAGTCATTTTCCTTTTCTCTTCCATCTTTGTCTCCAACTATGTTCAACGTTAGTGACTAAACACTTGAATGGGAATTCGACATAAACCTCTCGAGACTAGGAAATAGCTCGATAGCCCTCCTGATGCCTTGGTCGGGCTACCACCCCTAAGAAGGATCTGAGTGTAAGAGCATAGTTGCCTTCCAGATCTCGAGACCAGGAAATAGCTCGATAGCCCTCCTGATGCCTTGGTCGGGCTACCACCTCCAAGAAGGATCTGAGTGTAAAAGTATAGTTGCCTTCCAGATCTCAAGACCAGGAAATAGCTCGATAGCCCTCCTGATGCCTTGGTCGGGCTACCACCCCCAAGAAGGATCTGAGTGTAAGAGCATAGTTGCCTTCCAGATCTCGAGACCGGGAAATAGCTCGATAGCCCTCCTGATGCCTTGGTCGGGCTACCACCCCCAAGAAGGATCTGAGTGTAAGAGCATAGTTGCCTTCCAGATCTCGAGACCAGGAAATAGCTCGATAGCCCTCCTGATGCCTTGGTCGGGCTACCACCCCCAAGAAGGATCTGAGTGTAAGAGCATAGTTGCCTTCCAGATCTCAAGACCAGGAAATAGCTCGATAGCCCTCCTGATGCCTTGGTTGGGCTACCACCCCCAAGAAGGATTTGAGTGTAAGAGCATAGTTGCCTTCCAGATCTCGAGACCAGGAAATAACTCAATAGCCCCTCCTGATGCCTTGGTCGGGCTACCACCCCTGAGAAGGATCTGAGTGTAAGAGCATAGTTGCCTTCTAGATCTCGAGACCAGGAAATAGCTCGATAGCCCTCCTGATGCCTTGGTCGGGCTACCACCCCCAAGAAGGATCTGAGTGTAAAGGCATAGTTGCCCGCCGGATCTCAAAGACTAGGAAATAGCTAAGTAGCATTCCTGATGTCATGGTTGGGTTATCGCCCCATGTATATAATGTTTGCTTTCGTGTGCATGATCAAAATCATCATAATTCCCTACACGAATCTTAATTGATGCTACCGATGCTACTCTGGATACCATTCAAGACCAGAAGCAGAATAAAGTTCTCAAAAAGGCGAGTCAATTTATCATTAAGGGCAAAGGGAGCCTATCCCCCGATAAGGCTACATCCAAATGGGGAGCCCAACCCCCGAATTCGGGCTACAAAAAGAAGAAGGAAAAATAAAAAAAAGAAACTAACAATGGCAAAGCAGGGTGCCCACCCCCTTTTCCGGGCAATCAAAAACAAGTCATCCGCTTCAAGCTTTGGGGCTATCATGGCTCCCCTCCGCTGGCCCTCCTCCTTCCTGCTGATCCTCAACATCAACCCCTCAACAGGTAGCTGTCCATCTGGGTTATCCTCGCCGACCGCTCCTCCGTTAAGAGGCTCTATCGGATGATCAGCTGGATCTTCCTCCAAAACTTCATTGATCACACCTATAACTTCAGAAGGAATAGCCGCGTCGAGAAGAGCAGCCAAGGGCCCCATCTGGCTCCTGTCGACCTCCATCTCTGTTAAAGCTGGATCATCAGATGGGCTCCTAACCTCTTCACCAGCTCCCGATTGGTCCTCCTCGGATCAAGAGGACATCACTTTGCTGGACGATTTCCCAGGACCTGAGGGGATAAAGGAATGAAGATGGAAGGAGGGATCTGGCTGAGTGGGCTGCATCCCAGTTCCTGCCGGGCTAGAAGGGACCACATTGTCGCCTTCAGGATGAGATAACTCAGCAGCTTTGAGCATTATTTCCTGTCTGTCCCAGCCCGCAATAGACGACAAATCAAAAGGAGGAGGAAGAGCTTCTGTGGCCTGAAAGGAAGCATAAAAATACCCATCGCTGAAGGAGGTCTCCGCATCAGCTTGCAGCTTGGCCACCTGAGTAATCAGAGACCGGTTCTCAAGGTCCAACTTCTTAGCCTCAGATCTCCAGGAGTCTCGCTGCCTAGCCCGCCAGAGAGATTAAAGACGCTCCTGATCGAAAGATTGCTTTATCCTCTCATGATCTCAGCGAAGCTCGGCCATCTCGAGCTCAATTTTGCCCTGGCTGGAAGTCACCTCTGCCACTAAAGACCGAGCCTGCTTGAGCAGTTCCCCGACCATCTCGGCTTCAGCTTCAGCTTTTGCAGCTCGATCACGGAGAAGGGCTACCTGCTGGCCCATCGCGACATTGACCTTAAAGGCCTACAAATATAAAACCCGAATTAGAAACTGAACGAGTTAACAAAAAAAAAGCGTGAAGGAAATACAATTACCTCAGCCAAGATAGCAGACCCCTTGGTTATAAGGACGTCCACAGGCACAGAAGCCATCTTGGAGATCCCACCACCCGGACAGGACGCTATGAACTGCTCCAAGACCTCATCCTGCCCTGTCGAGCTCGACTGAGGCCGGGAACGGTTGGAAGGAGCCTTCACGACACCTTTCCCAGGAGTGACATCTTTCCCAGAAACCTCCGAGGCTTTGGTTGTTGGAAGCGCAGCTGAATCAGATGTTTGAGTCGAAGGGATAGCGTTTTTAGCGGCCATGGCCTAGAGGGCAGAAACAGCAGGGCCAACCACCTGGGGAGCTTTACCCAAAGCCGGAAAGCCCGCGAGGCCAGAGTGGCCATCTTAGACCCAGCCAGAGAGACAGAAGAAGCCAAGGCAGGCTCGACCCCAGAGGAAGGAAGAGAAGCTCCACCTTGACGAGAACGCGAGACGTGTCGGGTGGCTGGCTCCACGACAAAGACTGTGAATAAACAGATAAAAAAAATGTTAGAACCAAGCTAAGTAATAAGAAGAAGCAACACAAGGATACTTACGAGGAATAGCGTCTGAAATCCATAGATATTTGTTCACCCTACGAGGGTCAAAATCTTCAGCGGTAGGGAACATCGGATTCAGGTAATTTCAGGCTTAGAATAGCCTTTAAGACGGCTTCGGACTTGGCAGGCAGGGAGTCTCGGTCTTAAGAGGGCTTGTCACTGAAAGCCATAGGAACCTCGAATTCAAGCCCTCCGATGAAAATCGAGCTCCCCCAGTCATCCCCCGCCAGGATCCATTCTTCTTTCCATGCGGGATCCTTCTTCGAAGCACCAGGAACGAAGAAATTGAGCTTATTCTTGGCCTTGGCGTAGAACTGACCCCGAGGAGCCCCAGACAAGCTCCCAATCTGAAAAAGATAAGCCAGCTCCTCTGCACCTAGCTCCCTTGTCACTTTACTAATCTGGCATTGTTCCCTCCATAACACAAGGAAGCCAATCAAATGCCTCCAGAAGCCCGGCGTTAACTGAAGGGGAGCGAGCTGGATGGCGTTTAGAGCCCGCCGAAGGGTCGGATGGAGGGGAAGCCTGACCCCGTTCTCAAGAGCGGCCACATGGATCGGAAGCACGCCTTTAGGGGGGTTGAAAAACTCGAAGTTCTTGGGAGGCACCGAGATGGATACACTGTCGGGGATGCCAAACTTTGACCTCAAGCGGTCGATCGACACCGGGTCAACGGTGGAATCTGGGATAACCCAGAAATCGTAGGGAGGGAGCCTCTCCCCAAAGGGACCAGGAGCCGAGACCCTACGCTCCCCCGTAGCGCCACCAGTCGTTTCTTTGTCGGAATCATCATCAACAATATCTAAAGGGTGGTCGGGATGATTGGAGAACCCAGTCCCGATAGATACATTCCTACTGGATCGCCGACGTTGTGATGTGGGCGGGGAATCATCACCGTCAGAACTCCTCCTAGCCCGCTTCCCCAGACCAAGACTGACGACCTCCTCGCCAACGAATATGGAATCATTTGAATTACGACTGTTTTTCGACATTATAGAAGACGAAGAATGAAGAAAGAATAGAAGACGAAGAATGAAGAAAGAAGCAAGCTTGGGGAAAAAACTGTGGAAATGTTTCTCAACAAAAGGATTCTTTTAGCTCGAGAAGATATGAGGAAGACGAGTAGGAAAATAGACATATATATATAGGCAGGAGGGCAACAGCTCAAGTTACCAGGATACTCGTTTGGTAATGGTAAAAAAATCGACTCGGTAACGTAACCGGATTAAATTCTAAAGCGAGCTAATCATCTCATGCCACATCATTTACGTAGTTAAGAGGAAGATCTCCCCAAGATCCTGGTAAAGGTAAAATATCTCGGGGACTGCCGTAACGCGATCAGATTAATTCGAAGATAAAATAGTCGGTTCACAACACGTCGCTCAAATGAAGAAATTTCCCAAAATTTCTGTAACGGTAAAAAAAGGAAGATTTCCCAAATAAAGTGAGAATCTGACCTCAACCACGAGCTCGACGTCTGGTGTTCAAGTCAGAGGGGACTTCTGTTAATAGCAAAAATTGGCTAAGGACCAAAGGGAAATTTTCCACTTCCTAGACCTGGTTCCATACCCGAAAGTTTCACCTAAAGACCTCTATATCCAGAGCTAAGCTACGATGCCGCCCCAGGCACAAGGACGGGCTCCAGAAACATCTGGGATAAAGCCCGGACCCGAGAACTTCCACCAAGAGACCTCTCTATCCAGGGCCGAACTCCGATACCACCCCAAGAACAAGGGCAGGCTCCGAAAACATCCGGGATAGAGACCGGAATGATCGGGCTTAGCCCGCATCATCAAAACTAGAAGCTCCCTGAAGTCAAGGTCATCTCGTAAATGCTCAAGAAACCCGTATGTACCTCGATTGACACAGAAGAATGTCCCTAGAAGTCCGCGAGGTCAGTCGAAGCCACACCTAGCTTCAAAAAGGTCAGTCAAGGACACATCTAGCTTCGAAAAAGTCAAGAGAAGCCAGATCTGGCTCCAAGCTGGATGAAACTTCTCAGACATCAAGGTCAAAATACTAAACAACCTCTCTGGTTGATGCATCATACCATATCGTCATGTCCCACGACTTCTATAAGGATCATACAGAAAGGATACGAGGAATGCATTAAATCATACCTGGAAGCGTTATCTACATGCAGAACAAGTAATGAAATCCAAAAAGGAAACAAACTGATCTCCACCACGATACTCTCAATTCGGGCGTCAATCTAAAAGTCAAATGATATTAACGCAAGAAATCCCGCCCGATAAGGAAGAGACTGAGACAATCACTGAGACAATCAAGGGAGAATCTGTCTATTGACCTACAAACCATGTATAAATAGAAAAGAAAAGAAATGAAAAGAGGAGACTACTATTCGACAGGCATACGACTAGCAATCGAACATTCACCAAAGAAAGTTGAGAGAAAAGAGAGAAGAATCTTTGTACTCGTGTACCATGCACGCTAAATAAAAATGTTCTTGTTTATTTGTCACTATATAAACCACTGTCACATATATAAACAATTTCGGCCACCACCTACGTGGTAGTGGTCTTGAGGGCGTTAACAGAGATTTCTCATCCCGAGCAAAATTTCCGTTAACACCGGGTTGAGGTCGGTGTAATCGACACACATACGCCCCTTCCCATTCGCCTTCGTAACCATGACCACGTTGGCGATCCATTCGGGATAGCGTACTTCTCTGATAAACCCTGCCTTGATCAATTTATCTACCTCTTCCTGCACCGCATCATTCCTATCAGCGTTGAAGTGACGCCTCTTCTATTTGACGGGCTTGACTGTTGAATCTACTGCTAGTGGATGTGCAGCTAATGATGCCGGGATTCTAGGCATTTCATCATGGCTCCAAGCGAAGATGTCACTGAATTCCCTGAGAAGATTAATTAAACCTTCTTTCACTTCTGGTTCAAGGGTGGCCCCGACCTTGACAACCTTGGAGGGATCGTCATTTCTGATGGGTATCTCTTCAAGTCTATCTACGGGCTGTCCGCTGGCCCACTCCTTGCTCTGTTCCTCCTTATAAGGCATAATAAGTTCACTTTCTGGATGCTGAGGATGCTCTGCGGGCTCCATTTCTTCATGGATTATCCGGGATGTTTCCATATCTTCCTGGACTAATGCCACCTGTACACATTGTTTTGCTAAAGCTGTAGGATTGGCAGACACTGCGTAGCATTTTCTGGCTGCCTGCTGGTCTCCGTGTACCTCTCTCACCTTGGTTCCAACCGGGAATTTCAGGATATTATGGTATATGGACAAAACTCCCTACAAGGAGGACAGGAATGGTCTCCCTAGGATGGCGTTATAGGCCGATGGGGTGTCAACCACAACAAAGTCGGTCATAACATTCTGTTGGAGATGAGTGATTCTAATGATTACTGGGAGGATCATCGACCCCACCGGTATGATCGAATCTCCAGTGTACCCATAAAGTGGAGTGGTACAACTATTGCTTCAGGTTTAATTTTTCCAAAGTATCCTTGAAGAGGATATCTACACTGCTACCTGTATCTACGAGCACGCGATAGACCAGACAGCTTGGCAATCTATATTGTGATTACCATGGGATCATCATGAGGTTGCACGGTGTTGAAGACATCTGCTTCAGTGAAAATGATCTGTGCTGACTGGGAGGGCTCTATCGGGCTCTGGCTGACCTTGAAGATCCCACAGCTTTCTTCGATGCGGGGAATCTTCCTCATGTGGTTTTTTCAGGAATTATTGGAAATGCCAGCCAGTGTGGGACCTCCGCTGATGTTGTGTATCACCTGGATCTGTTGCATTAAGTCAGTCTGTTCCCCTTTCCTCTTCTCTGCGTCCTCACGGATCTCGGCTTGTACCTCTCTTCCAGTCCGAATGTTATCTCTGATATATTGTAAGAATTCAATCAAGCATCCCCCCCTTATCAGGGATTCAATCTGGTTGCGTAAATTATAGCACTCTGAAGTGTTGTGGCCCACGTCTTCGTGGAAGTCGCAGTACTTGTACCGGTTCCTCCTGTCAGCTGGGGCTTTCATGGGAGTGGGCTTTTGGAGTAGCCTTTTATCTTGTATAGCAAGGTAGACCGTTTCCCTAGAAGCGTTCAAAAGAGTGTAGTAGTCATACCCTTTCTCCCCTTGCATTACAAGGGCCACGGTCCTGGGAGGTGGCGAAGCCCGGGGAGGGGTTCGTCTTGCTGGATATTTTTCTTGCCTGTGCTGAGGAGTGGGGATGCGATAGGTCGACCTATTTGGAGGTTTATTCTGAGTTTTCTGAACTGGCTCAAATTTGGGGGCTTCTTTTTTCAGACGCTTCGCCGTTCTCATGTCGTCACGTTTCATCTTGACTTTGAGTTGCTCGTCGATCTCGACCTACTCAAGTGCCCATCGTAGGCCTCCTGGTAAGTCTTGGAAGGTCTCTTGGCGAAGGAACGGAAAATCTTTCCCATACATAGGTTCCGCCTGAAGTTGGCGAGAGTTTCTTTCTCGGTGAAAACTCTCATTTGTATGACCTCCTTGTGAAAACGTTCCACGTACGACCGAAGTGTCTCACTCCGTTCCTGAATCACATATTGGAGGTGTATGGGATCTTTCGGACGAGGTTTGACCCCTTGGAATTGCGAGCAAAAATCTATTGATAACTTCGTGAAAGAATCCACGCTACCAGCAGGCAGCTTCCTGAACCAAGTTTTTACGTAGTCGGTTAGGGTCGTTGGAAACATCCTACACATAGCTTCTCTGGTAGTTTTCTGGACCTCCATCTGTTGAAGGAAGTTCTTCAGGTGGCTTAGAGGATCCTCCGTTCCAGAGAACTTATCTGCTGGCATTTTGAATTTTGGTGGGAGCTCCGCTTCCCGGATCCTCCTAGTGAAGAGAGCGTTCATCTCGCTCAGGGGATCCTTTTTATCCTCCTTATTCTTTCCTTTTCTTATCTGCTGGACCTCTTTCTGTAGCTTTGCCAGCTGATTCCTCATTCGCTTGTTCCTAGGCTTCTTTGAATTGACCTCAGGTTATTCACTATTGAGTCTCTCTGATGAACTGGAAACCTCTACCCGGTCCCCCTCATAGACATGATCCATTTGGGAAGTTTGTCTACTCTCCTCCTCTTGGGCCCGGGCGTTCCTTCTTGATGTAGTTGGATGGGATAGCTCTCGTTGCTTCCGGGTAAAAGCATCTGCGGCATATTTAACTCGCCTAGGTTGATATTGTGAAGGTCCTCTCGGAACTGGGGGCATGGTTCCTAGCCTATGATGGTGTAAATCGTGTTATTAAAAACTATACTCGCAAGTGCACGAATCGTGAAGATAAGCACAACGGCAAGTAAGGTTCGTTCCCACGAGGAAAAAGAGATTTATTAATTAAAAATAATTCTAATTAAATTTAAATTAAAGGAACCAAAAGATTTGTTGATGATTGAATTAAACGAAAACTAAATTAATTTAAACTAAGAAAATAATTTAAAAGAAAATATGGTTGTGATCAAGAGATAGAAAGCACTAGGTCATCAATGATCCCCAATTATGAACACTCGATATATGGAATTAATTTGTAAACAAGATTCAATCAATTCTAGGGTTCATTCTTTGTCTTTAATGTGACTATTATCGTATGGTCATGGAATGAGTCACGTGCTCCCAACCACTATTCACCCTTGGTCTATGGTGTAAACAACGATTAGAAACCCTTTAAGTGCAAGAAATAAGAACCAAATTCTATACTTTGCTTGGCCTATGCTAAAGATAAAATTCATTCATTCAAAAGAGCATTAATCAAGGTTAGGTTTGGTCTATACTCTAACCCTAATTCTCAGATAGTCTTAACCCTAAAATCATGCCAAATAATCATCCACCCTTGGTCTATGGTATTAAAACTAATGAGGATTAAGCAATTAAGCATAATGAATAAATCAAGAATTAAATTGATAAATTAATAATTAATCCAAACATGAGCATTCACAAGAGGTTCACATTGATTCCCTAGTTATAGAATTAGTTACACATTATCGAAAAAGAAAGAAAAGAGATTGAGTAAAGAAAACCTGAGATGATCATCAAAGAGTTCCTCCAATTCTTTTTCGTCTTCTTCTACAATGGATGGATGGGTCTTGAGGTGATGTGTGGTGACGGAGTGATGGCGAGCGGAACTCTTTTCTTCAAGAAACTCATGATATTTATAGGTGATAATTCCTTGTAAACTCCCAATTTGCTATGTTGTAGGAAACTCACAAAGTAGGAAAGTAGAATGAGAGAAGGAATTGGAATCCTTTCCTAAATTAGATTTCCTTTCTTGATAATTGTCTCCTAATTTGAGTTTAGGAAGCTTTCCAAACATGTTTTGATCTTCTAAAATCATCAGAATTTGATTTGGGAAGTTTTGGAACAGTTCTGGACCAATTATGATGGAATCCGCCAAAAGTACTTCAAAACCGCTGCCTAGGTCGCTCCGCAGGTCGCCCGCGGTCAGCACCGTAGTGCTGTACTGATATGTACTGCTACGTAGACTGCTACTTAGGAAATTGCACAAATCGCGGTCTGGCCCGCGGTCAGCTTATCCAGCTCAACCTTTGGTTAGTAAATTAGACATAACCTCTTCTTGGAATATCGGAATTACGATCCAAATGTGCACCGGAAACTAGACTTCCAGGGCTTTCCATCCATAGGTGGTAGGACACACAATTCAAACAGAGGAGAGAGATATGGGGCCCGCAATCTGGGTGATCTGCACTGGCCGAAATTCAGCTTTTTGCTCCTTTTCTTCAAAATAACTTCTAACACCTCTTTTATGGAATGTGACCTATAAATGCTCAACAAACACATAAAATACCTAATTTCACCCAAGAACAAAGCACAAATAATAGGAAATGGGGACTTAAAATGTGTATAGAAATAGACCGATCACCTATCCCGGATCGAAAGTTGGGGCCCCGACCTGTCTCGATCTGGCTCTGGAAGAGGAGGTCCCAGGCGATCGAAGGCAGGCTACCTAGCTCCGAACCTGCTCGGCTCTCCCTGATCATTCAGGTTGATTGGCTGGACCGTGATGCCTTCAGCGAGCAGACGGATGCGGACGGTTTCCACGAAGGCTGCCGCTTGTTGGTCGAGCGCGGCCTGGCTCACTATAGGGTGGCCAGAAGCCCGCACATTAGTTGTTTGGACCGGAGCTTGACTGCCATATCCTGACTTTCTCCCCTTTCTTAGGGCTTTTTGTGTAGGCCTCA
Organism: Dipteronia sinensis; assembly: GCA_033220585.1. Classification (NCBI taxonomy): domain Eukaryota; kingdom Viridiplantae; phylum Streptophyta; class Magnoliopsida; order Sapindales; family Sapindaceae; genus Dipteronia; species Dipteronia sinensis. The sequence continues at coordinate 25,809,159 of CM065643.1, read as the reverse complement.
CCGGGGGTTGCTCCGAAACTCCATGTTGGCCTTGGGAAGAGCGAAGCCTCATAGTTCCTGTAAAACAATGAAAATGTAAATGTAAATAGTTGATCTGATTAACTGGGTGTAGGCTTTAGTTCCCACAGACGGCGCCAGAAAGTGTTAACAGAAATTTTGCTCGGGGCAATAAATCTCAGTTAGCACCCTCAAGATCATTACCACGTAGGTGATGACTAAGGTAGAATGTATATGTATATGACAGTGCCTAATGAAATGACAAGGAGACAATGATATTGTTAGCTACTCGAAAGAAATAAAAGTCTTCCTTTATTGATAACATATGGTATACATCTCTCTCTCTTTCTTTTAAATTGCTCTCACTTTTCTCTAGGGGATAGTTGGGTACTTGTTGTGTGCCTGTCGAATAGTAGTCTCCTCTCTTCAGAAGGAGGAAGTCCCTCCTTTATACAATATCTTCATAGGTTTAATCTCATTGATTCCCCCTTGATTTTCTCCTCCCTCCTTATCAGGACGAGATTTTTACCTTTAAATGTCATTGACTTTGAGTTAATTGCTCAGTTGAGGATATCTTGGTGGAAATCAATTTGTTTCCTACTTAGACTCTATTACTTGTTCTATACGTATGTAACGTCTTTAGATGTGATCCTGTGTATCTTCGGGTCTAGCATGATTCCATAGGGGTCGTTGAATGTATCACGGTATGGTACATCAGTTTAGTGAGGTCGATCAGTGTTCTGGCCCCGATATTGAGAAGTTTCGTCCAACTAGGAGCTAGGTCTGGCCTCCATTGACCTTTCGAAGCTAGGTGCGGCCCCCTTTGGACACCCCCCTGTATCAGCGAGGTATAGGCGAGCTTCTGGAGAAATTACGAGGTAACCTTGACTTCGGGGGGTTTTCCTGTTTTCAGGTTCGGTGACGCGGGCTTGATCTGACCATTTCGGGCTCTATTTCGGATGTTTTTGGAGCCTACCCTTATTCCTGCGGGGCGGTTTCGTAGCTCGGCTTTGGGTAACATGGTCTCCTGGTGGAAAATCTCGTGCATGGAGCCAGGTCTGTAGGGTGGAGAATTTCCCTTTGGTCCTTAACCAATTTTGGCTATTAACACTTATTATAGGGCCCTGGAGAAGATAGAGATAGATGAATAGCTCCGAGTCAAGATAGAGCATGATGACATGAGAGCAGCCAAGCGCCAAAAGAAGGAGATGCCCAAGCCAGCACCTATTCAAAAGAATCAGAACAAACCTCCCAACAAGTCTACGTACCGGTCGCCACCCTACCAGCCTCAGCGGAATCGGTACCTAGTTAGGCGGACTCCTCCCAGAGCTACACCTCCACCCAAGGACGTAGCGCGGGTAGATAGAGAGGAAATGAGGTACTCCCATTACACCCCCCTGAACGTATCTCGCGAGACTATTTACCTCGCCATCCGTGACAAAGGACTGCTCATGAAGCCGGGTCTAATAAAGGCACCAGTCGATTAGCGGAACTGCTACAAGTATTGTCACTTCCACGAGGATGTAGGTCATAATACCTCGAAATGCTACAGTCTGCGTAACCAAATTGAAGCCCTGGTGAGGGGAGGTTGCTTGGAGGAATTCCTCCAACAAGTGCGCGACAACATTCACACCGGGAAGGAGGTGCAAGCAGACATTAAAGCATTTGAAGAAGGAAGGAAAGCAAAAGGGAAGGATCTGATGGAGCAGATGTTAGGATTATGCTCAATAGCAAGAGTGTAATATTGTAATTGACAATCTTTTCATAAAAATAAAGTGATTTTTGATTATGCAAAATCTTATAGCATTTATAATTATAATTGTCAAAGTAAATAATCATAAGGTCAAAAGATTATGAGATATGAAGAATTGTTTGTACATCCAGATATGTATGAGGTAGACACAATTCTTTAGTTAGTCTTGAATAACGTTCACAACTTAAGTTAAAGGTTGGGCACCTTTATCTGGATAAAGTTGTAGAATTCTTTTACTAGCATTTGAGTGGGATCAAATGAGTTATGATGAGTCTAAAATCATTGAAAGGTTTTCGAGTAAAAGAATCTAGTGCACTGGGTGCATTGAACTGGATAACAATGAAATACTTTATCTAGAACCGTCACTAGATATAAGTCTTTTCATTATCAGGACAATCGGAGAGTCTATCTAAATCCTGAGATAAATGATGGACTTATGGTTGCAAGTGTTATCATTTGAGCTATCAATGAGTACGATTATATAGCATAGTCTATCCTCGATAGTTTGGTGGTATTCATTTGTTAATCGATAGAGGACTTCATTTATAGATATGGACATCGTGGCTCCATTTATTAAATGAGAGTATAATATCATCATATGGATGTTTTGAGGTATTGGATATTAAATCTCAACGTTGAGTTTTCAATAATGATTATTGAAGACATGGCTTCTGGACAAGTCAAAATATCCAAGTTCAAAATGTGGTCATATGAGGAAATATGGTAACTTGGAGAGCTATAAGCGGTCTATGAGCTCTTGGCGATTACAGATATTATTCACGAGGATACACCATCTCCTATAAGATTGTCTAGGGTATGAATGAGAAACATCTCCTTATTCTATCTTTATTTAAGAGTTCAATTTTAGCTCTTTAGTGGAATGAGTTAAAATTAATATATCGGACCTAAGTGAATCATTTGTTGATTGTGATTAGGTTATGTCTATTGAAGCTTAAATTTAGATAGCCCGCCAAGATCCACAATCCACACGTACTTGCATGGATCACTTGATATATTCTACCGGACCAATTTATGGGTCCATCTAGAATTGCATTTAATATATTAAGAATTCTATTATTTATTTAATGGGCTGCACTATTATATTAATATATTAAAAGGAGACATGTAGGCTTGTTTCTTTTAGTAAGAATAAGTCTGGTTCACATATGGGCTTTTATTTAAAGTCTAATGGATTAAATAAAATAAGAAAAATAATATTGGGCCCATATATACATGGTGTGTGCGGCAAGGCTAAATAAAATAGCCAAAGATATTATTTTATTTTATTGTGTTGATTAAATGGGAATTAATTAATTATTTAATTAATTAATAGTTTAAATCAAAATCTTTTCCTAATCAATAAATTAGATACTATGTGTTGGATTAGGGTTGGAATTCTTTTAAGTGATAGGAGTCCTAATGTGGTAAGAATTAAGTCCACATACACTCCTTATTATACAAAGAATTCGGCCACCACTAGTCCTACAAGGGTTATGATTCTTGAATTGATAGGAATTAGGGAAAAGGACAATTCCTTTTCAAGTAAGGAAATTAACCAACCCTAGATTTCCTATTCAATGAATTCGGCCAACCCTACTTGGTGAAGGAGAAAATTTGGTCAACCTATAAATATAAGGTTATGAATTTTCGGCCACCTAGATGAAGCAAAATAGAGAGAGATTTTTGTTTGTTTTGAAAATAAAAAATCCTACTCTATACACATAGATTTTCGGCCAAGAGAGAAAAAGAAAATAAGTTCTCATTCGATAGTGCACTTACAAACCTTTAAAATTAAAAGGTTTTGTGCACACTTTCGATTTAGGGTTACACGAGTTTCAATCATATTGATTGTGAATTCAAAAGTGACCGGAACTATTTTTTTAGACTCTTGGTGTTTTACTATTGAAGATCAAGATCAGAAATTCCATACATCCATTCTAAGGTAAGCAAATTCAAAGAAAAAGGGAGACCACGCTCCTAGGTGATTCACGTACGTGCTAGGATTGAAGATCTTGCTGATTACCATCGACGTAAGTCAATTGGATCACGCGACAAGAGGTATTTAACTCTAACCGTATATTTGAGTTTAATTAATTAAAGGGTTAAGGTTCAAATCTTTATAAAAATTTTAAACTATACGAAAATTATTTTTTCGCCTTCCGCTGCGGTTTTAAGCATTTTATATATGTTGTTATAAAGTGAATTGTTATTGCTCGATTTTGGTCCTAGAATTTCAATGTATTTTTTGGTTCGGAATTGTAACAAGAAGGGTGGTCTATTATCGCCATAATTCCTTCTTGGTAGTTGCTAAGTTCTTATTAATTTTATTGTAAAAATACTGCAGTTTTTTTTTGTATTAAAATTTAGTGCAGTTTTTTATTGTACTAAAAAATAAGTGCAGTTTTTTATTTGTAAAAAAAAAAATACTGCAGTAGTTTAAATAAAAAAATATATATATTTCTGCAGTATTTTATTGTATAAAATAAGTTGTAATATAATCAAGTTTCGAAGACTCAAAGATTTGAAGAAATTGGAGCATCCGGAACCGAGCTTGGCACCCGCGCGCACCAAGACAACAAGCGCGCACGCAACCAAGCGTGCAGCTGCGCTTGTTGCGGTGCAGTTGCGCTTGCTGCGGTGCAGCAGCGCGCCCGACCCATGCATGGGCTGGCCATGCGGCAGCTCATGCCCTTGCATGGGCTAGGCGTGCGCATGGGCTGCTTGGTGATCTTCGGGCGCCCGAGTTACGTGCGCGAGATGGTCGCTTGAAGTCTTGTTCGCCAAGAAAGGAGTTTTTTGTATTCAGTACAATTGTAATTTACATGCTTTTCTAGGATGGACCAAAATTGTGGCTATTTATTTTTATGTATAAATATTACAATATTTGTTATTGTATGATAACATGTCATATAGAATAGGAGTGCCACTTATATATCTATTTTGGTATGAACATGCATTGAATGATTTAGGTATCTAATTGGCATCTAAATAACTTGGTAAAATCATTCTTTGGAATTTTATCACACGCCTTAAATAATTGAGTGGGAGAAGGTGTGTTAGAGCACCTATGGCCTCCAAGGTTAGTTGAGCTTTATTATTTATTAGTAATCCCCCCGAGGGGCATCCATAAATGGAATTTAGCAAAATACTTCCTTACAAGGATAGACTAGACAATTGACTCAAACGAGATCTACTCCCAGAGGAGGGATTTTCGTGAGAGAAAATTGAGGGTCGATATCTTGGTAACATACTCAATGTAATTTTATTAATATCCTCCTGAGAGTTCTTGTTAACAAAATTGCAAGGCTAAAATTGAAAACGCTGGTTGGTATGTTAACAATTAGGTGGGACCTAGTCCAACTAGTAAATGTTGCGAACTCCCGAAGGAGGCGTAACATTTATGGGTGTTGGATCACCGTTGAATTTTTCACGATTGAGTTATTTAATTAATTCAAGATAAATATTCGAAAGTGCTTTATCATGATTATTTACTTATATATGCTTTTTGTTTTATTCAGAAATCATGACCCCATCACTTATGAACATCCTGAAAGATAACACTTTAACTGGAGATAATTATGTCACATGGAAAAGGAAAATTGGGTTGTTGCTGCAAAGTGAAAAACATAAGTTTATTCTAACTACTCCTAAACCACCTGCTCCTAATAATGAATCAAGTATTTTGCAAAGAGATGAGTATGAGCAGTGGAAGACCTCAGATGATATGGCCAAATGTTACATTATGGCTACTATCTCCGACGTGTTGCAACAGCAGCATGAAGGAATGGGGTATGCGGCTGATATTATGATGTCTCTGGAAGAGATGTTTGCTATGAGGTCTAGGACGACTAAGAGAGAGGCAGTGACTGCTTTTATGAATCTTAGGATGAATCTTAGACAGGCTGTGAAAGATCACATGATGAAAGTCATAGCACATCTAAATATTGCAGAATTAAATGGCGCTGAGATAGATGGTGAGACCAAAATTAACATGTTTGTCAACTCACTATCAGATTCCTTTGATCAGCTCAAGTTGGACTACACCTTGAACAAAAAGGAATACACCTTGTAGGGCCTGATGCAAGATGTTCAAAGCGTTGAAAAGATCCTTGTGAAAAGCAAAGGTCAAGAGATTCATATGGTTGGTAAAGTTGCTACTGTTAAGACCCGTCAGAAGGTCAAGAAACAACAAAAGAAAAAGCAACTTGGGCCTACCAAGAAGGAGACCAAGAAAGTAACCAAGATCAAAGGGAAATGCTTCCTTTGTGGTGAAAAGGGACATTGGAAAAGAAATTGCCCAAAGTCCCAGAACAAGAAGGAAGAAGGTAATATTAATTATCTTGAAACATGTTTTCTGGCAGATTCTACAGATTCTTGGATCATAGACTCTGGAGCCACTAATCATGTTTGTTATTCCTTGCAGGGGTTCCAAGAAAGGAGAAGGCTGAATAAGAACGAAATCAATTTGCGCTTGGGCAACGGATCGTTAGTGTCTGCAAGTGCAGTGGGAGATATTAGAGTTATTATAGATTCTAGTAGGCAATTAGATTTAATAGACGTTTATTATGTACCTCAATTCAAGTGGAATTTAATTTCAGTTTTTTGTTTAAATAAATTTGGATATTCGGTTACTTTTAATAAAGCTTTTATTATTAGTAAGAATAACAAAATTGTTTGCAAAGGTACATTGGAAAACGGTCTATTCTTTTTGCATAGAAATATCTCTCACTCGTTAGACACAGAAATAACGGAACCTAATCATAAAAGAGTAAAATTATCAAAAGATGAAACCTAGCTTTGGCATTTACGCCTAGGTCACATTAACCTTAATAGGATTAAAAGATTGGTATGTGACGGACCTTTAAATGACTTAAAGGTTGATGATCTACCAACTTGTGAATCTTGTTTGGAAGGTAAAATGACCAAAAGGCCATTCAATACCAAAGGTGCAAGAGCCACTGAATGTTTAGGACTAATACACACTGATGTATGTGGTCCTGTGAGCATTCAAGCTAAAGGTGGATATGAGTACTTCATCACCTTCTTAGATGATTACTCAAGATTTGGTTATGTGTATCTCATGAGACATAAGTCGGATGCTTTTGACATATTCAAAGCATTCAAAGCTGAAGTAGAAAATCAGCTTGAGAAACGCATAAAAATCTTGAGATCTGATCGTGGTGGAGAATATCTATCTGGTGAGTTTCAGCAATATCTTATTGACAATGGGATAGTTTCTCAGTTTTCTGCACCAGGTACACCCCAACAAAATGGGGCAGCAGAAAGGAGAAATAGAACTCTTTTGAACATGGTTAGGTCTATGTTGAGTTATTCAACACTTCCTATATCTTTTTGGGGATATGCTCTACAAACTCCAATATATATTCTAAATGTGGTACCATCGAAGTCGGTTCCTTGAACACCATATGAGTTGTGGACTGGGCAAAAGCCTAGTTTACAGCACATAAGGATATTTGGTTGTCCTGCACATGTGTTAAAAGGAAAGACAGAAAAAATGGAGTCCCGTTCGGAAACATGCATATTTGTGGGGTATCCAAAAGGAACTAAAGGATATTATTTCTATAGTCCTTCAGATCTAAAAGTGTTTGTTTCAACAAATGCTACATTTCTAGAAAAGGACTATATGAATGATTTTGTTCCCAAAAGTAGAATTGTCCTGAATGATATGTCAGGAGATACAATTCCACAAGAGGTTTCACAACCTAACCCAATTGTAATTTCCACTCCCACACAAAATCAATAACCTACCATTCCTCGTCGTAGTGGGAGGGTTGGAACCCAACTTGAAAGATACATCGGTCTAGGAGAATCTGTTGAGAATCTCCCTGATGACGATGATCCCTACACGTACAAGGAAGCGATGGAGGATGTTGATTGTCACCATTGGCAAAAAGCAATGCAATCTGAGATTGAATCCATGTTCGATAACAAAGTCTGGTCCCTTGTAGACTTGCCTAAAGGGATAAAACCCATTGGGTGCAAGTGGGTATAAAAGAGGAAAAAAGGTATGGATGGAAAGGTGGAAACTTTTAAAGCTAGATTGGTAGCTAAAGGTTACACACAGAAAGAAGGTATCGATTACGAGGAAACCTTCTCTCCTGTGGCCATGCTTAAATCCATTAGGATACTCTTATCCATTGCAGCATCTTTAGATTTAGAGATTTGGCAAATGGACGTCAAGACAGCTTTCCTTAATGGAAGTCTTGACGAAAGCATCTATATGATGCAACCAGAAGGATTTATTGAAAAGGGCCAAATGGAAAAGGTATGCAAGTTGCAGAAATCAATTTATGGATTAAAGCAAGCATCCAGATCCTGGAACATAAGGTTCGACCAAGTTGTAAAAGGTTTTGGATTTTTACAGAACCTTGAAGAGCCTTGTGTATACAAAAGGATCAAAGGTGACAAGTTGGTTTTCCTTATTCTTTACGTAGATGATATATTACTTATTGGAACCGATGTGGGAGTATTGACATCAGTAAAAGAATGGTTAGCAAAACAATTTGATATGAAGGACTTAGGAGAAGCAAGTTTTATTCTAGGTATCCAAGTAATAAAGGATAGAAAGAATAAAACGATTGCACTATCCTAAGCTTCATACATAGACTAAATCTTGTTTAGGTTTTCCATGCAAGATTCCAAGAAAGGTATGTTACCTTTTAGGAATGGAATCAAACTTTCTAAGGAACAAGTTCCTAAGAATGAGCATGAAGAGCAATTCATGAGTAGAATTCCATATGCCTCGGCAGTTGGAAGTCTCATGTATGCAATGCTCTGTACTAGACCAGATATTTGTTTTGCTGTTGGCATAGTTAGCAGGTTTCAATCGAAACCTGGTCCTGATCACTAGACGACAGTCAAGCATATTTTCAAGTATCTTAGGAGAACGAAAGATAATATGCTTGTATACTCTGGAGGGGATTTAATCCCCGTTAGGTATACAGATTCTGATTTCCAATCGGATTCTGACTCTAGAAAATTCACATCAGGATCTGTGTTTACTCTTGGAGGAGGAGTAGTCATTTGAGGAGTATCAAGCAATCTTGTATTGCTGACTCCACCATGGAAGCAGAGTATGTAGCTGCATGCAAAGCTGCCAAGGAGGCTGTTTAGCTTCGCCAATTCTTGATTGACTTAGAAGTAGTTCATAGTATGAATAAGCAGATCACTATCTACTGTGACAACAGTGGAGCAGTGGCTAATTCGAAAGAACCAAGAAGTCATAAGAGAGGAAAACACATTGAAAGAAAATATCATCTTTTAAGGGAGATTGTTCATAGGGGAGACGTGACGATTACCAAAATCGCGTCGGCAGAAAATCTAGAAGATCCCTTCACAAAGGCTCTACCCCAGAAGAGTTTTGATGGGCACCTAGAGAACATGGGAATGAGAGATATGACACATTGCTATAGCGCAAGTGGGAGATTGTTAGGATTATGCTCAATAGCAAGAGTGTAATATTGTAATTGACAATCTTTTCATATAAATAAAGTGATTTCTGATTCTGCAAAATCTTATAGCATTTATAATTATAATTGTCAAGGTAAATAATCATAAGGTCAAAAGACTATGAGATATGAAGAATTGTTTGTACATCCGGATATGTATGAGGTAGACACAATTCTTTAGTTAGTCTTGAATAACGTTCACAACTTAAGTTAAAGGTTGGGCACCTCTATCTTGATAAAGTTGTAGAATTCTTTTACTAGTATTTGAGTGGAATCAAATGAGTTATGATGAGTCTAAAATCATTGAAAGGTTTTCGAGTAAAAGAATCTAGTGCACTGGGTGCATTGAACTGGATCACAATGAAATACTTTATCTAGAACCGTCACTAGATATAAGTCTTTTCATTATCAGGACAATCAGAGAGTCTATCTAAATCCTGAGATAAATGATGGACTTATGGTTGCAAGTGTTATCATTGGAGCTATCAATGAGTACGATTATATAGCATAGTCTATCCTCGATAGTTTGGTGGTATTCATTTGTTAATCGATAGAGGACTTCATTTATAGATATGGGCATCGTGGCTCCATTTATTAAATGAGAGTATAATATCATCATATGGATGTTTTGAGGTATTGGATATTAAATCTCAACGTTGAGTTTTCAATAATGATTATTGAAGACATGGCTTCTGGACAAGTCAAAATATCCAAGTTCAAAATGTGGTCATATGAGGAAATATGGTAACTTGGAGAGCTATAGGCGGTCTATGAGCTCTTGGCGATTACAGATATTATTCACGAGGATACACCATCTCCTATAAGATTGTCTAGGGTATGAATGAGAAACATCTCCTTATTCTATCTTTATTTAAGAGTTCAATTTTAGCTATTTAGTGGAATGAGTTAAAATTAATATATCGGACCTAAGTGAATCATTTGTTGGTTGTGATTAGGTTATGTCTATTGAAGCTTAAATTTAGATAGCCCGCCAAGATCCACAATCCACACGTACTTGCATGGATCACTTGATATATTCTACCGGACCAATTTATGGGTCCATCTAGAATTGCATTTAATATATTAAGAATATAATATGTCTATTATTTATTTAATGGGCTGCACTATTATATTAATATATTAAAAGGAGACATGTAGGCTTGTTTCTTTTAGTAAGAATAAGTCTGGTTCACCTGTGGGCTTTTATTTAAAGTCTAATGGATTAAATAAAATAAGAAAAATAATATTGGGCCCATATATACATGGTGTGGGCGGCAAGGCTAAATAAAATAGCCCAAGATATTATTTTATTTTATTGTTTTGATTAAATGGGAATTAATTAATTATTTAATTAATTAATAGTTTAAATTAAAATCTTTTCCTGATCAGTAAATTAGATACTATGTGTTGGATTAGGGTTGGAATTCTGTTAAGTGATAGGAGTCCTAATGTGGTAAGAATTAAGTCCACATACACTCCTTATTATACAAAGAATTCGGCCACCACTAGTCCTACAAGGGTTATGATTCTTGAATTGATAAGAATTAGGGAAAAGGACAATTCCTTTTCAAGTAAGGAAATTAACCAACCCTAGATTTCCTATTCAATGAATTCGGCCAACCCTACTTGGTGAAGGAGAAAATTCGGCCAACCTATAAATATAAGGTTATGATTTTTCGGCCACCTAGATGAAGCAAAATAGAGAGAGATTTTTGTTTGTTTTGAAAATAAAAAATCCTACTCTATACACATAGATTTTCGGCCAAGAGAGAAAAAGAAAATAAGTTCTCATTCGATAGTGCACTTACAAGCCTTTAACATTAAAAGGTTTTGTGCACACTTTCGATTTAGGGTTACGCGAGTTTCAATCATATTGATTGTGAATTCAAAAGTGACCGGAACTATTTTTTTAGGCTCTTGGTGTTTTACTATTGAAGATCAAGATCAGAAATTCCATACATCCATTCTAAGGTAAGCAATTCAAAAAAAAAAAAGGAGACCACGCTCCTAGGTGATTCACGTACGTGCTAGGATTGAAGATCTTACAGATAACCATCGACGTAAGTCAATCGGATCACGCGACAAGAAGTATTTAACTCTAACCGTATATTTGAGTTTAATTAATTAAAGGGTTAAGGTTCAAATCTTTAGAAAAATTTTAAACTTTACGAAAATTATTTTTTCGCCTTCCGCTGCGGTTTTAAGCAATTTTTCCCTACAACATATCCATATAGTCAACACCATCAGTGGGAGCCCACCCTGTCAGGAACCTCTAACAATTCCCGAAAGAACCATGCCAGGAAAGTGCCCAGGATAGAAGCGGGCCAAGATGTCTTCAAGGTTACCAGGGGATCACCCCGGTCTCCCCCTACTGCACAGATTATCTTTACAGAAGAGGACGTATACACCGTGCAGCCCCATGATGATCCCATGGTCATCACTGTGCAAATAGCTAACAATTTGGTCCATCGTGTCTTGATTGACACGAGTAGCAGCGTTGATATTCTCTTCAAGAGTGCTTTGGAGCAATTAAACTTAAAGAGACCTTGTTACAACAGATGCACTACCCTGCTGTACGGGTTCATAGGAGACTCACTGATTCCCTCCGGATCCATGATCCTACCAGTGATAGTAGGGACAGCACTGCTCCAGCAGAATCTGATGATAGACTTCGTTGTGGTAGACATCTCGTCCGCCTACAATGCCATCCTGGGGAAACTTTACCTGTCTGCCCTCAAGGGAGTCCTGTCGATATACCATAACGTCCTGAAATTCCCAATAGGGGACAAGGTGGGTGAAAATACAATAAAGCTTGTGTCTACTAACCTAAAGGTGGTGTCACAACCCATATAAAGCTTTCTTGAGGCGATAGACATGGTTGGGGTGGTGTGGATCCACAAACCCTTTAGGTTGCTCAACAAACACTTCCTCATGCAAGAAGTCATTGAGGAAGGCACTCTTAACATCCATTTGGTGCAATTTAAACTTATGCACACATGATATGGACAAGAGAAGCCTTATGGACTCAAGGCGGGCAACAGGAGCAAAAGTCTCCTCAAAGTCAATAACTTCAATTTGAGAGTATCCTTGTGCCACAAGTCTAGCCTTGTTGTGCACAATATTGCCATCCTCATCCGACTTGTTCCTATACACCCATTTGGTGCCTATGACATTAGTGTCCTTAGGTCTAGGAACTACAGTCCAAACCTCATTTCTTTCAAATTGGTTTAGCTCTTCTTTCATGGCAAGAACCCAAAACTCATCATTCAAGGCTTCATCAACCTTTTTGTGTTCAATTTGAGAGGTGTAACAAGTATAGCTAATTTGATTAGCTATTTGACGCCTAGTCCTAACACCCTCATTCACATCTCCATGAATGTTATTCTTGTTGTGGAGATGTCTAACCCATGAAACGGGTTCTTTAGAATCCAAAGATGGATCTCTATCAAGAGGTTGAATGACTTCTTCATCAAGACTTGACTACACATCAGTTGAAGTCTCGCCATTTTTGTCCAAAGAAGAATCATCAATCACAACAACCTCCTCATCATGATCTCTAATCTTAGGCCTATAATCATCTATGACAACATTAGATGATTCCATGACACTTCGAGTTTTTAAATTGAAAACTTTATAGGCCTTATTATTAAGGGCATAGCCAATGAAAATTCCCTCATCACTCTTGACATCAAACTTGCCAAGTTGATCTCGATCATTTAGAATATAGCATTTGCTCCCAAATGAGTGGAAGTAGCTAATATTTGGCTTCCTACCCTTCTATAATTCATAGGAGGTTTTCCTAGTACTGGCCTTAGAAAGACTCTATTTCCTATGTAGCAAGCCATATTGACTGCTTCGGCCCAAAGGTTTCTAGGGACATTGTTGCCAAGCAACATCACACGGGCCATCTCTTGAAGGACCCTATTCTTCCTCTCAACCACCTCAATTTGTTGAGGTGTTTTAGGAGCCGAAAACTCATGGGAAATGCCTAAGCTATTCCAATAGCTTTCAAAATAAGCATTCTCAAATTCCCTCCCATGGTCACTCCTAATCCTTTAAATGCTTTTAATTTGTGAGTTCTTTTCATTTTGAATTTTAGTGCAAAGCATTTTAATTTTTTCAAAAGTTTCAGATTTTTATCTAAGAAAATAAGTCCATGTGAACCTAGAGAAATCATCTACACAAACAAAAATGTATCTCTTGCCACCGAGACTCTCGGTTTGCATGGGACCCATAAGGTCCATATGTAAAAGCTCTAATGGCTCCTTAGTGGCGAGATACTTGCCTTTCTTGTGCATACTTTTGGTTTGTTTCCCTTGTTGACAAGGTCCACAAACTCCATCGACTTTCTTCCCAAGCTTAGGGAGGCCTACGCACAACCTTGAACTTATCTAAGATCCTCAAATCTTGATAGTTTATGTGGCCAAGTCTTTGATACGACAACTCAACTTCCTCACACTTGGACATGTTGCAAGAGATAGCACCAGCTTCAAGACAATAGCAATTGTCACTAGATCTCTTTCCTTTTAGCAAGGTTAGTCCATTTGGCATTAAAATAGAGCAATCATTTTTGTTGAACAAGACGGAGAGTCCATCATCATTAAGATGAGAAATGCTTATAAGATTTTCTTGCAAGCCATCAACAAGTAAAGCATTGGACAAGGAGGGTAAATCGGGAATGGAAATGGTTACTTTCCCTATGACTTTCTGTTAGGATTATGCTCAATATTAAGAGTGTAATATTGTAATTGACAATCTTTTCATATTAATAAAGTGATTTCTGGTATTACAAAATCTTATAGCATTTATAATGATAATTGTCAAAGTAAATAATCATAAGGTCAAAAGACTATGAGAAAGGAAGAATTGTTTGTACATCTGGATATGTATGAGGTAGAAACATCTCTTTAGTTAGTCTTGAATAAACGGTCACAACTTAAAATAAAGGTTGGACACCTTTATCTTGATAAAGTTGTAGAATTCTTTTACTGGCATTTGAGTGGGATCAAATGAGTTATGATGAGTCTAAAATCATCGAAAGGGTCGTCGAGTAAAAGAATCTAGTGCACTGGGTGTATTGAACATGATCACAATGAAATATTTTATCTAAAGCTGTCAGTAGATACAAGTCTTTTCATTATGAGAACAATCGGAGAGTCTATCTTAATCCCGAGATAAATGATGGACTTATGATTGCAAGTGTTATTATTTGAGCTATCAATGAGTACGATTATATAACATAGTCTATCATCGATAGTTTGGTGGTATTCATTTTGTTAATGAAAATTTTGCTCGGGATGAGAAATCTCAGTTAACACCCTCGAGACCACTACCACGTAGGTGGTGGCCAAAATTCATTGTATATGTAACAATGATTTATAAAGTGACAAGTAAGCAAGAATGTTTTTATTGAACATGCATGGTATACAAATACAAAGGTTCTTATCTCTTTTCTCTCAACTCTCTCTAGGGAATGGTCGATTGTTAGTCGTATGCCTATCGAATAGTAGTCTCTCTTTTTCATTTCTTTTCTTTTTTATTTATACATAGTTTATAGGTCAACAGATTGATTCTTCCTTGATTTTCTCAGTCTCCTCCTTATCGGGCGGGATTTCTTGCTTTGATGTCATTGACTTTTGAAATGACGTCCGAATTGAGAGTATCGTGGTGGAGATCAGTTTGTTTCCTTTTTGGATTTTATTACTTGTTTTGCATGTAGGTAACGTTTCCAGATATGATTTAATGCATTCCTCGTATCCTTTCAGTATGATCCTTTATTAATGTCGTTAGATATGACGATATGGTGTGGTGCATCAACCAGGGAGGTTGATTAGTATTTCGACCTTGATATCTGAGAAGTTTCATCCAGCTTTGAGCCAAATCTGGCTTCCCTTGACCTTTTCGAAGCTAAGTGTGGCTTCGACTGACCTTTTAAAGCTAGGTGTGGCTTCGACTGACCTCGCGGCCTTTTAGGGACATTCTTCTGTGTCAATCGAAGTACAAACGAGTCTCTGGAGCACTTGCGAGATGACCTCGACTTCGGGGAGCTTCTAGTTTTGGTGATGCGGGCTAGATCTGATCGTTCCGAGCTCTATCCCGGATGTTTCCGGAGCCCGCCCTTGTTTCTGGGATGGTATAGTAGCTCGGCTCTGGATTGAGAGGTCTCCTGGTGAAACTCTCGGGTATGGAACCAGGTCTGAGAGGTGGAAAATTTCCCTTTGGTCCTTAGCCAATTTTGGCTATTAACAGAAGTCCCCTCTGACTTGAACACCAGACGTCGAGCTCGGGGTTGAGGTCAGATTTTCACTTTATTTGGGAAATCTTCCTCTTTTTACCGTTACCGAAATATTGGGGAAATTTCTTCATTTGAATGACGTGTTGCGAACCGACTAATTTATCTTCGAATTAATCTGATTGCGTTACGGCAGTCCCCGAGATTTTTTACCGTTACCAGAATCTTGGGGAGATCATCCTCTTAACTGCGTAAGTGATGTGGCATGAGATGATTAACCCGCTTTTGAGTTTAATCCGGTTACATTACCGTAATCGATTTTTTACCGTTACCAGACGAGTATCTCGGTGCTGTTGCCCTTCTGCCTATATATATGTCTGTTTTCCTCCTCATCTTCCTCACATCTCTTCGAGCTAAAAACTTTTTGCTGAGAAATATTTCCATAACTTTTCCTCCGAGCTTGCTTCTTTCTTCATTCTTCATCTTCTATAATGTCGAAAAATAGTCGTGACTCAACTGACTCCATATTCGACGGCGAGGAGGTCGTCAGCCTTGTTCTGGGAAGCGGGCTAGGAGGAGTTCTGACGGCGACGATTCTCCGCCCACCTCGCAACGTCGGCGGTCAAGTAGGAATGTATCTATCTGGACTGGGTTCTCCAACCATCCTGACCACCCTTTAGATATCGTCAATGATAACTCCGACAAAGAAGCAGCCGGTGGTGCTGTGGGGGAGCGTCGGGTCTCGGCTCCTGGTCCCTTTGGGGAGAGGCTCCCTCCCTACGATTTCTGGGTTGTCCCAGATTCCACCGTTGACTCGGTGTCGATTGATCGCTTGAGGTCAAAGTTTGGCATCCCCGACAGCGTATCCATCTCGGTACCTCCCAAAAATTATGAGTTTTTCAACCCCCCTAAAGGCGTGCTTCCGATTCATATGGCCGCTCTTGAGAACGGGGTCAGGCTTCCCCTCCATCCAACCCTTCGGCGGGCTCTCAACGCCATCCAGCTCGCTCCCCTCTTGTTGACGCCTGGCTTCTGGAGGAATCTAATTTGTTTCCTTGTCTTATAGAGGGAACAATGCCAGATGAGTAAAGTGACGAGGGAGCCAGGTGCAGAGGAGCTGGCTTATCTCCGAGGCCAGTTCTATGCCAAGGCAAAGAATAAGCTTAATTTCATCGTTCCTGGTGCCTCGAAGAAGGATCCCGCGTGGAAAGAAGAATGGATCCTGGCGGGGGATGACTGGGGGAGCTCGATTTTCTTCGGAGGGCATGAATTCGAGGTTCCTACGGCTTTCAGTGACAAGCCCTCCTGGGACCGGGACTCCCTGCCTTCCGAGTCTGAAGCCATCTTAAAGGCTATTCTAGCCCGGAATTATCTGAATCTGAAGTTCCCTACTGCTGAAGCTTTTGACCCTCGTAGGGTTAACAAGTATTTGTGGATTTCAGACGCTATTCCTCATAAGTATCCTTGTGTTGCTTCACCTTATTACTTAGCTTGGTTCTAACATTTTCTTTTTTAATCTGTTTATTTACAATTTTTATCGTGGAGCTAGGCCACCTGTCACGTCTCACGCTCTCCTCAAGGTGGAGCTTCTCTTCCCTCCTCTGGGGGTCAAACCTGCCCTGGCTTCGTCTATTTCTCCGGCTGGGTCTAAGATGGCCACTCTTGCCTCGTGGGATTTCTGGGCTTTGGGTAAAGCCCCCTAGGTGGTTGGCCTGGCTGCTTCTGCCCCATCGGCCGTGGCAGCTAAAGTTGCGACCCCTTCAACTCAAACACCTGATTCCGCTGCCCTTCCAACAACCAAAGCCTCAGAGGTTTCTGGGAAAGGTGTTGCTTCTGGGAACGGTGTCGCGAATGTTCCTTCCAGTCGCTCCCTGCCCCAGCCGAGCTCGACAGGGCGGGATGAGGTCCTGGAGCAGTTCATAGTGTCCTGTCCGGGTGGCAGGATCTCCAAGATGGCTTTTATACCTGTGGACGTCCTTATAACCAAGGGATCTGCTATCTTAGCTGAGGTAATTGCATTTCCTTCACGCTACTTTTGTTAATTCGTTCAGTTTCTAACTCGAGTTCTGTATTTTGTAGGCCTTTAAGGTTAATATCGTGATGGGCCAGCAGGTAGCCCTCCTTCGTGATCGGGCTGCAAAAGCCGAGGCTGAAGCCTAGAAAGCCGGGGAACTACTCAAGCAGGCTCGGTCTTTAGTGGAAGAGGTGACTTCCAGCCAGGGAAAAATCGAGCTCGAGATGGCTGAGCTTCGTTGCGATCATGAGAGGATGAAGCAATCTTTCGATCAGGAGCGTCTTCAATCTCTCCGGCGGGCTAGGCAGCGGGATTCCTGGAGATCTGAGGCTAAGAAGCTGGACCTCGAGAATCGGTCTCTGATTACTCAGGTGGCCAAGCTGCAAGCTGATGCGGAGACCTCCTTCAGTGACGGGAATTTTTATGCTTCCTTTAAAGCCGCGGAAGCTCTTCCTCCTCCCTTTGATTTATCGTCTATTATGGGCTAGGACAGACAGGAAATAATGCTCAAAGCTGCCGAGTTATCTCGCCCTGAGGGCGACAAGGTGGTCCCTTCTAGCCCAGCATGAACTGGGAAGCAGCCCGCTCAGTCAGATCCCTCATTCCATCTTCCTTCCTTTATCACCTCGGGTCCTGGGGAGTCTTCCAGTAAAATGATGTCTTCTCGATCCGAGGAGGACCAATCTGGAGCTGGTGAAGAGGTTAGGAGCCCATCTAAGGATCCCCCTTTAACAGAGATGGAGGTCGACAGGAGCCAGATGGGGTCCTTGGCTGCCGTTCTTGACGCGGCTGTCCCTCATGAGGTTATGGACGTAATTAATGAAGTTTTGGAGGAAGATCCAGCTGATCATCCTATAGAGCCTCTAGATGGAAGAGCTGTCGGCGAGGGTAACCCAGATGGACAGCTACCTGTAGAGGGGGTTGATGCCGAGGATCAGCAGGAAGGAGGAGGGCCAGCGGAGGGGAGCCATGAGAGTCCCAAAGCTTGAAGCGGATGACTTGTTTTTGATTGCCCGGAAAAAGGGGTGGGCACCCTGTTTTGCCATTATCAATTTTTCATTTTTCTTCTTCTTTTTGTAGCCCGAGTTCGGGGGTTAGGCTCCTCATTTGGATGTAGCCTTATCGGGGGATAGGCTCCCCTTGCCCTTAATGATAAATCGAAGCGCTTTTTTGAGAACTTTTATTCTGTTTCTGGTCTTGAATGGTATCCAGAGTAGCATCTGTAGCAACAATTAAGATTCGTGTAGGGAATTATGGTGATTTTGATCTTGCACACGAAAGCAAATATTATATATATATATATATATATATATATATCTGTTTATGTATATATACATATTTTTGTTATGGGGTGATAAACCAACCAAGACATTAGGAGGGTTATTTAGCTATTTCCTAGTCTTGGAGATCTGGAGGGCAACTATGCTCTTACAATTAGATCCTTCTTGGGGATGGTAGCCCGACCAAGGCATCAGGAGGGCTATCGAGCTATTTCCTGGTCTCGAGATCTGGAGGGCAACTATGCTCTTACACTCAGATCCTTCTTGGGGGTGGTAGCCCGACCAAGGCATCAGGAAGGCGATCGAGCTATTTCCTGGTCTCGAGATCTGGAGGGCAACTATGCTCTTACACTCAGATCCTTCTTGGGGGTGGTAGCCCGACCAAGGCATCAGTAGGGCTATCGAGCTATTTCCTGGTCTTGAGATCTGGAGGGCAACTATGCTCTTACACTTAGATCCTTCTTGGGGGTGGTATCCCGACCAAGGCATCAGAAGGGCTATCAAGCTATTTCCTGGTCTTGAGATCAGGAAGGGCAACTATACTCTTACACTCAGATCCTTCTTGGTGGTGGTAGCCCAACCAAGGCATCAGGAGGGCTATCGAGCTATTTCCTGGTCTCAAGATCTGGAGGGCAACTATGCTCTTACACTCAAATCCTTCTTGGGGGTGGTAGCCCGACCAAGGCATCAGGAGGGCTATCGAGCTATCTCCTGGTCTCGAGAGGTTTATGTCGAATTCCCATACAAGGGTATAGTCACTAACGTTGAACATAGTTGGAGACAAAGATGGAAGAGAAAAGGAAAATGACTTTATTGATGATTGAGATGTAGTACATCTTTATTAGGACCTGTAATGAAAACTAAGTGGGGGTAGTCTACTTGAGAACTCCTTTCAATGGTAGAATTTCTTCAAATGATCTGCATTCCAAGTGTGGTTGATGGATCGTCTGTCCATGTCTTCGAGTTTATAAGCTCCATTGCGAACAACTAGCTTTATCAAATATGGCCCTTCCCAATTTGGACTTAAGACTCCATCGGAACTTTTCCGAGTGTTCAGGGTCACTTTCCTAAGTACAAGATCCCCTTCCTTGAATTTTCGGGTTCTAACCTTTTGGTTGAAGTATCTAGCGATCTTGCTCTGGTAGATCGCTACTTTTTCTGCTACCCGGTCTTGCTTTTCTTCTAAGAGGTCTAGACTAGCCCGGAGCTTGACTTCGTTACTTTCAGGGCTCAAAGTGTTGTACCCTGAACGAGGTTAATTTATGCTCGATGGGGAGGACTGCTTCAACCCCGAAAGCCAGGGAGTAAGGTGTCTCTCCGGTAGCTGTTCTTTTTGTAGTTCGGTATGCCCAAAGGACTTCTGGTAGCTCTTCGGCCCATTTACCTTTCTTCTGCTGAAGTTTCTTTTTCAGGAGTTTCTTGATTGTCTTGTTGGTGGATTCTACTAGCCCGTTAGTCTGGGGATGAGCCACTGAAGCGAGCCTGAGGTCAATCCCCAATCCTTTGCAGAAGTCTTTGAAATCGGGTGTTGTCGAATTGCTTTCCTAGGTCGGCTATAATGATGAGAGGGGTCCCGAACCTGCATACCATGTTAGTCTTGATGAACTTGGTTGTATTCTTTTCTGATATTCGAGAAAGAGGTCCGGCCTCGACCCATCTTGTGAAGTAGTCGATAGCCACGATAGCATGTTTCATCTGTCCAGGAGCGGTAGGAAGTGGCCCAATTAGGTCGATTCCCCACATGGCAAAGGGGTAAGGTGAACTGAGGGACGACAGTCGCTCGGGTGGCTGGTGGTTCAAGTTTGAGGTTCTTTGACAAGGTTCGCAGGATTGTACAAAACTCTTTGCATCTTGATGGATGGTCGGCCAATAGTACCCCATACGAATCACCTGATAGGCTAGAGCTTCCCTACTTATGTGGTTCCCACAGTCCCCAGAGTGGACCTCTCTCAATGCCTACTTAGCATCATCGGGATGCAAGCACCTAAGTAAGGGGAGGGATCTGCCCCTCCTGTAGAGATATCCGTCCACCATACAGTATCGAACTGAGAGTCTCTTAACTCTTCGGGCTTGGTCGGGCTCTTCAAGAAGCTCTCCTTCAAGGAGGTAGGCGACAATTGGGTCCATCCAGCAAGGTAGGCGATCCAGGGAACAAATTTCTCCATTTGTGGCTATGCTTGGCTGGGTGATTACTTGGAGGGGAATTCCCCTTGGTAGGAATTGGCCTCCGTTCGCCGCTATTTTAGCCAGAACATCTGTGCAATGGTTTTGGTGTCGAGGCACCTGATCGATCTTGAGTCCCTTAAATTTGCTTTTCAGCAGCCGAGCTAGATTTAGGTAGGCGACCATATTATCTCCCTTTACCTGGTAGACCCCAGTCACCTGGTTTACAACAAGCAATGAATCGCTTTTGATCTGCAGGTAGTCGGCCTTTAGTTCGATGGCTACCTTCATCCCGGCTAGGAGGGCTTCATATTCCGCTTCGTTGTTGGTAGCTTTAAACTCGAATCTGAAACAGTGACAGAATTCAGTCCCCTCCGGATCTATCAAAACTATGCCAGCTCCTCCCCCAGCTCGTCCGGATGCTCCGTCTGAAAAGAGGATCCATGGCCTGCAGCCTTCTGGCAAATTTTTGACCTCAGATATATTCTCAGGGACCTCGTCTGATACTGAAGGATCATCTGGATCTGGGATCGCTGAGAATTCTGCCACGAAGTCGGCCAAAGCCTGTGCCTTAATCGTAGTCCGGGGCTTATACTTTAGGTCAAACTGAGTGATCTCTAGTGCCCATAAAACTAGCCTTCCTGGCACGTCTTGTCTTTGTAAGAATTGACGGAGGGGTTGGTCTGTCACCACTGCTATTGTGTGAGCTTGAAATAGGGACGGAGTTTCCTCGCTGAGATCACCAGAGCATAAGCGAGCTTCTCCAGGAGAATGTAGTTCCTTTCTGATTTGGTCAAGGCATGACTCACATAGTATATGGGCCTTTGAAAACCGTTGCTACAATCCTTGGCCAAAGCCCCGCTTACTGCAGTTTCTGATACAGCCAGGTAAATCTGCAACTTATCTCCGAGAACCGGCTTGACTAACAAATGGGGGCTTGTTAGGTACTCTTTCAAAGCTTGAAATGCCTGCTCGCTTTCCTGACTCCATTTCATGTTCTTTCCTTGTTTGATGGCCTTGAAGAAAGGGAGACATTTATCGGTGGAGCGAGAGATAAACCTGTTGAGTGCCGCCACCCGTCCAGTTAGAATCTGTACTTGCTTGAGCGAGGTCAGGGATTCCAGGTCCAAGATAGCTTTGATTTTTTCTGGGTTGGCTTCTATACCTCTCTCATGAACCATGAAGCCAGAAACTTCCCTGCCGTTACCCCAAAGGCACATTTGGAGGGGTTCAAACGCATCTGGTTTTCCCTCAGTATGAGGAAGGTTTTGTGAAGGTCTTCCTGATGTCCCTTTGTGGTTGGGGATTTCGTGATCATGTCATCGACATATACTTCCATCATCCTTCCTAACTCGGGCCTGAACAGTTTGTTAACCAGCCGCTGGTATGTGGCCACTGAATTCTTCAAACCAAACGGCATCACCTTGTAGCAATATAAGCCCTGCCCAGTAATGAAACTGGTCTTATCTTGGTCAGCCGGGTGCATTTTAATTTGGTTGTATCCTGAGAATGCATCCATAAAACTCAAAAGTTTATTTCCGGATGTGGAGTCAACCAGCTGGTCGATCTTTGGTAAAGGAAAACTGTCTTTCGGACAAGCCCGGTTGAGGTCGGTGTAGTCGACACACATACGCCATTTCCCACTCGCCTTCGTGACCATGACCACGTTGGCGATCCATTCGGGGTAACATACCTCTCTGACGAACCCCGCTTTGATCAATTTATCAACCTCTTCCTGCACCGCCGCGTTCCTATTAGCGTTGAAGTGACGCCTCTTCTGCTTGACGGGCTTGACCGTTGGATCTACTGCTAGCCGGTGGGTGGCCAACGATGCCAAAATTCCAGGCATTTCATCATGGTTCTAGGCGAAGATGTCGCTGAATTCCTGATCATGCCTAAATTGTTGTATATTTCGGCCCTCATTCCTATTCCTTTGCCTCGTTCTTGTGTGTATTTTCTATATATTTTATGTCTAATAGGCTCATTAGCGTTAATTGCAGGAAATAGATGTAATTCGGGGTTTGGAAGCATGTTACAGTGATTCTGGCAGAAAAGGGGCAAAAGGAAAGACAAAGGATCATAAGCAGCTCTATAGTGCGGGTCAAGTGCGGGTCAAGTATGGGTCGTAACCGCACTCCAACCGCGCTCCAACCACACTCATGATCATAGCCGGGACTTGATACAGGAGAAGAGTTACAGTGCGGGTCTAGTGTGGGTCATCCAACCGCACTCCACCCGCACTGTTGCCAAAGCCAGAGAAGCTAAGTTGCACCTGACGTTAAAGTGCGGGTACAGTGCGGGTCATCCAACCGCACTCCACCCGCACTGTTGCCAAACCAGAGAAGTTGAAGTTGCACCTGACATTAGAGTGCGGGTACAGTGCGGGTCATCCACCAGCACTCCACCCGCACTATTGCTCAAAACAGAGGAGGGATTTTGCACCTGACAGTACAGTGCGACTCAAGTGCGACTACAGTGCGGGTCAAGTGCGAGTCAAGTGCGGGTAATCCAACCGCACTCCACACGCACTATTGCCCAGATCAGAGACATGAAGATGAAGAAAACTCTTACAGTGCGGGTACAGTGCGGGTAATTCACCCGCACTCTACCCGCACTATTCGCGCGACAGCTTCTGGTTCAAGCTTAAGTGACCTATTTTTCCATCCTCTATAAATAGAAAAGGATGGGAATGAACCAAATCATCACCATACCTCCTAACACTTGTATTCTAAGCTAGAAACACATCTCCCTCTCATCCAAACCATCTCTACTCAATCAAAGGCAACTAGGAGACTTGGATTCAAGCTTCAAGGAAGGAGATCAATCTTCAAGGGTTATCTCTACTCTCTCTCTTAGTTTATTAGTTTGTAATAGAACATGAGTAGCTAAAATACCCCACTATGGGGTTGATGTTATTTGTTTGATGGATATTTTGGGCTTTGTAAATAAACTTTATGTGTTATATTTATTCTATCTCTATATTTCATTCCATTACTTGTACTGATTTCCATTATTGACTTGCTTGGATACACCCTCTTTGCATGTTGATTTGGATTACTTGAGTAGACAATTAGGTTGTCTAATGTTCCATTGAATGGAAGGATTTCTGGAAATCCGGCTCTATAACCATGCCCTTAATCTAATCTCGAATTAGTGGCTTTCACTATACATCCTAGGTTAGCCACTTGTGAGAGAATTAGAAGCCTCCACTATACACCCTAGGTTGGCTACTTTAGTGATTTTACGAGAACTAACCTTCGAGTAGAATTCGGTTGATAACCTCGAGCCTCATCCAATCCTAAACGGGTGGCCTTCACTATACATCCTAGGTCGGCCACTTGTGAGGGAATTGGAAGCCATCACTATACATCCTAGGATGGCTACATTAGCAATAGGTTGAGCCATAGCTAGATAGATGAGCATTCACGGAACAAGTCCCAATTGAGTAACTAACCACTGTTGGTTGCTTAAGAGGGATTAATCGCTAGTAGGAGGTCTTCACTATACATCCTAGGTTGACCTCTTGCTAGAGATATATGCCAACACTATACACCCTAGGTTGGTTACATTTGTCAAAACGTACTTACTTGAGAGTTTGTTGCAATTGCCGCAATATTCACTTACGAGTCCATCAACTCCATAGTTCCATAATCATTCATTCATCCCTCCATTGTCATTCATTTATTTGCTTTCATAGTTTATTTTATATTGTATCTTCATTCACTATCACTTTACTTTTATGCTTGCTAGTTATATTAATCCTAATCTTATCACCGCTACCCCGATCTCAGTGGATGACACCCGTGCTTGCCGCTTTGCTTGTATTTATACTTGTGAACACATCGTATAGGTTTTAAAAAATTTTTGACGGACGGTTTTCTGACGGTAAAAACCTTCTCATCAATTCCCTAAGAAGATTAATTAGTCCTCTTTTTACTTCTGGCTCAAGGGTGGCTCTGACCTTGACGACCTTAGAGGAATCGTCATTCCTGACGGATATTTCTTCTAGTTTGTCCACGGGCTGCCCGCTGGCCTATTCCTTACTCTGTTCTTCCTCGTAGGGCATAATAGGTTTATCCTCCGGATGCCCAGGATGTTCCACGGGCTCCTTCTCCTCCTGGATTATCCGGGACGGATCCATATCTTACTGGATCAATGTCACCTGTACACACTGCTTCGCTAGGGCTGTAGGATTGGCAGATACTGCGTAGCATTTCCTGGCTGCCTGCTGGTCTCCGCGTACCTCTCCTACTTTGGTTCCAACCGGGAATTTCAAGACGTTGTGGTATATGGACAAGACTCCCTTCAAGGAGGACAGGAAAGGTCTCCCTAGGATGGCGTTGTAGGCCGATAGGGTGTCCACCACAACAAAGTCGGTCATTACATTCTGCTGAAGCGGGGTGACCCCGATGATTACTGGGAGGATCATTGACCCCACTGGTATGATCGAGTCCCCAGTGAAACCGTAAAGCGGAGTGGTACAGCTGTTGTAACAATGTTGCTTCAGGTTCAATTTTTCCAGGGTATCCTTAAAGAGGATATCTACACTGCTACCTGTGTCCACGAGCACGCTATGGACTAGACAGTTGGCGATCTATATCGTGATGACCATAGGATCATCATGAGGTTGCACAGTATTGAAGACATCTGCTTCGCTGAATACGATCTGCGCTGACTGGGAGGGCTCTGTCGGGCTTTGGCTGACTTCAAAGATCCCTCGGCTCTCTCCGAGGTGGGGAACCTTTCTTGCATTGTTTTTCTGGGAGTGATTGGAAATGCCGGCCAATGTAGGACCTCCGCTGATTGTGTGTATCACCAGGATCTGTTGCATTAAGTCAGCCTGCTCCCCTTTCCTCTTTTATGTGTCCTCATGGATTTCAGCTTGTACCTCCCTTCCAGTCCTGATATTATCTCTGACTTGTTGTAAGAACTCGATCATGCATCCTCCCCTTATCAGGGCCTCAGTCTGGTTGCGTAAGTTATAGCACTCCGAAGTGTTGTGGCCCACGTCTTCATGAAAGTCACAGTACTTGTACCGGTTTCTCCTGTCAGCTGGGGCCTTCATGGGAGCGGGCTTCTGGAGTATCCCTTTATCTCGTATGGCAAGATAGACTGTTTCCCTGGAAGTATTCAAAGGGGTGTAGTAGTCATACCCTATTTCCCCTTGCATTACTGGAGCCACGGTCCTGGGAGGTGGAGAAGCCCGGGGAGGGGTTCGTTTTGCTGGATATCTTTCTTGCCTATGCGGAGGAGCAGGGAGGTGATAGGTCGACCTGTTGCGAGGTTTATTCTGAGCTTTCTGCACTGGCTCAAATTTGGGGGCTTCTTTCTTCAGACGCTTTGCCGTTCTCATGTCGTCATGTTCTATCTTGACCTTGAGTTGTTCGTCGATCTCGACCTGCTCAAGAGTCCAGTCATAGGCCTCCTGGTAAGTCTCGGGAGGTCTCTTGGTGAAAGAATGGAAAAGCTTTCCTGCCCAGAGGTTTCACCTGAAGTTGGTCAGGGTTTCTTTTTCAGTGAAAACTCCCATTTGTATGACCTCCTTGTGAAATCGCTCCACATATGATCGAAGAGTTTCACTCCGTTCCTGGATCACATATTGGAGGTGTATAGGATATTTTGGGCGAGGTTTAACTCCTTGGAATTGTGAGCAAAAATCGGTAGATAATTTTGTGAAAGAATCCACGCTTCCAACTGGTAGTTTCCTGAACCAGGTTTTAGCGTAGTCGGTCAAGGTCATTGGGAACATTCTACACATAGCTGCTCTGGTAGTGTTCTGGACCTCCATCTGTTGAACGAAGCTCTTTAGGTGGCTTAGAGGATATTCTGTTCCAGAGAACTTATCTGCTGGCATTTTGAATTTTGGGGGGAGCTCTGCTTCCCGGATCCTCCTAGTGAAGGGAGCGTTCCTCTCGCTCAGGGGATTCTTTTTGTCCTCCTTACTCTTTCCCTTCCTTATTTGCTGGACCTCTTTTTGTAGCTTTGCCAGCTGATCCCTCAGTCTCTTGTTCCCAGGTCTCTTCGAGTTAACCTCAGATTCCTCACTGTCGAATCTTTCTGATGAACTGGCAATTTCTATTCGGTCCTCCTCCTGGACATGATATACTCGAGGAGTTTGTCTACTTTCCTCTTCTAGGGCCCAGGTAGTTCTCCTAGATGTAGTTGGATAAGATAGCCCTCGGGGCTTCCGGATAAAAGCATCTGCGGCAGACTTAACTAGCCGGGGTTGATATTGTGAAAGTCTTCTCGGAGCTGGGGGCATGGGTCCCGGCCTATCCCGGATCGAACGTTGGGGCCCTGATCTATCTCGAGCTGGCTCTGAAGGAGGAGGTCCCAGGCGATCGAAAGCAGGCGGTCTAGGTCCAAGCCTGCTCGGCTCTCCCTGATCATTCAGGTTAGTTGGCTGGATTGTGATGCCTTCAGCGAGGAGGCGGACAAGGACGGATTCTAAGAAGACCGCCGCTTGTTGGTCGAGTGCTGCCTGGCTCACTATGGGGTGGCCAGTAGCCCGCGTATTGGTTGTCTGGATCGGAGCTTGACTACTATATCCAGACTTTCTCCCCCTTCCTAGGGCTTTTCGGGTTGGCCTCGCCCGAGATTGCTCCGGGACTCTGTGTTGGCCTTAGGAGGAGCGGAGCCTCATAGTTCCTGTAAAACAATGAAAATATAAATGCAAACGATTGGTTAATTGGGTGTAGGATTTCCCACAGACGGCGCCAGAAAGTGTTAACGGAAATTTTGGTCGGGATGAGAAATCTCAGTTAACGCCCTCGAGACCACTACCACGTAGGTGGTGGCCAAAATTCATTGTATATGTAACAGTGATTTATAAAGTGACAAGTAAGCAAGAATGTTTTTATTGAACATGCATGGTATACAAATACAAAGGTTCTTCTTTCTTTTCTCTCAACTCTCTCTAGGGAATGGTCGATTGTTAGTCGTATGCCTATTGAATAGTAGTCTCTCTTTTTCATTTCTTTTCTTTTCTATTTATACATAGTTTATAGGTCAACAAATTGATTCTCCCTTGATTTTCTCAGTCTCCTCCTTATCGGGCGGGATTTCTTGCTTTAATGTCATTGACTTTTGAATTGACGTCCGAATTGAGAGTATCGTGGTGGAGATCAGTTTGTTTCCTTTTTGGATTTTATTACTTGTTCTGCATGTAGGTAACGTTTCCAGATATGATTCAATGCATTCCTCGTATCCTTTCAGTATGATCCTTTATGGATGTCGTTGGATATGACGATATGGTGTGGTGCATCAACCGGGGAGGTTGATTAGTATTTCGACCTTGATATCTGAGAAGTTTCATCCAGATTTGAGCCAACTCTGGCTTCCCTTGACCTTCGAAGCTAGGTGTGGCCTCGACTGACCTTTTGAAGCTAGGTGTGGCTTCGACTGACCTCGCGGCCTTTTAGGGACATTCTTCTGTGTCAATCGAGGTACAGACGAGTCTCTGGAGCACTTGCGAGATGACCTCGACTTCGGGGAGCTTCTAGTTTTGGTGATGCGGGCTAGATCTGATTGTTCCGGGCTCTATCCCGGATGTTTCCGGAGCCCGCCCTTGTTTCTGGGATGGTATAGTAGCTCGGCTCTGGATTGAGAGATCTCCTGGTGAAACTCTCGGGTATGGAACCAGGTCTGGGAGGTGGAAAATTTCCCTTTGGTCCTTAACCAATTTTGGCTATTAACACATTTGTTAATCGATAGAGGACTTTATTTATAGATATGGACATCATGGCTCAATTTATTGAATGAGAGTATAATATTATCATATGGATATTTTGAGGTATTGGATATTAAATCTCAACGTTGAGTTTTCGATATTGTCTATTGAAAACATGGCTTCTGGACAAGTCAAAATATCCAAGTTCAAAACGTGGTCATATGAGTAAATATGGTAACTAAGAGAGCTATAGGCGGTCTATGAGCTCTTGGCGATTACTGATATTATACACGAGGATACACTATCTCCAATAAGATTGTCTAGGGTATGAATGAGAAACATCTTCTTATTCTATCTTTATTTAAGAGTTCAATTTTAGCTCTTTAGTGGAATGAGCAAAAATTAATAGATCGAACCTAAGTGAATCATTTGTTGATTGTGATTAGGTTATGTCTATTGAAGCTTAAATTTAGATAGCTCGCCAAGATCCCCAATCCACACGGACTTACATGGATCACTTGTTATATTCTACCAGACTAATTTATGGGTCCATCAAAAATTGTATTTAATATATTAAGAATATAATTTGCACATTATTTATTTAATGGGCTGCTCAAATTATATTAATATATTAATGAGAGGCATGTGGACTTGTTTCTTTTAGTAAGAATGGGTCTGGTTCACACGTGGGCTTTTATTTAAAGCCTGAATGGATTAAATAAAATAAGAAAATAATATTTGGCCCATATTTTTTGTGTGTGGGCGGCAAGGCTATAATAATAGTCTAAAATATTATTTTATTTTATTGTTTGATTAAATGGAAATTAATTAATTGATTAATTAATTATTTAATTAAAAATCAAAATCTTTTTCTGACTAGGAATTATTTTTCCTAGTAGTATACTATTATAATAGTATAATAAATATAAAAGACTTAATTTGGTTAGTAGATATTATTTATCTAATCAAATAAGGAAGTCTTTAATATAATCACAAATACACTATTTGAGTTGGATTTGGAGTCTTGGTGTGGAAAAGAAATCTTTTTTTGAAAAAGGATTCTTTGTCCCCAAGTAAATTCTATTTAGGAAAGGATTTGTATACCTATATATATATATATATATATATATTATTAATTTCGCAATTAATAGTAATAGGAAGAAAAAAAAAGTTTTTTTTTTAGAGAAAGAATTTTTTATTCTCTTGCTTTTGAATAAAAAAAAATTCCAACTCTAGAACATAGTGAAAATTCATCCAAAAGGAAGAGAGAAAAATAGTTCTAAATTCGATAGTGCACTTGTAAGCCTTTACATAAAAAGGTTTTGTGCACACTTTCGATTTAGGTTCACGCGAGTTTCAATCATAACGATTGTGAATTCAAAAGTGACCGGAACGATCTTTCTAGGCTCTTGGAGTTTTTGTGATTAATGATCAAGAAAGAAGATTTCGTTTTTCCATTCTCAGGTACGCAATTCAAAGAATAGGGAGATCACTCTCCTAGGTGATTCACGTTCGTGATCGGATTGGAAGATCTTGCGGATTATCATCGACGCTAAGTCAATCAGATCACGCGACAAGAGGTATGATATCTTTTGAATATATGTATGTTTAATTAATTAAACTGTTAAGGTTCAAATATTGGAAAAATTTTAAACTATACTAAATTCGTTTTTAGTCACGCTTCCACTGCGTTTTCGTATTTTTCCCTACAATTGGTATCAGAGCCAGGTTTTACCCTTTGATTAATTAACGTATATATACGTGAATTTATTTCTTTTTATTGTGATTATGTATGTTTTAGAAAGAGATGGCACTCTAGGTATTCGCATATATAATTACATGTGGCATGTATGAATTTATATATGTTATTATAAAGTGAATTGTTATTGCTCGATTTTGGTCCTAGAATTTCAATATATTTTTGTTTCGGAATTGTCACAAGAAGGGTGGCCTATTATCCTCATAAGTTCCTTCTTAGTAGTTGCTAGATTCTCTATTTTTTATTGTATTAAAAAATACTGCAGTTTTTTATTGTATTAAAAAATACTGCAGATTTTTTTTGTATAAAATAGTGCAGTTTTTCTTGTGTAAAAATTACTACAGTGAATTAAAAAATTAATAATAATACTATAGTAATTTATTGTGTAAAATCTGCTGTAATACATTCAAGTTTCGAAGATTCGAAGAGTTGAAGAATTAGAAGCGGAAGAGGAAGCAACATGAACAAGCTTGGTACCGTGTGCACCATGGCAACAAGCATGTGTGCCCGTTAGCTCGTAGCTACGCTTGTTGGGTGCATGGGCTGCGCACGGCAGCCCCTTATGTGTCATGGGCTGCACATGACAGTCCTTTAGGCATAATGGGCTGCGCATGGTGGCCCTTAATGGACCCAAGGGGTGTGCACGCCCAAAGGTGGCAGCCGAGGGGTGAGGAAGTGGATGATGGCCTCTTGAAGACTTGTTCGCCAAAAAAGAATATTTTGTATTCAAAACAAATGTAATTTACTTTGCTTTTCTAGGATTGACCAAAATTGTAGCTATTTATATTTACGTAAATATTACAATATTTATGTTGTATGATAACATGTCATATAGAATAGGAGTGCCACTTATATATCTCTTTTGGTATGAACATGCATTGAATGATTTAGGTTTCTAGTTGGCATCTAGATAACTTGGTAAAATCATTCTATGGAATTTAATAAACACGCCTTAAATAATTGAGTGGGAGAAGGTGTGTTAGAACACCTATGGCCTCCAAGGTTAGTTGAGCTTTATTATTTATTGGTAATCCCCCCGAGTGGCGTCCATAAATGGAATTTAGCAAAATATTTCCTTACAAGGATAGACTAGACAATTGACTCATATGAGATCTACTCCAAGAGGAGGGATTTTCGTGAGAGAAAATTGAGGGTCGATATCTTGGTAACACACTCAATGTAATTTTATTAATATCCGCCCGAGAGTTCTTGTTAATAAAATTGCAAGGCTAAAATTGAAAACGCTGGTTGTTATGTTAACAATTAGGTGGGACCTAGTCCAACTAGTAAATGGTGCGAACTCCCGAAGGAGGCGTAACATTTATGGGTGTTGGATCACCATTGAATTTTTCACGATTGAGTTATTTAATTAATTCAAGATAAATATTCGAAAGAGCTTTATCATGATTATTTACTTATATATGCTTTTTGTTTTATTTAGAAATCATGACCCCATCACTTATGAACATCCTGAAAGATAACACTTTAACTGGAGATAATTATGTCACATGGAAAAGGAAAATTGGGTTGTTGCTGCAAAGTGAAAAACATAAGTTTGTTCTAACTACTACTAAACCACCTGCTCATAATAATGAATCAAGTATTTTGCAAAGAGATGAGTATGAGCAGTGGAAGACCTCAGATGATATGGCCAAATGTTACATTATGGCTACTATCTCCGACGTGTTGCAACAGCAGCATGAAGGAATGGGGTCTGATGTTGATATTATGATATCTCTGGAATAAATGTTTGCTATGAGGTCTAGGACGACTAAGAGAGAGGCAGTGACTGCTTTTATGAATCTTAGGATGAAACCTGGACAGGCTGTGAAAGATCACATGATGAAAGTCATAGCACATCTAAATATTGCAGAATTAAATGGCGCTGAGATAGATGGTGAGACCAAAATTGACATGGTTGTCAACTCACTATCAGATTCCTTTGATCAGTTCAAGTTGGACTACACCTTGAACAAAAAGGAATACCCCTTGCAGGGCATGATGCAAGATGTTCAAAGCGTTGAAAAGATCCTTGTGAAAAGCAAAGGTCAAGAGATTCATATGGTTGGTAAAGTTGCTACTGTTAAGACCCGTCAGAAGGTCAAGAAACAACAGAAGAAAAAGCAACTTGGGCCTACCAAGAAGTATACCAAGAAAGTAACCAAGATCAAAGGGAAATGCTTCCTTTGTGGTGAAAAGGGACATTGGAAAAGAAATTGCCCAAAGTCCCAGAACAAGAAGGAAGAAGGTAATATTAATTATCTTGAAACATGTTTTCTGGCAGATTCTACAGATTCTTGGATCATAGACTCTGGAGCCACTAATCATGTTTGTTATTCCTTACAGGGGTTCCAAGAAAGGAGAAGGCTGAATAAGAACGAAATCAATTTGCGCTTGGGCAACGGATCGTTAGTGTCTGCAAGTGCAGTGGGAGATATTAGAGTTATTATAGATTCTAGTAGGCATTTAGATTTAATAGACGTTTATTATGTACCTCAATTCAAGAGGAATTTAATTTCAGTTTCTTGTTTAAATAAATTTGGATATTCGGTTACTTTATTAAAGCTTTTATTATTAGTAAGAATGACAAAATTGTTTGCAAAGGTACATTGGAAAATGGTCTATTTTTTTGCATAGAAATATCTCTCACTCCTTAGACACAGAAATAACGGAACATAATCATAAAAGAGTAAAATTATCAAAAGATGAAACCTACCTTTGGCATTTACGCCTAGGTCACATTAACCTTAATAGGATTAAAAGATTGGTAAGTGACGGACCTTTAAGTGACTTAAAGGTTGATGATCTACCAACTTGTGAATCTTGTTTGGAAGGTAAAATGACCAAAAGGCCATTCAATACCAAAGGTGCAAGAGCCACTGAATGTTTAGGACTAATACACACTGATGTATGTGGTCCTATGAGCATTCAAGCTAAAGGTGGATATGAGTACTTCATCACCTTCACAGATGATTACTCAAGATTTGGTTATGTGTATCTCATGAGACATAAGTCGGATGCTTTTGACATGTTCAAAGCATTCAAAGCTGAAGTAGAAAATCAGCTTGAGAAACGCATAA
The DNA here is from genome assembly GCA_033220585.1 of Dipteronia sinensis. NCBI lineage: Eukaryota > Viridiplantae > Streptophyta > Magnoliopsida > Sapindales > Sapindaceae > Dipteronia > Dipteronia sinensis. The sequence goes on along the minus strand of CM065643.1, from coordinate 25,775,743 downwards.
AAATCTTGAGATCTGATCGTGGTGGAGAATATCTATCTGGTGAATTTCAGCAATATCTTATTGATAATGGGATAGTTTCTTAGTTTTCTGCACCAGGTACACCTTAACAAAATGGGGTAGCAGAAAGGAGAAATAGAACTCTTTTGAACATGGTTAGGTTTATGTTGAGTTATTCAACACTTCCTATTTCTTTTTGGGGATATACTCTACAAACTCCAATATTATTCTAAACGTGGTCCCATCGAAGTCGGTTCCTAGAACACCATATGAGTTGTGGACTGGGCAAAAGCCTAGTTTACAGCTCATAAGGATATTTGGTTGTCATGCACATGTGTTAAAAGGAAAGACAGAAAAGATGGAGTCCCGTTCGGAAACATGCTTATTTGTGGGATATCCAAAAGGAACTAAAGGATATTATTTCTATAGTCCTTCAGATCTAAAAGTGTTTGTTTCAACAAATGCTACATTTCTGGAAAAGGACTATATGAATGATTTTGTTCCCAAAAGTAGAATTGTCCTGAATGATATGTCAGGAGATACAATTCCACAAGAGGTTTCACAACCTAACCCAATTTTAATTTCCACTCCAACACAAAATCAACAACCTACCATTCCTCGTCGTAGTGGGATGGTTAGAACCCAACCTGAAAGATACATCGGTCTAGGAGAATCTGTTGAGAATCTCCCTGACGACGATGATCCCTACCCGTACAAGGAAGCAATAGGAGGATGTTGATTGTCACTATTGGCAAAAGGCAATGCAATCTGAGATTGAATCCATGTTCGATAACAGAGTCTGGTCCCTTGTAGACTTGCCTAAAGGGATAAAACCCATTGGGTGCAAGTGGGTATACAAGAGGAAAAGAGGTATGGATGGAAAGGTGGAAACTTTTAAAGCTAGATTGGTAGCTAAAGGTTACACACAGAAAGAAGGTATCGATTACGAGGAAACCTTCTCTCCTGTGGCCATGCTTAAATCCATTAGGATACTCTTATCCATTGCAGCATCTTTAGATTTAAAGATTTGGCAAATGGACGTCAAGACAGCTTTCCTTAATGGAAGTCTTGACGAAAGCATCTATATGATGCAACCAGAAGGATTCATTGAAAAGGGCCAAATGGAAAAGGTATGCAAGTTGCAGAAATCAATTTATAGATTAAAGCAAGCATCCAGATCCTGGAACATAAGGTTCGACCACGCTGTAAAAGGTTTTGGATTTTTACAGAACCTTGAAGAACCTTGTGTATACAAAAGGATCAAAGGTGACAAGTTGGTTTTCCTTATTCTTTACGTAGATGATATATTACTCATTGGAAACGATGTGGGAGTATTGACATCAATAAAAGAATGGTTAGCAAAACAATTTGATATGAAGGACTTAAGAGAAGCAAGTTTTATTCTAGGTATCCAAGTAATAAGGGATAGAAAGAATAAAACGATTGCACTATCCCAAGCTTCATACATAGACAAAATCTTGTCTAGTTTTTCCATGCAAGATTCCAAGAAAGGTATGTTACCTTTTAGGAATGGAATCAAACTTTCTAAGGAACAAGTTCCTAAGAATGAGCATGAAGAGCAATTCTTGAGTAGAATTCCATATGCCTCGGCAGTTGGAAATCTCATGTATGCAATGCTCTGTACTAGACCAGATATTTGTTTTGCTGTTGGCAAAGTTAGTAGGTTTCAATCGAAACCTGGTCCTGATCACTGGACAGCAGTCAAGCATATTTTCAAGCATATTTTCAAGTATCTTAGGAGAACGAAAGATAATATGCTTGTATACTCTGGAGGGGAATTAATCCCCGTTGGGTATACAGATTCTGATTTCCAATCGGATTCTGACTCTAGAAAATCCACATCAGGATCCGTGTTTACTCTTGGAGGAGGAGCAGTCATTTGGAGGAGTATTAAGCAATCTTGTATTGCTGACTCCACCATGGAAGCAAAGTATGTAGCTGCATGCGAAGCTGCCAAGGAGGCTGTTTGGCTTCGCCAATTCTTGATTGTATAAAATAAGTTGTAATATATTCAAGATTCGAAGACTCAATGATTTGAAGATATTGGAGCATCCGGAACCGAGCTTGGCACCCGCGCGCGCCGAGACAACAAGTGCGCACGTAACCAAGCTTACAGCTGCGCTTGTTGCGGTGCAGCAACGCGCGCGACCCATGCATGGGCTGGCCATGCGGCAGCTCATGCCCTTGCATGGGTTAGGCATGTGCATGGGCTGCTTGGTGATCTTCGGGCGTGCGAGTGATGTGCGCGAGATGGTCGCTTGAAGTCTTGTTCGCCAAGAAAGGAGTTTTTTTGTATTCCGTACAATTATAATTTACATGCTTTTCTAGGATGGACCAAAATTGTGGCTATTTATTTTTATGTATAAATATTACAATATTTTTTATTGTATGATAACATGTCATATAGAATAGGAGTGCCACTCATATATCTCTTTTGGTATGAACATGCATTGAATGATTTAGGTATCTAATTGGCATCTAGATAACTTGGTAAAATCATTCTTTGGAATTTAATCACACGCCTTAAATAATTGAGTGGGAGAAGGTGTGTTAGAACACCTATGGCCTCCAAGGTTAGTTGAACTTTATTATTTATTGGTAATCCCCCCGAGGGGCGTCCATAAATGGAATTTAGCAAAATACTTCCTTACAAGGATAGACTAGACAATTGACTTAAACGAAATCTACTCCCAGAAGAGGGATTTTCGTGAGAGAAAATTGAGGGTCAATATCTTGGTAACACACTCAATGTGATTTTATTAATATCCTCCCGAGAGTTCTTCTTAATAAAATTTCAAGGCTAAAATTGAAAACGCTGGTCGTTATGTTAACAATTAGGTGGGACCTAGTCCAACTGGTAAATGGTACGTACTCCTAGAGGAGGCATAACGTTTATGGGTGTTGGATCACCGTTGAATTTTTATGATTGAATTATTTATTTAATTCAAGATAAATATTTAAAAAGTGCTTTATCATGATTATTTACCCATATATAATTTTGTTTTATTCAGAAATCATGACTCCATCACTTATGAACATCCTGTAAGATAACACTTTAACTGGAGATAATTATGTCACATGGAAAAGGAAAATTGGGTTGTTGCTGCAAAGTGAAAAACATAAGTTTGTTCTGACTACTCCTAAACCACCTCTTCCTAATAATGAATCTAAGTATTTTGCAAAGAGATGAGTATGAGCAATGGAAGACTTCAGATGATATGGCCAAATGTTACAGTATAGCCACTATCTCTGACGTGTTGCAACAGCAGCATGAAGGAATAGAGTCTGCTGCTGATATAATGATGTCTTTGGAAGAGATGTTTGCTATGAGGTCTAGGTCGACTAAGAGAGAGGCAGTGACTGCTTTTTTGAATCTTAGGATGAAACCTGGACAGGCTATGAAAGATCACATGATGAAAGTCATAGCACATCTCAATGTTGCAGAACTAAATGGTGCTGAGATAGATGGTGAGACGAAAATTGACATGATTGTCAACTCACTATCAGATTCCTTTGATCAGTTCAAGTTGGACTACACCTTGAACAGTAAGGAATACACCTTGCAAGGCCTGATGCAAGATGTTCAAAGCGCTAAAAAGATCCTTGTGAAAACAAAGGTCAAGAGATTCATTCGGTTGGTAAAGTTGTTACTGTTAAGACCCGTTAGAAGGTCAAGAAACAATAGAAGAAAAAACAACTTGGGCCTACCAAGAAAGTAACCAAGATCAAAGGGAAATGCTTCCTTTGTGGTGAAAAGGGACATTGGAAAAGAAATTACCCAAAGTCCTAGAATAAGAAGGAAGAAGGTAATATTAATTATCTCGAAACATGTTTTCTGGTAGATTCTACAGATTCTTGGATCATAGACTCTGGAGCCACTAATCATGTTTGTTATTCCTTACAGGGGTTCCAAGAAAGGAGAAGGCTGAATAAAGATGAAATCAACTTGCGCTTGGGCAACAGAATGTTAGTGTCTGCAAGTGCAGTGGGAGATATTAGAGTTATTTTAGATTCTAGTAGGCATTTAGATTTAATAGAAGTTTATTATGTACCTCAATTCAAGAGGAATTTAATTTCAGTTTCTTGTTTAAATAAATTTGGATATTCGGTTACTTTTAATAAAGCTTTTATTATTAGTAAGAATGACAAAATTGTTTGCTAAGGTACATTGGAAAACGATCTATTCTTTTTACATAGAAATATCTCTCACTCGTTAGACATAGAATTAACGGAACCTAATCATAAAAGAGTAAAATTATCAAAAGATGAAACTTATCTTTAGCATTTACGCCTAGGTCACATTAACCTTAATAGGATTAAAAGATTGGTAAGTGACGGACCATTAAGTGACTTAAAGGTTGATGATCTACCAACTTGTGAATCTTGTTTGGAAGGTAAAATGACCAAAAGGCCATTCAATACCAAAGGTGCAAGAGCCACTGAATGTTTAGGACTAATACACACTGATGTATGTGGTCCTATGAGCATTCAAGCTAAAGGTGGATATGAGTACTTCATCACCTTCACAGATGATTACTCAAGATTTGGTTATGTGTATCTCATGAGACATAAGTCGGATGCTTTTGACATGTTCAAAGCATTCAAAGCTGAAGTAGAAAATCAGCTTGAGAAACGCATAAAAATCTTGAGATCTGATCGTGGTGGAGAATATCTATCTGGTGAATTTCAGCAATATCTTATTGATAATGGGATAGTTTCTTATTTTTCTGCACCAGGTACACCTTAACAAAATGGGGTAGCAGAAAGGAGAAATAGAACTCTTTTGAACATGGTTAGGTTTATGTTGAGTTATTCAACACTTCCTATTTCTTTTTGGGGATATACTCTACAAACTCCAATATATATTCTAAACGCTGTACCATCTAAGTCGGTTCCTGAAACACCATATGATTTGTGGACTAGGGGAAAACCTAGTTTACAACACTTGAGGATATTTGGTGGTCCTGCACATGTGTTAAAAGGAAAGACAGAAAAGATGGAGTCCCGTTCGGAAACATGTATATTTGTGGGGTATCCAAAAGGAACAAAAGAATATTATTTATATAGTCCGTCAGATCTAAAAGTATTTGTTTCAACAAATGCTTCATTTCTGGAAAAGGAGTATATGAATAATTTTGTGCCCAAAAGTATAATTGTCCTGAATGAGATGTCAGGAGATACAATTTTACAAGGGGTTTTACAACCTAGCCCAATTGTAAGTTCCACTCCAACACAAAATCAACAACCTACCATTCCTCATCGTAGTGGAAGGGTTAGTAAACAACCCGAGAGATACATCAGTCTGGGAGAATCAGTGGAGAATCTCCCAGACGACAATGATCCCTAGACTTATAAGGAAGCAATGGAGGATGTTGATTGTCGTCATTGGCAAAAGGCAATGCAATCAAAGATTGAATCCATGTTCGATAACAAAGTATGGTCCCTTGTAGACTTGCCTAAAGGGACAAAACCCATTGGGTGCAAGTGGGTATACAAGAGGAAAAGAGGTATGGATGGAAATGTGGAAACTTTTAAAGCTAGATTGGTAGCTAAAGGTTACACACAGAAAAAAGGTATCGATTACAAGGAAACCTTCTCTCCTGTTGCCATGCTTAAATCCGTTAGGATACTCTTATCCATTGCAACATCTTTAGATCTAGAGATTTGGCAAATGGATGTCAAGAAAGCTTTCCTTAATGGAAATCTTGACGAAAGCATCTATATGATGCAACCAGAAGGATTCATTGAAAAGGGCCAAATGGAAAAGGTATGCAAGTTGCAGAAATCCATATATGGATTAAAACATGCATCCAGATCCTGGAACATAAGGTTCGATCAAGCTATGAAAGCTTTTGGATTTATTCAGAATCCTGACGAACCTTGTGTATATAAAAAGATAAAGGGCGACAAGTTGGTTTTTCTAATTCTTTATGTTGATGATATACTACTCATTGGAAACTGATGTAGGTGTATTGACATCAGTAAAAGAATGGTTAGTAAAACAATTTGATATGAAGGACTTAGGAGAAGCTAGTTTTATTCTAGGTATCCAAGTAATAAGGGATAGAAAGAATAAAACAATTGCATTATCCCAAGCTTGATACATAGACAAAATATTGTCTAGGTTTTCCATGCAGGATTCCAAGAAAGGTATGCTACCTTTCATACATGGAATCAAACTTTCTAAGGAACAAGTTCCTAAGAATCAGCATGAAGAGCAATTCATGAGTAGAGTTCCATATGCCTCGGCAGTTGGAAGTCTCATGTATGCAATGCTCTGCACTAGACCAGACATTTGTTTTGCTGTTGGCATAGTTATCAAGTTTCAATCGAAACCTGGTTCTGATCACTGGACGGCAGTCAAGCATATTTTCAAGTATCTCAGGAGAACAAGAGATTATATGCTTGTATACTCTGTAGGGGATTTAATTCCCATTGGGTATACAGATTCTAATTTTCAGTCAATCAAAGCCATCAAATTTTATTGCCTTTGCTCTTCTCTCAAGAGTAAGGAAGCAATAGATAATGAAGAGGAAAAGAAACAAAGTGAAGATGACTCAAGTGATGGTGACTCTTCATCCCACTCAACAAATATGGATGTAGGAGGAATGGACCTTGAAGGGTTCATTCAGCATTTTCAAAGTTCAAGATTGAAAATGAAGAAAGAGATTCTAAGGCTAAAGGGAGTGAATCTCAAGCTATCTACCGAAGTTACTCACCTAAATGGAGAAGTGAAGATAGCAAAAAGGAATGAAGCATTGATGGAAAAGGAGCTTGAAGAAGCAAGAGACATCATTGCTAAGATGACTTCAAGTACGAAGAAACTTGACCATATGTTCCTCTTCTAGGTCATCACTATCACTCCACGTGGCGGCCATTACGGGGCCATTGAAGACCATGTTAGTGATGACTCAAATCTTGCCGGAAGAGACCTCATAATTTTCTGCTTGATTCTTCTATCCGAATAAGGGTCACCAAGTTGATGGCTTTGATTGACTATGTCCATCAACTTCACTTGAAAGTCGTTAAAGCATTCATCCTCCTCTATCCTAATGGTCTCAAATTGCATTTGATGGACTTGGAGCTTGGAGTCCTTGACTACCTCGGTTCCTTCATGAGCCGTTTCTAAAATCTCCCATGCCTCCTTTGCATTTCTAGTTGTTTGAATCAACTTGTATTGGTTGTAATCCATGGCATAAAGGATGGCATGCATCGCCTTGTTGTTCCACTTGGAAGCTTCAAATTCTTGAGAGCTCCATTGAGACTTTGGCTTGAAGACTTCACTTCCATCTTCGGTGGTCATTGTTGGAGGAGTGTAGCCATCTTTAATTGCCATCCATGCCCGGTCATCTATTTGGAAAAGGTATGACTCCATCTTGCCTTTCCACGAGGCATAGTTCTCCCCATTGAGTAAAGGGGGTCTTGTGCTTGAGGCTCCCTCATGTCCACCACCATTCCCACTCATCGTGTTTGGGTATGAATAAGATGTATGCAAATGTATACAACAAACAACAAACAAAATAAAAGATGCAAGACACACAAAGAGCAAGGATCACCTAACTATGTCTAGGAACCTGCTCTGATATCAATTGAAAATTCAATAAAGCGTGTGTCTACTAACCTAGGGGGTGGGGGTGGGGGTGAATAGGTTTTAGTTGATTTATTACCAACTTTTCAACTAAATCAATTTTAATAATGCTACCCCATATTAGCAATCAACCAATCCAAGATAAACATGCAGAAAACAATAAAAAACACACGGATTGATTTACGTGAGAAACCCTCAAACTGTGCAAAACTCACAGGCTATCCTTTTAGCCACAAACGGTCCTCAAATCCACTATTTGAATGAAAGTTCACAACCTAGGTTGACCTCAAGTCACACCTACTTGGTCACTAACCCTTCCACTCTACCCAACAGGCCTTTAATAGTGATTCTAGACCAACAAGCTTGTGCACTAATCCACTTAGTCACAAAACTTAACAATCAATGAAGAGATTAAGCAACCTATGTGAATATGTGATAATATTCTATCATGCAATTAATGCTAGGCTACACTAAATGCGTATCTAGGAATTTAAAGATGTCAATAAGTGCAAATCCTAGATATCAATATCTAAATGCAAATGCATGAAGATTTAGCTAAAGGGCAAAATGATCCTAAAAGATAGCTATCAATAAACATGCAATCTCAACCAACAAACAAAGTCACAAACATACTCAAATCATGCTAAACAAATTAAACATGCAATTAATCAACTAATAATTGCTAACCCTAGGTAAACTAAGAACATAAAGATGAAGAAGTTTTAGTTCATAGTTAATTACCTATTCAAGAGAAGCATGAAGACCCATGAATAATAGATGCAAGAATGGAGCTAGATGCACATGGGTATGAGTTTGGTTGAGTAAAAATTGGTTCTTGGAGCTTCTCTCTCAAAGGAACACTTTCTCTCACTAAAAAGGGGTTTTTAAAGCTCTAAGAAATGAGTTGAGAGAGAAAGGAAAATATATATAGAGACCCTAAATGAAACTACATCGTTTTGGCAAAAACAGGCACAAAACAGACTTAGTGCACGGGTAAATGCAGGGGTAAGAGACCCATGCACTACCCGTGCAGTTGCACCAACCCGAAGCACTCAACATCAGTGCACGGGTAACTGCACGGGTAGAAGACCCGTGCACTACCCATGCAATTGCACATACCCGAGACACTCATCATCAGTGCACGGGTAGGAGACCCGTGCACTACCCGTGCAGCAGAGACCTCCTACAGGAAATGTCACTCTTCGCGCTAAGAAAAAGCACACCAACATGCGGGCACGGAATTTTCCGAACACACAACGGAAAACAAATAACAAAGACCACAACCACACTTAGAGCTAACACCAAGGTGCATGTGTGAGAAGTGTGATGAAGAACACACACAAAAAAAAGATTGAAACACAAATGCAAGATATGTAAGACATGCATGATAATGTGTGTGTGCTACTAATCTCTTCAAAGAGAGTTAAGCAAGAGATATACCTTTGAAGCACACTTGAGCTAGATCACGAACAAAGACGGCCTAAACTACCCTTACACATTTAAGCCTCAAGTGTGGTTTGTCAACGAAATAAGCCAATTAAAAAGTGAGGAACTTACAGTGGGCGAATTACGAGGAGACTAGTAGGCAGCGCGCAAATGCTATGCAGTATCCACGAACCCCACGGTGGTTGCCAAGCAGTGTGCACAGGTAACCCTTGACCGGGAACATGAGTTGTTGAAGGGGGACTTTGAGGACGAGATGGGTATAAAAGAGCCCGAGGTAGAAATTCCAGAGAATGAAGTTAAAGATGAAGAAGGTAAGGGGTGGACTAGCGGTCACCCCACAAACGAGTTAGAAGAAGTACCCATCAGAAAGGATGACCTTTCAAAGGTTATCAGGATAGGCTTGAGATTGGAAGCTAAAGTGAAAGAGAATCTGATAACGCTTCTCCGAGAATATAATGATATCTTCGTATGGAGCCACGAGGAGATGCCACGGATACCAGTTACCTTAGTAGCTCATATGTTGGCAGTAGATCCCACCTTTAAGCCAGTCAAACAGAAGAGAAGGCATTTCAACCAAGAGAGAAATGCCGTGGTATAAGAGGAGGTAGACAAGCTATTGAGGGCAAAACTCATCAGGGAATCTCGATACCCTGAATGGATTGCCAACGTAGTCATGGTGACCAAAACAAACGGGAAATGGTGCATGTGCGTTGATTACACTGATCTCAACCGCGCCTGCCCGAAGGACAGTTTCCCGTTACCAAAAATTGACCAGCTGGTAGATTCGACCGCGGGTAACAAGCTCCTAAGCTTTATGGATGCCTTCTCTGGATATAACCAGATCATGATGCACCCCGCTGATCAGAATAAAACCAGCTTCATAACTGGACAAGGCTTATATTGTTACAAGGTTATGCCCTTCGGGCCCAAGAATGCATGGGCTACTTATCAACGTCTAGTCAATCGTTTGTTCAGAGAACTGATAGGGAAGTCAATGGAGGTATACATTGATGATATGATTACAAAATATCAGGTAGCGAGCAGCACCAAGACCACCTCCGTCAGACCTTCCAGATAATCAGAGAAAACCAAATGCGGTTGAATCCCGTGAAATGTGCTTGTGGGGTTGTGTCCGGGAAGTTCCTCGGATTTATGGTCCATGAGAGAGTAATTGAAGCAAACCTGGAAAATATCAAGGCCATCCTAGACCTTGAATCTCCTACCTTGCTCAAACAGGTGTAGGCCTTTACCGGACGGATAGCAGCCTTAAACCGCTTCATATCATGATCAACTGATAAATGCATTCCCTTCTTCAAGGACATCAAGCAAGGGAAGAACATGAAGTGGGACCAGAGCAGCGAGGTGGCAATCCAGTCATTGAAAAGGTATCTTGCTAGCCCACCATTGCTAGCTAGCCCGATAACGGGAGAAGAGCTACAACTGTATCTAGCTATATCCAAGACAGCGGTAAGTGCAGCCTTGGTCAAGGAATGTGGAGATGGAACTCAGCGGCCTGTCTACTATGTTAGCCATGCCCTAACCAAGTCTGAACAGAATTATACTCTTTTGGAGAAGTATGCTTTCGCGTTGGTAACTACCTCTTGGAAGCTCCGTCCCTATTTCCTAGCTCATACAGTCGCAGTGGTCACTAATCAGCCCCTACGCCAATTCCTTCAAAGGCCACACATATCAGGAAGACTTGTACAGGGGCCCTTGAACTCACCCAATTCGACATCAAGTATAAAGCCAGAACTACTATTAAGGACCAAGCTTTGGCAGATTTCGTGGTAGAATTCAGCACAATGCCTAGCCATGGCACCTCTCTGACCGCGGATTCCACCCCTCAGAAGGAACATGAACTCCCGGATTGGGTCACCAATCAAGGGACCTGGATTTTATATACAGATGGGGCATCCAATCAAGTAGGAAATGGGGGCAAAAACATTTTGACCAACCCAGAGAAGGTCGAATGATGTCATTGTTTCAGGTTTGAGTTTAACACCACCAACAACGAAGCTGAGTATGAAGCTTTGTTAGCAGAAATGAGGACAGCAGCAGATCTGGGATCAGATTACCTCCACGCTAAATGTGACTCGTGGCTGATAGTCAACCAAGTGGCAGGCCTATATCAGGCCAAAGAAGATAACATGGCAGCTTACCTAGGGAAGGTCCAAAAACTTGTGTCCCGATTTAAAGGATTCAAGATTGAGCAAATACCCAGGCAGCAGAATCATCGAGCCGACGTCCTAGCCAAAATAGGTGCAAGTGGAGGACAGACACTACCGAAAGGAGTACCGCTCCAGATAATTACTACATCAAGTATAGCTGAAGGGAAGGAAGTCAACCCCATGGAACGACTTCCATGCTGGATGGATCCTATTGTGGATTATCTCCAAGAAGAAAAGCTCCCTGAATATCCTGATCAAGCCCGCAAGATCAAGAGAACCTCTGTCCGATACTGTCTGGTAGAGGGACACATTTACCATAGAGGAAGATCGCTCCCCATACTCGGGGGTGTCTACACCCTGAAGATGCAGGCTGGGCACTCAAGGAAGTACATTTAGGGGACTGTGGAAATCATACCCGGGGAGAAGCGCTAGCTTACCAGGTATTACGCATGGGATATTACTGGCCAACCTTGAACCACGATGTCAAAGCGATTCATGCAGTCTCGTGAATCGTGTCAGAAAAACGGCCAACCTGCACCACCTACCTCCAGAACGACTATCTACCACCAGCTCGCCATATCTGTTTGCCTTATGGGGAGTAGATCTGATTGGACCTCTCCTAACCGCACCAGGTCAGCAGAAGCATGCGATCATGGCTATTGATTATTTCACCAGATGGGTGGAAGCAGAACCCCTCTCCAAAATTACTGAAGCAAATACAACAGAATTCGTCAAGAAAAATGTAGTTTACCGGTGTAGGACCCCGATAGTCATCATCGCAGATTTGGGTAAGCAATTTGATAATGCCAGATTCCAGAAATTCTACTGAGAATCTGGGAATCGAGCTTCGCTTTGCATCAGTAGCACACCCTCAGACTAACGGCCTGGTAGAAGCCACAAATAAAACTATCAAGAGGCTCTTAAAAAGGAATCTCCTGACAAAAGAAGGGTATATGGGCAGGTGAGCTCTCAAGTGTGCTATAGGCTTACCGCACCACCAAAAGGACCGCTACTGGAGAGACCCCCTACTCACTAGCTTTCGGGGTAGAAGCTGTCCTTCATAACAAGCATAAGCTCACTTGCATTCAGGTTCAACACTTTGAACCAGTAGGAAACGAGGTTAAATTAAGAGCCAACCTAGACCTCCTGGAAGAGAAACATGACAGGGTTACAGAAAGGGTAGCAATCTACCAAAGCCGAATTGCCCGCTATTTCAACAGGAAAGTTAGGAACCGAAGCTTTAAAGAAGGGGACTTGGTTCTGAGGAAGGTTACTCAGAATACCCAGAAGAGGTTGGACGAGGTACTGTCACCTAATTGGGAAGGTCCCTACCTAATTAGAATGGCGATCCAAGGTGGGGCCTACAAGTTGGACGATATGGATGGACATCCTGTTGACCAAACTTGGAATGTTGATCACCTCAAGAGGTTCTACCCATATGCCATGCAGTAGAAATCAGTCATAATCGCCCAGAAATGAATATTAGAAGATATCAGTAATCATGAGTGCTTGTATTCTCTGTTTTGATCATCAATAAAGATGGTTTCTTTCTCCATCTACCTTTGTCTACGTTTATCAACATTTATCTACTTTATGTCGCCAATTTAATCCGTCATGGTCGTCTTAAAGACCAGGAAAGCTAGATGGCTCTCCTGATGCCCTAGGCTGGGTTAATCCCTCTATGAGGATCACCTGAAACACTAGGACAGTCATGTAACTTTCCTGATGCCCTGGACCGGGTTAATCCTTCCATGAGGATCTCTTCAAGACCAGGAAAGACCACATGGCTTTCCTACTGCCTTGGCCGGGCACCACCCCCCGATGAGAAGGGTCTGGATAGTAAGAGTATAGTTGCCTGCCAGATCAAGGCCTTGGCCGGGTACTACCCCCCGCTAAGAAAGACTTGGTGCTAAAGTGGCCTTAGTCGCCTACCAGGATCTTGCTGCAAATATGTTCACCATCATATTCGCCAAGGTACCAAGATTCCTTGAAACAGGAAAGCTAGGTACCAGATTATTCACCAGGGTACCAAGATTCCTACAAACAAGAATGTAAGGTACCCGAGTTCGCCAGGTTATTCACCGATGGACCTAGGTTCCTTGAAACAGGAAAGATAGGTACCAAATTATTCACCAAGGTACCAAGATTCTTACAGCCAGGAAGGCTAGGTACCAGAATATTCACCAAGGTACCAGGATCCTTACAAATAGGAATACGAGGTACCCTGATTTGCCAGAGCCATCATCGATGTACTTAAGTTCCTTGAAACATGAAGGCTGGGTACCAGGTTATTGGCCAAAGTACTGAGATTCCTATAAACAGGAATACGAAGTACTAATATGAGCTAGATCATTCGTTGGTATACCTGAACCCCCTTAGAACAGAAAGGCCAGGTAGAAGATCTCACCAATTTTTACCAGTTATCTATTACCAGATATCCATTAAGATACTTTTATGCCGAGGACAGGGATTCAAGTTTGCACTACATATGGAAGCATGCAACAAAGTATTAAAAGGTAGCAGGTATAAAGAAAGAGAATCTCTTTATTGATAAAATAGGGAGCCCAACCCTTTATTTCAGGTTACATACAGGAAACAAGAAAGAAGAAGTATAGGAAATAAGTTGGAAGAATATACATGTCAACTTCTTCCTCAACCTCTTGCCTACTCTCTTGACCTGCTCATCCGGTGATATCAATCTCGGCCAGTATAGAGGTCAAGGACACCATCATGACCCCCGGAAGTAGGAACAGAAGCGTGTTGGGTTTAGCATGAACATGAGGAATTAAAGTGTTAACTGATTTAGGGATAAGAGGCCCCGGTATATCGATCCATTTTCACTTGATGATTTTGCACCTTTCCTGGACCCTACCACGTCAACAGCCACGTTCTACCGGGGTTCAAGGGAAATAGATTACTGAAGCCTACACCTAGGTACCAGGAGACAAGTATCCTTGGTAGGTTCGGGGAAAATAGATTGCTGGGCCAGCACCTAGGTACTAGGAGACAAGTATCCTAGGCACCTAGATCCTTCCAATTACAGCTTTGCCCAAAAGGGTCCTCTTACCAGCAACGAATTACGTTGTGAAATCTGATTTCAACAAGTCTCGGAATCCCTCATATTATTAGAGACTTGCTTAACTAAGTTTGCACTAGAAATTTGTCTTCAAATCAAAGCGAGGCCCAATCAGGAAATCAACAAATTACACATGCGCGAAGCTAAGGAGAAAATAAGAAATATCTTTATTACTATTACTAAAACTGGGGAGCCCATTCCCCGATCACGGGCTACAAAAAATTAAAGAAAACTAAATTCGAACAGGGTAACAAATTGAGACTTGATCAAGAGTCCATCTACCCTTGGTTAACTCCCTCCTCTCCAGCTCCTACGAGTTGAGCTCCATCTCCAGGTCCAATGGGGAGTTCACTAGTTATCTGCCCTGCCACCTCGGTTAGAACCTCGCCGGCTATCTGGGCTCCTACAACTGTTGGGATCTCCTTTTGAGCGGGTCCTATCGGAAGTTCCCTCAAATGTTTCCCCACCTCCTCGGTTGAGGCAAATGTTTTCTTCCTTTTTGAAAGTGGTGGAGCCCTAAAAACGACAGGTGATATATATGCAGCGCGACCAAAGTGTGGGTGGAGTGCGGGTGACTGGTGACATGCCAAAAACCCAACTCACTCTTCAAGTTGGTGTGCTTCATGCGGTGATCTGGTGCCACTCAGAAGTCCATTGGACGGATCACGAACTAGTTGGAAAACTCCACATTTTGTGTCACAACGAATTCATTCCAAGTCACCCCCTGTCTTAGTCTTCCGACAGCCTCTGGATCAACTGGGATCTCTGTCCGATAGTATTTTTTAATGTTTGTGATAGTCATTCGGACCTCCACCCCTCGGACCAAAATGGAGGATGTTCGCAGAAAAGTCTCTGGTACCATTCCTGTAAAGAATTCCTCCACCACACTTCTGCAATACATAGGAGGGGTGCTAACGAAAGTTTCCCATCCCCTCGCTTTGACTACATGAGGTATTAAGGTGCCCTCTAGCTCTTCTACTGCTATCCCCCTTTCCACCACGACGTCTCATTCCCTAAAATATTCCAAGCTGTCTTCGAACTCTGGGTGCCTGACACATGGTGGTGGAACTTGAGGTCCCCTCCTCGGTCTTCGTTTGGAACCCTGACTGCCTTGCCTAGTTGATTGCCTGGTTCTTCCTGACATCTGCACAAGAAAAAATAGTTTTAAGGGAATACTCATATCAAGGAACCATGAGGTTATGATGAAAGAATTGAAAGAATGAATATTCTGCCAGGATGATAAAGTGCGGGTGAAGTTCGGGTGATTAACCCATACTGTAACCGCACTTTAACTTGTTCCCAGATACCAGCGCATGCAGAATCACAATTAACGCACACAATTCATACCCACAGCAAATCATAGACCCAACTCACAACAATATGACTCTAACCCAAGTATAGAAATTCCATTCAATCATATAAACCCTAAATTCGGAATGTAAACATTCAATTGCACTAGATAGTCAAAACAATAAACACTTCACATGTATAATTGGACAATAACCGATCATTCAATCATCCTAGATATTCAATAACAAGTTCAAAATCACAAGGAGAAAAGACACAAAATCGTGGCCCTTCTTTGAACAATAAATTCCATGCAAAAGTGGGAAAATATTTATGGTAAAGGGTTGAGAATTTAGATTAGAGTGATAGGTAACGAAATTAGAGGAAGATATCATACCTTAGTTGCTGAAAATTGGAAACGTGGCACACACGGAATACCTTTTAGTTGAAACGAGGGAAAACAGAAGGTTTCGGCCTTTTTTTCTTCCTTTTTGAAAGTGGTGAAGCCCTAAAAACGACAGGTGATATATATATAGCACGACCAAAGTGCGGGTGGAGTGCGGGTGACTACCCGCACTTTACCCGCACTTTATTATCTGATGCTTTCGGAGTGCGGGAGGAGTGCGGGTGACTAACCCGTACTATAACCGCACTATTTCCCTGGATTGGTTCCTGGACTCTGCACTGCAACTGTTTCTGTACCCAAAAGCCACACACAAAACCATAACAAGCACTATGTTCCAAAAAATTTAGAAAGACGAATGCTACATATCTGAAACACAAAAAATACTAAAACGAATTTTAAAAAAAAGGTGCAATGCACTCAAAGTGGGACCCCGGTCAACCAAAGGAGGTTTGACCGGAATGGGGAGCACATTCAACTTGGCCACCCAAACTGGTGACAATGGCTTACTTACTGCATCTCTCCCCACTTTTCTCACTTGCCCAACCCGGTCCTTTCTAACCCAAATTTGCTTGACCTTTGTTGGATTCAATTTAGACCATACTCGACTTGTTTTGAACCTTTGAAAACTAAAGCAATAAGCCTTAGTGTGCCCTCTTTTGGCACAAAAGAAACAAGTAAAAGAACGGTTAGGGAAACTCCCTGCTCGGTTGTTGATGTGGACCCCTCTTAGAGATTTGACCTCGTTTTCTGTCACATCAAGCTGAACAATCAAATCACACTCTTTGACTTTGGCCCGCTTCAACTCATCTTCCTTTGTGCTCAATTGCTTTTGCAATTCTCTTACTGCTTTTGTGGACTCCTCGACACTTAAGAGCATTTTTCTTGACCTTCTCCCATTCTCCTCCTCGAATTCCTCCGAGAGCCTTGCCAATTCGTCTAGGTTCTTGGAGACTAACTCCTCCTTTGTAGCAAGTTCCACCACTTGCTCCCTTAAACTGTTGTTCAATGTTGAGAAGTCATGCAATTTCTTCTTCAACAGTCCATTCTCGGCCTTGAGCAAATATACCTCTAGTTTGAGCTTCGTGTTGTCTTGCTCAAGCTCACCTAGCGCCTCAAAAATTTTAGTACTTGATTCATCCACTTCAAGTTCAGATTCTTGTCTTTCCTTAATACAGTCTTGGTTTCCCATTTTTATCTCATTCACACCCTCAAAAGCTTGCACAAGGGTGAGCACTTGGCTTCTTTGCTTTCTTGAATTAGGTGCTTCCAAGACCAACCAATCCTTTACTTTGCTTGCTTCGGGGGAGTTGACCTTGAAGCTAACACTCTTGCCTCCACAGCTGAAAGAAACGTCCTTAGAACGAATATCTACAACCATACTCACTGTGGCCATGAATGACCTCCCTAAAAGCAATTTCCAGTCCCTACCAATGGATTCTCCTCTCTTGCACGTCAACAAAACAAATTCTACCGGCACCATCAACCCGTGTACATTCATATGGACTTCCTCCAATATACCAACCGGGGTGATGAAAGAATTGTCCGCAATGATGAGAGTCTGAGAAGTAGGCTTGATTGACTGAATCTTCAACTGTTCGTATACCTCCAGTGGCATCATATTGATGCTAGCCCCCATATCAAGCACTGCTCCCATCCTAGGTGAGGTTTCAATTTCTACCTCTATCACAAAACTGCCGGGGTCTGAAAGCTTAATGGGGGAGTCTATGCTACTTCCCTTATCTTCACTATCTATGACCTCCATCACACTCTTCACGGTTTCTTCCTTAGAATTGTCTAACATCTGGTATTGGGTTAGGACAGTTTCCTCTTCTAACTCATCTTCAACTCCCAACTCGACTCCCTCTAACACGTTAAGGTGCTCATCGGTGCTTGATGCTTTACCCTTGTTCTTGACCAATGCATCAAAGATTTGCGCCAACTGAGTTTCCATCTTTTTTAGTGACGCTCCATGACTATTCGCCCTCTAATCATTGGACTGTATGTAAGCGGTCATTCGTTGTTCAGATGCATGCAAGGTGTTCTTGAGGGCTTCTGACCCAATACCAACTGTTTTGATCACTGTGCTCACTATCTCCTCTAGGGATTTGTCCTTTTGTTGGCTAGCGGGTGCTTGGGAATTAAAGTTGGTTGGTGGGTTACTACTGGAACTTCCCCATTGGTTATTGTTGCTAGGTCCTCTTTGGTTATACAGATTGTATCCACGGTTTTGGTACCCCTAATTATTGGTTTCACCTTGATAGTTGTTGTTTCCCCCTTAGTAATTTGTTGCCCCTAGGTGGTTGTTGTTGAACCAAGACAAGTTTGGGTGATTTCTCAACCCTGGTTTGTAAGTGTTTGAATAGGGATCATTCCTTGGCCTTTGGAATTCTCCAAGGGCCTGGCTTGCTCTTCTTGACCAAACTGCCATTCTCCTCATTCTATCTCCCCATTACTTGACTCACTCCTTGGGAGGACCCTAGCTTTCCAGTTATAAGCTCCTTGATCGATTGGAGCTCTTTGTTCATTCTTGACATCTGAATTTGAACTTGGGTATCCTGACCCACTTCTATCCTTCTGCCCCTTCTCACGTGTGATGTCCTCTGTTGTGAGTTCTGGGCAATCTTTTCCAAGATATCATATGCCTTAACTGCTCTCTTGTCGGCTATTATACCCCCGCACGCATTGTCCATTAGCATTTGTGTGATCGGTGAAAGTCCGCTATAGAAGGAATTCACCTTCAACTCTGGGTGGTACGTATGTGGCGGCATTTGTGCTAACAACAAGTTAAACCTCTCCCATGCCTCATGGAAGGGCTCACCGTCCTCCTCAACAAAGGATGCTATTTTCAACCTTAGGTCCTTCGCCTTTTGTGACGGAAAATACTTGTTGAAAAAGACTTTGCACACCTGACTCCATGTTACCAGTGATCCTGGCCTCAAATTCATGTACCATGTCATGGCGGCATCTTTTAAACAGTACTGGAAACACCTGAGGTGAAGCTGCTCTCTTGTCAGTACTGCTTGGCGAGCCATTACCGGAAAGGTTTCTAGAGTGGCTCCGTATTGTTTCATAAATTGAAGGCAATCCTCGGTAACTCTCCCACTAAAAGATTGTAGGAGGCTAATATACATAGTCTTCAACTCAAACTGTCTTGTCACATCATCAAGTACTATGGCAGTGGGCGCATTACCTACAAACGGGAGTTTGTACTCGCCCATGGTGAGACCTAGCTGTTCATCTCCATGTACACTGCCCTCATGCTCTCGAGCCTGCTGCTCATTCTGATTCTGATCGTTTCTGTCTTCCCTATTCTGCTCAGGGTAATCCATAGGAACAACGGCTTCCATGTTTCCCTCTAACTGACCGGCTCTTCTGCCCAACTGATTTATATTGTCGGTAACTGGCAACACTGTTCCTCTTAATGATCTTCTTCCGTGCATATACCTAGAATCCTGAAATTTCAAAAACAAATAACGCACGACATAAACAAGAAACAATCAAGGTATATCAGAAATGTTACTAGCACTAACTATTACTCATGCAAGACTAATCTAACTAAACTTGCCGCTCCCCGGCAGCGGCGCCATTTGACTGGACATTTTTCTAGTGTCGTTTTAAAGATCAATCCGTTAACAATAATGTAAAAACCTTACTAAGCCTAAAATGATTTGGAAAACACAAGTATGGTGGCAAGTGGGGTATCGTCCACAGGGAGCGGAGTTAGCAAAGATTAGTTATTGCTAAAGTAACGTTAATGTATATATATAATAAATGAAACATAAAATGATGAAGATGTAGATGATGAATTATCCTATTAATAACACTAAAATAAGTATGCAAACTGAATGAAGGGGAAATGGGATGAATGATTTATATAGATGATGGAAACTAAGGAGTTAATGGATACGAAAGTAAATACTGGGCTATGCAACAAACTTGTCAACAGGCACGTCTTATTCAAAGGTAACCGACCTAGGATGTATAGAGTCGGTTATTTATCCCTAGAAAGTCGCCCACCTAGGATGTATAGTGAGGACCACCTATTTGGGATTAATCCGTCGTAAACCACCAACCTAGGATGTATAGTGTTGGTTGTTTATCGGATTCTGGAAATGAAGCTCGTCTACCTAACAATGACTCAACCGATTAAACGTAGTCAACCTAGGATGTATAGTGATGACTTCTAACTCTCTCTCGGGCTCTGACGTAGGATGTATAGTGCCGGAAACTCGATCGAGGTTAGATTAAGACCGCGGTTTAAGAGTCGGAATTTATGACGTTCCGTCCATTCATTAGAGCAATAAACAACTAAATAGGATGTATATCTAGATGCAATACTCAAACATAATCCAAAGAGATCTTGCTAATAGGATATATCTAAACAAGAAATCAATGACAACCATTCATAGTAAGAATAGAACAATGAAAGATAGACATGAATATCAATATAACATCAAGTTTATATACAAGCCCAATATCCAACTAACTACTCCATCAACCCCTTAGAGGGGATTTAGCTACTCATTACAACTAGGAAAATAATAGAAAGGAAAGAGAAAGAACCCTTGGAGAACATCTCCTTCCTTCCTTGAAGTTGAGTAGAGAATGTAAGTATGAGAGAGAGAGAGATTATAGATCTAAACACCTCTAAAAAATGAGTTCAAAGGCTGGCTAAAACATTTCCATCCTTTTCTATTTATACAACCAACAAAAATAGGTCACTTAAACTTCAAAAATCAATCTGGCGCGCGTGGAGTGCGGGTGGAGTGCGGGTGAATTACCCGCACTGTACCCGCACTTTATGGGTTGTCTTCATCTTCAGTTCTCAGATCTGGGAAATAGTGCGGGTGGAGTGCGGTTGGATTACCCGCACTTGACTCGCACTTGACTCGCACTTGACTCGCACTCTACTGTCAGGTGTAAAATCCACTCCTCTATCTTGAGCAATAGTGCGGGTGGAGTGCGGTTGGATGACCTGCACTGTACCCGTACTCTAATGTCAGGTGCAACTTCAGCTTCTCCAGTTTGGCAACAGTGCGGGTGGAGTGCGGTTGGATGACCCGTACAGTACCCGTACTTTAACGTCAGGTGTAACTTTAGCTTCTCTGGTTTGGCAACAATGCGGGTGGAGTGCGGTTGGATGACCCGCACTTTAACTCTTCTCTTGCATTAGGTCCCAACTATGAGCATGAGTGCGGTTGGAGTGCGGCTGGAGTGCGGTTGCGACCCGCACTTGACCTGCACTTGACCAGCACTGTAGAGCTGCTTATGATCCTTTGTCTTTCCTTTTGCCCCTTTTCTGCCGGAATCACCGCAACATGCTTCCAAACCCATCTTTGCACCATTTTCTACAATTACGTACATAACCACCTATTAGAGATACCAAAACGCACAAAAACAGAACACAAGATAAGGATTTGAGGGCCTAAATGAACTAGATATTTGGCACGATCATAGCTTAATCATGCATGATTAATGAAAACCTATTACACTTGATTATATCGCCTTTTTCATCACTTTAGGACCAGTCCTGGTTCCCCAATGTCAGTCCCGGCTAATCGTGTAGGGAAAAATTAACTAAAACCAAAGCGGAAGGCGAAAACTAGATTTTCGTATAGTTTAAAATTTTTCTAAAGATTTGAACCTTAACCCTTTAATTAATTAAACACAAATATACGGTTATAGTTAAATACCTCTTGTCGGGTGATCCGATTGACTTACATCTATGGTAATCCGCAAGATCTTCAATCCTAGCACGTACGTGAATCACCTAGGAGCGTGGTCTCCCTTTTTTTTCTTTGAATTGCTTACCTGAGAATGGATGTATGGAACTTCTGATCCTGATCTTCAATCCCAAAACACCAAGAGCCTAGAAAAATAGTTCCGGTCACTTTTGAATTCACAATCGATATGATTGGAACTCGCGTAACCCTAAATCAAAAGTGTGCACAAAACCGTTTGATGTTAAAGGCTTGTAAGTGCACTATCGAATGAGAACTTATTTTCCTTTTCTCTCTTGGCCGAAAATCTATGTGTATAGAGTAGGATTTTTTATTTTCAAACCAAACAAAAATCTCTCTCTATTTTGCTTCTTGGTGGCCGAAAATTCATAACCTTATATTTATAGGTTGGCCGAATTTTCTCCTTCACCAAGTAGGGTTGGCCGAATTCATTGAATAGGAAATCTAGGGTTGGTTAATTTCCTTACTTGAAAAGGAATTATCCTTTTCCCTAATTCCTATCAATTCAAGAATCCTAACCCTTGTAGGACTAGTGGTGGCCGAATTCTTTGTATAATAAGGAGTGTATGTGGACTTAATCCTTACCACATTAGGACTCCTATCACTTAAAAGAATTCCAACCCTAATCCAACACATAGTATTTTATTTATTGATCAGGAAAAGATTTTGATTTAAACTATTAATTAATTAAATAATTAATTAATTTCCATTTAATCAAAACAATAAAATAAAATAATATCTTGGGCTATTTTATTAGCCTTGCCGCCCACACCATATATATATGGGCCTAATATTATTTTTCTTATTTTATTTAATCCATTAGACTTTAAATAAAAGCCCACATGTGAACCAGACTTATTCTTACTAAAAGAAACAAGCCCACATGCCTCCTTTTAATATATTAATATAATAGAGCAGCCCATTAAATAAATAATAGACATATTATATTCTTAATATATTAAATGCAATTCTCGATGGACCCATAAATTGGTCATGTAGAATATATCAAGTGATCCATGCAAGTTCGTGTGGATTGTGAATCTTAGCGGGCTATCTAAATTTAAGCTTCAATAGACATAACCTAATCACAATCAACAAATGATTCATTTAGGTCCGATCTATCAATTTTAACTCATTCCACTAAAGAGCTAAAATTGAACTCTTAAATAAAGATAGAATAAGGAGATGTTTCTCATTCATACCCTAGACAATCTTATAGGAGACGGTGTATCCTCGTGAATAATATCAGTAATCGCCAAGAGCTCATAGACCGCCTATAGCTCTCCAAGTTACCATATTTCCTCATATGACCACATTTTGAACTTGGATATTTTGACTTGTCTAGAAGCCATGTCTTCAATAATCATTATTGAAAACTCAACGTTGAGATTTAATATCCAATACCTCAAAACATCCATATGATAATATTATACTCTCATTTAATAAATGGAGCCACGATGTCCATATCTATAAATGAAGTCCTCTATCGATTAACAAATGAATACCACCAAACTATCGAGGATAGACTATGCTATATAATCGTACTCATTGATAGCTCAAATGATAACACTTGCAACCATAAGTCCATCATTTATCTCAGGATTAAGATCGACTCTCTGATTGTCCTAATAATGAAAAGACTTATATCTAGTGACGGTTCTAGATAAAGTATTTCATTGTGATCCTATTCAATGCACCCAGTGCACTAGATTCTTTTACTCGAAAACCTTTCGATGATTTTAGACTCATCATAACTCATTTGATCCCACTCAAATGCTAGTAAAAGAATTCTACAACTTTATCAAGATAGAGGTGTCCAACCTTTAACTTAAGTTGTGAACGTTATTCAAGACTAACTAAAGAATTGTGTCTACCTCACACATATCCGGATGTATGAACAATTCTTCATTTCTCATAGTCTTTTGACCTTATGATTATTTACCTTGACAATTATAATAATAAATGCTATAAGTATTTGTAAGAATCAGAAAACACTTTATTAATATGAAAAGATTGTCAATTACAATATTACACTCTTGCTATTGAGCATAATCCTAACAAATCGAACCGAGGGAGATCCGATACTATCCTTCCCGTTAGAACTGAGCCGGCCTCCTAACCGGTCCAAACCTACTGTGTGGCACCCGTACCCAGTGGTCAACTTGTATCCCGAAAGTTAAACATGATTTTCCAAATAACAAAAATATTGATATAAATTTAGGCCATCGGAATGCATCATCAGACACTTTGGAAGCAAGCACGCCAAAAGATTCAAACTACCAGATCACATCATCAAACACTTTAGTCTGAAACTTGCCGACGGTTACCACTAACAGAGTTTGTATGCGTGCATGAAAGATTTTCAGACAGAAGTAGAATTTTGGTTTTAATGTATTTTTCGTAAAAGAGAATTGTATAAGATTGTGTGAAAAATGCTTGCTTAGAAATTTTTTTTTTTTTTTGGCCATAAAATACATGCTTAATTGATTCAACAAAAATACTACATTTTCAATGATTCTTCAAATGAACTGAGAAGCCAATGCATTTTCGGAATTGTTATAAGAATGGTTCTAAGGGTGCGTTTGGTACGAGGACAAGACTGGACTGGACGGGACGGGACATGACAGGACTAGACAGAACAGTTGTTCCACATTATGTTTGGAACGTTTGGGACAGAACTGTTAACTGTACTGTTATGCGTTTGGTATGACTGAGACAGAACAAGACAAGAGGTTCAAATGACCAGAATGCCCTTATTGTCCTGTCTAATGTTTGTTACCACATAATACTGACAAATGGGATAGGACAAGTCAGTATTTATATGATTTTATTAAATAAATATATTTATATATAATATTTTTTGTAAATAATAATATTGTAATTGAAAAATAATTTTAATTAATAATTTTAGAGGATTATTTTTGACAATTTCCTTAATTTTTTTTTTGAACATCCATCCACTTATCATTAATTAATTTCATTTTCTCACTTATATTAACTTCATATTTTATCTCTTAAAAAACTGCATATTTTATGATGAGGTTTATAACAAATCAAAGTTCAACATCAAATAAGCTCTCTAGCAAATTCTTCCACTGCAGTGCAATGCAAAATCTAACAAAAATTTCCACATGCAAATTCTCTAACAAATTAAAGTTCAACATGGAATAAGCTCTCTAGCAAATTAAGGCCGGTTTAGCATTGCACTGTAGTTCAGTGAATCAGTTCTGTTTAATAGTGAATCAGTGAAGCAGCCATGCAATGTGAATCACTGAATCATTGAATTAGCTGTCTCAGTGAATTGGTGAATCAGTGAATTAGTGAATCAGTGAATCAGTGAAGTAGCCATGCAATGTGAATCAGTGGATCAGTGAATCGGCTGAATCAGTGAATCAGTGAAGCAACAATGTAAGCAATGTGAATCGGTGAATCAACCATATAAGCAACTCAATCCTTACACGCTGTATGACAAACTTCGTTACATGAAAAAAAAAATTGTATTCGTTAAAAAAACTAAAAATATGTTGCATGTGCGCCTGTTTGGTTTAATTTTCATATAGTATTAAATATCTCACAATAGTAGCATGAGCCATATTATTCCGAAATTGTTTGTCAAATATCTTGCAATAGTAGCATGAGCTATATTATTCCAAAATTGTATGTCAAATATTTAGTTATAGTAGCATGTGCCATATTATTCCAAAATTGTTTGTCAAATATCTAGTGTTAACAGAAAAATCACCCAGGGAGCGAAATCTCAATTAACACCCTGTACCCGCTACCCCGGAGGTCGCAGCGGGTGGGTAGGTACTTCGTAACGTGATTATGGTAGGAGTGAAGGCGAGATAGATGCCATGGTAGGAGAACAATCATCCCTCCCATCTGGTGCAGTAGGCTGGTACCCTGTCTTGGTATCTGATCCTGGTACCTAGTCACGTCTCTAGGTACCTACAATATTCCCCCAACATTGATAATGAGCTAGGAGAGGTACATGAGAGCTAGGACCAGCATGGTCGGTGCCTAGCACGCATACATGCATTCATAATAAAGAGATAGATGGGAGAATGACAACTCTTTTAGTAGTGGTGGACTGACCTAGGGGGAAAAAGCATCACGATTGATCACATGCTGAAAAACCCTCAAGCAGTATCCATTGGAAGGGAGAAATACCCTTCTTTATATTTATATATTACGAGAGGTGCTCCGGAGAGCTTACATTAATACAAACTAAGTCTTGGTAGGTCACAGTTAGAGGGGTACCATTTGGTACCGGTACATTCATTGTGAAAACTGACATACATAGCAGTCGATACAATGGTGGTGTAGAAGGAATTCGGGCAGGGTCCCTTTTACACTCCAGGCGATGGCGAACTCATATTCCTAGTGGAGAAGTAGGCAAAATCTGAGATCGGAGACATGGAGATGTTAGAGAGCTGTTGGAGATTTGGAGATACTGGAGGGATGTTGGACTGTGTCTATTGTTCGAACCCCATGTTGGAGAAATGTCCGACTGGAGAAATATTGGGGAATCGACCCTTTTCTTGGAGAGTGACTCGTTATATTTATGTCTGTTCATCCTTATTACCCACTCTATTGGTTTATCGACATTAATGAGTTGAATATCTTCTCATTGATGGAGTCGAATATCTTCTCATTGATGGAGTCGAATATCTTCTCATTAATGAAGTTGACTGATTCCTTCATTAATGGTGTTGATTATCTCCATTAATTACCAGATAGGTCAGCTTTCTCCTTTACGTTGCTTGAAGGAGAATTCTGACTCTGTATCCCGGTGGTATGGTACACTGGTGTATCAGAGTGCATATTGGCGTGGCGCTTGTTCTAGCATGCTGGTACCTCTTCCTGGTTCCATTCTTCTTACTTGGCGGGTAAGATACACATTCTGGTTAGATCCTGGACTGATATCGCGGTACTTGGGTACCGGGTAGATGTCGCGGTACCTAAGTACCAGTTAGGAGGTATCGTGGTACCTAGGAACCAGGTAGGAGGTATCATGGTATAGCCTTGCTTGGTACCTGGTAGACTGTGAGATGTGGTAATGACTTCTTTCCAGTTCATGGTGTAGAGCATCCCCGGTATCTAGGTACTAGTCCCGATCTAGGTCCTACCAGGTACCTGCCGGATGGAAAATTCTTCTTTGGACCTCTGCCAAAAATGACTGTTAACAGAAGTCCCCCATGACTTGAACACCGCTGTTAAGTTGGGGTTGGAGTGAGGATCTTATACTATTTGAAGAATTTTTCTCGTCGTTTCTTACTTGTAGCTATTACTTGAAAAGAGAAAACTCTCTTAGCACTCTTGGCTTTGGCTAATCTAGGTACCTGGCATTCCTGTTCAGGGGATCCTGGTACTTTGTCTATAATAATGGCGAATCAAGGCACCTAGCCTTCCATTTTTCAGAAATCTGGGTACATAGGCGAAAACGATCTTGGTAGGCAACTATGCCATCCAGATCCTTCCTAGTGGGGGGTGGTGCCCGGCCAAGGCAGCGAGAAGGACATTTGGTTGTCCTAGTCTTGAGGCGAAAACACGTAGGTGAACATATTGGCGAAAATGGGTACCTTACATATCTGTTCTAGGAATCCTGGTACCTTGGCGAACATTCTGGAGAAACTGGGTACCTTGCATTCCTGTTCTAGGAATCTTGGTACCTTGGCGAACACATAGCGAAATAATACTGGTAGCAAGATCTAGGTAGGCAACTAAGGCCACTTTAGCACCTGGTCTTTCTTAACGGGGGGTGGTACCTGGCCAATGCCTTGATCTGGCTGGAAACTATGCTCTTACTATCCAGATCCTTCTTAGCTGGGGGTGGTGCCCGGCCAAGGTCTGATCCATCAGGCAACTATGCTCTTATGTACTGGATCCTTCCTAGCAGGGGGTGGTGCCTGGCCAGGGCAACAGGAGTGCCATGTGGATTTTCCTGGTCTCGGGGAGATCCTCCTAGATGGATTAATCTAATCTAGGGCATCAGGAGTGCTATGTAGCTTTCCTGGATTTATGGCGATCCTCCTGGAGGGATCTACCCGGTCTAGGGCATCAGGATTGCTGTGTAGCTTTCCTGGATTCATGGCGAGCCTCTTGGAGGGATCTACCCGGTCCAGGGCATCAAGATTGTTGTGTAGCTTTCCTGGATTCATGGCGAGCCTCCTGGAGGGATCTACCCGGTCCAGGGCATCAGGATTGCTGTATAGCTTTCCTGGATTCATGGCGAGCCTCCTGGAGGAATCTATCCGGTCCAGGGTATCAGGAGTGCCATGTAGCTTTCTTGGATTCATAGCGAGCCTCCTAGAGGGGTCTACCTGATCCAGGGCATCGGGATTGCTGTGTAGCTTTCCTGGATTCGTGATGAGCCTCATGGAGGGATCTACCCGGTCCAGGGCATTAGGATTGCTGTGTAGCTTTCCTAGTTTTATGGCGATCCTCCTGGAGGGATTAATCAGTCCAGGGCATCATGAGTGATATGTAGCTCTCCTAGATTTATGTCGATCCTCTTGGAGGGATTAATCCGGTCCAGGGCATCAGGCATTCCTGTGCAAGGATTCCTGATCTTCAAGCGATGGTCCTGGTAGGCAACTAAGGCTACTTTAGCACTAGGTTTTTCTTAGCGGGGGGTGGTACCCAACCAAAGCATCATGAGTGCCATGTGGCTATCCTGGTCTCGATCATAGGAGAAAGGGGATCATATGAGAACTACCTAGGCGATAATAGGAGAACTACCAAGGTGATCATAAGCGAACTACCAAGGCGATCATATTCAAGGCGATACTGGTCAATGCTCACCCTGCAGGCTTCATTGGTGAGACCTTCTGGGGTAACCTGTGTTCTCGGTATAAGTAAATAGAGCGACCTACTGCAATGGTGCTTCTTCTTATGGACTGGTCACTATGAGAACTTTTCTCATGTTGAGGTCACTAACCCTTCCACAGGAATACTAGGAAGAATGATGAGCTTCTAGTCCCCAAGTAATGTAACCAGTTTTGGAGCCTGCTTGGAGTAATTAGGAGTCTTCAGAAATCGTAATGGGGCTCGAGATTCTGCTCAAATGAACCTTGACCTCAGTAGCTCGTTGGGGTGTTGGGTATCCCAGTTTAAAAAAAAATCAGAAATCGCTAGTCTTGCAGCTATGATCCCGGTAGCTCATATTGGCGATGTGAGAGGGCCCAATAAAATAAGTGAAGAGCCACTGGGTCTTACCGCGGTGCTGCTGCTCCAGAGGCTTGCTTAGGCATGTAGGAGGCCTCGACAATATGGGAAGCCTCTGAGCTCTACCCGAACAGATCGGGACATAGATGGCTCACTAAGGCGTTGAAGGGCCTGGTACAAGAGTTAGGGAGCCAGCTGCATGATACTGATCCAGAGGCATGCTTAGGATCATAGAAGTCCCTAGCAACTGAAACGTGGCTCTGGATGGTCCTGGAATGAATCGGGACACAGTGGCTCACTTGGGCGATGAATGGCGCGATAGAAGAAGTGAGGAGCCACTGGGCCATGCAGCTAGGCTGCTGCTCCCGAGGCTTGCTTAGGCATGTAGGAGGCCTCAGCAATGTGGGAAGCCTCTGAGCTACACCCGAACAGATTGGAACATAGGTGGCTTACTAGGGTGTTGAAGGGCCCGGTCCAATAGGGAGGGAGCCACCTACATGATACTGGTCCAGAGGCATGCTTGGGATCCTAGAAGTCCCCTGCAACTGAAATATGGCTCTGGACCATCCTGGAATGAATCTGGACACAGTGGCTCACTTAGGCGATGACTAGCCCGATAGAAGAAGTGAGGAGCCACTGGGCCATGCAGCTAGGCTGCTGCTCCAGAGGCTTGCCAAGGTATATAGAAGGCCTCAATAAAGTGGGAAGCCTCTGAGCTCTACCTGAACGGATTGGGACATAGGTGGCTCACTAGGGCGTTGAAGGGCCCGGTACAAGAAGTAAGGAGCCACCTGCATGATACTGGTCAAGAGGCATGCGTGGGATCCTAGAAGTCCCCAGCAACTGAAATATGGCTCTGGACCATCCTGGAATGAATTGGGACACAATGGCTAACTTGGCCGTTGACTAGCCCGATAAAAGAAGTGAGGAGCCACTGGGCCATGCAGCTAGGCTGCTGCTCCAGAGGCGTGCTTAGGTGATCTTGGTTTTACGGTTCCAAAAATACCACACTTGGAATACACAAATCGAATGAGATGTATAATGGCAAGCGGGATCGTTCCTCAAGGAAAGGGAGGATATTCGGCTATATTTAGGATATGTACTCTAAACTAAACTACGTACGAGAAAGTAAAATTCATTTTTGGTTCGGAAGTGTGATTTGAAACTAATTTAAACTAAAAGATTTCCTAATGTAATGAACTAGTCCAATTAAGTGCTTTAATCCAACTCAAGGATTGTTCTAGAATTGATATAAATCATTTATAGTCCAAATTCAAACCTTAACTCAAGTAAGCCCTACTATGAGTCTTGGTAAGAATAAAAATTCAAGCTCCTACTCAAGTGAGCCCCACTATAAGTATTTACTAGATAAATTCCCAAGAACACATTCAAAGCCTCATACCATGTAAAACATTCAAATCATATATTTCAATTCATAAATGCTCAAAGTTGGAGAATGAGTTGAAAGCCATTCAAACCCTAAACCACAACCTTTATATGTCAACCACATTTACAAGCAAAACTAAATTGAGCCCCAATATTAGCTTAGTCATGTAAAATGGCAACATCAAAGCAATGAAATGAAAATATACCAAGAGAGGATTATATAATATATGACTAGTTCAAATACATGGGATTATCACATAAGTTGTCTCATCAATTCCCCAATATGAGGATTTAGTTACACATATTAGAAATGAAATTAAAGAGAGTAAAGTTGTAGAGAAAACCCATGAAAGCCTTCACAAAGTCTTCTTGTTCCTTGATGCTTGAGATTCCCTTGGCCTTGGTGAATCCCCTCTCTTCTCTTCAATATGTCTCCAAAGTGTAATGGGTGTTAGTGAAGAAGATGGTAAAGGTTGCTGGTTCGTTGATGGAAGAGAGAAATGTGAAAGATTTGGTTGATTGTGAGTGAAGGTGATTTGGATATAGGGAAAGGCATGTATGGTAGTGAGAAGTGTTAGGAGGTCTGAAAATTATGGTTAGAGAAGATGAAGGAGGTGTATTTATAGTTAGGGCAAGTTTGGGGATGATTTGGAAGTGAAGGGACGAAATTTTCCCTCAGTTTCGGGCAAAAATCCGACCTCCAGGTGCTGCTCGGCGGTCAAAACGGCGGCCATGGTGCCAGCTGAATTGGATTTCTGCTATGCGCACCAGTTACTCAAATGAGCATAACTTCCTCTAGAAAGGTTGGAATCGCAATCCGTAAAATGTTATGAAAACTAGACTTCCGTACCTGTCCAAATATATAAATTTCTCATCATGGTTCTATCGGAAGAGGGAGTTATGACACCTACAAGTTGATAGTTCTGCACATGCCATTACAGTTTTTACTCTTTTTACTCCATTTTGCTTCCAAATCTCCCCTTTAAGCACAAACACCTCTAATTCTTCAATAATGCCTGAGAACAATTAAACACATGGTTAAATAACTAAAAAAGCTCAGAAAACGTAAACAAAAGTTAAGTAAAGGGTGCGCAAAATGTGAACATTCAAAGCGCGATCATTAGGCATATAGAAAGCCTCAGTAAAGTGGGAAGCCTCTGAGCTCTACCCGAACGGATCGGAACATAGGTGGCTCACTAGGGCGTTAAATGGCCCGGTACAGGAGTTAGGGAGCCACCTACATGATACTGGTCCAGAGGCATGCATTGGATCCTAGAAGTCGCCAACAACTGAAATGTGGCTCTGGGCCATCCTGGAATGAATAAGGACACAGTGGCTTACTTGGGCATTGACCAGCCCGATAGAAGAAGTGAGGAGCCACTGGGCCATGCAGCTAGGCTGCTGCTCCAGAGGCTTACTAAGGCATATAGGAGGCCTCTTCAATATGGGAAGCCTTTGGGCTCTCCCTAAACAGATCGGGACTTCGGTGGCCTACTAGGGCGTTGTGTGGCCCGGTACAGGAGGTAGGAAGCCACCGGTGTGATACTGGTCGAGAGGCATGCTTGGGATCCTAGAAGTCCCTAGCAACTGAGATGTGGCTCTGGACTATCCTGGAATGAATCGGGACAAAGTGGCTCATTTGGGCGCTAAACGACCCCGGTACACTAAGTGAGTAGGCATTGGGCCATGCAGTGGGGCTGCTACTCTAGAGGCTTGCTTAGGCATGTAGGAGGCCATAGCAATGTGAGAAGCCTTTGAGCTCTTCCTAAACGGATCGGGACATTGGTGGCTCACTAGGGCTTTGAGGGGCCTAGTACAAAAGGTAGGGAGCCACCGGAATGGTACTGGTCCAGAGGCATGCTTAGGATCCTAGAAGTCCCCAGCAACTGAAATGTGGCTCTGGACCGTCCTGGAATGAATCGGGACACAGTGGCTCACTTGCGCGCTGACGACCCGGTAAAAGAAGTGAAGAGCCACTAGGCCATGCAGCGGGGCTACTGCTCTAGAGGCTTGCTTAGGCATGTAAAAGGCCATAACAATGTGGGAAGCCTCTGAGCTCTCCCCGAATGAATCGGGACATCGGTGGCTTACTAGGGCGTTGTATGGCCCGGTACAGGAGGTAGGAAGCCACCGGTGTGATACTTGTGTAGAGGCATGCTTAGGATCCTAGAATTCTCCAGCAACTGAGATGTGGCTCTGGACTATCCTGGACTGAATCGGGACACAGTGGCTCACTTGGGGCGATGACTGGCCCGGTACCAAGAGTGAAGAGCCACTGGGCCATACAGCTGGGCTGCTACTCCAGAGGCTTGTAGAAGGCCTCTTCAATCTGGGAAGCCTTTGGGATCTCCCTAAACAGATCGGAACATCGATGGCTCTCTAGGGCATTGAATGGCCCAGTACAAATAAAGTGAAGCCACCGACTCGGTACTGGTCCAGAGGAATGCTTGGGATCCTAGAAGTCCCCAGCAACTGAAATGAAGCTATGGATCATGCTCGAATGAATCGGGGCACAGTGGCTCACCTGGGCGTTGACCGGCCCGGTACAATATGTGAGGAGCCACTGGGCCATGCAGTTGGGCTGCTACTCTAGAGGCTTGCTTTGGCATGTAGGAGGCCTCAGTAATGTAGGAAGCCTCTGGGATCTCTCTGAATAGATCGGGACATCAGTTGCTCTCTAGGGCGTTAAATGGCCTGGTACAAATGAAGTTAAGCCACTGGCTTGATACTGGTACTGGTCCAGAGGAATGCTTGGGATCCTAGAAGTCCCCAGCAATTGAAATACAGGTCTGGACCTTCCTGGAAAGAATGAAAACCGCAGTAGCTCACTTGGGCGTTGACTGGCCCGGTATACGAAGTGAGGAGCCACTAGGATTCTACCGGTCATGCTGCTCATACGGTCATATAGTTGAGTTGGATTCTCCGGTATATGGGTTGACCTGCTACCTTAGAGCTTTCGAAGAGTGGATCCGGTGACATGAGGATATCAGCATAAACAGGTGCCAATCCAATGGATCTGCTGTAGATGAGATCTACTAGTAGCGAATATGCTGCATAAAAGATCGTAATGGATTTTCTACATAGGAGATCATAGTGGATCTGCTGCAGAGGAGATCGTAACGGGTCTGCTACATGGGAGATCTGCTGATACTTGAGCAAACCCTCTGTAAAGAAGCAGGAGAGGTGCAACTTTGCTGTATAGAAGCTTTAGATGTACCGAAGCAGATCTACTATAGAGGAGATCAAGGTGGATCTATTGCATAGAAGATCGTAGCGGATCTACTGCATAGAAGATCGTAGCGGATCTACTGCATAGGAGATCTGCTGATAATGGAACAAACCCTCTGTATTATAGCAAGAGAGGTGCAACTCTACTGCATAGCAGTTCTAGATGTACCGAACCGGATATACTACATAGGAGACCGTGGCGTATCTGCTGCATAGAAGCTCTGCAAGTATATGAGCAGGTTTGGTGCATAGGGGCAGCATAGTAGACCAGTTCTGCCAGGAGTCCCACGTACCATATCAATAGCAGAAAGTCGAGCTTGCATGTAGAGATACAGATGCTTATGTAGAGACATGGAAGCCACATTGGTGAGCTCCCCACAGAAGTAAAAAGTGTTAACAGAAAAATCACCCAGGGAGCGAAATCTCAATTAACACCATCGACCCGCTACCCCTGAGGTCGCAACGGGTGGGTAGGTACTTCGTAACGTGATTATGGTAAGAGTGAAGGCGAGATAGATGCCATGGTAAGAGAATAATCATCCCTCTCATCCGGTGCAGTAGGATGGTACCCGGTCTTGGTATCTGATCCTGGTACCTAGTCACCTCTCTAGGTGCCTTCAATGTTCCCACGACCTGGATAATGAGCTAGGAGAGGTACATGAGAGCTAGGACCAGCATGGTCGGTGCCTAGCACACATACATGCATTCATAACAAGGAGATAGATGGGAGAATGACAACTCTTTTAGTACTGGTGGGCTGACCTAGGGGGAAAAAGCATCATGATTGATCACATGCTGAAAAACCCTCAGGCAGTATCCATTGGAAGGGAGAAATACCCTTCTTTATATTTATATATTACGAGAGGTGCTCCGGAGAGGTGCTCCGGAGAGGTGCTCCGGAGAGCTTACATTAATACAAACTGAGTCCTGGTAGGTCACAGTTAGAGGGGTACCATTTGGTACCGGTACATTCATGGCGAAAACTGACATACATAGCAGTCGATACATGGTGGTGTAGAGGGAATTAAGGCAGGGTCCCTTTTGCACTTCAGGCGATGGCGAACTCATATTCCTAGTGGAAAAGTGGGCGAAATCTGAGATCGGATACATGGAGATGTTTGAGAGCTGTTGGAGATATGGAGATACTGGAGGGCTGTTGGACTATGTCTATTGTTCGAACCCCATGTTGGAGAAATGTCCGACTGGAGAAATATTGGGGAATCGACCCTTTTCTTGGAGAGTGACTCTTTATATTTATGTCTGTTCATCCTTGTTACCCACTCCATTGGTTTATCGACATTAATAAGTTGAATATCTTCTCATTGATGGAGATAAATATCTTTTCATTGATGGAGTCGAATATCTTCTCTTTGATGAAGTCGAATATCTTCTCATTAATGGAGTTGAATATCTTCTCATTGATTGAGTTGAATATCTGCTCATTGATGGAGTCGAATATCTTCTCATTGATGGAGTTGAATATCTTCTCATTAATGGAGTTGACTGATTCCCTCATTAATGGTGTTGATTATCTCCATTAATTACTAGAGAGGTCAGCTTTCTCTTTTACTTTGCTTGAAGGAGAATTCTGACTCTGTATCTCGGTGGTATGGTACACTAGTGTACCGGAGTGCATATTGGCGTGGCGCTTGTTCTAGCATGCTGGTACCTCTTCCTGGTTCCATTCTTCTTACTTGGCGGGTAGGATATACATTCTGGTTAGATCCTGGACTGATATCGCAGTACTTGGATACCGGGTAGATGTCGCGGTACCTAAGTACCAGGTAGGAGGTATCGTGGTACCTAGGAACCAGGTATGAGGTATCATGGTATAGTCTTGCTTGGTACCTGGTAGACTGTGAGACGTTGTACTGACTTCTTTCCGGTTCATGGTGTAGAGCATCCCCGGTATCTAGGTACCGGTCCCAATCTAGGTCCTACCAGTTACTTGCCGGATGGAAAATTCTTCTTTGGACCCCTGCCAAAAATGACTGTTAACATCTGGTAATAGTAGCATGAGCCATGTTAGCAGGTAAGGAAAAGTAAAATTGTAGAAGTTCATCAAAGAATTATACTTAATAACATATCCAAAAGCAATTCCCCCCACAGCAGATCCAAAAGCAATTCCCCCCGCAGCACAGCAATGCCAAACTGGGCCTAAAGGTCACAGAGAATAATACTTAATAACATATGATCCAACGAAAAAATGAATCTAATTTAAATGTTCATGAACCTAATAACATACAATCCATGACACTTACATGTTCACAATTCCAACAAAATATATGCTTCAAACATGTTCACAAGAGCATATGTACAAGTGTTCACTCCTCCAAAATTGCCTACACGAAATCTGGTTTGTAGGAGTCATTCAAGCCATTCCAAATACACAATTGGTTTGGCTAATTTCCAAAATACATCGCAACTCGTATCACTTACATACAATCAAGACCCACACCTTCTAGCTCAACAACTAAACGGGTCATTGCATCCCCTCCTGTAATAGCCTCGGTCAACTTAGCAATATCCGCAGATGCCCTTTCCATGCTTTTTTCAAAGACATTGTTGATGTCTATTGCTGTTGTACTGGCACTCCTATTTCTCTTTCGCTTTGATGTTTGTTCTGTATTTGGGGCAGAGGAAGCAGAGGCAACATTTGAAGGAGTAAACGAAGGCTGAGTGAAACCAAACTTGTCTGACTCATCATTTTCCAGTCCCATGTGATCCAAAGCATCTGCTGCAGATTCAGCTATACTGCTTGTTGTTCAATCTTTCCCAAACACTATTGCCAGCCATTTATAGTGTGAGAATGGTCTATTAGCTGCATAATTTTTGTTGGGATGTTTCTTTCAAAACAAGCAAAAATATGTTAGAACATTAAATCTATTATTTATATATATGTTATAACAATAGAACTATTAATTGATTATATATATAAAGAGAATTAATATAACCACTAACCTTCAAGTATTTCTCTAGGATTTCAGGACTGTCGACAGTAACACATTTGCGAGTGTCATCCCAACCGAACCCACTTGTATTGAGCATATCATAGGCTGCTGAATATCTATCTTTCATTCGCTTCATTTTGTTTTGTACATGTTTTGCGGTTATGGTAATGTTTTCAATTTTTTCACGCATCTTTAAAGCGACTTGCTCATAGGTACTGATCCTAAAGCTACCAGTATCACATCTACCACCATTAGCAACAATCCCTTTGAGGATGCTAATCATTACATCCTCCTCTTCAAGTGTCCAACTATGTCTATCGAACATATTTAATTTTCCTATCATTTAATACAAATTAGAACATAAAAGAAAACTAATAAGAAAATTTAATACATAAATAATTATTTAAGAGAATTAATAATGTATTTAGTAGAAATACAAAGCAACAACAAAATAATTTCTCAACAAAGTACAACAATGTATTTTATCAAGCCTCAAACTAAAAACATATCATAATATATCCATAGACAATAATGTTCAACAATAATGAAAAAAAAAACACAAATCTCTCAAGCTCTCCTTGACATCCAAGCACCAAAAATCTCTCCGGCTAGATCATCTCTCTATTGACTTCATTCATCGCTTCCTTCGACGATATCAATAGATTCTACCTCATTTGGTACGTCTTCCCCAATAGGAAAATCATCAAGTGTGACTGGCGTGTATTCCTCAGGGTTAACATCCATATACATCCTGATAAAATTATGCAACAAAGTACAAGCTATGATCATTCGCCCTTGAAATCTAATTGGATAGAAAGAAGGACTTCGTAGTATAGCCCAACGTTTCTTCAAGAGACCAAAACACCTCCCAATAATGTTCCTAGTTTGTGAGTGCTTCATATTAAAATATTCCTCGTGATTCCCAGGTGCACGATCAAAGTCTGCCCATTCCTGCAAATGATACCTTGTACCTCTATATGGTGCAAGAAAACATTGACCATTGGTATACCCTGCATCGACCAAATAATAATTACCTATGATAACTACAAATATTAGTTGTCACCGACCAAATAATAAGAGAAATTTTTTTAGTGTAAAATTACTATCTTACCAAATGGGACCTTCATTCCATTATGTCTAGTAATGGCATCCTGAGGAACTCTAGAATCGGTAGCTGAGCCCTCCTAACCAGATAAGACATATACAAACTTCAAATCACGAGTGTATACACCTAATACATTGGTTGCTATATGACCCTTTCTTGTTCGATACCTTGGTTTATCGGACTCATGTACAGTCACTTCTATGTACGTTCCATCTAGTACTCCTAGGCAACCCTAAAAAACAAAAGACAGCTCATATTTTATATGGATAATATAAATTATTATGTAATGTATGTAATGGTAATGTTACAATGGTTACCTTAAACCATTTCCACATCGAGTCCGTACAATCATCTAGGATGGGAGTTGATTTAACAAATAGCACATCTTCCAAACACAACAAAGCACGCAAAACTTAATGGACATATCTACTAATTGTTTCACCAGACCTACAGAATCTAACCTGACTATTTCTATTTTTGTTGTGGTGTGCTAATATATTAACAAAACTAGCAACTTGCTCATCTATAATGATATTACCATCATCTAACAACCCACCACGAGTTTTTATCAAATCTCGCAACATTGCAAAGGCATTCCTATCCATTCACAACTCCCATACACAATTAGTATCACTTACACGCTTGATACGTTGTATTTCTTTAGACCTAATTTGAAGTCTAGAAAATGCCCTTTGACCTAAAGTTGTACTTTCAGATCGCCTTCTCTCGTATTCAGATAAAAAAACACTAATTGCAGCAAAACACATCATCATGTGTACGTAAAGCCTTCATCCTTTAATGAGTATTATCAGGTGATTGTCATGTTCATCCATAACTTCAAATTTCACAAATCAAAACAAAACAATTAAAAAAAAAATCAAGCAACCGATGAACAAAATACTATATATAATTAAGTATGAAATCAATAGACAATTAAAGTAAAAACATATATATTTGGTCTAAAGAAAAACTATAAAGATGGAGATGAGAAAACTATAAAAAGAAAAACACTCACTCTTTATCAAGCACCCTATTTTCCATATATATTCGGTATGGATCTTATAAGAGATTTGGATAAAGAAAGCTATTGACTACTATACTACTACCAATCATTGATATTGTTTCCATTTTTTATTTATATATTTTTTTACTGTTGAGTACTATACTACTATCAACTCTACTACCATTGAACTCTGTGAAATCTCTTTGGTTGGTTATTTTTTGTTTTTGCAAAGCTAATTTATTCAAGGAAAAGCACACCAAGCAGCAAAACAAACATGGGATACAAAAGAAAAATGAAAACCTCTAAGCTGAGAGCACATGCAACCTAACTAAAACAGAGCAATCCAACAACACCACAAACAAATGACAACAAAGTTACAGCTACTACCACATGACTCCAAGACAAAACATCTAAAGCTCTTCTTCTTTTCTTTCATTATGAAAATACAAAAGCAAAATGAGAAAGGAATTGATTTTTAATTACTCAGAAGCAAATAATGATTATTAATTTGAACTCAAACCCAGATATGATGAAATCAACATGGAGGATTGATAAAAATAACCCAGATAAATAACAAACAAAACAGAAACAGAGCAAGCTACATTCGTGCAAAATAGAGGATTTGGAGATGGATTTCAAGATAAATACACATATAAATAAATTAAAGCACGTATGCAATCATTAATTTGAACCATCCGAACCAATTTCTCACAAAAAAAACCCTAACCCTTGATCGAATTCGATCTAAATAGTGAAAGAAGATTAAAAAAATTAGATTGAGAGTAGACTACATACCTGTTCTTGAAGATTCGAGTGGATTCAATACAAAGAAGAAGAAGAACCGAGTGATGACAGCTGAGATAGTTGGTTTGCAATTTTTGGAACGAGGGAGGCAGTCGAGGGAATCAGAGAGGAAGAGAGAAATTTGCTGAAGGGTTTTTTTTTATATATTAATATCAGACATGTTGGTAATATTTGGAAATGTTAAAAGGTAAATAGGTCATTTTGAGAGTTGTCTCAGGCATGGGACAACTTGTCCCACGGTTTTGGATGAGACATTTTTTAGTGTTTTTTATCCCACCCAGTCTCGTCCAGTTCCACGATTATAACGCGTCAAATGTGGGACAAGAACAATTTATCCCACATTGTTCCGTCTTGTACCATGTACCAAGCGTAGTCTAATTGAGTAAGGCAAGACAAAGAAGAAACCATAAGTTGAAGAGGTCACAAAGTGCAAAAGAGCTGTGCAACCCAATGGTGAAGGACAAATTTCGTAGAAGCAAGAGCATAATGCCAAAGAGAAAATCAGGAGGATGAATCTTAATGCCACCTACTTGGCTCTTGGAGCATTAACCGGATCTTCGAAGAACTAAGGTTCACATACACCTACCTACCATTCATTATTTCTTTATTTGTATTTTAATTATTTGAAAGCACAGTAATTATATTAAACGTTTTATCTAAAGTATTTCAAGAATTATATCGTCACTATAATATATAGTAGGGAAATTATCATTGACCTCCCTGAGGTTTGCCATATTAGATAAATTGATCCCTCTAGTTTCAATAATGGCCAGTCAACCCCCTGAAACCCAAACTATTAGTTATTTTGCCCCTTCTGTCAAGTTTGCCATCCAAAAAGCCTTTGACCATTAATTGAAAAATTAAAATGCCTCCATTAGGGATTGAACCATTGACTTTGTGGTTAAAAACCACATACTCTAACCACAGGAGCTATTCCAACTTATTGTTTGAAGTAAGTTGATTTAAATGTATATATATAGTTATATAATTTGTTTAAAATA
The DNA here is from genome assembly GCA_033220585.1 of Dipteronia sinensis. Lineage (NCBI taxonomy): Eukaryota > Viridiplantae > Streptophyta > Magnoliopsida > Sapindales > Sapindaceae > Dipteronia > Dipteronia sinensis. The sequence continues at coordinate 25,735,368 of CM065643.1, read as the reverse complement.
ATTTAAATATGTGTATAACTTAAAATAAAATTATAAATATAATTTAAAATAAAATTATATATATAATTTAAAATAAACTTATATTTAATAATAATATATATAAATAGATTTATGAAATAATAATAATAATAATAATAATAATAATAATAATAATAATAATAATAATAATAAGAAAACAAAAGGAAACCCAAAAAATCCAGAAAATCAAAACCAGTTAATTTTTTTCTTTCTTTTTCTTTGAATTTTTTTCCTTTTCAAAAAATATATTATTTCAATTTGGTAAAAAAAAAAGCCCTGAAAAACAAAGCCCATAAATTGAAAAGGGAAAAAATTCAAAAAAAGAAAGAAAAAATAAATTAATTCCTGTTAAATATATGAGTTTAATTTAAATATGAGTTTATTTATAATTTAAAATAAACTCATATATTTAAAATGAATTTAAAAATAATTACGAGCTTTGATTTTTTGAATTTTTTGGGTTTCCTTTTGTTTTCTTATTATTATTATTATTATTTTCATAAATTTGTTTTTGTATATTATTATTAAATATAAGTTTATTTTAAATTATATATATGAGTTTATTTTAAATTATACAAACAGATTTAAATTAGTTTAAACAAATAATATAACTATATATATATATATATACATTTAAACCAACTTACCTCCATCAATAAGTTGGAGCAGCTCAGGTGGTTAGAGTGTGTGGTTTTTTACCACAAGGTCAAGGGTTCGATCCCTAATTGAGGCATTTTAATTTTTCAATTAACAGTCAAAGGCTTTTTGGATGGAAAACTTGACAGAAGGGGCAAAATAACTAATAGTTTGGGTTTCAGGGGGGTGACTGGCCATTATTGAAACTAGAGGGACCAGTTTATCTAATATGGCAAACCTCCGGGGGGGGTGGATTTCCCTTTATAGTAAGATCTTCATAAATTAATATTCGCTAAATTAATAACCTCACTATAATATATCGGTATTTTTTTGAAAATCTCCATAAATTAATATTCCTTAAATTAATAATCTCACTATAATATGTCGGTGCTTTTTTGACCACAGATATACACACCAATCGATCTCTACTAGCGTTCGACCTTCTTACCGGCGGCCAGGAGGAGATCGAGCATCGATTTGGCAGTGGAGATTGGTTCCACAACCAACATACACCACTGCCAAATCAAGCCAAACAAAACTCAAATAAACACCAAATCAAAGCCCAACAACCACCCTCCACTGCTGATCACCACCAAACCTCAGTCACACCCAATTCAAACAAAGTATTAACGACAAAGAGTTGAAGAAAAAAATACATAAAAGATTGGGACAAGAAAGAGAAAAGAGAGGGAGTTGAGGGTCTGGTATTACAGGTCTGACCAGATTATATATATATATATATATACAATAATTTTCACATAAGTGCGCACTGATAGAATTATATAAGGACATTGAATGTGAGCCACTCATTTTACATATTTTGACTTGGTATGCATGCACTTGTCAAAACTCTTTTATAAATGAGTGGCTCACATTCAATGTTCTTATATAATTCTATCAGTGAGCATTGACAGGAAAATAACTGTGTGTGTATATATATATATATATGTATACAGAAATTTTAAAGTCAGTACGTACTGATATAAATTCATCAGTGCGTTGGATGTTGACCATTAGATTTACATATATTTGACTCAAAGTGTATGCACTTATCAAAACTTCTCCATAATCAGTGGTTCACATGCAACGCACTGATATAAGTTATATCAGTGCGCACTGAGGAGAAAATGACTATATATATATATATATATATATATATATATATATAACATGTTCTTGAATAAGTATTTATGTGTGTGTAGCTACTGTGTGCTAATTATGTGTTAGCTAGGCGTAATTATCACATATTCTGATATTCACATAACAACTTTGACCCAGGATCCGTTTCGTAAAAGCCTCAACAATGAATAATAGATTTCAGCTTTCAGGTAGCCTTAAACCTGTGCCAGATCGGGCCCATGTAAATCGTTTTATGGATCTGGACTGCTAAATGTAGCCCAATAAGACATATGAACGAGCGTGGCAATATTGTGATCACAATTCACAAGACAGAAATGCCTGCAACGACATGAGATGAAACTTCAATATACAAAAAACTGAAGAAAATTCTCAAACATATGCAATGGCTTCCATGGTTCAATTTTCTTACATTCTGAGACCACCAACTCACTTATTCTACAAAAATTTGAGGTTTTCCCTGCAGCACAAGTGTAGACAATCGTCTGGCTCCTTTATGACCACAAAACGATTGTCATTCTCTTCCACTATCACCTGTTCAGCTACTAATAGGTCCTCCTCTGACTCTCAAATTAGGTACTCTCTCTTATTAACTTATGCTCATTGAGCAGCAGATTTTGGTATCTTGTTTGGGTTAGCAGCTCATTACAACTTTCAAAGACTCGTTTTAATTATTTTTTGTGCTTGAATTTTTCCCATGGCCCACATCCTACATGTAACTAAAACAAACGAAATCTAGTTTCATTTATTTGATAATTGAAATGGAAGTACTATGCTGCTAATAATTGTTTAAGATGATTTCTTTAGACTTCAGGAGATACAATTGTTTGGACCATGCATGAAGTGATTGTTGAAACATAGTGTTTTACAGCAACGACGGCAACATTAACAACTTGGCTACCATATAATTTTCAGTCTATGTTTGTGTCAAATCTGTGGCACTATAAATTCAATTGACTTTTTATCGCATGATTCATGAAATAATGGATCATTTATTACATGTAAACTTGTCTTGCAGTACATTTTCAGTTTCTTCTTTAACACTTCTTCCCATCAGTTCTTGTGCTGTCAGGGTCTGTTTGTAATCACAACTTTATTTGCTCTTCAGTTCTGCAGCCAAGATAAGGAGTGAAGTTCTCTCCCCCTTTCGGTCTGTTCGGATGTTCTTTTATGTTGCTTTCATTGCAAGCGGTGCACTGGGAGGATTAATAGCCACCACACAGTTAATTGCTGCACTAACAAATTCAGCAACAGCATCCGCAGTCCCTGACATATTACAAGGTCTTGGCATAGACCTTGGAGCAGTTTCCCTATTCGCATTCCTTTATTACAGGGAGAACAAGGCTAAGAATTTGCAACTAGCTAGGCTCTCAAGAGAGGAACGCCTTTCAAATCTTAAGCTCCGTGTGGACGAAAAGAGGATTATCTCTGTGAATAATTTACAGGGTAGTGCTCGTCTAGTAATCTGCGCTGGCCCGGCATCTTTCATTACAGAGTCTTTCAAACTCAGTGAGCCTTTCACAGAGAGTCTTTTGGAACGAGGGGTGCTTGTGGTGTCTTTTGCTACAGATGGGAACGCTCCCAGTTTTCAGTTTGAAGAAAGTGAAGAGATGAAAGAGATAACTACCAAAAGAATGAGACTTTGGCAGTTGGCTCCTGTTTATGTTTCTGAGTGGTTCAAGTAAGAGGCTATGTTCAGATAGGTGGTTTTGTCTGTTTCAAGTTCACTCTCACTCTCCATCTCTAATTTTTATTTTCCTAAACAGGTGGTTAGATGAACAAAAGAAATTGGCTGGTGTCTCCGTTGAGTCTCCAGTGTAAGTGTTCTGATGATCTGAGGATTATTATTCGAATAAAGCATATGAGAATAGCTTATACTTGGCATTAACTAATCCGATTTTATCACTGGACAATCAAGCACACTGAGTTTCTCATCATCCCTCCGGATTGATGCTTTTAAAGTAATATGGATTACTTTTGCAAAGTTGTCGCAGTATGTTGCTTTTAAAGAACCTTGTGATCACCATAAGGTCTGTCAATTCTGCAGGTATATATCTCTACGTTTGGATGGTCGTGTCCGGGGTAGTGGAGTTGGCTACCCTCCTTGGAATGCTTTTGTTGCTCAACTACCATCCAGTAAAAGGAATGTGGTCAGGTCTTCTTGATGGTATGGACGGAAGAGTCCTTTAAACTATTTATTTTCTCAATGATTTTTACAAGGTTAAATTCTGGCTACTACTTGTTTCGGTGATTATAGCTCTCCTCATTCCTGGTTGGGATCTTTCTTGGTATGATCTTTGGCAATTCATGTATAATTTTGATTTATTCTCCTTTCTTGCTCAAACGACCCTTCTGTATCATTGTTCAAGTTCCATGTGTTAATAGAATCATAATTCAATTGTGAATGACTAGTCCTCTTCATGTTAGAGATGCATGCTGTTCTGGTGCTAGTAGAAGATGGTGTTTGCCTTTCTAAATTTTCAGAATTTCATTGCCATGGAAAACGAATTCATGATGATCCTTCTTTTCCTTGGTTATAGTTTAACAATCACAAATTACAATACAGATCTTCTACAAAAATATTTTTCCTTTTCCTTATATAATGCTGCCACAGAAACCTTTACTGTTATATAATATCTCGACAACACTGCCAAGGTCAGCTTAGGTATGTACAACCTTTATTGTTATATAATATCTTGATATAAAACAGCCAAGGTTAGCTTAGGTATGTACGACGAAAAGGTGTTATATAAATTCTTTCATCTTTTTCTTTTTTACAAGTCATTAGATCATAAACAATAGCTACAACCTGTGAAATAGTATCTGGAGCGTTTGTAACGAGGTTATTTCTTCTCTTTCAAATTTGGGAAAAAGGAAATTGGTGAGGGATATTTTTTGTCATAGATGTACGGAAGAGGTGGAAACAGTGAGTCATGCGGATTGTTGGTGTAAGGAGACCAAGGAAGTACGGAATTATACCTCTTTTTGGAGCTTCATTTGCTGTTTCAGTGGGTTGGGTGGGTTTGATGTACTGCTGAGAGTAGGGTTGCACAATGGGGAAATGGGGAAAATGGCGATAGGGAATTTTGGGGGGAGGTATCTCTATCCCCAATCCAGTTCTCCATTTTTTCTGTTTTCCTGTTTCCCTATTTTTTTATTTTCCCGTTTAACTAAAAATTATAAAAATAAAAATAAAAATTCCATTACAAATACAAGACTTTAGATATATGGGGGTGTATTCAACTTAGACTTTGTTGGATTTCATTGGATTCTATTGGATTTTAGAAATCCCGGTGTATTCAACTTAGATTTCATTGAATTTGTTTGAAATCCAACAAAGTTCGGAGGTATTCAATCCAGATTTCGTTGAATTTCAAACAAATCCAATGAAATCTAGATGTATCAAAATCCCATGGATTTAGATGGATTTGGTTGGATTTGGTTGGATTTGGACAGATTTGGAAAGGAAAAATATAAATAGAGTAATTCTCAAATCTTGCCATTTATGCCAAGATTTGGATGGATTTGCTCTCTGCTCATCTTTGATCAACTCCTCTCTGCTCAAGAACTATGAATAAACAAAAAAAATCAACTCATTCTTCACAAACAAATATCAATTCTTTTGTTGAAACCCATATCAATATCAATTCTTTTGTTGAATCTCTGCCTAAAAATTATGCAAATTTTCCTTATGCCCAGATCAAATCTCCCTCTCTCTCCTAGTTTCTAGAATCTTTTCAAGAGTTTCTCACATATAATCTATTGTTTCTAGATTTTTGTAAAGTACTTTGAAAAAAAACCACAAAATCATATTTCTTTTAATTTTAATTGATTATGATGACCGATAAAGAAGAGAAAAGAAAAAAAGAATTAAAAAAAATCAGATTTCCAGATTTCTTGTGTTTGGGTTGTTGGCAGTCATGGGCGGCGTGAGAGGAGGCGTTGGGTTCCAACCACCACCACCACCACCCCAAAAGTCAAGCCACCACCCACCAAACCAGAAACACCCACCACCAATCCAGCCACCACCCTCAATCCAAAACCATAATCGAAATCAACCAGCCACCAACACCAACACCCACACATCCACAAGTCCACAACCACTATCGGTTCTTCGTTCACCAACACCCACACCCACACAACGACAACCACCAACAGCGCTGATCTGGGGTTCGATTTGGTTGATTTGTAACGGTTGAAGTGGTTCAATTCGATTTGTTGTGAGAAAGAAAGAGTGTGTGTGATTCACGAGAGAGAGTGTTCGATCTTCTCGTCTGGATTTAGAGAGAGAAAAATTGATGAAGATGGTGGTGGTTGACGGTTGACGGTGGGTTTTGATCTGGGTTTGATATGGGTTTCGTTTTGAGAAGAAGAGACTAGGGAGAGAAGAGAAATGCTTACTCGAGCAAGGAAGGGAAAAGGACCATTAATGATTATTGTTGACTTTTATACATATGGTTTTGAGAAGGGTTTCGTTTGATATGGGTTTGATAAAAAAATTGAGTATTATTATTATTATTATTTAATATAAATCCTTATAAATCCATCCAACTCTACGTAACGAAATCCAATGAACTCCAAAGAACTTTTTATACAATTCCGACAAAATTTAATGAAATCGGTGGGATTTGTGAATTCCACCAAAATCCTAGGGATGGCAATGGGGCAGGTTTGGGCCTGGGTGGCCTTCCCCGCACCCCACCCCATTTTATTTTTGAAAACTCATCCTCTCATAAAACCCCACCATAGATGAAGCAGGTTGGGGAGGGGCGGGGTACAATGGGGAGTGCTTTCCCCATCCCCACCCATTAACCCCATTTATAATTTTTTTTTATTAAAATAACAAATATATAACCATTGAATATGATATAAAATATAAAGTAATAACAAATCTGATCACGAACGTGAATCACCTAGGAGCGTGGTCTCCCTATTCTTTGAATTGCGTACCTGAGAATAGAAAAACGAAATCTTCTTTCTTGATCATTAATCACAAAAACTCCAAGAGCCTAGAAAGATCGTTCCGGTCACTTTTGAATTCACAATCGTTATGATTGAAACTCGCGTGAACCTAAATCGAAAGTGTGCACAAAACCTTTTTATGTAAAGGCTTGCAAGTGCACTATCGAATTTAGAACTATATTTCTCTCTTCCTCTTGGCCGAATTTTCACTATGTTCTAGAGTTGCAATTTTTTTTTATTCAAAAGCAAGAGAATAAAAAATGCTTTCTCTAAAAAAAAAACTTTTTTTTCTTCCTATTACTGTTAATTCTGAAATTAATAATATATATAGGTATACAAATCCTTTCCTAAAGAGGATTTACTTGGTTGGCAAGAATCCTATCTCTAGGTGGATTTATTTGGTGACAAAGAATCCTTTTTCAAAAAAAGATTTTTTTTCCACACTAAAACTCCTAATCCAACTCAAATAGTGTATTTGTGATTATATTAAAGACTTCCTTATTTGATTAGATAAATAAATTCTTTATTTATCTACTTACCAAATTAAGTCTTTTATATTTATTATACTACTGTAATAGTATACTACTAGGAAACATAATTCCTAGTCAGAAAAAGATTTTGATTTTTAATTAAATAATTAAATAATCAATTAATTAATTTCCATTTAATCAAACAATAAAATAAAATAATATTTTAGGCTATTATTATAGCCTTGTCGCCCACACACAAAAAATATTGGCCAAATATTATTTCATATTTTATTTAATCCCTTCAGGTTTTAAATAAAAGCCCACATGTGAACCAGACTCATTCTTACTAAAAGATACAAGCCCACATGCCTCTCATTAATATATTAATATAATTTGAGCAGCCCATTAAATAAATAATGTGCAAATTATATTTTTAATATAATAAATACAATTCTTGATGGGCCCATAAATTAGTCTGGTAGAATATATCAAGTGATCCATGCAAGTCCGTGTGGATTAGGGATCTTGGCGGGCTATCTAAATTTAAGCTTCAATAGACATAACCTAATCACAATCAACAAATGATTCACTTAGGTTCGATCTATTAATTTTAGCTCATTCCACTAAATAGCTAAAATTGAACTCTTAAATAAAGATAGAATAAGAAGATGTTTCTCATTCATACCCTAGACAATCTTATTGGAGATAGTGTATCCTCGTGTATAATATCAGTAATCACCAAGAGCTCATACACCGCCTATAGCTCTCCTAGTTACCATATTTACTCATATGACCACGTTTTGAACTTGGATATTTTGACTTGTCCAGAAGCCATGTTTTCAATAGACATTATCGAAAACTCAACGTTGAGATTTAATATCTAATACCTCAAGTTATCCATATGATAATATTATACTCTCATTCAATAAATTGAGCCACGATGTCCATATCTATCAATGAAGTCCTCTATCGATTAACAAATGAATACCACCAAACTATTGAGGATAGACTATGCTATATAATCGTACTCATTGATAGCTAGAATGATAACACTTGCAATCATAAGTCCATCATTTATCTCAGGATTAAGATAGACTCTCTGATTGTCCTCATAATGAAAAGACTTATATCTAGTGACGGTTCTAAATAAAGTATTTCATTGTGATCATGTTCAATGCACCCAGTGCACTAGATTCTTTTACTCGAAGACCCTTTCGATGATTTTAGACTCATCATAACTCATTTGATCCCACTCAAATGCCAGCAAAAGAATTCTACAACTTTATCAAGATAAAGGTGCACAACCTTTAATTTAAGTTGTGAACGTTTATTCAAGACTAACTAAAGAATTGTTTCTACCTCATACATATCCAGATGTACGAACATTTCTACATTTCTAATAGTCTTTTGACCTTATGATTATTTACTTTGACAATTATCATTATAAATGCTATAAGATTTTGTAAAACCAGAAATCACTTTATTAATATGAAAAGATTGTCAATTACAATATTACACTCTTGCTATTGAGCATAATCCTAACATTTTAGTATCATACTATTGTTAGTAGTATGATAAGTATCAAATACCTTATTTGATAAATAGATAAATAAAAATGTTTTATTTATCTAGTCAAATTAGGAAGTATTTGATATCTATCAAAACTCTAATTGATAATTAGTCAATTATGAAGTTTTTGATTAAGTCACAATTTAATTTATATTCAATAATTTATTATTGGATAATACTCTAATGAGTTGGAATATGATTGAATTCTAAAGATTGATAGGAGTTTAGGTGAAACACAATTCCTCCTTGTGAGAGGATTCGACCACAAGACATGAATCCTCCTTGTGTGAGGATTCGGCCACCACCTATAAATACCTATCAAGAGAATTCGGTCAGGTGTGTGTTTTTAAGGGAAATTTTTTTTTTGAGAGAAAGAATTTTTATTCTTTTGCTTTCGAATAATAAAAAAAAAACAACATCCAACTCATTAGAATTCGACCAAGAGGAAAATAAAGAAAGAGCGTTTATGTTTTCGATAGTGCACTAGTAGCTTTTATATCAAAAGGTTTTGTGCACAACATCGAATTATGGTTCATGCGAGTTTTCGATTTAAAGATTGAGAATTCACAATTGACCAAACGTTCTTTGTTTTCTCTAGGAGGGTTATTGTGACTAACAAAAGAAAAAGTTTTGTTTTCCATCCTCAGGTTTACAATTCAAAGAAAGAGAACTCACACTCCTAGGTGATTCACGTTCGTGATTGGATTGGAAGATCTTGCGGATTCAAATCGACACAATATCAAACGTCACGTGAAAAGGTATAATACTTTTAATTATATGTTAATTAATCGAGGGTTAAGGTTCTTTCTTTTAAAAGGAAATTTTTTTGAAAAATACCAATCTTATTTTTCGCTTCCGCCGCGTATTTGTTTTTCCTTCAGAACTAGCCAGTGTTGTTTTGAAAATCGAACAATGCCCAATGTATGATTTTTTAATGTATTACACACATATTGGAAAACCCCAAACTCTTGTAAAAACACCTTTCACAAACACATATATTGACATAAAAAATTTCAGAATTTAATAAAATCCATAACTAACGTAAAATAATTTAAGTTTAGTAGTATTCAGGCCTGCCTGATAACGGACAGCCCCAAACACAACTCTGTTGGGGTTTTTGCCCTAAAGCTTGTAATATGTAAATGTAATTTGAACATAAATAAAAGAAGTAGTATATTCATTCATTTTGTGTCATACTTTATATAACATGTGCACTTAACATCCAAAATTGCCGGATTTAATTTCGAACTGAGTATATGAGTCATATATAGATGGATTCAGTTTGAAACGAGCAATTTAAAGAGTCCGTAGATAGCAAATAAAGCTGGGTACTTTATTTGTGGTTAATCTACAGCTGCGGTCCATTTCGTAGTGTACGGTGATCCTATCCTGGATCATTCATATGTAGATATGAGAATGAAGGTACCTTGTATGATGTGATCATATAGGACTGGGCCATGATCTATATGAATCTCTCACTAAGATCCGTTTAACGATGAGATTCATATATATCAACTAATGATGGCTATATGTGGGTGATCTTAATCCTGAGTGTCTTATCGACTCCTTCAGGTTAGATCGTGGTCTTTGATATACCATTGGTGAGGTCGGAGTTGCATTCCCGATCAATTTACTCCGTATGTTGGGATCGCGATTTGGCTTGTGGCTGGGAAGGTTTGTACACAATAGTGGAATCCACTCCTTCTTGTGAGAAGTAGATGGTAGTTCCCTTAAGGGTTGATTCGGGGCTTGAACAATATGAGCGCTCTCCTAATTCCGTAAGGAATGTAGGATTTATTGTTCATTAGAGAATCAATGGTACTTAATGGAAAGATATGATTAGAGGGGTATAACGGACATTATGACCCAACTCTAATTATGAACTACTTGTGGAGGATTATACCATATGTAATAGCTATATCGATGGACACCGAGAGTTATTGGTTTGTGTAAAAACGTCTACAGTTGAGAGAGTGCAGCTTCGGGTTTTTAGTGGAATAACACTGAAGTTAATAATCATGAAATATTAATTAAAGAGTTTAATTAATAATTTCTAAGGATTATTGGAGCTCAAAATACTGTGGGTCCATTAGGTCCCCTTGCTAGCCCGATCGATTTAGGTAACAAGGGTCACGGTTAATTAATTGGATTGTCCAATTAATTGTGTTACGAAAGTGACACGTATTTATTCGGGAATTAATTGAATAATGGGATTATTTAATAAATGAATAATGGTGATTAAATAAATTAAATAATAAGATTATTTAATTATGTTGTTAATCACTAAATGGAGGGTGTTAGTTGATATTTGATTTTGAATAAAATAAGATAATATGATTATTTTATTTTAAATTAAATATTTGAAATTGAATTTAAAATGTTTGAATTCAAAAATAAATATTTAATTAATTTAAAAAAAACAAGATATGAGATATCTTTATAAAATTTTTAAAAATCAAATAGATTTTGGTTTGTTGTTTTTTGAATATATATGAGATATATATTTAATTAGAAAAAGCAATAACCGAATGAGAGATATTTGAAAGGTAATCAGATTACTTGTTTTCAAATGAGAAAAACATACAAAGCATAACAAAAGTGTGATCGTCACATAGCGAAAAAGCAAAAGAAAAAGCAAACAACAAACAAAAGGAAAATATTAGGGTGTGGCAAGAACACAAAATGCTGCATTTCTAGTTTGTTTTTGTGTGTATGTTCTTCTCTTCTTCCTCCATACAAGTCTTGAATATCGTGACGCACCCACACGCTGTTACCAGTTCCGGGAGATAGCGAGGAAGATCACGTGGTTCAAATCAGGAGCAGTTCGTATCAAAGTGAAGGAGCCTCCTACGTAGGTATGAAAAATAAATTCCTTCACTTCATTATTGTATTTGATTATTACTGTACAAATGGGTTAGTTTAATGATTGCATTAAAAATTTGTAAAACTTTCCGCTGCACAATCTGTAACCCTAGATTCCAACAATTGGTATCAGAGCCAATTTTTTTACAGTATAATCGAATTCGATTACTCCTGATATGTATGAATATGTAGGCACATATTTTTTTGATGAGTGTATGATGTTTTTTAATTAAATTGTTTAATTTAAAAAACATGGTTGATCGTAATTTTTTATGGTGTTGTGGATTCAGAGTGTTTCTGGGTTGTATAATTTTTTTATTTTTTTATTTTACTGTTGTAATAAAAAAAAATGTAATTGTAAGAGGACATGGTAGTTGACGAAGACCAGCGCGCATGCAGACGATGACTACCACCAGCGCGCATGCAGACGATGACTACCACCTGAGCGCATGCCACCCCTCCAGCGCATGCCTCCCACGCAGCGCCTATCAGCGCGCAACCCCACCAGCGCATGCGATGCCTACGCGCGCAACCCACCAGCGTGCAATCCTTCCTGCGCTCAACGTCCAGCGCACCTGCATACCAGCGCGCGCCCACCAGCGCTGCAGCGCACAACACTACCAGCTTGCGTGCATGTCCAGTGCTTGCTACTAGTGCACATGACCTGAAGAGATTGGAAGTCTTGGAAATTACAAAAAGACCAAGGGATGCCTTGGAAATATTTTTTGTAATTAGATTCCAATTTTTAGGTTAAATAATCCACAACACTCGGTCAACTCATGTATGTTTTAATTATTTGATGATTAAGCATTGCCATGCATATACATGTCATTTAAATTAGTTGTGCCTACATATATATATATATATATATATATATGTTGATATATCATACATGCATTATAGCCATCTATATTATGTGTTTAATTTTTTTTTAATTTGATTAAAATGGGTTATTCACATAATTGGCTATTTTTAATGGGATTAGTTTTTAGGAGTAAAAACTTGGTAAATCTCATTAATTACTAATCTTTTTATTAAAGAGTTTAAACTACTTAGATTAGTAGGGTCCTTAAAATATATATTAGGATTAATTTGATTAAGCTCCTAATAATAATTGGACCTAAATAATGTGTTTAGTTTTAATAGTTAAAACTTGATAAATACATTTTTAATAATAATTCTAGTCTTAGTAAACAGTTTACATAGATTTGAATTATCACTAATGAACTAAATTTTTTAAGTGTTAAAAATCAATTTAGTTTATTAGTTATTGGAATAGGATTCTAATAATTTATGATTAATGCACTTGATGCTTAGATTAAAATTAGCCGTTTAATCTAGTTTAATCTAGGTCCATTAATATTAATAGAAAACCCTTAATATAAAATAGTGAGTGGGAGAGGGATATATGACATTATATCCCACGGTCTCCATCATTAGTTCAACACCGTGAGATTCGAGTGGGGCCTCGTGACGGCTTTGTTTTCGTCCTCCCTAAGGAGGGTTTCCATAAGAATCAATACCAAGGTTGACTTCCTAACAGATAGGATTTCGGAGGGGATTTCGGGATTGACCGACCCTAAGGCGGCAATTTTCGAGTTAAGCTCCCGAGATCTGAAATGATGGGTTATACTCACAAGGTTTTAATTAAAATGGTTAATTAAAAACCTAACCTAATAAACGATGGTTGAATGATATTGGCATAAGAGTTATTCTGGTATATCCTTTAACTGAGAAGGTCTCGATCCAACATGCAAGAATTTGACCGACCCTAAGGCGGCACTTGCTTGTGGTATGTTGGATTATCGTGGCATAGAAACATTGTTTTTAGGGTTGTTCTTGTTCATTAAACATTTTCATGCATCATGTTTAATTTTATGCCGAACATTAGCACATGTTTAGAATGTATGACTAAATGAATCTTTAATTTATGTTTTTTCAGCCATGTTATCTGCACTATTACAAATACTTGCAAACGATAAATTAACTGGTGATAACTACACAAAATGGAAACTTAACATTAATGCAATACTGGTCACCAAAGACCTCAAGTTTGTGCTTACGGAGGAATCTCCTCTGGTGCCTACTGCCAATGCCACACGAACTGTTCGTGAGGCATACCAGCGATGGGTCTCATCTGATGAGAAGGCCCGAACATATCTGTTAGCTTCTATGACAGACGTGCTTGTCACAAAGCACGAAGCAATGACTACAGCATTCGAAATTATGGAGTCATTGCAAGCTATGTTCGGGCAACCCTCCGAGCAAAAGCGACACGAAGCTGTTCGTTCCGCTATGCTCGCTCGCATGAAGGAAGGTACATCAGTTCGGGAACATGTCCTGAGCATGATGTCCTACTTCAACACGGCAGAAGTCAATGGCGGGGCCATTGACGAACCCAGTCAAGTGAGCATCATACTGACGACTCTTCCTAAGAGTTTCGATCAGTTTAAGAACAACTACGGGATGAACAAGTTAAGGTTTAGTCTTACACAGTTGCTCAATGAGCTCTCTACTTTTGAGTCCATGACCAAGGACAGCAAAAGTAAGACCGGTGAGGCAAATGTTAACGAACCATCTTCCTCCAATAATAAGAAGAGAAAGAGGTCTGCTGGAAAGGCGAAGGGTAAGCCCAAACCCAAGAAGGCCCAAAGCAAAAAGAAGGGCACCTCCACCTACCAAGACAAAGGAAAATGTTTATATTGTAACAATGTCGGGCACTTAGAAAAGGAACTGTCCTCAGTACCTGGAGGAGGTAGCCAAGAAGAAGAAGAAAGGTAAATATGATTTACTTGTTCTTGAATCTTGTTTAGTGGAAGATGATTCTTCACCTTGGATTGTTGAATCGGGGGCCACTAACCATGTTTGTTCTTCTTTGCAGTGGATTGATTCTTGGACACAGCTAGAGGAGGGAGCCTTCTCCATGCGTGTGGGGTCGGGGGATGTCATGTCAGGCCAAAGCAGTGGGAGCAATAAGATTGCAATTTTGTAATAATAATAGTTTTTTATTATTGAACAATGTTTTTTATATTCCTGGATTTACACGGAATTTGATTTCCGTTTCTAAGTTGTTATAACAATTGTATTCTGTTTCTTTTAATAATAAGTTTGTTATTATTGGAAAGAATGGTTTGAATATTTGTTTAGGAATTAATGAAAACAATTTGTATGTGTTAAGACCATTAATACATACTACACTGCTTAACACCGAAATATTTAAGGTTGAAAAACCAAAAACTAAACGACATAAGATTTCTCCAGAAAACGAAACGTATCTCTGGCATCTAAGGCTTGGACATATTAACCTTGACCGGATAAACAGACTAGTAAAAAGCGGATCTTTAAGTGAGTTAAAGGTTGGCACCTTACCTGTGTGCGAATTCTGTTTAGAAGGTAAGATGACTACGAGACCTTTTACTGGAATAGGGCTTAGAGCTATAGAGCCACTAGAACTCATACATACAGACGTCTACGGACCGATGAATGTTAGAGCTAGGGGCGGCTATGAGTATTATGTCACCTTTATAGATGACTACTCAAGATACGGATATGTCTACCTAATGCAACGAAAGTGGGAAACATTTGAAAAGTTCAAAGAATTCCGAGCTGAAGTTAAGAATCAATTAGGTAGGACTATCAAGTCACTACGATCAGATCGTGGAGGTGAGTACCTTGACCAAGAGTTTGAAGACTTCATGGTCGAGCATGGGATAGTTTCCCAACTCACAGCTCCTGGTACACCTCAGCAGAATGGTGTCGCGGAGAGGAGAAATAGAACCCTAATGGAAATGGTGAGATCTATGATTAGTTTCTCATCATTACCAAATTTCTTTTGGGGATATGCTTTACAAACAGCGGCAAACATTTTGAATGTAGTGCCATCCAAATCTGTTCCTGAAACTCCCCTAGAGTTGTGGAATGGTCGTAAAGCTAGTTTACGACATTTTCGCATATGGGGGTGTCCAGCACATGTGCTGAAGAACAGAACTGGAAAGCTAGATCCCAAGTCAGTGGTCTGCTTGTTTGTAGGATACTCCAAGGAGACCAGAGGTGGATACTTCTATAGTCCTGAAGATAACAAAGTATTTGCATCGACAAATGCAACGTTTCTTGAGGATAACTATATAAGTGATCATAAACCTCATTCTAAAATTGTATTAAATGAGTTGGAGCCTGGTGAGACCAATACTCAGTCAACTAGAGTTGTTAATCCATTAACATATGAAAGTCAGATAATTCCTAGTCAGGATACACTACCACCTAGACGTAGTGAGAGGGTTAGTGAGACAGCCTGAACGCTATTTGGGTGTAAGTGAGGGACAAGATCTTGTCTCTGCTGATAGTGTTGATGATCCATTAACATTTAAGAATGCAATGGAAGATCCTGATAAAGAGGAATGGCTTAAAGCCATGAATCTCGAGATGGAGTCTATGTACTCTAACTCAGTCTGGGAACTTGTAGACTTATCGAATGGGGTAAAACCCATAGGATGTAAGTGGATCTACAAGAGGAAGAGAGGAGTAGACGGGAAGGTAGAGACCTTCAAGGCAAGGCTAGTGGCCAAGGGTTATACCCAGAAAGAGGGGGTCGATTATGAAAAGACCTTCTCGCCAGTAGCCATGTTTAAGTCTATTCGGATTCTCTTATCCATTGCTGCATATTTAGATTATGAAATTTGGCAAATGGACGTCAAGACTGCATTCTTGAATGGCAATCTTGATGAAAGCATATACATGATGCAACCAGAGGGATTTGTGTCTCCAGATTAAGAGCAAAAGGTTCGCAAGTTGCAAAGGTCCATTTATGGACTTAAGCAAGCATCTAGATCTTGGAACATAAGGTTTGATGATGTGATCAAAACCTATGGCTTTGAGCAAAACGTTGATGAGCCTTGTGTCTACAAGCGCATCATTGACAAGAAAGTAGTTTTCTTGGTCCTATACGTAGATGACATCCTACTCATTGGGAATGATATAGGAGTGTTGTCTGATGTAAAGGGCTGGCTGGCTAGCCAATTCCAAATGAAAGATTTGGGAGAGGCAAGTTATGTTCTAGGGATCCAACTTATAAGGGATCGTAAGAACAAACTCATAGCATTGTCTCAGGCATCATATATCGACAAGATTCTTATGCGATTTTCGATGCAGAACTCCAAGAAAGGTAATTTACCTTCTAGACATGGGGTTCATTTATCTAAGGAACAGTGTCCTAAGACACCTCAAGAAGTTGAGGATATGAGACATGTGCCATATGCATCAGCAGTAGGTAGTCTCATGTATGCTATGTTATGCACGAGACCGGACATCTGCTATGCAGTGGGAGTAGTCAGCAGGTACCAGTCCAACCCAGGATTAGATCATTGGGTTACTGTCAAGACTATTCTCAAGTATCTTCGGAGAACGAGAAACTATATGCTAGTGTATTCCGGACAGGATTTGATCCCGTTAGGATACACAGATTCTGATTTTCAGTCAGACATGGATTCTAGAAAATCCACGTCTGGATCAGTATTCACCCTAGGTGGTGGAGCCATTGTGTGGAGAAGTATAAAGCAATCTTGCATTGCTGACTCCACCATGGAAGCCGAATATGTAGCCGCTTGTGAAGCTGCTAAAGAGGCTGTTTGGCTCCGTAAGTTCTTGAGTGATCTGGAAGTTGTTCCAGATCTAGATAAGCCCATCACACTTTATTGTGATAACAGTGGTGCTGTGGCTAATTCCAAAGAACCAAGAAGCCACAAGAGAGGGAAGCATACAGAGAGAAAGTATCATCTCATTAGAGAGATAGTATCATCTCATTAGAGAGATAGTGCAGAGAGGAGATGTGATCGTCACCAAGATAGCCTCACAAGACAATCATGCTGATCCATTTACGAAGACCTTACCGGCTAAAGTGTTTGAAGGTCACCTAGAAGGTCTAGGGTTACGAGACATGACTCACATGCTTTAGTGCAAGTGGGAGATTGTTGGGGTTTTTGCCCTAAAGCTTGTAATATGTAAATGTAATTTGAACATAAATAAAAGAAGTAGTATATTCATTCATTTTGTGTCATACTTTATATAACATGTGCACTTAACATCCAAAATTGCCAGATGTAATTTCGAACTGAGTATATGAGTGTCATATATAGATGGATTCAGTTTGAAACGAGCAATTTAAAGAGTCCATAGATAGCAAATAAAGCTGGGTACTTTATTTGTGGTTAATCTACAGCTGCGGTCCATTTCGTAGTGTACGGTGATCCTATCCTGGATCATTCATATGTAGATATGAGAATGAAGGCACCTTGTATGATGTGATCATATAGGACTGGGCCATGATCTATATGAATCTCTCACTAAGATCCGTTTAACGATGAGATTCATATATATCAACTAATGATAGCTATATGTGGGTGATCTTAATCCTGAGTGTCTTATCGACTCCTTCAGGTTAGATCGTGGTCTTTGATATACCATTGGTGAGGTCGGAGTTGCATTCCCGATCAATTTACTCCGTATGTTGGGATCGCGATTTGGCTTGTGGCTGGGAAGGTTTGTACACAATAGTGGAATCCACTCCTTCTTGTGAGAAGTAGATGGTAGTTCCCTTAAGGGTTGATTCGGGGCTTGAACAATATGAGCGCTCTCATAATTCCGTAAGGAATGTAGGATTTATTGTTCATTAGAGAATCAATGGTACTTAATGGAAAGATATGATTAGAGGGGTATAACGGACATTATGACCCAGCTCTAATTATGAACTACTTGTGGAGGATTATACCATATGTAATAGCTATATCGATGGACACCGAGAGTTATTGGTTTGTGTAAAAACGTCTACAGTTGAGAGAGTGCAGCTTCGGGTTTTTAGTGGAATAACACCGAAGTTAATAATCATGAAATATTAATTAAAGAGTTTAATTAATAATTTCTAAGGATTATTAGAGCTCAAAATACTGTGGGTCCATTAGGTCCCCTTGCTAGCCCGATCGATTTAGGTAACAAGGGTCACGGTTAATTAATTGGATTGTCCAATTAATTGTGTTACGAAAGTGACACGTATTTATTCGGGAATTAATTGAATAATGGGATTATTTAATAATGAATAATGGTGATTAAATAAATTAAATAATAAGATTATTTAATTATGTTGTTAATCACTAAATGAAGGGTTTTAGTTGATATTTGATTTTGAATAAAATAAGATAATATGATTATTTTATTTTAAATTAAATATTTGAAATTGAATTTAAAATGTTTGAATTCAAAAATAAATATTTAATTAATTTAAAAAAAAACAAGATATGAGATATCTTTATAAAATTTTTAAAAATCAAATAGATTTTGGTTTGTTGTTTTTTGAATATATATGAGATATATATTTAATTAGAAAAAGCAATAACCGAATGAGAGATATTTGAAAGGTAATCAGATTACTTGTTTTCAAATGAGAAAAACATACAAAGCATAACAAAAGTGTGATCGTCACACATCGAAAAAGCAAAAGAAAAAGCAAACAAAAAACAAAAGCAAAATATTAGGGTGTGGCAAGAACACAAAATGCTGCACTTCTAGTTTGTTTTTGTGTGTACGTTCTTCTCTTCTTCCTCTATACAGGTCTTGAATATCGTGACGCACCCACACGCTGTTACCAGTTCCGGGAGATAGCGAGGAAGATCACGTGGTTCAAATCAGGAGCAGTTCGTATCAAAGTGAAGGAGCCTCCTACGTAGGTATGAAAAATAAATTCCTTCACTTCATTATTGTATTTGAATATTACTGTACAAATGGGTTAGTTTAATGATTGCATTAAAAAATTTTAAAACCTTCCACTGCGCAATCTGTAACCCTAGGTTCCAACAAACTCACCATTTGAATTTTTAAAAATTCTACAAATATCAAATTGACATAAAATCTTCACCATACCATAAATAACACATTTGAGTTTAGAAAATAAAAGTTTCAAGGTGAAATAATTCAAATAAATATTTTTTTTAAGTATTTATATTTTTGGATTCCGTAACAACAAATTGTAGTACCCGATTTTGAAAATTCATAAATAATTTAATAAAACACTAAAAATATAGTAAAATAAATTCAGAAATCCTTTTAACATGATTCTAAACATCTGCACCATGTATTACCATTTTTAAATAAGTATAACATAGTGAAAGGTATTTTCGAAATCGAACTATATTACAAAAACAGATATTTTCAGCAATACTGTTCAAACTCAAAAATTCATAAAAAATACAATACTTATTATTTTGAAACGAAACAAATTTCTTTGGAAACCTTAGGAAGTCTTGTTCAAAATCTCAAAAGACAAATCATTAAAATATCACAATTAAATTAACTAAAATTTTCGGAATAGACACTGGTCAGCACTTGATACATTGATATCAAAAAATAAGAACCAATAATCACTCTAATATGATTCTAGGGTTGCTACATAATTTAAACCTAGCGTGAACATTTTTGTCGTTAGAAAAGATCCTTCAAAAATATTTATAAAAATCTCAAATGCTCAAAATGTTTGTAAAGAACAAGTATGGTGGCAAGTAAGGGTATCGTCCACATGGAAAGAGAAACTAAATGGCTAAGACTAGTTAACTACTATTAAAGTAAAACAAAGCATGAAAATGTAAATATCCATGATTGTTTTGAAAGTTAATAACTATGATGCAAACTACAGTTAAGTTAATTAATCTAAAGTTAAACTAAATATTAGCAAGAATGCATATGGATAAGATACTGAGATGTGAATGCGGAAGTTGATACAATTCATACACGAATAGTGGGTAATCTATCTCTTAAGACCGATTTGATTCTCTATAGGGTTTATCTTCCTAATTTAAGTTTCCGAGATGACTTGGAGTGGAGAGCTCACAATCCACCCCTTTTCAAACTAGCCGGGATCTATTGGATTGGAGAGTTCACAATTGATCCCGTCCAGCTCAAGTGAGCTTGTTTTAAAATACCTTTAGTGAAAATTGTTAAAAGAATAAATTGACATCAAATATAGACCATAGTTGAAGAGCCTACTTGACTCACAAAGACATCACAATTCAACCTCTACAATGAACTGGGAGTTAGAGAACCTACCCAACTCAAGGTGAGTATCAAATGTATTAAGAACAAATTCAACCTCTAAGTGAAATGAGAGTTGGAGAGCCTACCCAATTCACAAAGAAATGCAATCAAAGATCAATTACTCAAATAAGTTCAATCAATCAACAAGAATCAAGAGTTGGAGAGCCTACTTAATTCAAGAGAGGATTAAACACAGTTAAGCACAATGAATGAAACTATATAATAAAATCTAAAATATGGTGGATAACCCACAATCCATAATTCATTACATCAACTCCCATATAGGATTTAACTACTCATGCTAAATACAAAATAAATCTAAGAGATGAGAGTAAGAGAAGACCCATGTAGAGAATCCCTTTCTTGAAGCTTGAATCCACTCTCATAGTAGCCGTCTTGAGTAAGAAAAGATGAAGATGATGTAAGATGGTTAGGATTTGGTGAGGAAAGATTCCTAGATCTAGGTTAGTGGTTAGTGATAGAAGGGAGAAATTTCGTGGTTAGAAGAGAGAGTGAAGAGAGAGATGAGAGAAGAAAAGGTTTTAGAAATCAGAAAATGATGTATATATAGGGCTTCCAAAATTAGGTTTGAAATGCTGATGCGGCAGGTCTGATGCACGCAGTGCGTGGGTAGTGCATGGGTAGGGTACCCGCGCAGTGACTCTTCAGTTGTTTAATTCTTCGGTTTGCTGGTAACTGCGCGGGTAGGGACCTGCACAGTACCCGCGATCTGGGCAGTTGGTCATTTCTGGAGGATTTCTGATCTCTGGTTAGTGGGTAGGTACGCTAGTATAGACCAGCAAAGCTTTGATGACTTGGATTGAGTGGATAGTGCACGAGTAGGAACCCGGGCACCTACCAGCGCACTGTAGCCTCCCTTTTTGCTTTTTTTAGTTTGTTTTTCGCCCGAATTCTCCATTTTCTTCTCCAAGACCAGGATTACACTTATTGCCTGCAAACACAATAAAAGAGCCATAAGACACACAAAAACACTCGAAACGAGACAGATGATAAGGATATGAAGGCCAAAATATATAACAATTTTGGCGTGATCAAAACCCTAACTTTCTTTACACTAAACGTTTAAGTAATAGAGAAAACACATAAAAATGAAAAGAAACAAACCATGAAAACCTCTTTATTCTTCTTGCTTGAAAACCAGTTCTTGATTGAAAATATGAGAATTTTTTCTTTCTACACTTGCCGTTCATCAAAAAGTAAATTTTAGGGTTATGTATATTTTTTTTGAATGATCGTAAAAGAGAAAACAAGAGTCTTAAATCAACAAGAGTTTTAAAAAGGGTTGGATTTCTAATCAAAATCAGAATCCCTTTTTATTTTATTTTATTAATATCATTCAAAAGTAAGAATTATATAAGGAATAAAACACTTATTCAACTCTAATTTTTATTTTAAAACTTAAATCCCCATAAAACAATATAATTTACAAAAGTAACAAGTGTTTTTTAAACTTAAAAGTTTAGAGAATTAATAAACTAAAATCAGAATTTGGGTCTTACAAATACCTTAAAATTAACATAGATGTAGCTTTTAAGAAGGGGGTCAACTTTGCTGGGTTTAGGGCAGTGATTAGAGATGCGATGGGGTGGATTATGGCAGCTCTATCTAAGTCTTTGGTGGGCAATTTTCTCCAGAAACCGGGGAGATTTTGGCGTCATAAGAAGGCCTCATGATGGCTCGATATCAGGGTTTGCAAGTGAGTTGGGTGAAGGTTGATGCTTGCAATGTAGTCTCCAAAATGTTGAATTCTAAATTTTCTTATGGAGAGGCTGAGTTTGCTATTAATGATGTTAGAGCCTTATTAAATGAGGTTTGGGTTGATAAATGTCAAGCCATTTCCAGGGATGGAAATATGGTGGCTCATAACTTTGCATCCTTGGCTTTGTCCTCTAAGGAAGCCCTTGTTTTGGCAATATGTTTGCTTTAGAGCAACTCCAACCAACACACCAATTACACTAAAAACACCAATTTGGTGTAAAATTCCTTTCCAACCAATACACCAAAAAAAAATATATAGGTGTAGCTGCAGTGCACACCAATTTTTTTTCTGGTTAAATGCTACATCAGTTTAAATATTTTCTAAAATTACTAATTTAACCCTCACAAACTTAATTATATTAATATGTATTCTAAAAAAATATATCATTGGAAAGATCTTGTTGATATCTTTAAAATAATACCAATATTGATATATATATAATTGATTAAATTTAATTATTAATTAATACATTTAACGCTAATTTAAACTTTTATAATAACTTAATTTAAAGCAATACAAGATTAGATTGGCTCAGTAGTATGTCCCTCATATCAAGACCATGAGTTTGTGGGTTCGAGTCTTTCGCCTTCCCAAACCCCGAATTGTTCGCATATTTTAAAAAATTGAAACTTAATTTAGTGCAATTAAATACATAACAGAAATAAACTCTAAAATAATACAAATTATAACATAGCTTAATAATAAAAAGACTCAAATAACAATAATTCCAAAAAAGAAAAAAACTTAACTTAATGTAAGGCAATTAAATACATTACATAAATAAAATCCAAAATAAAGCAAATTTCAACACACTTGACAATAATAATAAAAACTCGATAAAAATAAAACCATTTAGATATCCGGAATACCATCTCCACGTCCTCCATCACCACCGAAATATTGGCCATCTCCACTTCCTCCATCACCACCAAAATATTGGCAATCTCCACTTCCTCCATCACCATCAAATTAGGTCTATTTTTCCTTGTAACCTGTGAAATGGTATCAGTCATACTTTTTAATTATTTCACTTTATTCCACAGCAGGCTCTTTCTTGGGGTGGACAACCAATTTCTAACATCTCCTCTCATCACTTTCACCAACGAATTGAATAGCTCTGCTGGTGTTGCAATCTGTGGTGATTCTAGATACTTTAATTTATCAAGAGCATTTATATAGTATGTCACTGCCACTGCATGTGACACCTTCAGATACAGAACTTTCACTTCATATAGCAGGTTAGCTCTAGATTATCAAAATTCAGTAACCTCTGTCTGGTTTATTACGTTTCTTCATGTGTTCATGAATTGTTGAAATTTTGAATTCCACATTTTGGAAAAAATTATGAGGCTGACATATTAGCCTGAGATCTTTCCTTATTATGATCATATTTTTTATCTACAGGCAGTAGCGGACCCAGAAATTTTAATCAGGTAGGGCACTTAAATAAATTAAAATCGCAATTATAAAAATAAATACTGAAAAATTAAGATCATAGTAAAATAGTTTTTTTAGATAAAAGAAAATAAATAGAACACTTACTCAGATGAATTAAATAATCTTACATTCAAAAAGAAATAAAACAAGAAAAAATATTAAAAAATAAATAATAACAAGAAAAACAACATAAATAATGAAAAAAATTAAAAGAATAAATTACAATCTAATTTTATAATAAGAAATTTTGTTTTACATTTACAATGAATTCAATTTAAATTTATACAAAAATAATTTATTAATAACTATTATTAGACAGGTTTTTAAAAAATTTATTTTTTAAATTATTGGTAAATTATTGATGTATTGATTCTAAATAAATTAAAACTATAAAATAAAAAAAATACTAAGAATAAAATAAAATGAATCATAGTAATATATTGACTATTTTAATATAATAAAGTAAAATCTGAGATTTTAGGGTTTATTGATTGGACGTATTAGGTATGTCAAATTAAAACTATTAGGAATAATAACAATCCAAAATAATAATATGTAATTTAATATAAAATAAAATTGAATTAATAAAACACAAATTAATGGTTGTTAAGAAATTGACGACGGAATAGAGAAAATGAATCGGAAAAGATGGGAATATAGAAAATGAATCGGAAAAGATAGTAAAATAAATAAGATATAAAAAGTTAGGAGATAAAATTGAATTAAAAGAGGCATATAAAAATTTAGAAAATTAAATTATATTAATGAAGAACCTATTTGAATGAAATGGGACTTAAACCATGCACTTAAGCCTAAAAATCAAGATCCAGTGCCAGCTATACTATCAGCAATTAATTGATAACTATTCTTAATAAGTATGTATATATACAATATACACGGAATCAATTTTTTTTTAAAAACAAATTGAGGCAGGGCACGGGCCCTATCTCGTCTCCACGTGGATCCGCCCCTGTTGACTACAGTGAAGTTCTGATCCTGTTTTATTCTACCATGCTACCAAAATTTTAAGAATTATGATGTTTTTTTTCTTTGGATGTAGTTCATGTTTTATCTGAGGTTGTTACTACATACCTATCCAGGAAAGATGAAGCCTATTAATTCACCGAATGATTCATAAGATTATAAGGTATACGCCAACAAATACAACTCTTAACTTCATGAAACTTGTATGTAACTAGCATTACTCAATCTGCCTCTGTAAACTTCTTGATCATCCAATCGATTTAGAAGCTGGATCCCAAGAGGTCAAAATTTGTTATTTGATTATGGATTATGAATTGTGACTGCAATGTGTGTGTGTGTGTGTTTACTCTCAATAAGCTACTGCTAGGATGGATTATAATTCCTTATATATAGCCATCTCTTTTCTAGTAGCATGCGGCAGTATGGGATATTAGAATAAACATGATTGAGAAGAAGACACAAGAATTCACTGGGAGAATATGATACACATTCTTGGTACATAAAAGTTTAAGCTAGAGATGAGAATGATATGACAATCAAAATCACAATGCTACTATTAACTCATTTAACTTCTTCAATCTCATCCAAGGCGTAGTTGTTTGTTGATACATTCGCATAGTTAACCTTCTGGAATCGAACCACAACCGGGTAGCGTGACTTAGGGTCCTGTAAGAAGAAAATAAATTGAGAAAATCATCAAAAAGAATGAATGCAACATAACATAGAGGCATAGAAAACTAAAAACTGGCCTGATCAACAGCTACAACAGAACCAATGCCCTTGTACCAGTAAGACTCCCTCCTCAGAATCTTCACCTGTTGAGTGAAAAAGCATAAGAAATTTTGATAAGAACTATAGCTTCCTTTGATATAAAACTCTAGCTTTCCCTGGCCCTTGGATCTTAATCATTTGATATAACCTGACAATGCTTTGTTCTAATCCATTTCTAGTTTACAATCACTTCTAAATGGGTGCTGCTGTCTGTGCTTTATATTAACTAAAGCATGTACATTAACTAAAGTATGCAGTTATAATATGATACAAATAGATATTTTTATTTGATAATCTCTAATATGATCATCCCTATAAAGTATTTTTTAACTGGTAATTATGATTTATACAATCTACAAATCTATTCATATGATGATTTCCCTTTTCCTATCTTCTACACAGAACCCCATAAGTGATCAATTTACACTAATTTACATGTTTGATGAAATTGGTTCTAAAGAGTGAAAAGGTGTATTGGTTTTAAAAGGAAGGTGACTGACCTTAGTGCCTCTCTGGGGTCCTATGGGAGCTGGCTTAGGCTTGGGCTTGGGAGGTTCACCGTCTGCAGTAGCGGCGGCGGCTGGGGCGGCTGCAGCCTCCTCAGATGCCCTTACAACAAGCCTTGAAGTGTTGTTGTTCTTTAAAGGGAAGGAGACCAAATTGGTCCTAGAAGTTGTGTTTCCATTGGTAGCAACATTGGGTGTCAACATAAACCCAGAAGCAGCTGATGCCATGCTGCAGCTAGCCATGAGTGTTGAGTGTTGTCTATCTCTGTGATTGATGAACAAGAGTTGGAGTTGCTAAAAGAAGATAGATAGATTAGTAAAGGACAATAAACCAAGATTGAGAGGCTTGGAATAAACACAATTTCTAAGTTTTGGAGGGGGACAATTATCTCATCTTGGAAGGTTGCATCAATCGTTTCCTCCACTAGGCTGCTGCCACCTCTGCACCATATCTTTCTCTTTGGATAATGTCATTCCAACTCATCTATCTATACCTGACTGGCCTCACTCCCCAATCCCTGTGACATTTTTTTGATGGTTTATGGTTCAGGCTCCCTCTCACATTTATGATCGAAATAAATATCTCACTTAATATGGGCTATACTTCAAAATAATGTTATCTTATCCAAATGTTTTGCTTAAGTGAGGGTGGCGGTTCCTTTACTGATCTGATATTTTTAAAACATACGATTGATTGTTAATAAAATGGTTGTGAAAATCAATCACATCTTAATCATATATTCATTGCGATTCTTATGTGTCATGAGATTATGTAAAGACATGAAAAAGATTAGATCAGTAGATAATCTAAATTTTTAGACAGCCGATATTGACATCCATAAAAATGTTAAGCACACCAATATTTTAATAAAAAATTTAATTATAAAAATATCATAATAGGAATTTACCAATAAGGATAAATTAGTTTAATTAAAAATAAAAATAAAAATAAAAACTATTTACACCAATTAATTACACTCATATCTTCGACTATATCAGTTTATTAAAAAAAATCTTAATTAAACCCTAATTCTATTTCTTTTTATAAACTCCTAAACTTTATTAAGAAGGAGAAGAATAGAATATCAATGTTGTGCCTGAAAAGGTTAATTGGGCATATACTAATGAATGTTGTGTTGCAAATGCAGAATGTTAAGGCCGTATTTGATGCTGCTATCAAGGTTGTTCTCCGGCCTCCAAAGCCGAAGAAGAAAGAGAAAAAATTGAGGATTTGCTTTGTTCTTTAATTGATTTTTGATTAGTTGTATGATGATGCTCTTTTTCCTTGTAGCTTATATTTTGTCCATTCTTATGTTAGGGATTTGAACCGATGATAGCGGAAGCGACATGCATAATATTTGTCCATAACTCATAGCAATTAACGTCAATAGCAGAAAAAATAAGATGAGAATAAATAAACCAATCACAACACAAGATATACGTGGAAAACCCAAATCGGGTAAAAAACCACGAGCCGTCAGGACGACAGAGAAAGTTCCACTATATGATAAATTGTTACAACCATATACTTCAGGATTCTCTCTCACGCCTTAACCATGCTCACAACGCTGACAAGATCCTCACCAAGAACCCCTCAATATTCCATAGGTCTCCTCTGAATATCACCCACGGATCTCTAACCTGATCCACTGATATTCCTTTAGATCCCTCCCCAGATATTCTCATGGGTCTCTCACCCGGATCTCACTACTCTATGATGTTACATGGTGTTTCTTGGCTCTACACAAAATAACCTAATTACAATGTCTATTTATACTAGCTATAGGGAGTTTAAGATAAAAGGAAATCTTACTCCTAAACATACAAGAATTACTTGTTCCACATAAATACTATTTCCTATTTATGACAAGTCCTCTTGTAAAGAGTATTCCTTTTCCTTCAAACACAAGAACTTACCAAAAGAATTACTTTCCTTTTTCGCTGAAGATTTCCCTTTCCACGCATGTTTATGATTGACTACGATTCGAGTCACGGTTGCGCACCAGCTTACTAAACCGTTACAAGTCACCTAGAATGCACCACGTTTCCTTTCGGAATCAGATTCTTCAGTTCTTCTTCGGTCTTCAAATCTCCCTCAAACACCATCTCTAACTTCCAAACGTTATCCCACGTCTCCAGGAAGTTTCACATCAGTTGAGTCTCGTTTGGTTCACATTGGGTTCACTTGAGAATACGAGTCAAAACCTAACATCTTATTCTTTCTTTTGTATAATATTTGTGTTCTTGTGGTGCTTTATCCGGTTTTGATAGAAGAAATCTGTCAATTTAAGTTAAAAAAATGTGTCTAGGAGCTGTGCATTTGTAAAATTGGGTGTATAAATAACTTATGAAGGTTTATAAATAAATTGTATTAAAATGAAAACATTTATTTAAATAAGAGTACTATTGGCATTAAGATGAATGTTTCTAGTAATGTCTTAATTTTAAATTTTAGATATGGGTGTACTTATAAATATGAGTGTGGTTATCATATTTATAAGTGTCAAATTGTCAATATCCTTGCCCAAAATTTTAAGTGAGATGCTTATTATGATATAATTTAACAATGATGTGGCAATTACAAATTAATCTATCCCATAGTTTA
Organism: Dipteronia sinensis; assembly: GCA_033220585.1. NCBI lineage: Eukaryota > Viridiplantae > Streptophyta > Magnoliopsida > Sapindales > Sapindaceae > Dipteronia > Dipteronia sinensis. Next base: position 25,706,556 of record CM065643.1, on the reverse strand, counting down.
GACAATGAATTCGAACAAGTTTTTTTTTTTTATAACATAACTATAAAAATTAAATAAGTTTCTTTTAAAAAAAATTGGGAGAGGGAGTTTCTAACTTAGAACTTCAACGTTTATTAAGAGGTGTTGTAAATGGTAACAACCAGATTATGTTTGTGACTACAAATAATACCTTTTTTCTATATAAAAAGAAAATAAAAGAAAAAGAAAACACTGTTGAAGATGCATCCCGACTTATATTACGACAATGCGACTTTAATTCTTATGGCAACGTGACTATTTCACACTAAATGAAACATCGAACGACTTCAGGAGAGGATTCTTGATTTTTTTTTTCGACTGCAATATCTCATATACTTCTTTAATTGGACCACAGAAAGAAAGTAAAATAGACAAATATTAGCTTTATTAACTCCAAAATCAAAATCAACCAAAAAAAGAAAAGAGAAAACAAAAACCAATGGTCTCTAATTGGGCCATAAAATGTTGTACCCCATGACAAATTTGCATGGACTTCCTCACACCTCGACCCAGTTCATGAGAGACTTTGCTGCCAATTCTCTTCCACAAGGATGTCTACACAGCAGTGTGGGAGTTAGAGATGGCAAAAATCCCAGACCCGTCCAAATCGGCGGATATCTGATTTGTTTGGAGTGGGTTTGGAGCATTTCAAATGAATATCGGGTTAAGTATGGGTCAAACGTTGATGACCCAGTTTGTAACCTGGTCGGGTATGGGTCAAACCACTAATCCTTGACCCGTCCCGAATGACCCGATATTTATATAATTAAGTTTTGAAATATAAATGAAAAAAACAAAAACTCTAATATTTTAATCTATTTACCTAATTGTATTTATATTTGAATTTAAGATTTATATAATTTAGATATTATATTCTATTAAATTATGTTTATATATAAATTTTAAGTGTACACTAGACCATAAGTTTTAATAATTATTTGTACTTTATGTTTAGAATTACGTATATGTTTAAATTTAAATATATTTTTTCAAATTAAATGTATTTTTAAATTTGATTGAATGTTAAAATTTAAGTACATGTCCTAAAATTCAACTATAGGTAAAAGTTTTATATTTAATGGTTTGAACAATTTCTTTTGTTAAATGAAACGAGTGAGTTCAGGTCGGGTAAAGGTCACCCCACCCCAAACGGTTCGGGTATGGGGGCACCCTGCCCCAACTGGGTTTTAGGTATAGGGCATACCGAACCGGCCTCGATCTGACTTGTTGCCATCCCTAATGGGAGTGGGACTATTGTGATAAGCCCAATTTTTAGTATTCATATCATTAAACCCTTGCATTTTTTTAAGCTAAACCATTGCACTTATAAACCTTCATTTTCATGATGTATTCTCTAGTTTATTTATTTTTTTTACTATTTGGTGCGACTACTCAAATATGAAATATTACTAAACTGAATGAGCGTTTGTAGAACAAAACCACTTTGGTGTGGTGCATATTTGTATTCTCTAATTGTTCTTCTTTGATGAAAGTGTTCTTTTCTCGTTAACATAACCTAAACCTCTAGGTTTCCACGTCTCTTCACATAGATCTAAGAGTTAACACCTTGATAACCCCATTCATCTCCATAGATCCAAGAGTTAACCCCTTGATGGATTGTTTTACCAATTCTAGCTCTTCAACATACTTCTTTTCTTTGGTCTTCATAATCTCCAATGTTTTCTTATTCTGATCAATTTCCTCTTTCATTAACTCTATTCTATTTCCAAAATTTGTCTTCAAGTTCTCAATCATTTGTTCATCTTCAATTATCTTTTTCTCAAAATTTACAATTACTTGTTCTTAATTCTCAATTTTCCTTATAGCGGCTTCTCTCTCATTTTCAAGTAATTTGTTCTTGCCATGAGGTTAATATTAACTGACTTCATTTTGTGATTTTCTTCATTCAGCTCAACCACCATTTCATCATTGTTAGTTTGATTATCCTTCAACATAATACTATATTCGGCTATGTCTTCAACATATGAGGCTGTGAAAGCAACATAGTTACTTGAGTATTCTTCATCTCCCGATGACACATCCTCATCTTTCTCATCTTCACTATCATCACTTTCACTCCATATGGTTGCCATGACTTTTCCTTTCTTATACTCTTTCTCTTTTTTCTTGTTAACACATTGAGTGGAAATGTGTGAAAGCCTTAACACTTATAGAATTGAATTTGCTTCTTCTTGCTTTTCTCTTTGCTATCTTCTCCACTCTTGGAAGTGAACACATTTTTTATCTCTCTTCCTATAGATTTGTCTCCAAAACCATTGTTTTGCTTGGTTTTGAGAAATTTTTTGAATTTTTTACACCATTAGAGCTATATCCTCATCATCCTTCTCCTTGTCTACCTTCACCGTCTTGAGAGCTACACGTTTTCCCTTAGTCTTCGGCTCAAACTCCAAAAGTAATCCAAACAACTCATCGAGTCTCATGAAGTCTACATTTTTTCTTTCTTGGATTGTTGTAACTTTTGCCTTAAATCTATTAGGCAAGGATCTCAAAATCTTCCGATTCATAGCAGCATGTGAGTAAGGTTCATCAAGAAGATGACTTTGGCTAGTGATGCAAAGTAGTGGTAGAGCCAAATATTTAATTCATCAAGTGTTTAGCTCAAAGTTCAAACATACTAAAATTTAAAAGCATAATAATAATAATAATAATAATAATAATAATAATAATAATAATAATAATAATAACAATAACTTCCATATTCATTCAAAACCGTCAATGCATTTGCAATTGTCCTTGACGCGGTTTTGTATTTTGAAATCGTTGCACAATAGATTCATTATCAATACTTTTGAACACATCTCTTTCAGTGTATACAACTAAGCTGCTTGTAAGTTCCTCATTTTTGATTGACTTATTTTGTTGACAAACCACAATTGGGTTAATTATGTTAGGGTAGATTATGTGTTTCATTGTTCATGATCAAGCTTAAATGGAATTCAAGCACTCAAGCTCAAGAGCTCATTAAAGGTATATCACTTGTGCTTAACCATTTGAAGAGACTAGTTGCACACAGACACTTCTTATGCATGCCTTAGTTTTCTTGCTTTTGTGCTCATTGCATGTGTGCATTCTCTTCACTTCACATGTGCACCACTTTGTTATGTTTTGTGCGTGTGTGCTTGTTGAGTTTGTGCGCTGGTCGTCATGCACCATACAAGCGCATCTCAAGCAGAGGTTCAACGCTGGTTGTCATACGCCACACAAGCGCATCTCGAGCAGAGGTTCAACACTGGTCGTGCACTAGTCGTCATACGCCACACAAGCACATCTCTAGCAGAGGTTCAATGCTAGTCGTGCGCTGGTCGTCATGCGCCAGACTAGCGCACAGTGCATTTTCGGGCACATTTTTGTTCAAAACGATGCAGTTTTATTTAGCCTTATTATATATGTTCTCTCTTCTTCCTTACTCGTGTGGGGAGTTCAAAAACTGACCTAAGTGAGAGAAAGCCATTCTTGAAGAGAGAGAGAGACACCAAGAACTCACCTTTACTCAACCAAACACATTCCCGTGGGCATCTAGCATCTTTCTTGCATCATCTAAGCATGTGTTTTCTTGTTTTTCTTTGACTAGGTAATTTCTACATGTCCTAGAATCTCTTGTTTCATTCTTATGACATGTTTGCATAGGATTAGCATTTACTTTGTGATTAAATGCATGAATTCTTAATTAATGTTGTTTCTAACATGCTTGAGTCTTGCTTTATTGGTTGAGATGTGTTGCTTGTGATAGCTTGTATATATGACCATTTTGCCCTTTAGGTAAATCTTCTTGCCTTGCATTTAGATATTGATATCTATGATTGTTCATCTTGCCATTATTAAATCTCTAGATAAACATTTAGTATAGCCTAACATTAATTGCATATTAGAATATTGCCATATATTCATATAGGTTGTTTTATCTTTTCATGGATTGTTAAACCTTGTGACTAAGTGGATTAGTGCACAAGCAATTGGTCTAGAATCACTATTAAAAGCCCGTTCGGTAGAGTGAAAGGGTAAGTGACCAAGAATAGTGTGACTAGAGGTCAACCTAGGTTGTAAACTTTCAATCAAATAGTGGATTTGAGGACCGTGTATGGCTAGAAGGATAGCCCACAAGTTTTGCATAGTTGGAGGGTTTCTTACATAAATCAATCCTTGTCTTTTTATTATTTTCCTCAAATTTACTATTGATTAATTGCTTGCTAATATGGGGTAAAGTTGTAAATATTGATTAAGTCAAAAAATTGGTAATTAATCAATAAAAACCTATTCACCCCCTCTAGGTTAGTTTAGACACTTTTAGATCATTTTCAATTGGTATCAGAGCAGGTTCCTAGGCATACTTAGGTGATCCGTGCTACTTTTGTGTGTCTTGTTTTTGCATTTTGTTTGTTGCATTTCATTTGCATTCATCCCATTCACAAACCCCAAAAACTATGAGTGGGAATGAAGGTGGACATGAGGGAGCCTCAAGCACAAGATCCCCTTTGCTCAATGGGGTGAACTATGCTTCATGGAAAGGCCAGATGAAATCCTATCTTTTCCAAATAGATGACCTTGCATGGATGGCAATTGCAGATGGCTACACTTCTCCAACAATGACCGCCGAAGATGGAAGTGAAGTCTTCAAGCCTAAGTCTCAATGGAGCACACAAGAATTTGAAGCATCTAAGTGGAACAATAAGGCAATGCATGCCATTCTTTGTGCCATGGATGACAACCAATACAAGTTGATTCAAACAACTAGGAATGCAAATGAGGCATGAGAGATTCTAGAAATGGCTTATGAAGGAACCTAAGTAGTCAAGGATTCCAAGCTCCAAGTCCTACAAATTCAATTTGAAACGATTAGGATGGAGGAGCATGAGCACTTCAACAATTTTCAGGTGAAGTTGATGGACATCGTCAATCAAAACCATCAACTAGGTGACCCATATTCGGATAGGAAGATCAAGCTAAAGATTATGATGTCACTTCCGGCAAGGTTTGAATCAAAGGTGACGACACTTGAGGAGAATAGTGAATACAAGAACATGAAGGCAAGTGAAGTCATTGGAAGGCTTCTAGCTTATGAGTTTAGATGGGCTCCTACACTTACACCTCCGAAGAAGCAAAAGACCAAAGCCTTAAAGACCTCCAAAGTAGGGGAAAAAGATGATGACTTAAATGAGGAGATGGCCCTCATAGTGAAAAGATTCAAGAAGTTCATCAAGTTTGAAAAGAAAGGGTTTGGATCCAAAGGAAAGAACATGAAGAAGAAGACTCCTTTCAAGAAATTTGGGCCAAGTCAAGACAAGCCCATAAGGAAATAGATCCAATGTTTTTAATGTGGAGGGTTTGGATACATCTCCACGGATTATGGTAATTGGATGAATAAGAAGAAAGGAAAGGCAATAGTAGCCACATGGAGCGATAGTGATGACTTGGAAGAGAAAGGAGGATCCTCGGATGATGAAGACAATGTGGCAAACTTTTATATATCCTCTCTCAAGAGTATTGAAGCAATAGATGACCAAGAGGAAGACAAACGAGTTGAAGATGACTCAAGTGATAAGAGCTATTCATCTCGTTCTACAAAAGGAAATGTAGAAGGCATGGACCTAGAGGGGTTCATTGAGCAGTTTCAAAGCTCAAGATTGAAGATGCAGAAAGAGATTCTAAGGCTAAAAGGAGAGAATCTTTAGCTCTCAACAGAAATAACTCACTTGAACAGAGAAATGAAGATAACAAAGAGGAATGAGGCATTGATGGAAAATGAGCTTGAAGAAGCAAGAGAAATTATTGCTAAGATGACTTCAAGCACGAAGAAACTTGACCACATGTTAGAAGTTGGCAAGAAGCCTAGTGATAAGAAAGGTCTTGGTTATGAAGATAACAAAGAGACCTCATCCTCAAGCAAGACCGTGTTTGTCAAGAGCATGGGCATCAAAGAGTCTTCACCCCTACAACATCCTAGGAAGAAGATTGAACTAGAAGAGTGCTCAAAAAGTGTCTAAGTGAAGACAACATCAAGGGTACAAGCTCAAACTCAAGCTTAACTAATGAGAGCTGATCGAGCCAAAATTATCATATATTTTGACCTTCATTTCCTTATCCTTAGTCTTGTTTTCGGATGTTTTCATGTGTCTAATGGCTTGTTTTGTAGTGATTACAAACATTCAATGGATTTCAGGTGCTGGAGCCGAAAACTGGGACTTTCAGGCAAAAAAAGAGTCAAAGTTCAGTGAAAAAGTGCCTAGAAGCATAGTGCACGGGTCCCTTATCCGTGCACTACCTGTGCACTACCCGTGCACCGGGTGAACAGCAATTTGAAGAGCATGTGCACGGGTAACTGTGCGGGTCCTTACCCTTGCACATGTACCCGCGCACTGCGTGTTCCAGCTATGCAAAAGTCTCATTTTCAGCCATTTTAAGAAGGGCAAAGTCGCCCTTTCAAGCCCAGATCGTACCCTAGCCTCCTAAGCATATAAATACATTATTCTTTTCATTGAAAACTCTCCTCTCTTCTCTTCCACACTTCAAAACTTCCACCCTATTCCAAGCACGATTTTTCTTCCATTTTTATCTCTAATTACTAACCCTAGATCTAGGAATCTTTTCCCACCAAATCCTAACCTTCTCTTCATCCTTTTCTACTCAAGGCTACTAGGAGATTGGAATCAAGCTTCAAGAAAGAGGATTCTCTACATGGGTCTTCTCTTAACCTTTTCTCTTAGTTTATATTTTATATTTAACATGCGTAATTAAACCCAATTGGGGTTGATGTAATTAATTCATAGATTGTGGGATTTCCACCATTTTGACTTGATTAATATATTTTCATTCAATTTACTTAATTGTGTTTGATTATCCCTTGAATTAAGTAGGAATTCCTACTCTTGATTTTTTAGAATTAATTGAACTTACTAGAGTAACTAATCTTTAATTGAAATCTTTGTAAAAATGGGTAGGCATTCCAACTCTCATTTAACTTAGTGGTTGAATTTGCCCTTAAATGCATTTAATACTCACTTTGGGTTGGGTAGGAATTCCAACTCCTAACCCTTTGTAGAGATTGAATTGTGGTTTCTTTGTGAGCAAAGTAGGTATTCCAACTCTTGGTTTACATGAGATGCCAAATTATATTTTTAACTATCTACACCTAAGTTGTTTATGTTTGTGTTTATGCCCAAAAGCTTGTAATTTGAAAATGGAATGTTAACATAAATAAAAGAATAGTTTAATTCATTCTTCTTATGTCATATATTGTGTATAACTTGTGCATTTAACATCCAAGATTGCCGGATGTAATCTCGAACTGTGTATATGAATGTCATATACAGATGGATACAGTAAGAGACGTGCAATCTAAAGATTCCGTAGATAGCAAATAAAGCTAGGTACTTTATTTGTGGTTAATCTACATCTGCAATCCATTTCATAGTGTACAGTGATCCTATCCTAGATCATTCATGTGGAAATATGAGAATGGAAGCACCTTGTATGATGTGATCATATAGGATTGGGCCATGATCTATATGAATCTCTCACTAAAATCCGTGTAGTGATAAGATTCATATATATCAACTAATGATGGCTATATATGGGTGATCTTAATCCTGAGTGTCTTATCGACTCCTTCAATTGAGATAGTGGTCTTTGATATACCATGGGTGAGTTCAGAGTTGCATTCTCGATCAATATGCTCCGTATGTTGGGATCGCGGTTTGGCTTGTGGCTGGGAAGGTTTGTACACAATAGTAGAATCCACTCCTTCTTGCGAGAAGTAGATGGTAGTTCCCTTAAGGGTTTATTCAGGGCTTGAACAATATGAGCGCTCTCCTAATTCCGTGAGGAATGTAGGATTTATTGTTAATTAGAGAATCAATGGTACTTAATGAAAAGATATAATTAGAGGGGTATAACGGACATTATGACCCATCTATAATTATGAACTACTTGTGGAGGATTATACTATATGTAATAGCTATATCGATGGACATCGAAAGTTATTGGTTTGTGTAAAAACATCTACAGTTGAGAGAGTGCAGCTTCGGGTTTTTAGTGGAATAACACCAGAGTTAATAATCATGAAATTTTAATTAAAGAGTTTAATTAATTATTTCTATGGATTATTGGAGCTCAAAATACTGTGGGTCCATTAGGTCCCCTTGCTAGCCCGATCGTGTTAGGTAACAAGGGTCACTGTTAGTTAATTGGATTGTCAAATTAATTGTGTTACGAAAGTGACACGAATTTATTCGGGAATTAGATGAATAATGAGATTATTTAATTAATGAATAATGGTGATTGAATAAATTAAATAATAAGATCATTTAATTATGTTATTAATCACTAAATGGAGGGTGTTAATTGGTATTTGATTTTGAATAAAATAAGATAATATGATTATTTTATTTTATTAATTTAAATATTTAATTTTGAATTTAAAGAGTTTGAATTCAAATCAAAAACATAATTAATATCTTTAAAGATATCAGATATTTTAAAAGATTTAATTAATTAGTTTTATATAATATATATATATGATATATGTTTTTGGAAACTATAAGACAACACTAAAAACATACGATCAAAAGAGTTTTGAGCATTCAAAGAAAAGAAAAAAAAATCCTAGAAGTGTTCTAGGGTTCGGCCAAAAAGAATTTTTTTTTCTTCTTCTTCTCTCATTATTCTCATGTTGTTCCTAAGTACCGTGACGATCCCACACACCGTTACTGATTTCGGGAGATAGCTTTGAAGATCAAGTGGTTCAAACCAGGAGCAGATCGTATTAAAGAAAATGAGCCTCCTATGTAGGTATGAAGAAAATTGTTTCTTCTCTTCTCTTCTCTTTTATGTTTTGATTTCGATTCCTTTTGTTTTTTTTGTTCCGAAAAATAGATCCTAGGGTTTACTGGTCGCAGTTTCAGTATTTCATTGAAATATTTTGTTTTAAAAAGTTCTTCCACTGTGCGATCGGTAATCCGGGGTCCTGCAATTGGTATCAGAGCCAATTTTTCGGAACAAGAGAATCGATTTCGATGCTCCTGGCATGTATGAATGTGTAGGCACTGTCTTTATGATTGTATGAATGTTTATAATAAATTCGTTTAATTTAAACATGGTTGATCGTAAATTTTTATAATACATGGTTTTAGGGTTCTTATTAAAGGTTGTAATTTTTTTTATGTAATATTAATACCGCAATGTAATTTAATATTTTTATTTCTGCTGTATTTTCTTTGTTGTATTTTTTCTGCTATGTATTTATTGTAAAATATGTATGAAGAAATCGGACAAAGAAGACCGAAGGCAAAATAGCGAAATTGGAAACACGCCCGACGGACACTGTTCACACGGTACTGTTCACTGGACACTTTTCATGTGGTTTTGTTCGCGCGGTACTGTTCACGCGGTATTGGTGGGGGCAGCCTACGTGCATGAATGATGGCTATGCGCTAAAGAGTTATGGGTTGAAAATTCACGACGTTAGCGTTTCCGAATTTGCAAAAGATTTTGGGCTATATATATATATATTTGCCTTGGGCCTCCAATAAGTGTTAGAGTAACACTTGGTCTTTAGGTTTGATTCATGAGATGAATCATACTAAAAATAATAATTTTTTTTTATCAAGTTTGACTTGGTTAAAAGTGCAAAATAAAAAGAACCTAAAGACTTGAAGAATATAAGAATTACTTGAAGACCAATGAATGCCTTGGATAACTTTTATAATTAGATATTTTTTTAAAGTTAAATAAACCATTGTACTCGCTCAACTCATGCATGCTTTTATTATGAGATAATTAAAGCATTACCATGCATATGCATATCATTTAGATTAGGTGTGCCTACACACACACACACACACACACACACACACACACACACACACACACACACACATATATATATATATATATATATATATATATGTTGATATGTCATACATGCATTATAGCCTTCTATATTATGTGTTTAATTTTAATTTGATTAAAATGGGTAACTCACATAATTGGCTATAAGTTAATGGGATTAGTTTTTAGGAGTAAAAACTTGGTAATTCTCATTAATTACTAATCTATTAATATGTTTAATTATGTAGATTACTAGGGTCCATTATAAATATTAGGTTTAATTCGATTAAGCCCTAATTATAATTGGACCTAATAATGTGTTTATTTTTAATTGTTAAAACTTGGTAAATACACATTAATAATTCAAGTATTAGTAAATTGTTTACGTAGATTATAATTATTACTAATAGATTGGATTTTTAAGAGTTAAAAATCGTAATAATTTATTAGTTAATTAGAATTAGATTCTAATAAAGAAAGGTTAATGCGTTAGACGACTAGATTGAAGTTAGCCGTCTAATCTTGTAAAAATCTAGGTGCATTAATAACTATAGAAAACCCTAGTTATGAAGTAGTGAGTGGAAAAGAGATATATGACGTTATATCCTGTAGTCTCCATCATTAGTTCAACACTGTGAGATCCGAGTGGGGCCTCGTGACGGCTTTGCTTTCGTCCTCCCTAAAGAGTGTTTCCACAAAGATCAATACCAAGGTTGACTTCCTAACGGATAGGATTTCTGAGGGTATTTCGGGATTGGCCGATCCTAAGGTGGCAATTCTCAAGTTAAGCTCATGAGATCAGAAATGATGGGTTACACTCACAAGGTTTTGATTAACTTGGTTAATTAAAAACCTGACTGAATAAACGATGGTTGAGTGATATAAGAATAAGAGTTATTTTAGAATATCATTTGATTGAGAGTGTCTCGATATACAAGCAAGAATTTGACCGACCCTAAGGCGGCACTGAACGTGCGATATTTTATACGCCGTGATATGCACTATTCAAACAAATTTATAAGATCCCAAGATGCACTCAAACAAATATAAAACTAGTATGTGGCAAGTATGGGTATCGTTCCTCAGAGATTGAGCTATAGTTATGAGTGAATTAATGCTTTAGTTAAAAATGCAAGAAAAGTAAATTGATATGGTTTTGGAGAAAAAGTAAAACTAAAATGTAAACTAAACTAAAATGCACGAAAATGTACTATTTTAAAAAGGTATGGATATGTGATCTGTGGATTAAGGAATTGATGAATTCAACTAACAAACAATGGGTAAAGAATGAACTCACATTAATTGCCATTAACTAATGTAACCACCCTATGATGTATAGGAGTGATTATTTACCTCTTCTGAGTGCCCAAACCATCATGTATAACATTGGCCACCGATAATTGGTTATACTATGAAAGAGCATCTATCACATAAGGGACAAGTCTCTTAGTTAAAAAATCACCAACCCATCATGCATAGGTTGATGCTTAATCTATCACATGCAAACAATCCTAGGATGTATAGTCTTGATTACCCATGAAAGATTAGAATTATGTGAGATTAATAAGTCCAGATATTACTTGGTTCATGACCCTTGTTCAATCCTCCTATTCAATTGAGCTTATAGGACCAAGCATCATGTATACTAGATTCTGTACACATATAATTTCTCAAACAACTCATGAAGAGAGTCATGTACAATCAAACAAAAATTGCTTTTGAAATCAAGTAAAACATTAAATAGAACAAATGAGATAGATTTTAATAGAAGATATTGAGTTCATTACAAATACCCATATTTACAAATGAATCACATCAATCCCTTAATAGGATTTAGCTACTCATAACAAATGGAATACAAGAATAAAAAGGAGGGAAGTAGAGAGGACCCATGTAGAACCATATTTCTTCAAGCTTCAATCCACCTCCTATGTCCTTATGAGTAGCAATTGATGAAGATGATGATGGGTTTTTGGTGTGAAAGGGTTTTGGGATTTAGAGAGAGAAAGAATGAATGGAATGGTGTATGGTTTTGGGTCTCCTCTTCAAAAATCAGATTTGAAAACTATTTATACTTCCTTCAAAAACTGGGCCAAAATGCTGATGTGGTGACCTAGGTCCGTATAGCACGGGTAGGTTACCCGTGCAGTCTTCATTTCCCTTCAGATTTCCACAATGTGCATGGGTATGTGCACGGGTGGATGACCCGTGCACCACTCGTGCAGTTGCCTTCGCTGGTGGCCATGCTCTCTGGTCTGGTGAACTGCACGGGTGTGTGCACGGGTGTTACTCCTGCAGATACCCGTGCAGTTTGATCTTCTCAAAATCCACCTTCCGGTGCACGGGTGAGTGCACGGGTAGTGCACGTGTATGCTACCCATGTACTTTTACTCCCTTCACTTCATATGTGCACTAATTGGTCCATTTTGCCCCCCTTCATGCCTTTTACCTAATGCCTGCAATAAAAACCAAACGAGTCATAAATATACATAAAAACGCTCAAGAACATAATAAAGAGAAAGGATATGAGAGTCATAAATATACATAACATTTTGGCTCGATCAAATACCCCGAAACCAAACCTTTGCTCGTCCTCGAGCAAACTCCAAACAAAACCAAATATAACTCTAAATAAGCAAACATGACTCAATCTACAAATACCTAGACTCAAACAAATAAGCTGCAAGCCAACTAACTGAGAGATAAGTCAGAGATAATGGGAGTGAGGAAGATGCTAATGCAAAATGTTCTAAATAACTCCAAGGCACCAAAAGGGGGAAACTCGCACGACACGAATCCCACACTTTAAATGCCCTTGCCTTGGAAACTACTCACTCTCATGCCCTGAGCATAATTCGTTTCGAACTAAATTCTCATATGGGTTCTCTCTTATTTTTCCACTCAGATGCTAGGTTTACACTCATGAAATATGTATGCAAAAGAATTTATGTAATGGAATCAAAGTTGTTGCATACATTTTGTACAAAATACACGCTCTTTTTAGTGAAACAGTCTCATGAAAGAATCAAGTGCCATGAACGCGGAAAAAAGCATGCATCGACAAATATTCCCAAGTTAGACTTCCCCTAAGATCAATTAGGTCTTTTCCATTTTGTTGTAATGGGGTTAAGGTGATTGGTGATTAGAAAGAATGAGAATTTAGGCACAATACACTAATCAACCAAATTAAGGCAATACATTCTACGTTTAAACATTTAATTTCTCATGTAACACCACTTCTAAATACAAGTATACATTAAGGCGTCCAGGCTTACATAAATTCCAAGTGCAATCACTAACTACTCTTGTTACCCTTTTGAGTAGTGTTTACAATTTAAACAAGCCAATTGAAGCATATTCCTTTTCTAAGTTTTTTTTTTTATTTTTATTTTCATTTGCTTCTCTTTCTTTTTCTTTTCTTTTCTTTTGATTGTTTCTTTGCTATATTTTCTTGCCTTTGACTTTTGCACATATTTTACACTCACCACTTATTTGCCCTGGTACACGTCATTTGACAATTAGAGCACATTTACATTTATTCCTAAGCCTTAACAAGATCAATCAAGTGAGGGTTGGCTTAGTGTTTGGGTTGCTTGGGTTATGGGTAGTATAGGTGTAGAATGAACAAGTCTAAATGTGTTTGGCTTCAAAATTGGCTTGGGAGCACACACATTATTGGATGGGAAGTATTTGGCATTTTATAGTGGCTAAACACACATTGCCTAACATCACCTCAAAGAATCCATCTACCAAGGGAATAAAAGTTTCAGTCAAGCAGTCCACTTTAATGATGCATGTTCTATGACATATGATGATTTTGGTGCAATGAGACTATGCATGGTGTTTGAAAAGTGTTTAAAGATTTGAAAAATATTTTCCCTCGAATTGCGCACTTTTGGCTTGTGTTTGTGAAACTCACAATGGTTGTCTCCACTATTAGAACAAGGCGCTTGAGCACCGAGTCCCCTCAACTTAGACACCAAAAGATGGGACTAACCCATGTAGTGCAAGTGAGACCCCTAAAGTGACTAAGAGCTATGAACAAGCACACAAAGCATACACAAATTCGCCACAAACACTTTGCTTAGGATGATCTCACCAAGCTAATTAAAGCTCAAAAATTTTGGCTAGGCAGCAAATTTGAAAATATTGACACAAAAAATGACTGAAGACACAAAAAAATAACGACTGACAAATGCGTCTACACCCCCAAACCAAAACCCAACAGTTGTCCTCAATGTTGAAGACAAGAGAGCCCGGCCTAGCGGCGCGCACCAACTGATGCAACACAAAAACCTAGGCAGTAATCAAACATAATCAATGCCGACAAAATAAAAGACACAACACTGGCTCATCACAAAATACGGCATCTTATGTAAATATGGCAATTAAACTTTAAAATTCACCCACATCAAGCATCTATTACCAAATTCTCGGAAAGTGGGAATTAACCCCCAAACCGATTCCTATCATATGCTCATTCCTGTACATGTATATGTATGCAATCAAAACCCCAAAACCGTGTTGGGCTATATAAAATGAAAATCTATATATCCACAAGAGCCTTCTGCTCATCTTATCAAGAAAGAATAGATTAATAAACTCATAATATGGACTTCAAAATTGTATCATCAATTATAAACATCTTCTCTCATTCACAAATATATCCACGCATGCAACCCAAAATTGATATTTACCAAAGAATATTCGCATTCATTCAAATATCCACATATGCTAAAAAAGAAAGAATAGAAAATTAAGTGCAAGGGTTAAAGTTGGAAAGAATAAACCAATGTGGAAGCTAGTTGTAGACTCAAAATGAGTAGGTTCTCGGCCATTTTATGAGCACTCTTGGCTTGCTCGTCCCTCCATGACTTGCAAGTGGCCGGTGTGTTAAATCCAAGAGATAAAGAACCTTAGCATTAAGCACCATTTCTGACCACAAAGGTTAACATTTCAAATCATCACAAGCTAAATATCCCAAAAACAAAATATTATCCACCATTATCCAAACTAAAACATCCTAAAATAAAACAAAACAAGAAAATCATACTGAAATCAAAGTGAAGTGCACTCCTAGATAACTAAAACAACTCCAATTAAAGTTCCCAACTATGGCAAGCTAAAACAATCAATCATCGTCAGAATCTAACTCATCATCCTCTACCATAGGTCCCTTCTATTTTAGATCCAGCTGTGCTCTGAGCCTCTCCTCATGCTCTCTCTTCGATATCTACATGGCCGCTTGAAAGTCAGGATCAATTGTAGGACCTCCTGAAGTGAACTCTGGTTGCCTGGCCTGCTTCTTTCTTCTGGAGTACGGGATCAAGTTCAAGTTCTTCCTCATTTCTGTGACATTTGTCCACATGTCTTCCATACTATCTTTAACAGTTCTGATCTTTGTGGTGAAAGTTGATTTAAGTGAATCCACTGAGGTCTGAAGACTAGACATCCCTCTGATCAACTGTTCCCAAGGTGCCTGTTCACTCCTAACTGCTGGTTCTGGCACTGGACCCTCCTGATAGTACTCATCCTTCTCTTCATTCATATGCATATTTTCACCTTGTTGAGCAGTCTTTTTCCTCCCGGTCTTTCTCTTGCCACTTGTCAAATCTCGTTCTATCTACAAGGTGCGCCATGTCTTGATGTCCAAATTTGCATGTGGCCACTCAAGCCTCTCATTGCTGAGGTCGACACCTTGCTACTTATAAAATTCAGTGATTAGACATGGGAAGATCAATGATTGCTTGTCTAATTTCTTGCTTCTGACCGCCAAGATCTCTGCCAGAATGATTCATGCCACACTGATCGGTTGGTTATGTTGTATACAGTGCAATATGGTGGCCGTCTCAAAAGACACATTCGTTCTGTAAGTCCTTGGCCTGAGAGAATGGGAAATGAACATATGATAGAAAATGAGTTCCATCTTCAAGTTGTTGTGTTTGATTGGGAATGTCGGATTCACCCAGAAGTCCATTGGATTTATTACCAAGTCATTAGCGAGGTCCAGGTTCTTCTTCACAAAGCAGTCATCCCAAGTCACTCCATTCCTCAATCTATTCCAGATTTGATTATCATTAGGAAGATCTATTCGAAAGTACCTTTGGATGTTGTCAATGTTCATATGTACCTCTACACCTCTGACCATTACAGCCACTCCTCTCATAAAATCATCGGGAACCATTCCCGTATAAAACTCCTGCATAATCCTTCTACAGAAACGGGGCGGTGTGCTAACAAAAGATTTCCATCCCCGTTCCTACACTCTGGTAGGGATTAGGGTGCCTGCAAGCTCTGATAGGGCAATGCCTCGCTCTTCTACAATATTACTCTGTCCAAAATACTCTATTCGCCTCTCGAAACTTTGTTCAATGTGCATGGAGGTAGAGGAGGTAGCTTTTACTTCTTGCTTGATCCTTGTTTTTTCGCAACCCCCTTAGTTTTTCCTTACATCTTTGTGCTGGAAATTGAAGACGTGGATCTCAAGATTTACCTCGGGGTTTCAAGAATGGAGATGGTTGATTTTGTGAGCCCTGCCAAGAAAATGACACCTCATATATATATATATATATATATGCGCTCGCGATAGCACGGGTATAGCACAGGTGACGTACCCGTGTAGTGACCCATGCTAATCACTCATGTGTAACTTTCCTATTTGTAGCATGGGTATATACACAGGTGTATGACCCGTGCATTTACCCGGGCATTTACCCATGCATTTTCCTTCAAGTGCATCCATTTCCCCGGTACACGAGTGACTGCACGGGTATATCACAAGTGTGCTACCCGTGCAGTTGCTCTGCTTGTCACGCTTCAGCATCTTTCTTGCCTTCTTGAATTCTTGTGCCCTGATCAGATTTCCTGCACATGAAAACTATGTTAATGAACTATACTTGCCTTATTTACCATATAACAACTCTAAAACTCATATTCACACTATCAAGACTATTATCTACCTTACTCAAAGATATCACAAAAAATTTTCTCAAGACTCAAAACCACCTATATTAAATGTTCTCAAAGATATACATAACCAATGTGAATAATAATGCATGAGAAAATAATTTGTGACATCCAACCATACTTTAAGAAATCTATCAAAGTAAAGTATGTTTGGTGGGATTTGAGTCAACCCCAGGTGGCTTTTCCAAGTGGAGGGATTCATTTCTCTTGACAACCCATATGGGTGCCAAGGTTCTTTCTAGAGAATCCTTCTCCCTCACCCTTACGGCATCAACTAAATCTTTCCTAACCCATATCTTTCTAACTCCCTTTGGGTTCCTACTAGACTTATTTTGAAAATTTGTAACCCTTTGAAACTTGTAGCAATGGGCCTTAATGTGCCCGAGCTTAGAACATAAATAACAAGTTGGAAAAGTATAAGGAAAACTCCCTCTTTGATTGAAACTTTGAGGTCCCCTTGAGTGTTGCACTTTGAGTGAGTTAACTTCTTTCTCCATGTTGTCTAATTCCACTATGTAGTCACACTCCCTTACTTTTGCAATCTTCAAGGCCTCTTCCCTCTTCTTAAGCGCTTCTTTCACCTCTCCCAATGCATTTGACTTCTCTTCAACCTCTATCAAGAGCCACCTCGTTTTTCTTCCATATTCTTCTTCAAAATCCTCCGAGAGCTTAGCTAATTCAATTAAAAAGAGAAAGGAAGGGGTTACTGTCTATACGGGTCTTTCAAGATCCCATGGTTTTTAGTGTTTCAAAACGAATTTTCAAAATTCTCCTAAAGTCCATAAATGCCTATCAACATGACTTATACACAGGACCACCAAGGAGTTTTAGCAGAAAATTATAAAATCTTTATTCAATAAAAACGGGACTCTACTAGATACTTTTATAGAATAAACAGCCTCAAAACCTTTCCATAAAATTATAAGGACCCAGTTACTCTAGAAATTTAATATTTTTCTTATACTTTCGTTAACATGGCAAGACTTCCTAGGTTTTAAAACAAATAAAAGAAAAGATTAAGATTGGAGAATGCTTACTTAGATCGGATATATAGAATATTCACAGCTTTATTGATGATTGGGAATAGTTTATAAAGAAAATTACAGGGGAATGATTGAGAGCTCTGAGATTGCAAAGAGATTGAGTGAGGAAATCTAGTGTGTGTTTTTACAACTGAGAGCTAGACTCATATTTATAAAAGGAAAGAGATAAGCATGGCCTAAACAATGGCCGACACTGAGGATATTTTTACAGAAAAGTCTGTAGAAATTGTTGAACTTATCTTCTTATCTTTTACATTATTGATTTTCTTCTGATCTTATCTTCTCCGTCATTCTCTATCTTTATTATTGCTATGCTTTTACTATTTTTATCTGTTGTTGCCGACGCTTTACTATTGACTAACTTTGTCTTGTTATGCCGACACTTTTGACTTAAGTGTTAAGATTATGATAGGCTTCATCATCTAAATTATCTTCTTCTTCTAAGAGAGGATCGTCTTCTAGAAATGTAGGATCACCAAAGGTGTTTTCTTCTTCTTCCTGGAGATCTCGAAGAGCTTCATCTGTTTCTGGGCTGAGAAAAATCCAAGGAATTGGGTATTTGAACCACACAGAATTGTTTCTTATGAAGGTGTTTGACCAACCAGCTTAGGTCTGATGGAATTTATGCAGAGAAAATATTTTTCGGTCCTGTACCTTTGAAGATATTCAGGGCAAATGTCATCACATTCTAAAGGAGGATTTCCTTCATGCATAAAAGAGACATGGTGATCATATGGGACTATCACAATATAGTGATAGGCTGGGAGAAAGTTTGTCATCATGTAGGGTTGGGTGATGATCCATTTACAGGGAAAGGAGTCTATGTCTAAACAGAAACATTTTCGCCCTCCATACATTCAGAGTGATTGTTGAAGTTTTTCTGGGAGGAAAGCGATTTTTAGTATGTTGGTAGCATGAAGGCTATCAATCATACCGTAGCTAAATAATTCTTCAATACCAACTTGTCCAAGATCTGGGATATTAAATTCGAGTGGGGAAATATCCAGATTTACTTGAACTGTTATGAATTTGTACCAAATTTGTTGATATCTTAATCGTTCGTGTAACAATGTAGTCATACCGTTAGGTATTCCTATGCTTTAAGCTAAAAACTTTTGTATTTTTAGAAAACGCTTCAAACTATCATTTTTAGCATAGCCAAAAATGGTTTGCTTTAATTCATTAGGTAGATTTTCTACCGCTTTATATATATTTTTTGCTTGATCTCTCATTAGGGTAATATTTATAATATCAAGGGGCTTTTCAGAGATTACCTCCTTGTCTTTGCTACTATTCTTTTGCTTTTTATCTATAATATCTAGCTTCTGGATCTGATCAGTTAACTGTTCAGCTTCATCCAGCTTTTGCTTTAAGACTTTATTTTCAGCTTGTAGCTTATCTAAAAGCTCATTCATTGTAGCTTTACAATGTTCTAACTCTTCAGAAGTTGAATTTTTTGCTTCATTTATTCTTTTGAAATGATTCATAAAGCTTTGAACTTGGTTTCTATCGTAAGTGATTCCATTAAATTCCAAAATAGGTTCGAAACCATCTTGATTTTGCAAAAATAATCTTAAAGAAATGTTAGCTTCTTCTAAGGAATAAAAACCTTTGAAAATGGGATTTGGAAAATCTTCAACATAGCTAGCAGTTTCTTGCCATGTAGAATAAATTCCAACTTTTCTTCCTTTATAAACTACGTAATAGGAAAACTTATTATTTTCGACAAAATACTGGCTTAAAATATTAAGCGAGTTTAGAAAACCTTTGTTATCATTTCTAAAAAACCAAATGTTATTAAGTAACGCTTGTTGAGGTTTTGTAAGCTTGTCTTTTAAAACTTTTAAAGGTTGGAAAGGGACTCCATGACTATAATTAATAGTATAAGATCCTATGCTAAGCTTTTCTGTATTAATGCTTGATGCTGGGAAACGAAAGCTTTTCTGAACATTCTTTGAGCTTCCTGCCATTCCTGCAATAGTTAGCAATCTATTAGTCTTGATAAAATATCTGCTACTGTATTATCTTTTCCACTTATATGTTCGAAAACAGCTTTGTATCCTCTACAAGTTAAAGTTTCTAGAAAGCTTAACCAACGCTTACTAATGAAAGAATTCTTTTTCTCAAAATTCTTCTTTTGTACTTTTTTATAAAATTCTACAATAGTATTGCAATCTGTTCTAACTATAAAAGACTCATTTTGTATATAAATATGAAAGGTATTTAAAGAATTTATATTCCTAAAATTTCTAGCTCTGTGCTAGACTTTCTACTTCCCGGTTCAGTAAACTTACCACTAGCATATTTTGCTATTTCTTCTGTATCTTTTAGGCTATTATTTGTGGGCTTTTGGATTAGTATTCCGGCCCATCCTTTACTACTGGCATCTGTTTGAACTATCTTGTAATAACTGTCTATTGAGAGTGAAATGGACTTTAAAGTCTTTACTATTTCTTTTATTCTTTTTACTAATTTTACGTCTTCAGTGTTAAAATATTTTTGATCGTTTTTACTAAGCTTATTGTAAAGTGGTCTTACTAGTGTACTTAAATTTGGAATGAATTGTCATCCATAATTTAATAATCCTAAAAACTTTTGTAATTCTTTTGTTTCTTCTATTTTATCGGGAAATTCTAAAATAGGTCTCACGAGATAACTTTCTTTTCACCTTCCACCTTGGCAATTTTCTTCTCAGACTTTTTGTTGATGTCAGAGAGTTCTTGCACTTTCTTCTTCAATGTCTCATTCTTCTCCTTAAGGAGTTCTAATTCTTGATGAAGCTTTTTGTTCTCATTTTCTAACTCGTTCTCTCTTTCTTGTTCAAAATCTGTGGTCTCACTCTCTTTCTTGCACTTTTTGTTCAAGTATCTTCTCATCAAAGATTGCTTCTTCCATTTTCACGGCTTTATTTTCTTCAATGCCATCTTGATGGCCTTCCTCTTTCTCTGTAGCTAACTCGAATACCCTTACAAGGTCACAAAACATCCTTCAAAAAGTCACTCATTAGGTCGGTCAACATCAAATTCGACTCTGTTACCACCACAGCTGAAAGATAAATGCCTCGAAACCACATTTACTTCCATACTAGCTGTGGCCATAAATGGTAGCCCCAAAAGTAATTTCACATCCTTTTCATCCCGGCCTTCATCCATGTCAATGACAACAAAATCTGTGGGAATGATTAACTCCTTAACTTGAATCAACATGTCCTTTACAATTCCCTTAGGTTTCTCGATGATGAATCTGCTAGAATTAAAGACATGGTGGTAGATCTGAGATCATTTAATCCTAACTTCTTGTAAACTTAGAACGGCATCAGGTTAATGCTTGCACCCGAATCCAGCATAGCCTTTTCTTGGTTCACCCCTCCAGTGGTGATGTCGATGATGAAGCTACCGGGGTCCTTCATTTTCTGAGGCAATGTCTTCTGAACTTACTGCACTCACATTCATGTTTAACCTTTCTTGCTACCTTGGCCGAAATCTTTCTTTATTCTTACTCAGCTCCTTGAAGAATTTCCCATAAGCTGGCATCTTTTGGATCGCATCCAACATAGGTAGATTGATACTCACTTTTGATAGGATGTCAAAAATGTCTTGGAAAGATTTTTCCATCTTGGAATTCTTCAACCTCCTGGGCAAAGGTATAGATGAAATATGAGGGTTGGATGGCTTGTGAAGTTGTTTCCTCTATTCTAGTGGCATATCTTCATTCTTACTTTCATCTTTTATCTCTTTCTCAACTGTGTCTTCTTCTTGTGCCTTTCATTTTTCTTCTTTAGTGATCTCTCTGTTTCCATTCCCCAGTACCAGTCCACTTCTAAGGACTGCATTTGCTTGCTCTGGTTGGCTTGGAAATCTTCCTTTCTCCTTTTCCGGTAACATATCAGCTAGCTGTCCAATCTGTCCCTCGAGTTTATGTATGGCAGCATCAATTTTTCTTGCTCTTCTATCATTCGCTTGCATGTAATCCTCCAGTATCCCTCTGATTGCTTGTTGTGATGCTATGAAATCCTGTGTCCTTTATGTAGTTGACTGCATGAAACTTCTAAGCTCCTAATCCAATAACCCATCATCAAACTCACTAATGTCGTAACACTCTTCATATGTTGGTTGTGATGCCTGCAAAGCCTGTAAAGTCCTTAGCTGTGACAACATTATATCCTTCTTTATCTGAAAACTATTTCTCATAAAATCCCGCATTTCTTCTTCTAGAGTTAAGGCTTCACCCTCAAAACATTCTGGTGGAAACCCTTCGTAATGATCCCAATCTTGATAACTCTGGTCTTTAAATGGACCAAAACTTGGTCCTAGATAGTAATCCATATATCCTGCCACAAGATGCACAACACAACGCAATCACACGAAACTAACACAACTAGAATAAGATCAATATAGTAATGGTACAATAAAGACAACACTCAAAACTCAAATAAAAGAAAAGAAACAAAAATGCAAAATTTTATACTAAACAAAACCTAATCACAACTATGTGCGCTGATCCCTGGCAGCGGCGCCATTTTGAATGTGCGATATTTTATATGCCATGATATGCACTATTCAAACAAATTTATAAGATCCCAAGATGCACTCAAACAAATATAAAACTAGTATGTGGTAAGTATGGGTATCGTTCCTCAGAGATCGAGTGATAGTTATGAGTAAATTAATGCTTTAGTTAAAAATGCATTAGTTAAAAATGCAAGAAAAGTAAATTGATATGGTTTTGGAGAAAAAGTAAAACTAAAATGTAAACTAAGCAAAAATGCACGAAAATGTACTATTTTAAAAAGGTATGGATATGTGATATGTGGATTAAGTTATTGATGAATTCAACTAGCAAACAATGGGTAAATAATGAACTCACATTAATTGCCATTAACGAATGTAACCACCCTATGATGTATAGGAGTGATTATTTACCTCTTGTGAGTGCCCAAACCATCATGTATAGCATTGGCCACTCACAATTGGTTATACAATGAAAGAGCATCTATCACATAAGGGACAAGTCTCTTAGTTAAAAAATCACCAACCCATCATGTATAGGTTGATGCTTAATCTATCACATGCAAACAATCTTAAGATGTATAGTCTTGATTACCCTGAGAGATTAGAATTAGGTGAGATTAATAAGTCCGGATATTACTTGGTTCATGAACCCTTATTCAATCCTCCTATTCAATTGAGCTTAGAGGACCAAGCATCATGTATACTTGATTCTGTACACATATAATTTCTCAAACAACTCATGAAGAGAGTCATGTACAATCAAACATAAATTGCTTTTGAAATCAAGTAAAACACTGAATATAACAAATGAGATAGATTTTAATAGAAGATATTGAGTTCATTACAAATACCCATATTTACAAGTGAATCACATCAATCCCTTAATGGGATTTAGCTACTCATAACAAATGGAATACAAGAATAAAAAGGAGGGAAGTAGAGAAGACCCATGTAGAACCATCTTTCTTCAAGCTTCAATTCACCTCATATGTCCTTATGAGTAGCAATTGATGAAGATGATGATGGGTTTTTGGTGAGAAAGGTTTTTGGGAAAGAATGAATGGAATGGTGTATGGTCGTGGGTCTCCTCTTCAAAAATCAGATTTGAAAGCTATTTATACTTCCTTCAAAACCTGTGCCAAAATGCTGATGTGGCGAGCTGGGTATCTAGTATAGCGTGGGTATAGCATGGGTAGTTTACCCATGCAGTCTTTATTTCCCTTCAGATTCGCACAATGTGCTCGAGCATGTGCACCGGTGGATGACCCGTGCACCACTCGTGCAATTGCCTTCGCCGGTGACCTTGCTCCCTGGTCTGGTGAACTGCACGGGTGTGTGCACAGGTGTTACTCGTGCAGATACCCGTGCAGTTTGATCTTCTCAAAATCCACCTTCCGGTGCACTAGTGAGTGCACGGGTAGCACGGGTATGCTACCCGTGCACTTTTGCTTCCTTCACTTCATATGTGCACTAATTGGTCCGTTTTTTCCCCCTTCATGCCTTTTTACCTAATGCTTGTAATAAAAATTAAACGAGCCATAAATATACATAAAAATGCTCAAGAACAAAACAAAAAGAAAGGATATGAGGGCCAAAATGTATAACATTTTTGGCTCGATCAGGCACTTGCTTGTGGTATGTTAGATTATCGTGGCGTAGTAATTCTTTTTGGGTTGTTCTTATTCATTAAACATGTTCATGCATCATGTTTAATTTTATGCCAAACCATTCACACTTGTTATGAATATATGACTTAATGAATTTCTTATTTTATGTTTATCTCAGCCATGTCATATGCACTCTTACAAATACTTGCAAATGATAAATTAACTGGTGATAACTACACTAAATGGAAACACAACATCAATGCAATTTTGGTTACTAAGGACCTGAAGTTTGTGCTTACGGAGTAATGTCCTCCAGCACCTATTACCAATGCAGCACGAACTGTTCGTGAGGCATATCAAAAATGGGTCTCATCAGATGAGAAAGCCCGACATATATGTTAGCTAGTATGACAGACGTGCTTGTCACAAAGCACGAAGCAATGACTTCTACATTCGAAATAATGGAGTCATTACAGGCTATGTTAGGGCAGCCCTCTAAGCAAAAGCGGCATGAAGCTGTTCGTTCCGTAATGCTTGCTCGGATGAAAGAGGGCACATATGTTCAGGAACATGTTCTGAACATGATGTCCTATTTCAATACGGTAGAGATCAATGGTGGGGCCATTGATGAACCAAGTCTGGTAAGCATCATACTGATGACTCTTCCAAAGAGTTTCGATTAGTTTAAGAGTAACTATGAGATGAACAAACTAAAGTTCAGTCTCAGTCAGTTGCTCAATGAGCTCACTACTTTTGAGTCCTTGATTAAGGATAGCAAAAGTAAGACCGGTGAGGCAAATGTTGTCGAGCCATCTTCCTCCAATAATAAGAAGAGGATGAGGTCTGCTGGGAAGGTGAAGGGTAAGCCCAAACCCAAGAAAGCCCAGACCAAAAAGAATGGTGCCTTCACCGACCAGGGCAAGGGAAAAGTTTCCATTGCGACAAGGTCAGGCACTGGAAGAGGAACTGTCCTCAGTATCTGGAGGAGGTAGCCAATTAGAAGAAAACGAAAGGTAAATATGATTTACTTGTTCTTGAGTCATGTTTAGTGGAAGATGATTCTTTACCCTGGATAGTTGATTCGGGGGCCACTAACCATGTTTGTTCTTCTTTGCAGTGGACTGATTCTTAGACACAGCTTGAAAAGGGAGCCCTCTCTATGTGTGTGGGTTCAAAGGATGTCATGTCGACACGAGCAGTGGGCGTAATTAGATTGCATTTTTGTAATAATAATTCTATATTGTTAGACAATGTATTTTTCATTCCTAGATTTACATGGAATTTAATTTCCGTTTCTAAGTTGTTAGAACAGTACAATCATATTCTGTTTCTTTTGATAATAAATAAGTTATTATTGCAAAGCAAGGTCTGAATATTTGTTCAGGAATTAATGAAAACAATTTGTATGTATTAAGACCGTTAATACATACAACACTGCTCAACACCGAAATGCTCAAGGTTGAAAAACCAAAAACTAAACGACATAAAATTTCTCCAGAAAATGAAATGTATCTCTGGCATCTAAGGCTTGGTCATATTAACCTTGACCGGATAAACAGACTAGTAAAAAGTGGACCTTTAAGTGAGTTAAAGGTTGACACCTTACATGTCTATGAATCTTGTTTGGAAGGTAAGATGACTAAGAGACCTTTTACTGGAAAATGACTTAGAGCTAAAGAACCGCTAGATCTTATACATACAGACATCTGTGGATCGGTGAATGTTAAATCTAGAGGTGTTTATGAGTATTATGTCACCTTTATAGATGACTACTTAAGATACTGATACGTCTACCTAATGCAACAGAAGTCATAAATATTTGAAAAGTTCAAAGAATTCCGAGCTGAAGTTAAGAATTAGTTTGCAAAGACTATCAAGACTCTACGATCGGATCATGGAGGTGAGTATCTTGACCAAGAGTTTGAAGAATTTATGGTCGAGTATGGGATAGTGTCCCAACTCACAGCTCCTGGCACACCTCAACAGAATAGTGTCGCAGAGATAGAACCCTAATGGAAATGGTGAGATCTATGATTAGTTTCCCATCATAACCAAATTCTTTTTGGGGATATGCATTACAAATAGCGGCATACATTTTGAATGTAGTGCCATCCAAATATGTTCCTAAGACTCCCCTAGAGCTGTAGAATGGTCGTAAAGTTAGTTTGTGACATTTCCGCATATGGGGGGTGTTCAGCACATGTACTAAAGAACAGAACTTGGAAAGCTAGATCCCAAGTCTGTGGTCTGCTTTTTTGTAGGATACTCCAAGGAGACCAGAGGTGGATACTTCTATAGTCATGAAGATAATAAAGTATTTATATCAACAAACGCAACGTTTCGTGAGGATAGCTATATTAGTGACCATAAACCTCGTTCTAAAATTGTATTGAATGAGTTGGAGCCTAGTGAGACCAGTACTCAGTCAACAGAGTTATTGATCCATTAACATCTGAGAGTCAAACGATTCCTAGTCAGGATACACTACTACCTAGACGTAGTGAAAGGGTTGTGAGACAGCCTGAATGCTATTTGGGTGTAAGTGAGGGGAAAAGATGTTGTCTCTGCTGATAGTGTGGATGATCCATTAACATTTAAGAATGCAATGGAAGATTTTGATAAAGAGGAATGGCTTAAAGCCATGAATCTCGAGATGGAGTCCATGTACTCTAACTTAGTCTGGGAACTTGTAGATGTTAGGATTATGCTCAATAGCAAGAGTGTAATATTGTAATTGACAATCTTTTCATATAAATAAAGTGATTTCTGATTCTGCAAAATCTTATAGCATTTATAATTATAATTTTCAAGGTAAATAATCATAAGGTCAAAAGACTATGAGATATGAAGAATTGTTTGTACATCCGGATATGTATGAGGTAGACACAATTCTTAAGTTAGTCTTGAATAACGTTCACAACTTAAGTTAAAGGTTGGGCACCTCTATCTTGATAAAGTTGTAGAATTCTTTTACTAGCATTTGAGTGGGATCAAATGAGTTATGATGAGTCTAAAATCATCGAAAGGTTTTCGAGTAAAAGAATCCAGTGCACTGGGTGCATTGAACTGGATCACAATGAAATACTTTATCTAGAATCGTCAGTAGATATAAGCCTTTTCATTATCAGGACAATCGGAAAGTCTATCTAAATCCTGAGATAAATGATGGACTTATGGTTGCAACCGTTATCATTTGAGCTATCAATGAGTACGATTATATAGCATAGTCTATCCTCGATAGTTTGGTGGTATTCATTTGTTAATCGATAGAGGACTTCATTTATAGATATGGACATCGTGGCTCCATTTATTAAATGAGAGTATAGTATCATCATATGGATGTTTTGAGGTATTGGATATTAAATCTCAACGTTGAGTTTTCAATAATGATTATTGAAGACAAGGCTTCTTGACAAGTCAAAATATCCAAGTTCAAAATGTGGTCATATGAGGAAATATGGTAACTTGGAGAGCTATAGGCGGTCTATGAGCTCTTGGCGATTACTGATATTATTCACGAGGATACACCATCTCCTATGAGATTGTCTAGGGTATGAATGAGAAACATCTCCTTATTCTATCTTTATTTAAGAGTTCAATTTTAGCTCTTTAGTGGAATGAGTTAAAATTAATAGATCGGACCTAAGTGAATCATTTGTTGATTGTAATTATGTTATGTCTATTGAATCTTAAATTTAGATAGCCCGTCAAGATCCACAATCCACACGTACTTGCATGGATCACTTGATATATTCTACCGGACCAATTTATGGGTCCATCTAGAATTGCATTTAATATATTAAGAATATAATATGTCTATTATTTATTTAATGGACTGCACTATTATATTAATATATTAAAAGGAGACATGTAGGCTTGTTTCTTTTAGTAAGAATAAGTCTGGTTCACATGTGGCTTTTATTTAAAGTCTAATGGATTAAATAAAATAAGAAAAATAATATTGGGCCCATATATATATGGTGTGGGCGGCAAGGCTAAATAAAATAGCCCAAGATATTATTTTATTTTATTGTTTTGATTAAAAGGGAATTAATTAATTATTTAATTAATTAATAGTTTAAATCAAAATCTTTTCCTAATCAGTAAATTAAATACTATGTGTTGGATTAGGGTTGGAATTCTTTTAAGTGATAGGAGTTCTAATGTGGTAAGGATTAAGTCCACATACACTCCTTATTATACAAAGAATTCGGCCACCACTAGTCCTACAAGGGTTAGGATTCTTGAATTGATAGGAATTAGGGAAAAGGATAATTCCTTTTCAAGTAAGGAAATTAACCAACCCTAAATTTCCTATTCAATGAATTCGGCCAACCCTACTTGGTGAAGGAGAAAATTCGGCCAACCTATAAATATAAGGTTATAAATTTTCGGCCACTAAGGAAAAAAAATAGAGAGAGTTTTTTGTTTGTTTTGAAAATAAAAAATCCTACACTATACACATAGATTTTCGGCCAAGAGAGAAAAAGAAAATAAATTCTCATTCGATAGTGCACTTACAAGCCTTTAACATCAAAAGGTTTTGTGCATAAAAAATCCTACACTATGCATGTTTTAGAAAGAGATGACACTCTAGGTATTCACATATATAATTACATGTCGAATGTATGGATTTATATATGTTGTTATAAAGTGAATTGTTATTGCTCGATTTTGGTCCTAGAATTTCAATGTATTTTTTGTTTCGGAATTGTAACAAGAAGGGTGGTCTATTATCGCCATAAGTCCTTCATGGTATTTGCTAAGTTCTTATTAATTTTATTGTAAAAATACTGCAGTTTTTTATTGTATTAAAATTTAGTGCAGTTTTTTATTGTATTAAAATAAATGCAGTTTTTTATTTGTAAAAAAAAAAATACTGTATTAGTTTAAATAAAAAAAATATTTCTGCAGTATTTTATTGTATAAAATAAGTTGTAATATATTCAAGATTCGAAGACTCGAAGATTTGAAGAAATTGGAGCAACCGGAACCGAGCTTGGCACCCGCGCGCACCGAGACAACAAGCGCGCACGCAACCAAGCGTGCAGCTGCGCTTGTTGCGGTGCAGCAGCTCGCGCAACCCATGCATGGGCTGGCCATGCGGCAGCTCATGCCCTTGCATGGGCTAGGCGTGCGCATGGGCTGCTTGGTGATCTTCGGGCGCGTGAGTTACGTGCGCGAGATGGTCGCTTGAAGTCTTGTTCGCCAAGAAAGAAGTTTTTTGTATTCCGTACAATTGTAATTTACATGCTTTTCTAGGATGGACCAAAATTGTGGCTATTTATTTTTATGTATAAATATTACAATATTTGTTATTGTATGATAACATGTCATATAGAATAGGAGTGCCACTCATATATCTCTTTTGGTATGAACTGCATTGAATGATTTAGGTATCTAGTTGGCATCTAGATAACTTGGTAAAATCATTCTTTGGAATTTAATCACACGCCTTAAATAATTGAGTGGCAGAAGGTGTGTTAGAACACCTATGGCCTCCAAGGTTAGTTGAGCTTTATTATTTATTGGTTATCCCCCCGAGGGGCGTCCATAAATGGAATTTAGCAAAATACTTCCTTACAAGGATAGACTAGACAATTGACTCAAACGAGATCTACTCCTAGAGGAGGGATTTTCGTGAGAGAAAATTGAGGGTCGATATCTTGGTAACACACTCAATGTAATTTTATTAATATCCTCCCGAGAGTTCTTGTTAATAAAATTACAAGGCTAAAATTGAAAACGCTGGTTGTTATGTTAACAATTAGGTGGGACCTAGTCCAACTCGTAAATGGTGCGAACTCCCGAAGGAGGCATAACATTTATGGGTGTTGGATCACCGTTGAATTTTTCACGATTGAGTTATTTAATTAATTCAAGATAAATATTCGAAAGTGCTTTATCATGATTATTTACTTATATATGCTTTTTGTTTTATTCAAAAATCATGACTCCATCACTTATGAACATCCTGAAAGATAACACTTTAACTGGAGATAATTATGTCACATGGAAAAGGAAAATTGGGTTGTTGCTGCAAAGTGAAAAACATAAGTTTGTTCTAACTACTCCTAAACCACCTGCTCCTAATAATGAATCAAGTATTTTGCAAAGAGAAGAGTATGAGCAGTGGAAGACCTCAGATGATATGGCCAAATGTTACATTATGGCTACTATCTCCGACGTGTTGCAACAGCAGCATGATGGAATGGGGTCTGCTGCTAATATTATGATGTCTCTGGAAGAGATGTTTGCTATGAGGTCTAGGATGACTAAGAGAGAGGCCGTGACTGCTTTTATGAATCTTAGGATGAAACCTGGACAGGCTGTGAAAGATCACATGATGAAAGTCATAGCACATCTAAATATTGCAGAATTAAATGGCGCTGAGATAGATGGTGAGACCAAAATTGACATGGTTGTCAACTCACTATCATATTCCTTTGATCAGTTCAAGTTGGACTACACCTTGAACAAAAAGGAATACACCTTGCAAGGCCTGATGCAAGATGTTCAAAGCGTTGAAAAGATCCTTGTGAAAAGCAAAGGTCAAGAGATTCATATGGTTGGTAAAGTTGCTACTGTTAAGACCCGTCAAAAGGTCAAGAAACAACAGAAGAAAAAGAAACTTGGGCCTACCAAGAAGGAGACCAAGAAAGTAACCAAGATCAAAGGGAAATGCTTCCTTTGTTGTGAAAAGGGACATTGGAAAAGAAATTGCCCAAAGTCCCAGAACAAGAAGGAAGAAGGTAATATTAATTATCTTGAAACAAGTTTTCTGGCAGATTCTACAGATTCTTGGATCATAGACTCTGGAGCCACTAATCATGTTTGTTATTCCTTACAGGGGTTCCAAGAAAGGAGAAGGCTGAATAAGAACGAAATCAATTTGCGCTTGGGCAACGGATCGTTAGTGTCTGCAAGTGCAGTGGGAGATATTAGAGTTATAATAGATTCTAGTAGGCATTTAGATTTAATAGACGTTTATTATGTACCTCAATTCAAGAGGAATTTAATTTCAGTTTCTTGTTTAAATAAATTTGGATATTCGGTTACTTTTAATAAAGCTTTTATTATTAGTAAGAATGACAAAATTGTTTGCAAAGGTACATTGGAAAGCGGTCTATTCTTTTTGCATAGAAATATCTCTCACTCGTTAGACACAGAAATAACGGAACCTAATCATAAAAGAGTAAAATTATCAAAAGATAAAACCTACCTTTGGCATTTACGCCTATGTCACATTAACCTTAATAGGATTAAAAGATTGGTATGTGACGGATGTAAGGACCTCGATTTTATGATTGGCTTATTTCATGACAAACCACCACATTGGGGATGATTGTGTAATGGGTAGCTTAGGTCCGCATTGGCAAGCTTCCAAGCATCTCCATGACTTCAAGAGCAAAAGTTATATTCACTTGACTTTATCTCTTGAAGAGTTTAGGTGCACACACACACTTCATGCATGTTTTGTTTATCTTGCATTTGTGTTCTTTATTGTTTGTATAAGTGTGCATCCTTTTCTAAAACACTCACTAGCTTACATTAGATATCATATCTTGCATTGTATCTTAGTTGATAACATGTTTGACATGTTAATTGTGCTTCATTGTGTGCATCTCACTCACTTCACACTTGCACAACATTCATGTAAGATTGACTTTTGTCTTGAGTGTTAAAAAGGGATTTTTCCCTTTGGCGCGGCCTAGACCGCTCGGCAGGCTTTGCTTGCACCGCGGCGCATGGAGCGGTATTCTCCAGTGCGTCATGTGCGACGTGGACCGTGACCTGTGCACTTGCACGCACAGCGGTCCCAACCGCGGTGTTGTCCAGACGGTGCACTGCTGTATGTACCGCGGTCTGGACACTTACCTGAGCCGCGGTCTAGCAAGCGGTTTTGACGGGATTCTGTTTCCCAAGTTCAAAACGACGTAGTTTTAACTAGGGCTTCATATATATTCTTCCTCTTCTCTTCTTGGCCGACAAAGAGCTCAAAAATTCATTTTTAGAGAGAGGTTAGAGCTCCTAGAGAGAGAAAGCTTCAAGAAAGCATCTTTGACTCTCCTAACCCAAAACCCATCTCCATCTTGCATCATTCAACATCATTTGAGTATGGGTCTCCATTTTTTCATGACTAGGTAAGCAAGAACTTCTTTGAATATCATTTATTGTTCTTCTTACTCTAGATTAGGTATTTATTGCATGATTAAATACCTAGACTCTATTATTGCATATTTATGAGTCTTGATAACATGATTGGGTTTGTATTTTTG
Organism: Dipteronia sinensis; assembly: GCA_033220585.1. Lineage (NCBI taxonomy): Eukaryota > Viridiplantae > Streptophyta > Magnoliopsida > Sapindales > Sapindaceae > Dipteronia > Dipteronia sinensis. The sequence continues at coordinate 25,674,289 of CM065643.1, read as the reverse complement.
ATAGCTTAATTGATTAGGTCATTTTGCCTAAAAGCTAGGTCATAAACATTTATTTGTGATTCATCGATAACTAGGTTGAAATATTGATCTTTAATCAACTAGTTAAGCTTCTTGAATGTTTATGCATATTTTGTGTAACAATTAGTTTGTTGGAAATTCTCTACAAATCTAATTGAGTTTGTTTGTTGATAGACTTTTGTCTAAGACTTGCATTTAGTGAATGATTAAATGTCTTGTCTTAATCACATGAATATATGCTAAGTTTATGTTGAATACATTGTGAGCATATTTGTTGATTCATTGTGATTGTTTGTGATAGCTAGGATTGGTTGTTATTGATAACATCTAGCTAAGTCTTTATGCCTTGCATTTAGACATTTGACAACTTGGATTTGTTTCTACAAACTCCTAGTTGAGCAATTTGTGTTGTCTAGCATAATTTTCATTGAGCATCATTTACATGATCACATAGACACATAATTCTCTTCATTGAGTCAAAGTCTTGTGGCTTCGGGGTGAAGTTGCACAAGCATTGAAGTCTTGCAACCAAGTTGTGGTTGGCAAGCATTGGTCAAGAATCCATTGTAAAAGGCCTGCGGGTAGAGTAGGAGGTGCTCACGCCAATAGTAGTGTATCAGTGGATATCACAAGGGATAGAACCAAGAGTGGCGAGTGGTAGTGTCCATAGCCTGAGGTTATCTAGAGTGAGAGTCCGAGTATCACTTGAGGGTGTAACTTTTTATTCATATAGTGGATTTGAGGATCATGTGTGGCTAGAAGGATAGCCCGTGGTTTTTCCCTTTGTTTAAGTGTTTCCACGTAAAAATCAAGTGTTATTTATTATTCCGCACTTTACACTTGATTTTGTATGTTTGATTTAATTGGGTTATTTGTTTAATATTGACTAATCGAAAAATTGGTAATAATCGATTAACAACCCATTCACCCCCCCCCCCCCCCCTCTAGGTTGTAGACACACGTTAAGAGTGTATTTTCAACAGACCTTTAAGTGACTTAAAGGTTGATGATCTACCAACTTGTGAATCTTGTTTGGAAGGTAAAATGACCAAAAGGCCATTCAATACCAAAGGTGCAAGAGCCACTGAATGTTTAGGACTAATACACACTGATGTATGTGGTCCTATTAGCATTCAAGCTAAAGGTGGATATGAGTACTTCATCACCTTCACAGATGATTACTCAATATTTGGTTATGTGTATCTCATGAGACATAAGTCGGATGCTTTTGACATGTTCAAAGCATTCAAAGCCGAAGTAGAAAATCAGCTTGAGAAACGCATAAAAATCTTGAGATCTAATCGTGGTGGAGAATATCTATCTGGTGAGTTTCAGCAATATCTTATTGATAATGGGATAGTTTCTCAGTTTTCTGTACCAGGTACACCTCAACAAAATGGGGTAGCAGAAAGGAGAAATAGAACTCTTTTGAACATGGTTAGGTCTATGTTGAGTTATTCAACACTTCCTATTTCTTTTTGGGGATATGCTATACAAACTGCAATATATATTCTAAACGTGGTACCATCGAAGTCGGTTCCTGGAACACCATATGAGTTCTGGACTAGGCAAAAGCCTAGTTTACAACACATAAGGATATTTGGTTGTCCTGCAAATGTGTTCAAAGGAAAGACAGAAAAGATGGAGTCCCGTTCGGAAACATGCATATTTGTGGGGTATCTAAAAGGAACTAAAGGATATTATTTCTATAGTCCTTCAGATCTAAAAGTGTTTGTTTCAACAAATGCTACATTTCTGGAAAAGGACTATATGAACTGATTTTGTTCCCAAAAGTAGAATTGTCCCGAATGATATGTCAGGAGATACAATTCCACAAGAGGTTTCACAACCTAACCCAATTGTAATTTCCACTCCAACACAAAATCAACAACCTACCATTCCTCGTCTTAGTGGGAGGGTTAGAACCCAACCTAAAAGATACATCGGTCTAGGAGAATCTGTTGAGAATCTCCCTGACGACGATGATCCCTACACGTACAAGGAAGCAATGGAGGATGTTGATTGTCACCATTGGCAAATTCTGAGATTAAATCCATGTTCGATAACAAAGTCTGGTCCCTTGTAGACTTGCCTAAAGGGATAAAACCCATTGGGTGCAAGTGGGTATACAAGAGGAAAAGAGGTAAGGATGGAAAGGTGGAAACTTTTAAAGCTAGATTGGTAGCTAAAGGTTACACACAGAAAGAAGGTATCGATTACGAGGAAACCTTCTCTCATGTGGCCATGCTTAAATCCATTAGGATACTCTTATCCATTGCAGCATCTTTAGATTTAGAGATTTGGCAAATGGACGTCAAGACAGCTTTCCTTAATGGAAGTCTTGACGAAGCATCTATATGATGCAACCAGAAGGATTCATTGAAAATGGCCAAATGGAAAAGGTATGCAAGTTGCAGAAATCAATTTATGGATTAAAGCAAGCATCCAGATCCTGAAACATAAGGTTCGACCAAGCTGTAAAAGGTTTTGGATTTTTACAGAACCTTGAAGAACCTTGTGTATACAAAAGGATCAAATGTGACAAGTTGGTTTTCCTTATTCTTTACGTAGATGATATGTTACTCATTGGAAACGATGTGGGAGTATTGACATCAGTAAAAGAATGGTTAGCAAAACAATTTGATATGAATTACTTAGGAGAAGCAAGTTTTATTCTAGGTATCCAAGTAATAAGGGATAGAAAGAATAAAACGATTGCACTATCCCAAGCTTCATACATAGACAAAATCTTGTCTAGATTTTCCATGCAAGATTCCAAGAAAGGTATGTTACCTTTTAGGCATGGAATCAAACTTTCTAAGGAACAAGTTCCTAAGAATGAGCATGAAGAGCAATTCATGAGTAGAATTCCATATGCCTCGGCAGTTGAAAGTCTCTTGTATGCAATGCTCTGTACTAGACCAGATATTTGTTTTTTGCTGTTGGCATAGTTAGCAAGTTTCAATCGAAACCTGGTCCTAATCACTGGACGGCAGTCAAGCATATTTTCAAGTATCTTAGGAGAACGAAAGATAATATGCTTGTATACTCTAGAGGGGATTTAATCCCCGTTGGGTATACAGATTCTGATTTCCAATCGGATTCTGACTCTAGAAAATCCACATCAGGATCTGTGTTTACTCTTGGAGGAGGAGCAGTCATTTGGAGGAGTATCAAGCAATCTTGTATTGCTGACTCCACCATAGAAGCAGAGTATGTAGCTGCATGCGAAGCTGCTAAGGAGGCTGTTTGGCTTCACCAATTCTTGATTGACATAGAAGTAGTTCCTAGTGCGAACAAGCAGATCACTATCTACTGTGACAACAGTGGAGCAGTGGCTAATTCGAAAGAACCAAGAAGTCATAAGAGAGGAATACACATTGAAAGAAAGTATCATCTTTTAAGGGAGATTGTTCATAGGGGAGACGTGACGATTACCAAAATCGCGTCGGCAGAAAATCTAGCAGATCCCTTCACAAAGGCTCTACCTCAGAAGAGTTTTGATGGGCACCTAGAGAACATGGGAATGAGAGATATGACACATTTGCAGTAAAGCAAGTGGGAGATTGTTAGGATTATGCTCAATAGCAAGAGTGTAATATTGTAATTGACAATCTTTTCATATAAACAAAGTGATTTCTGATTCTGCAAAATCGTATAGCATTTATAATTATAATTGTCAAGGTAAATAATCATAAGGTCAAAATACTATGAGATATGAAGAATTGTTTGTACATCCGGATATGTATGAGGTAGACACAATTCTTTAGTTAGTCTTGAATAACGTTCACAACTTAAGTTAAAGGTTGGGCACCTCTATCTTGATAAAGTTTTAGAATTCTTTTACTAGCATTTGAGTGGGATCAAATGAGTTATGATGAGTCTAAAATCATCGAAAGGTTTTCGAGTAAAAGAATCTAGTGCACTGGGTGCATTGAACTGGATCACAATGAAATACTTTATCTAGAACCGTCACTAGATATAAGTCTTTTCATTATCAGGACAATCAGAGAGTCTATCTAAATCCTGAGATAAATGATGGACTTATGGTTGCAAGTGTTATCATTTGAGCAATCAATGAGTACGATTATATAGCATAGTCTATACTCGATAGTTTGGTGGTATTCATTTGTTAATCGATAGAGGACTTCATTTATAGATATGGACATCGTGGCTCCATTTATTAAATGAGAGTATAGTATCATCATATGGATGTTTTGAGGTATTGGATATTAAATCTCAATGTTGAGTTTTCAATAATGATTATTGAAGACATGGCTTCTGGACAAGTCAAAATATCCAAGTTCAAAATGTGGTAATATGAGGAAATATGGTAACTTGGAGAGCTATAGGCGGTCTATGAGCTCTTGGCGATTACTGATATTATTCACGAGGATACATCATCTCCTATAAGATTGTCTAGGGTATGAATGAGAAACATCTCCTTATTCTATCTTTATTTAAGAGTTCAATTTTAGCTCTTTAGTGGAATGAGTCAAAATTAATAGATCGGACCTAAGTGAATCATTTGTTGATTGTGATTAGGTTATGTCTATTGAAGCTTAAATTTAGATAGCCCGCCAAGATCCACAATCCACACGTACTTGCATGGATTACTTGATATATTCTACCGGACCAATTTATGGGTCCATCTAGAATTGCATTTAATATATTAAGAATATAATATGTCTATTATTTATTTAATGGGCTGCACTATTATATTAATATATTAAAAGGAGACATGTAGGCTTGTTTCTTTTAGTAAGAATAAGTCTGGTTCACATGTGGGCTTTTATTTAAAGTCTAATGGATTAAATAAAATAAGAAAAATAATATTGGGCCCGTATATATATGGTGTGGGCGGCAAGGCTAAATAAAATAGCCCAAGATATTATTTTATTTTATTGTTTTGATTAAATGGGAATTAATTAATTATTTAATTAATTAATAGTTTAAATCAAAATCTTTTCCTGATCAGTAAATTAAATACTATGTGTTGGATTAGGGTTGGAATTCTTTTAAGTGATAGGAGTTCTAATGTGGTAAGGATTAAGTCCACATACACTCCTTATTATACAAAGAATTCGGCCACCATTAGTCCTACAAGGGTTAGGATTCTTGAATTGATAGGAATTAGGGAAAAGGATAATTCCTTTTCAAGTAAGGAAATTAACCAACCCTAGATTTCCTATTCAATGAATTCGGCCAACCCTACTTGGTGAAGGAGAAAATTCGGCCAACCTATAAATATAAGGTTATAAATTTTCGGCCACTAAGGAAGAAAAATAGAGAGAGTTTTTTGTTTATTTTGAAAATAAAAAATCCTACACTATACACATAGATTTTCGGCCAAGAGAGAAAAAGAAAATAAATTCTCATTCGATAGTGCACTTACAAGCCTTTAACATCAAAAGGTTTTGTGCACACTTTCGATTTAGGGTTACGCGAGTTTCAATCATATTGATTGTGAATTCAAAAGTGACCGGAACTATTTTTTAAGGCTCTTGGTGTTTTACTATTGAAGATCAAGATCAGAAATTCCATACATCCATTCTAAGGTAAGCAATTCAAAGAAAAAGGGAGACCACGCTCCTAAGTGATTCACGTACGTGCTAGGATTGAAGATCTTGCGGATTACCATCGACGTAAGTCAATCGGATCACGCGACAAGAGGTATTTAACTCTAACCGTATATTTGAGTTTAATTAATTAAAGGGTTAAGGTTCAAATCTTTAGAAAAATTTTAAACTATACGAAAATTATTTTTTCGCCTTCCGCTGCGGTTTTAAGCAATTTTTCCCTACAGTAGACTTACCAGATGGGGTAAAACCAATAGGGTGTAAGTGGATCTACAAGAGAAAAAGAGGAGTAGACGAGAAGGTAGAGACCTTCAAAGCAAAGCTAGTGGCCAAGGGTTATACCTAGAAAGAGGGGATCGATTATGAGGAGACATTCTCGCTAGTAGCCATGTTTAAGTCTATAAGGATTCTTTTATCCATTGCTACCTATTTCAATTATGAAATTTGGTAGATGGACGTCAAGACTGCATTCTTGAATGACAATCTTGATGGGAGCAGCTATATGATGCAACCAGAGGGATTCGTGTCCCCAGATCAAGAGCAAAAGGTTTGCATGCTACAAAGGTCCATCTATGGACTTAAGCAAGCATCTAGATCTTGGAACATAAGGTTTGATGATGTGATCAAAATCTATGGCTTCGAGCAAAACGTCGGTGAGCCTTGTGTCTATAAGCGTATCATTGACAAGAAAGTAGTTTTCTTGGTCCTATACGTAGATGACATCCTACTCATTGGGAATGATGTGGGAGTGTTGTCTGATGTAAAAGGCTAGCTGGCTAGCCAATTCTAAATGAAAGATTTGGGAGAGGCGAGTTATGTTCTAGGGATCCAAATTATAAGGGATTGTAAGAACAAACTCATAGCATTGTCTCAGGCATCGTATATCGATAAGATTCTTGTGCATTTTTTGATGCTGAACTCCAAGAAAGGAAACTTACCTTCCAGGCATGGAGTTCACTTGTCTAAGGAATAGTGTCCTAAGACTCCTCAAGAAGTTGAGAATAAGATACGTGTACCATATGCATCGGCAGTAGGTAGTCTCATGTATGCTATGTTATGCACGAGACTAGACATCTACTATGTAGTGGAAGTAGTTAGCAGGTACCAGTCCAACCCAGGATTGGATCATTGGGTTGCTATCAAGACTATTCTCAAGTATCTTCAGAGAACGAGAAACTATATGCTAGTGTATTCCAGACAGGATTTGATCCTGTTAGGATACACAGATTCTGATTTTCAGTTAGATAGGGATTGTATTCACCTAGAGCAATTGTATGGAGAAGTATAAAGCAATCTTGCATTGCTAACTCCACCATGGAAGCCGAATATATAGCCACTTGTGAAGCTGCTAAAGAGGCTGTTTGGCTCCGTAAGTTTTTGAGTGATCTCGAAGATGTTCCAGATCAAGATAAGCCTATTACACTTTATTGTGATAAAGGTGGTGTTGTGGATAATTTCAAAGAACCAATAAGCCACAAAAGATGGAAGCATATATAGAGAAAGTATCATCTCATTAGAGAGATAGTGTAAAGAGGAGATGTGATCGTCACCAAGATAGCCTCACAGGACAATCATGATGATCCATTTACGAAGACCTTACCGGCTAAAATGTTTGCAGGTCACCTAAAACGTCTAGGGTTACGAGATATGTCTCCCATGCTTTAGTGCAAGTGGGAGATTGTTGGGGTTTATGCCCTAAAGCTTGTAATTTGTAAATGGAATGTTAACATAAATAAAAGAATAGTTCAATTCATTCTTCTTATGTCATATATTGTGTATAACTTGTGCATTTAACATCCAAGATTGCCGGATGTAATCTCGAACTATGTATATAAATGTCATATACAGATGGATACAATAATAGACGTGAAATTTAAAGAGTCCGTAGATAGCAAATAAAGCTGGGTACTTTATTTGTGGTTAATCTACAGCTGCAGTCTATTTTGTAGTGTACGGTGATCCTATCCTGGATCATTCATATGGAGATATGAGAATGGTAGCACCTTGTATGATGTGATCATATAGGACTGGGCCATGATCTATATGAATCTCTCACTAAAATCTGTTTAACGATGAGATTCATATATATCAACTAATGATGGCTATATATGTATGATATTTATCTTGAGTGTCTTATCGACTGCTTCAGGTTAGATCGTGGTCTTTGATATACCTTGGGTAAGTTCAGAGTTGCATTCCCGATCAATATGTTCGTATGTTGGGATCGCGGTTTGGCTTGTGGCTGGGAAGGTTTGTACACAATAGTGGAATCCACTTCTTCTTGCGAGAAGTAGATGGTAGTTCCCTTAAGGGTTGATTCTGGGCTTGAACAATATGAGCGTTCTCCTAATTCCATGAGGAATGTAGGATTTATTGTTCATTAGAGAATCAATGGTACTTAATGGAAAGATATAATTAGAGGGGTATAACGGACATTAAGACCCAGCTCTAATTATGAACTACTTGTGGAGGATTATACCATATGTAATAGCTATATTGATGGACACCGAAAGTTACTAGTTTGTGTAAAAACATCTACAGTTGAGAGAGTGGAGCTTCGAGTTTTTAGTGGAATAACATCGGAGTTAATAATCATGAAATATTAATTAAAGAGTTTAATTAATTATTTCTAAGGATTATTGGAGCTAAAAATACTGTGGGTCCATTAGGTCCCCTTACTAACCCGATCGTTTTAGGTAACAAGGGTCACGGTTAATTAATTGGATTATCCAATTAATTGTCTTACGAAAGTGACACTGAATTTATTCGAGAATTAATTGAATAACGAAATTATTTAATTAATGAATAATGGTGATTGAATAAATTAAATAATAAGATTATTTAATTATGTCATTAATCACTAAATGGAGGGTGTTAATTGATATTTGATTTTGAATAAAATAAGATAATATGATTATTTAATTTTACTAAATTAAATATTTAATTTTGAATATAAAGAGTTTGAGTTCAAATAAAAAACATAATTAATATCTTTAAAGATATCAGATATCTTAAAAGATTTAATTAATTAGTTTTATATAATATATATATATATATGATATATGTTTTTGGAAACTATAACACAACAATAAAAACATACGATCAAAAGAGTTTTAAGCGTTCAAAGAAAAGAAAAAAAAACCTAGAAGTGTTCTAGGGTTCGGCCAAAAAGAAAAAAAAAATTGTTTTTTTTTCTTCTTCTTCTCTCTGTATTCTCCTGTTGTTCCTAAGTAGCGTGACGCGCCCACACACCGTTACCAATTCTGGGAGATAGCCAGGAAGATCAAGTGGTTCAAACCAGGAGCAGATCATATTAAAGAGAAAGTACCTCCTACGTAGGTATAAAGAAAATTGTTTCTTCTCTTCTCTTTTATATTTTGATTTCGATTCCTTCTGTTTTTTTCTATTCCGAAAAATAGATCCTAGGGTTTTGCTGGTCGCAGTTTTCAGTATTTCATTGAAAATACCTTTTTTTTCAAAGTTCTCCCGCTGCGCGATCGGTAATCCGGGGTCCCTACAGTTTAACCAAGCTCAATTGAATTTGAAGGGGTATGTTGTGAGCATTCCAATCCAAGCCATCCCAAAAACTCGAGCTAGGAAGATAAGCCTTATATTTAAATCGAGTCAGGCTTCATAAGCGGAACTCCCACTATTTGTGTCTATATTGCATCAACTCCCATATCTCTTATCATATACTTTTCACACACACTCATCTCATTATCTTATCTCCCCACATTCTTGCTAATTAATAGTTTAAGTTTAGATTAGTTAATATAATTATATTTTGCATTTTAGATGTTAGTTTTCAAAACCAAAACATTGATATTTACTTTTCCATGCTTTTTTTTTTGTTTAGTTTAGTAGTATTAGTTAACTAACTTTAGCCATTTATTTTCCCTTTCCCTATGGACGATACCCTAGCTTGTCACTTTACTTGTTTACACATTTTAAGGAGATTGCTAAGGATTTTATAAATACTTTTGACAGACATTTTCTAACGACAAAAATGCACCACCTGAAAATGGCGCCGCTGCCGGGGAAATGCGCTAATTTGTTGGCTGATCCTAGTTATCTAACTAGATTTATTTTATTCCTCATTTGAGTAATTTCATTGTTATTTGATAGTTTTCTAGTTTTTGATTTTGCTTCATTTCCTTTCTTTTTGTTTCATAAACAATGGACTTTTTTTGGTAACACATTTATGCATATATGAGAGATGTGATGATGGCTGTGGTTTGCAAGATATGTGGTGTAGTTGGGCATGATATAGAGAGAGTTGTTGGTTAAGAGATAAATTTCTGGAGTTTTGTAGAAGACAAGCTTGAACATTGAAGTCATACAGTCTAGAACCCACAAGCACATTTAGAGATTCCTACAACCCGGAGCCGAACATCAAGCCATACAACAACTCTCTCAACCAGGATTGGAGTACTCACCATGACTCCTTATGGACATATAATGAGGACAATGCCCTTGAGTAGCCTAGATCATTTGAAGACGATCAGAAGAGTTGTTTTGCAATAGATGATCCCAAGCAAGGGAAGAAGAGAAACAGTGTACGTGCTCTTGTACAAGTATTTGAGAAGGAGGTAAAAATGGATGAAGAATGCCAAAAGATCCAAGAACGAAACAATAATTGGAAGAGAAAGTCGATTTACTTCAATAGAAGTTGCTGAAGACTTCCTAAGAGAAAGAGCAAATGAGGGAAGACTACGAGAATAATGTACACCTCTTGAAGAAGGAGTTAGAAGGCAAGGAAGCCTTGGAAACATTGAAGATAGATAACTCCAAGAGCAAAACAAGAAGCTCGCACTTGAAGTAAACTTTCTCAAGTCGGAGAATGGTAAACTTTGAAAGAAGATGGGGGAAGTTTATGACAAGAACAAGGAGTTTGAAGCACATATCAAAACCCTTGAAGCTAAAAAATGTATACCCTTGAAGAATTTTAAAGAGATTAATAAGGACTTTGCCAAGAGGATACGGTTAATGCAAGAAGAAATTGAAACAATGGACAAGGCCTAGGAGATAATGAAGAAGAAGGAACTTGATCACCTTACGGAGCTTTCAAAAGCTAAGCGAGAAATTGAGGCAATGATGAAGGAAGCCGTGCGACTTCCAAAAGTAGAGAAGATTGCCATGAGTCAAGAAAATCCAAGTGCCGATATTAAAAAGCCAAATCCTAGCAAAGCAAGGAGGAGGAAGCTCAAGAAGAATAGGAAGTATCCTTCATCCCCACCCCCAACAAAGACCTACCAACAAGGTATCATTCCTAACCTTATCGCCATGTGTCACCATTGCCATAAGATAGGTCACACTAGACCATTAGGTCATGAATATGCAAGGCAAAGCACACGAGGAAATTTTAAACATATAGAGAATTAAAGGAATGTTAGGAAGATATGGGTTGAGAAGCCTAGGAGTAGGAAGAGTCCACATAGGATCAAGAAAATTTGGGTGCGGAAAGACCTAGTAAACCAAATGAGAAACAAGGGAAAGGAAAAGATGGGGAAATCATCTACATCTGTTTAGGTTGTAAAGAAGAGTGAATTCCCCAACTTGGTTAAACCACCCTTAGTTAATCATAGCCCCACCTTAGATGCATTAAATTGAAAATCTTGTTCCATTTTTATGTTTTTTTTGTTTGTTTAAGTTTGTTCTTTTGAATAAATGATATATCGATCTCTGATTTGGAAAATTGCAGGTATTGATCATAATCTATCTTGCCTAAACTTGCTAATGTGTTTTGTGACTATGAAGATAACCTATGGCTTCTAGAGGAAGAAAATTTTTATAGCTTGGACTATAAAGCAAGACTTCTTAATCTCTAGGGAGGAGACAATGACAACTTGCGCATCTTGGAGGGACAAGCAAGCCAAAAGTGCTCATTAAAAGAGCAAGGGCTTTATCTTCAATGAGGACAGCACCAATTGGGAGTTCAAAGAGCCGATGTGTCATATCAACTTCTTGCCCAGACGATAAATAGAGCGCTTGTGGGAGGTAACCCACCTCGGTTTCAATTTTAAATTTTGAACTCTTTTCTTGCTTTTTAGTTTTATTTAGCCTTTGTTGAATAATTTGTGGATGTTGGGATGAGTGCGTGGAAGAATATTTAGATGATGATACTTTTGATTCGATTTGATTGATTTATCTATTGATGTTGTGGATGAATATATTTGGTGCATATTGAGGATTATTTGGCATTTATTGATTTATGCATTTTTGATATGAATGAGCCGGAGGCTTTTGTGGATACATATATGAGTGTACATGTTCATATTGCACATATATAGCCCTATTCGGTTTGGGGGTGGTTTTGATTACTCATATTATGTCCAGGTCTTGTGCATATAGTTGTTAGGATTATGCTCAATGACAAGAGTGTAATATTGTAATTGACAATCTTCTCATATTAATAAAGTGAATTCTGATTCTTACAATTACTTATAGCATTTATTATTATAATTGTCAAGGTAAATAATCATAAGGTCAAAAGACTATGAGACATGAAGAATTGTTCATACATCCGGATATGTATGAGGTAGACACAATTATTTAGTTAGTCTTGAATAACGTTCACAACTTAAGTTAAAGGTTAGGCACCTCTATCTTGTTAAAGTTGTAGAATTCTTTTACTAGCATTTGAGTGGGATCAAATGAATATGATGAGTCTAAAATCATCGAAAGGTTTTCGAGTAAAAGAATCTAGTGCACTAGGTGCATTGAACTGGATCACAATGAAATACTTTATCTAGAACCATCACTAGATATAAGTCTTTTCACTAAAGAGGACAATCAGAGAGTCTATCTTAATCCTGAGATAAATGATGGACTTATGGTTGCAAGTGTTATCATTAGAGCTATCTATGAGTACGATTATATAGCATAGTCTATCCTCGATAGTTTGGTGGTATACATTTGTTAATCGATGGAGGACTTCATTTATAGATATGGACATTGTGGCTCCATTTATTAAATGAGAGTATAATATCATCATATGGATGTTTTGAGGTATTGGATATTAAATCTCAACGTTGAGTTTTCAATAATGATTATTGAAAACATGGCTTCTGGACAAGTCAAAGTATCCAAGTTCGAAATGTGGTCATATGAGGAAATATGGTAACTTGGAGAGCTATAGGCGGTCTATGAGCTCTTGGCGATTACTGATATTATTCACGAGGATACACCATCTCCTATAAGATTGTCTAGGGTATGAATGAGAAACATCTCCTTATTCTATCTTTATTTAAGAGTTCAATTTTAGCTCTTTAGTGGAATGAGTTAAAATTAATAGATTGGACCTAAGTGAATCATTTGTTGATTGTGATTAGGTTGTGTCTATTGAAGCTTAAATTTAGATAGCCCGCCAAGATCCCCAATCCACACGTATTTGCGTAGATCACTTGATATATTCTACCGGGCCGATTTAAGGGTCCATCTAGAATTGTTTTTAATATATCAAGAATATAATATGTCTATTATTTAATTAATGGGCTGCACTATTATATTAATATATTAAAAGGAGACATGGGGGCTTGTTTCTTTTAATAAGAATGAGTCTAGTTCACATGTGGGCTTTTATTTGAAGTCCAATGGATTAAATAAAATAAGAAAATAATATATGGCCCATTTATATAAGTGGGACGGCAAGGTGTATATATTAACCTAATATATTATTTTGTTTCATTGTTTTAATTAAATAAGAATTAGTTAATTTATTAATTAATTGTTTAATTAAGAAACAAATCTTTTTCTGATCAGGAAATATATTTCCTAAAGTTATACTATTGGTAGTAGTATATTAAAAGTAAAAGACTTGTTTGATAAGAAAATAAATAAATAATTTTATTTATTTAATCAAATAAGAAGTCTTTTTATTTAGTCAATAAAAGAATAAAAATATCTATGAGTTGGATTAAGTTTTGAAGTCTAAAGGTTGATGGAAATTAGGGTGCAACACAAACTCTTTTTGGTATGTGATTTGCGGCAAACCTAGTCCATTTAGAGGAAGATTTAGGCAATCCTAAATAGAAGAGGAAGCAAAATTTCGGCCACCTATATAATACCACATATAGAATTCGGCCACAATAGTTGATTGAATGATTCAATTTTTCTTCTTCTTCTCAATTCATAGAAAAGGATAATTTTTATTCTACTAAACATAAAACAGAGAAGAGATTATTCTTTGATAGTACACTGATTGCTTGTTCATCAATAAGCTTGTGTGTACAACATCGAATTAGGTTCACGCGAGTTTCGATCATTAGATTGAGAACTCAAAAGTGACCGGAGTAATCTTTGTCTTCTTTTGATTGTTTTGTGACTAACAAAAGAAAAAGAAAACTTTGTTCATCCATTCTCAGGTTTGCAATTCAAAGAAAAAGGTTGACCACGCTCCTAGGTGATTCACGTATGTGTTCGGATTGGAAGATCTCGCGGTACTGTTCACGATCACTGTTCAAGGGGGGGGGGGGGGGGGGGGGGGGGGGGGTACTGTTCACGATCACTGTTCACGCGGGTACTGTTCACAATCACTGTTCACGCGGGGGGTACTGTTCACACAGGTACTGTTCACGGGCATCGAAAAAGATTTTGTGGATTACCAATCGACGTAAGTCAATCGGATCACGCGTCAAGAGGTATTTAACTCTAACCGTATATATTTGAGTTTAATTAATTAAAAGGTTAAGGTTCAACTTTGAGAAAAATTTTAAAACCATACGAAATCTATTTTTCGTTTCTTCCGCTGCGTTTTATATCGATTTTTCCATACAATAGTGATACTCGGTTTGGGGGTCATCATGTCCCCACTCCGTAATTCTTGATTGAAAGAAAATGCTTGATGTTGGATTGTGCATAAATGTCGATATTGCCTTATTTTATTGATAAGCCTATTTTTGAGTCTTTTACTTTGTTGGGCATTGATTGTGCGTGATTAGTGCCTAGGTTTATGTGTTTTGAGTCAAGTTATGTGCACGCCGCTAGGCCGGACTCTCTTGTTTTCAACATAAAGAAAAATGTTGGGTTTCGGTTTGGGAGTGTAGACGCCTTTGTTAAGTCATCTTTTTAGTTGTTTTGGAGTCATTTTTAGTTATTTTGGTCAAAAAATTTCAATTTGTCGCCATAGCCAAATTTTTTGAGCTTTAATTAGCTTGGATGTGATGCCTTGAGCATGTGCTTTTGGCGAGTGTATGTATGCATGTTAAGCTTGTGTAGCAGCTAGTTGTCACTCTCAGGTCTTACTTGCACGTCATGGGCTAGTCCCATCCTTTTTGTGCTTAAGTTAAGGGGACTCGGCGCTCTTACGCTTTGTTATAATATTGGAGACCACCTGTGAGTTCACAAACACAAGCCTATTAAAAAGCGCATTGAGTGAATGATTTTTCTACTTTGAAACACTCTTCTCGTCATATATGTCACATGTCGTAGGACTTACATATCATATACATAGTGGACTGCATGATGAATGTATTAATTCCCTTGATAGACTTGTTGTGGAAATGATCTTAGGCAATGTGTGTGCATTTAACTACTTAAAAAGCCTAAACACATTCCTATGTCCCTTATGTGTGGTCCATAGCCAATTTTGAGGCCAAACACTTACCCTTTTCTTTTGGAACCACAATAAACCATATAACCATAAGTCAAACACAAACCAACCATTTAATTGCCAATCATGTGGGTTGCGCGTGTGTGTGTAAGGTGGTTGAAAAAGTGTAAGCTCTTCTATGAAATAGCATGTAATTAGGCAACAATGTAAAAGTGCTAAAAATTGCACTTAGAGCCGAACTGTCAAATGTTATTGTGTAAAAAAGAAAAGAAATAAAAAGGCAAAAGCAGAAAGAAAAGAAAATCAATGCAAAATGAAAAGCAAAAAGAAAAAAATGATGAGAAAAAGCCTTATGAAATAATTGTTAAGTACTCACACTGTGGAGTACAAAATTGTGAAGAACAAATGTGTACGTAAGTTAATGCCTAGTGCTAGAATGTCATTGATGTGTAATAGAGCTTTGTATGGGGCGTGTGAGTATGTGTAAACATGATTGGTGATTTTTGAACTCATACTTACCTATTTCTTGTTCACCACATTAAACCCCCATGACCCATTTACAACCAAAGGGAAAGTCCTTTTTGATCCATAATGAGTCTTGCTTGAGAATGTTTGCTAAAGCTTGATCTTCCACGTTCATGGCATAATGAATCCTTCCTTGGCTAGTTCACAGACATTGTCGGTCTTTCAAGTTACATTAATGCAATGCATTTGATTCCTATGCATAAACTCTATCTTTGCATACCTTGTTGAGTGTGAACTTAGGACTCTGAGCGGAAAGAAAAGAGAGAGTCCACGAGAGGCTAGAGTCGAAGCGAATTACGTTCAAGGTGTGAGAGTGAGTAGTTCTTGATATGAGAGCGCCCTTAGGTGTGGGATTTGTGATTGCGCAAGTTCCCATTTAGTGCCTTCGAGTTGTTTTAGATTATATTGCATATGTCTACTTCTCTCTATCACACATCCTTGCATCTCATCACCGGTTGTACCTGCGACATTTTGAATTGTTTGTTTTTTAGTCTAGGAAAATTTTAGATATGGTCATGATTTTTGAGTCGAGTATCTTTGTTTTGTTTTGTTTTGTTTAGAGTTTTCTCGAGGATGAGCAAAGGTTTGGTTTGGGGGGTATTTGATCGAGCCAAAATTGTCATATATTTTGACCTTCATTTCCTTATCCTTAGTCTTGTTTTCTAGCTTTTTCGTGTGTCTAATAGCTCATTTTGTAGTGATTACAGACATTCAATGGATTTCAGGTGCTGGAGGCAAAAATCAGGACTCTAGGGCAAAAAATGAGTCAAAGTTAAGTGAAAAAGTGCCCAGAAGCATAGTGCACGAGAACCTTACCTGTGCACTACCCATGCACCAGGTGAAGAGCAGTTTGAAGAGCCTGTGCATGGGTAACTGCGCGAGTCCTTACCCGTGCACATGTACCAGCGCACTGCGTGTTCTAGCTATACAAAATTCTCGTTTTCAGCCATTTTAAGAAGGACACAGTCATCCTTTCAAGCCCATATCGTACCCTAGCCTCCCAAGCATATAAATACACCTTTCTTCTCATTAAAAACTCTCTTCTCTTCTCTTCCACACTTCTAAACTTCCACCCTCTTCCAAGCACGAATTTTCTTCCGTTTTTATCTCTAATTACTAACCCTAGATCTAGGAATCTTTCCCCACCAAATCCTAACCTTCTTACATCATCTTCATTCTTTTCTACTCAAGGCTACTAGGAGATTGGAATCAAGCTTCAAGAAAGAGGATTCTCTACATGGGTCTTCTCTTATCCTTTTCTCTTAATTTATATTTTGTATTCAGCATGAGTAATTAAACCTAATTGGGGGTTGGTGTAATTAATTCATAGATTGTGGGATTTCCACCATTTTGACTAGATTAATATATTTCCATTCAATTTACTTAATTGTGTTCGATTATCCCTTGAATTAAGTAGGCATTCCAACTCTTTATTTTTGTGGATTAATTGAACTTATTAGAGTCACTAATCTTTAATTGAAATCTTTGTGAAAATTGGTAGGCATTCCAACTCCCATTTAGCTTAATGGTTGAATTTGCCCTTAATTGCATTTAATACTCACTTTGGGTTGGGTAGGCATTCCAACTCCTAACCCTTTGAAAAGATTGAATTGTGGTTTCTTTGTAACCAAAGTAGGCATTCCAACTCTTGGTTTACATGAGATGCCAAATTATATTTTTAACCATCTACACCTAAGGCGTTTAACCAAGCTCAATTGAATTGGAAGGAGTATGTTGTGAGCATTCCAATCCGACATACCCCGGCAAGGAAAAAGGGGAGGATTGTGAGCATTCCAATCTAAGCCATCCTGGAAACTTGTGCTAGGAAGATAAGCTCTATATTTAAATCAAGTCGGGCTTCATAAGTGGAACTCCCACTATTTGTGTCTATATTGCATCAACTCCCATATCTCTCATCATATACTTTTCACACACTCATCTCATTATCTTATCTCTCCGCATTCTTGCTAATTAATAGTTTAACTTTAGATTAATTAATATAATTATATTTTGCATTTTAGATGTTAGTTTTCAACACCCAAACATTGATATTTACTTTTGCATGCTTTGTTTTAGTTTAGTTTAGTAGTATTAGTTAACTAGCTTCAGCCATTTAATTTCCTTTTCCTTGTGGATGATACCCTAGCTTGTCACTATACTTGTTTACACATTTTAAAGACATTGCTAAGGATTTTATAATTACTTTTGATGGACATTTTCTAACTACAAAAACGCTCTCGTCAAGAGCTCATCAAACAAACTTTCCTTAACCTAAATACCACCAAGCTAAGAAGCAATCCCTACAAGTTCAACCAAGAAAGCAGTCTACTCTAACTTAATAGTAAAGGAGGAGAGAACCAACCCAACACTAAAGACAAGCTGAAAGACATGAGAAAGCCCTCTTGTACTCACAAAGGAATGGCATGACCTCTTACTTCATTCCTACACGTCATTTTTGCGGTGTTGATGGTCATATTAGACCAAATTGTTTCAAGTCTATTAACATATGCAGAACTAAAAGCATGATTGACAGAAATAGGGCTAGAGCCAATATGCATATTCCTAGGAAATCTAGAGACAATTTACATGATTCTAGGAAATTTAGAGCAAATGTTTCTAAGACCACTAGGAAAGAAAATGTTTCACCTAGATGGATTAGAAGAGATGATTACTTTTGTTATGTGGCCCAAATTGCCTTGAAGGCAAATACTTCTAACACTTGGTATTTAGATAGTGGGTGCTCTAGGCACATGTTGAGAAACAAGAGTTTCTTTGAATCTCTTGTCGTGGAGGATGGTGGATTTGTCACCTTTGGTGATGGATCCAAAAAGAAACTCATCGGGAAAGGAATCATTTCCATTCCTGGTTTACCCTCCTTGTTAAATACTTTGTTTGTTGATGGCTTGCAAGCCAATCTTATAATCATTTCTTATCTCAATGATGATGGTTTGTCGGTTTTGTTTAATAAAAATGATTGCTCTATTTTGAAGTCAAATGGACAAACCTTGTTGAAAGGAAAGAGATCTGGTGACAATTGTTATTATCTTGAAGCTAGTGTCATCTCTTGCAATGTGTCCAAGAGTGAGCAAATTGAGTTGTGGCACCAAAGACTTGGCCACATGAACTATCGGGATTTAAGGATCTTAGATAAGTTCAAGGTTGTGTGTGGGCTTCTCAAACTTGGGAAGAGAGTTGATGGTATTTGTGGACCTTGTCAACAAGGGAAACAAACCAAAAGCATGCACAAGAAAGACAAGTATCTCACCACCAAGGAGCCCTTAGAGCTTCTACATTTGAACCTTATGGGTCCCATGCAAACCGTGAGTCTTGGTGGCAAGAGATACATTTTTGTATGTGTTGATGATTTCTCTAGATTTACATGGACTTATTTTCTTAGAGAAAAATCTAAAACGTTTGACAAGTTTAAAATGCTTTGCACTAAAATTCAAAATGAGAAAAACTGTCACATTAAAAGTATTAAAAGGATCAGGAGTGATCATGGGAGGGAATTTGAAAATGCTTGTTTAGAAAACTATTGCAATAGCTTTGGCATTTCCCATGAATTTTCAGCACCTAGAACTCCTCAACAAAATGTGGTTGTTGAGAGGAAGAATAGAGTCTTTCAAGAGATGACCCGTGTTATGTTGCTTAGCAACAATGTGCCTAGAAACCTTTAGGCCGAGGCCGTCAATACGGCTTGCTACATAGGAAATATAATCTTTCTAAGGCCTGGTACTAGGCAAACCTCCTATGAGTTGTGGAAGGGTAGAAATCCAAATGTTAGCTACTTCCACTCATTTGGAAGCAAAGGCTACATTCTTAATGACCGAGATTAACTTTGCAAGTTTGATGCCAAGAGTAATGAGGGAATTTTTATTGGCTAAGCCCTTAATAGCAAGGCCTATATAGTGTTCAATTTGAAAACTCATAGTGTCATGGAATCATCCATTTTTTTGAGCAGGCTTAGACGCCTCCTTCTTTTGGCGCTTGGCAGATCTCAGGTTATCGTCCTCTATCTTAATGTGGAGCTATTCATCTATCTTCACTTGATTCAAGAGCCCTATCGTAGGCTTCCTGGTATGTCTCAGGTGGATGCTTGGTGAAGGATCAGAACAACCTGCTTGTCCATAAATTCCTTCTGAAATTAGCTAATGTCTCTTTCTCCGTGAAGACCCCAATCTGAATTAACTCCTTGTGGAACCTCTCCACATAGGCTCTGAGTGACTCACCCCACTCTTGGATCACGTACTGAAGGTGAATGGGATCCTTAAGGCGAGGCTTGATGCCTTGGAACTGAGCGCAGATGTCGGTAGTCAATTTGGTGAATGAGTCGACGCTCCCTGCTGGCAGCTTCCTGAACCATGTCTTGGCATAGTCCGTAAGCATGGTAGGGAACATTCTACACATGGCGGCCCTAGTAGCATTCTGGACTTCCATCTGTTGAAAAAAGCTCTCTAAGTGGCTCAGAGGATCTTCAGTTCTAGAATATTTGTCGGTTGGCATCTTGAATTTGAGAGGTAATTCTACCTCCATAATCCTCCTAGAGAAGGGGGCATTCATCTCTCCCAAGAGGTCCTTCTAGTTTTCCCGGTGCTTGCCCTTCTTTAACTCTTGGATCTCTTTCACCATTCTGGCCACCTGGTCCCGGAGGCGCTTGTTGCCATCATTCCCGGACTCTACTTCAGAATCTCTGTTATCAGACCTCTCTAAAGCTACTGAAGTTTTGTCCTGGTTCTCTCTCTGGGGAAGGTTTTCTCGGGTGCTTCTAACGGTACCTCTTACCGCTAATCGAGGTTACCGTCTGGCCGTTTCTAGTTGAGGTCGTCTCGAAGCTGCTTCCGGTTGAACCCGGTAGTGGCGCTTTCTTAGGGGGAGGTCGATGGCGGATCTCACCTGTCGATGTTGATATCCTTCAGGTTGTCCCGGAGTCAGGGGGCATGGGCCCGAGTCTGTCATAGACTAACGGTATCGGGGGCATGGGCCCAAACCTGTTGTGGACCGGTATCGAAGATGATGGTCCCAACCTGTCAAAGAAGGGTATCCTGGTGGCTTGCCGACTTGCCTCTCCCCTGGTATCTAGTACCGTAGACTGACTGGCTCCACTTTCTGCAACCATTCAGAGACAGATAATCTCTATGAAGGCCGCGACTTGTTGGTCCAGACTGGCAGGGTTAACTGCCGGGGTGGCAGGTATCTGGGGGGCAGCTCGCGTGGTAGTTGATGGCTTTGGAGCGAGGTTACGACTCTTCCCCCCCTTCTTTCGCTTCTAACCTTTCCGGGTTGAAGCATTTGATTGGTGCCCTGACGAATTGGGATGATCTTGAGAAGACTGGAGTTTCATACTAGTAATGATATAAGAAAACGAGACTAACAGGCTTTCTTTTGAGGGTGTGGTGTTTCCCACAGACGGCTCCAACGAGTGTTAACCGAAAAATCCACTCAGGGAGGAAAATTCTGATTAACACCCTATTCCACTACCTGTAGGTGGTAGCGGGGGAGGTAGCTTCGGTATTAGGGTTCCTTCGGACAATTAAAGATGAAGACGAACAAGAAGAAAGGAACCAGAAGGAAGATAAATGATACTGTTTTATTAAAATAAGTACTGTGTAAAGGTTACAACACTCTATCTTCACTCTTTGTAACACAAAATGGAGATGGAGAATTCCGTTTATGTCGATAAGTGGCTATTATCCGTCCAGTGATTGTCCTAAACTCTCACTGACTTCAGAGAACTCACAAGAGGTTTCTCTGGGTATAGAAATCTCTCTTTTTTCTAGCAAAAAATCTCTCCTCCTCTCTTTGTCCTTCAAGGTAGTATGTATAGGTCTCTTATATCCCTCAGAATCTGGTTGCATTTATGAGGATTATTTGGAGTCCTTTTTTAGGCATTGAAAGAAGTTGAGTAAGGCTAAAGACGTAGGATTTGATCCCGTTAATTACTGTCATATTTAAACTCTGATTTGGTTGATCATTTGGTCTCATTTATGGTGCTTTAATTGGCGAAAGAGTCAACTTTCATAGCTTGCATTGCTTGGAGAGGTACACTAGTTTTACACCCTGGTGGTGTGGTACACTGGTGTACTATTCTAACTTACTGGTGTGGCGCTTATTCTATCATGTTAGTGGCTTCGTAATGATATTCGTCCTGCTAGGAATGTGGGGGGCCTGTCTTAGTTGATCTCTGGCTGATGTCAAGGTGTTCTGGAACACCAGGTATGCGTCGTGGTACCGGGGTTCCAGGCATGAGGGACCGGGTACCTGCAAGGCACTAGGTCTGCGATATCGTGGTACCTCCTTTATTATGTGTCAGAATGGATGCCCGCCGTGGTACTTGTTCTTCCTGGTTGAATGCCTCTAGTGCTTCATCTAGGTAGGTTGGTAATTGAGGATTCTGGTCTTACCAGGTATTGATTTCCTCTAGGTCACGGTATCGATCCCACTAGGTACCTGGGAGCTAAGATTGGTCCCTACCAGGTAGATGCTTTTGGTGGAAAATTCTCCTTTGGACCCTTGCCAAAAAAAAAACTTTGTTAATAAAAGTAATCAATGTTGCGGGATAATCGGTGACGAAAGGGGAACGGTTTCGAGAAGCGCGCGCCTCCGAGATATTTCCTTTTTTGAATTCGGCCTATCCCAGCCCGCCACGTGGAAAACTCATTTAAGTCAGTGTGCAAAGGGAGGATTCCATTTTACAATCTGTTACAGATAATTCTCCAAGCATTCTAAATCCTGTCTCCAACCCCAACCTGGCACCGGTGTTCAAGTCAGGGGGGACTTCTGTTAACAGGGTTTTTTGGCAAGGGTCTTTATCGGACTATTTTATACCTATTTTAGGTCCCCATTTTCCTATCGTTTGTTTTCGTTTTTGAGCGTATTTTGTATATAATGTGTTTGTTGAGCCATGTATAGGTACATATTCTCTACATTTTGGTTTTGAGCTTAAAGAACAGTTTGGGAGGCAAAATGGTGCAAAAAGAGTAAAAACTGTACAAGCTCAAGCAGAATGGCCAACTTGCAAGGGTCATATCTTCCTCTTCTGATCGAACCAAGTTGATATCTTTATATATTCGGTAAGCTTCCGGAAGTCTAGTTTCCAGAACATTTCACGAATTATGATTCCGAGCTTTCTACAGGAAGTTATGCCCATTTCCGTAACGGCGTGCGATGCTGAAATGCTGTCAGGTCCAAATGGCTACTTCAAACGGCTACTAGGCCGCCGAAAGAAACCGCCAATAACCTCCAGAAGGTTGTTTTTTGCCCAAAAATTGAAGGGCAATCTTGTCCTTTCACCCAACCTTCAGCCCTAACCTCCCCACACTATTTAAACACCTTCTTCTCTTCTCTCCCAACAGACTTCTTCTTCCCCAAACTTCTTCTTCTTTATCTTCTTCAATTCAAAAGAGAGAGAAGCTTTCAAAGCTTCCATAGAGGTTTTCCTCTATGGAAGGCTTACCACTACCATTTCTACCCATCTTTCCCCACATTTGAGAGTTGATTGCAGAGATTAGGAGTGGTCTTTGGACCAATTTCGTGCTAGGCAAAGGATGGAGCTCTTGGAGGGTTCTTCAAGGGTTGTATCTACTTACTCTTCTCTTGTATTTCATGTTTTCTCTTATGTGTAATCCCCCATTTGGGAATATTTGTAATCCTACATTTTGGTTATTTATATATGATGATTTTATATTTATTTGGGTCTTGTTTCATTCTTGTTATTATTATTATGAATTAATCTCTTATTGTGAATTACATGTGTATGGATGATTTGAAATTAATATGTATTCAAGATTGGGATTAGGAGTAGATTAGTGTAATTTAGGAGTAGATTAATTAAACATCCCATGATTGTGTGTATGTTAATGGATAATTAGAAATGCTATGTTATGATCAATTTGAGTGTATGAGAATTAGTTAGGGTTATGCTTTTGGAAGGGCCTTTCCGGGTATGATCTTGATTAATAGCTCACAAGAGTGGAAATAACTTGTTTTATGCATGGCTTGCTAGAATAGGTTTTGGTTATTCATTTTGTGCTAAAGAGGGTCCTTGGCTATGTCTCACGCTAGGGGCTCTAGGTGAGTTATGGTTGGGGACGAATTTAGTATATCCACTTTTGGGATTTTTATCCAAGTCATTGGATCTAACGTTGCCATTTTACATTACCTAGTTAGTATTGGGGCTCAATCTAGCTTTGGTTTGTAGAATTGGTTCACAAATGTCGGTTACAGTTTCGTGCTTGAGAGGATCTCGACACACTCTTCAACCTTTAGCTCAAATGAATGGATACCCTAAGTTGGATTTAGGCTTGAACAAACCCTTGACTTGAGTGAATGTGCTTAAGTGTTCAACCATCTAATAGATATGTCTTTGTGTTTGGTGAACTTATTGCCCATTGTGTGACCACTTTCATGCATCTCTCCAATCCACAATTTTATTATTTCTCACTTAATCACCATTCTCACCCTTCCACATTCTCTTTGTTTGCATTATTTTCCTTTACATTTTCTACACACACACACAACACCACTTCACACACCATTCTCACCTCTCCACATTCTATTTACATGCTTTCCTTAAACTCTAAAACTTGAAACGGTTAACAAACACATCCCTGCGGAACGATACCCTTGCCTGCACGATGTACTAGTTTTATTTCTATATATGTCTTTTGACTCGTGCCTTATTAGCAAGGTTGATTTTATAAATACTTGACGATGTTTCCAACGACATAAAAAACCACTCGTCAGGTCTAAAAGAGAATTTTGCAACAAACAACTACATGGTAGGGACCATTCTCAGATACCTAGCAGGACCAGAATCATGATTGCCTATTTACCTAGATGAAGCGCTAAAACTATGAACCTGGAAGAACAGGTACCGCGCTATGCTTCTCTCTGATACCAAGTAGATACCAGCACCGTGACACCATATCACCAATACCTCATAGGTACCCAACACCTCCTATCTGGTACCTAGGTACCACGAACATCTGCATGGTACCAGAATACCTTGACATCGATCCAGAATCTAACCCAGACAGGCATCCTACCTGCCCAGCAGGACGAATGCCACCATAAAATCACCAGCGCGATAGAACCAACACCATGCCAGCAAGTCAGATCAGTACATCGCGCCACCGGGACATAGTATCAGTATTCTCCTCCAAACAACACAAGTAGGGAAAGTTAACTATGTCGCCATTTAAAACGCCATAAATGAGACCAAATGGTCAACTAAATTAGAGTTTAATTACCACAGTGATTAATAGAATCATATCCCGTGCATTTAGCCTCACTCAACGTCTTTCAATGCCTAATGAAGGATTCCGAAAAATCTTCTTTAATACAAACAGATTTTTAGGGATATGAGAGGTATATATATACGGCCATGAAAGACGAGAAGAGGGGGACTTTTGGGGATCGAACTTCGGAACACCATACAGATCTATTTTTCGGAGGAACTACTCTTCAGTTCTCCGAAGCCAGTGAGAGTATTGGCACAATCACTGGGGGGAGTCACTTATCGACATATACGTGTTCTCCATCACCACCTTATGTAAAAAGAAAGAAAAAAGAGATTAATAGTGTAGGATTGTTATTGTTATCCTTGTATACGAATTCATTGATCAATAAAACAGAGTCTCTCATACTTATTCTTATCTTTGGCATTCTCCTATCCTGATCTCTTACATAAACAGGAATCTCGGTACCGAAGGTACTTACTCCGCTACCACCTACCGGTAGTGGACGAGGGTGCTAACTGGAATTTCGCTCTCCGAGTGGATTTTCCGGTTAACAAAAACCATTACGTAATTAAAGGTAGCAATTCCCACACCAATATACAACCTTAGTCAACGCCAATCAACTCCAATGATTGCAGATCAATTGGCCCGATTTATGGGGATTGACTGGAAGAATTAGGGAGGATAAATACAATGACGAAATTCGAAGTAAAAGAGGAGAAAAGTTAAGCCCCCAAAGAGAGAGTATTCGCCAGGACCGAGAGAGTGTTTTCACCATCACCTACAGGGAAATATCCACTTATCAACAAGCATGAGATCGCTATCGCCATCTGTGAGAGGGAGAGAGGGAAAGAGAACCCTATAATGAAAATCATCATTACCATTGTATCAAAAAACCCTGTTATTAATAAGACAAATCTATTCTTCTTTGTTTTTTCTTCGATTTGTACTACATTTCCCGTTTCATTGTATCCTTCTAACCGAAATCATGGTACCTAGAGGAACCTACTCCGCCACGACCTCCCAGGTTGTGGCTTGAGGGTGTTGATCGAAATTCTACACCCAAAATGAATTTTCGGTTAACACTTTTAGGCGCCGTCTGTGGGAAGATTTCCACACCCATAAAAAACCTGTAAGCTTTATTTTGCAACGTACCAATATGAGGCTTCGATCCTCCCAAGGACAGCCTAACCTATCGGGACACTAGTCAGTTGCTTCAACTCGAAAAGGTCATAAACGAGGGAAGGGATCGAAGCATCGCAACCTAGTACCAGTACCTCATTCGAATGCCCAGTCCACACCCTAAGCCCCACTTGCTCCGGAAGCTAGCCGGGCTATCTTGGAACAGCAGGCTGCGGCGTTCGTGGAGAGTATTCACTTTCGATTGATCACAGAAGGAATCATGCCTCAATTCATGGTACCCAGTCCTAGGGCAGAAGCTACTAGACCAGGTACCCCGATACCTGCCTTCGACAGACTCAAGCCACCACACCCGGTTCCAAACCTACCAGTGAACTTTCAACCTCGGCAGGTTAGATCCGCGTTCGATATCCCACCTAGAGAGCCTCTTCCCTCAGCTAGGCTGGTAGCAGAGGAGAGGCATCCGTAGACCACCGCTGATGCCTCTCCTCCGCTGGTGGTAGCACCGGTCCAAGAATGAGTGCCTAAGGAAACCACCTTCTAGGAAAGGACGGGGATGAGGCGTCAGAGGGATCAGACAATGAAGGCTTAGAGGTTGAGTCTAAGAATGGTGAATCCAAGCGTCTCTGTGACTAGGTGGCCAAGATGGATAAGAAGATTCAAGAGTTAAAGAAAGGTAAGCACTGAGAGAACCAGAAGGATCCCCTATGTGAGATGAATGCACCATTCTAGAGGAGGATCAAGGAAGCAATGTTGCCTCATAAATTCAAGATGCCAGCTGAAAAGCTTTCTGGGACGGAGGATTCCTTGAGCCATCTAGAAAGTTTTATGCACCATATGGAGGTCCAGATCGCTACGCGGTCCTGCAATGTGTAGGATGTTCCCAACAACCTTGACCGATTGTGCCAAGATGTGGTTTAGAAAGTTACCTCCAGGAAGTGTCGATTCCTTTACACGTTTAACAACTTTTTTCTTTGCTCAATTCTAAGGAATTAAACATCGCCCAAAATATCCCATCTTACTCCAGTTCGTGGTCCAAGAGCAGGGAGAATCACTGAGGTCCTACGTTGAGAAGTTCTATAAATAAGTGGTCCAGATACAGAGAAGGAAAACCTTGCCAATTTCAGAAGAAACCTGTAGGTCTGTAGATTATTCTAGGTCATTTGCGAAGCACCTACATGAGACGTACCATGAGGCTTATGATAGGGCCTTGGAGCAAGTGGAAATCAACAAGCAACTCAGAGTCAAAATGGAGCATGACGACTTGAGATCTGCCAAGCGCCCGAAGAAGAAGGTACCCAAACTTAGACCGGTTCAGAAGGTTCAGAATCGACCTCTTAACCGATCTAAGTACCGGCCGCCACCCTTCCCACCACAGCGGGAGCGGTATCCATCCAGAAGAACCTTTCCCAAAATGACACATCCACCAAGGGAAGTGGCGCATATAGCCAGGGAGGAAGAATGGTACAGTCATTACACCTCTTTCAACGCTTCCCGAGAGACCATATACCTCTCCATCCGAGACAAGGGATTTCTCTGGAAACCCGGTCCTATGAAGGTACCAGTGAACCAGTGGAACCGCTACAAGTGTTGCGACTTCCAAGAGGATATGGGACACAACACGTTTAAGTGTTACAACCTTCGTATCCAGATCGAAGGACTGGTAAGAGAAGGTTGTTTGGTCGAATTCCTGCAGCAGGTACGTGACATCATCCGGGTAGGGAATGAGGTACATGCAAATTTCAAGGAAGTAGAGGAGAGAAGGAATGAGAAGGGGAAAGACCTGATGGAGCAGATCTACATAGTCCATACTATCAGAGGAGGTCCCACTCTAGCGAGCACTTCCAATAACTCTAGGAAGAATCATGCTAGGAAGGTACCCTAGTTTGACGCGGGCCAGGATGTTCTCAAGATCGCCCGGGGGTCACCAGGCTTTTCTCGTTTGATCTCAGATCCTATTTACTGAAGAGGACGTATACAATATGGTGTAGCCCCATGACGACCACATGGTCGTTACAATACAGATAGCTAACTACATGGTCCACCGCGTTCTCATCGATACCGGGAGCAGTGTCGATATCCTTTTTAAGGATGCACTCGAGAAATTTAATCTGAAACACCTTTGCTATAACAGATGTACCACGCCTCTATATGGATTCACTGTGGACACATTGGTACCTACAGGGTCGATGATCCTGCCAGTAATAGTTAGGCAAGCGCCACTCCAGCAAAATCTCATGAAAGATTTCGTTGTGGTCGATACCCTATCCATATGTAAAGCAATCCTAGGGAAGCCTTTTCTATCAGTAATCAAGGGAGTTCTGTCAATCTGCCATAATGTCTTGAAGTTTTTGGTAGGTGACAAAGTATGATAGGTGCGTGGGGAGCAACACGCAGCGCGCAAGTCATATGCAGTGTCTACCAATTCAGCTGCATTGGCCAAGTAGTGTGCGCAGGTAACAGTCATGCACGCCATGGAGTTACTAGGAGGAGATCATAAGAACCTAGAGGCAGCAAGGGAATCAATGGTGATTGAAGAAGAACCTAAGCTAGAAGCTCCAGTTGCGGAGGAAATAAAGGAAAAAGAGAGAGGGTGGGTTAGTGGTCGCCCTATGAAAGAATTAGAAGAGGTACCTATCAGGGGGTATGATCCCTCGAAGGTGGTGAAGATAGGGACATCACTGGGGGAAGGAATGAATGAAGGTCTAATAAGACTCCTTCGAGAGTTTAATGATATATTCTCTTGGAGTCACGATGAGATGCAGGGAATCCCACTTACCTTGGCAGCTCACAGGTTAACAATGGATGTTATGTTCAAACCGGTCAAGTAGAAGCGGTGACATTTTAACCCATAAAGAAACGTCGTGGTGCAAGTGGAGGTATACAAGCTCTTAAAGGCCAAGTTCGTCAGAGAATCCCAGTTCCTAAGTGGATCGTCAACATAGTCATGGTGACCAAGGCCAACAAAAAGTGGCGCATGTGCGTTGATTATACAGATTTCAACCATGCCTGCGCGAAGGATAGTTTCCCCTTATCAAAGATAGACCAGTTGGTGGATTCAACTGCCAAAAACAAGCTCATAAGCTTCGTGGACGCTTTTTCGGGGTACAACCAGTTAATGATGCACCCCGCCGACCATGATAAGACTAGCTTTATCACCGGGCAAGACTACTACAAGGTAATGTCGTTCGGTCTTAAAAATGCAGGTGTTACTTATCAGTGGCTGGTGAACAGGTTGTTCAAGGAGTAGATAGGAAGGGCTATAGAGGTGTACATAGACGATATGATCACCAAGTCCCAGATAGCTGATCAGTACCAGAATCATCTACGGCAGACTTTTCAGGTGATCAGGGAGAACCGGATGTGATTAAACCCTGTCAAATAGGCCTTTAAGGTAGTAGCGGGATAGTTCCTCGGTTTCATTTTACATGAGAGAGGGATTGAAGCCAATCCAAAAAAGATCAAGGCCGTTTTGGACCTCAAATCTCTTACTCTCTCAAACATATGCAAGGTCTAACATGTCGAATAACAACCCTCAACCGTTTCATATCGTTATCTACAGGTTTGAGTTAGTGCCACTAATAATGAAGCTGAGTACGAAGCCTTGATAACAGAGATGAAGGTAGCCTTGGAACTTGGTGCAGATTTCCTCCACATTATAAGTGACTCACAACTAGTAGTCAACCAAGTGATAGGGCAGTACCAAGCTAAAGGAGAAAACATGGTGGCATACCTTGAAAAGGTCTAGAAACTCATGACACGATTCAAGAGAGTGAAGATAGAACAGATACCCAGGCAGCAGATATCTTTCCCAAGTTTGCTGCAAACTGGGGACAGGTGCTACCAAAGGGGGTACTGCTCCAGCTGATTTCCCAACCCAGCATAGTCAAATGAGAGAAGGTGAGCTTGGTAGATTTCCTCCCATGTTGGATTGATCCCATCTTTGACCACCAATAAGTTGAGAAACTGCTAGAGGACCCCAATTAAGCACGCAAGCTCAAAAGGGTCGCAGCCTGATAATACCTGGTAGATGGGTACCTCCACCGCAGGAGAAAATCCCTCCCTCTTCTGAGATGCCTGCACCCTAATGATGCAAGATGGGCACTCAAGGAGGTACATTCAGGAGACTATGGGAACCATGTAAGGGGCGAAGCATTGGCCTACCAGGTACTTCGTATGGGATACTTCTGGTCCACCTTACACCACGATGCAAGGACGTTTATGCGGTCTTGTGAACCTTGCCAAAAGACTGCAAATCTGAATCACCTGCCACCGGAGTGACTCTCATCTATCAGTTCCCCTTATCGGTCCGCTATGTGGATGGTAAATCATATCAGACTACTCTCGACCGTGCTTGGTTAGGCGAAGCATACGATCGTAGCCATTGACTACTTTACCCGATGGGTGGAAGCAGAGTTCCTCTCTCGAATAATAGAGGAAAATACGACCAAGTTCATCAAAACGAACATCGTACGCCAATTTGGTACCCTAATGTCTATTATCACCTATTTGGGTAAGCAACTCAACAATGCGCGATTCAGGGATTTCTGTAAGAACCTAGGAATCGAGATCCACTTTGCATCAGTAGCTCACCCTCAAACCAATGGACTGGTCAAAGCCACAAACAAAACTATCAAGAAACTCCTAAAAATGAAGCTCCAATAGAAGAAGGGAAAATGGGCAGAGGAGCTCCCAAATGTGTTATGGGCTTACCAGACAATGAAGAGGACCGCTACTGGGGAAACCCCTTACTCGCTAACTTTCAGGGTAGAAGTGGCCCTACCTATCGAGCACAAACTGACCTCATCCAGGGTCGAACATTTTGAGCCAGAAGATAACAAGTTCAAATTGAGAGCCAATATGGACCTCCTAGAAGAGAAACAGGAAAATGTAGCAGAAATGGTTGCAGTCTATCAGAGCAGGATTGCCCGATACTTTAACAATGGGTCAGAAACCAAAATTTCAAAAAAGGGGACTTAGTCCTCAGAAATTTCATACAGAATACCCGAAAGAGATCAGACGGGGTACTAGCCCCAAACTGAGAAGGACCTTACCTGATTAAGATGGTAATCCGAAGTGGGGCCTACAAGCTGGAAGACATGGAGGGTCACCCCACTGACCTCACCTGGAACGCAGATCATCTCAAGAGGTTCTACCCGTGAAAGCTCCTGAAGTAAGGTTAATCGCCGACCGGTACCACCCAACACTTGTACCACCATGAATTAGTATCGCCTAATGTATAACCAATAAAGAAGTATTTCTTTCTCCTCCATCAAATTTCAGCTTAATTGTACTTTCCCCTATTATCGCTTATAATCGCCATGGAAGCTCGCCTATGATCACCTTGAAACTAGGAAAGCCATATGGCATTCCTGATGACTTGGACAGGACCCACCCTTCTCCAGCAAGGGTCTGGTACATAAATGGCATAGTTACCTACCAGACCAAGGATACGAAGTTATGGCCCTAGTTGCCCTTCGCAGTCCTCAAGACCAGGATAGCCAAATGGCACTTCTGATGCCTTGGACAGAACCCAATCTCTGTAGGAAGGGTCTGGTACATAAATGGCATAGTTTCCTACCAAACCAAGGATGTGACGTTATGGCATTGGTTGCCAGTCACAGTCCTCAAGACCAGGACAGCCAAATGGCACTCCTGATGCCTTGGAGGGAACCTAATCTCTGCTGGAAGGGTCTGGTTCATAAATGGCACAGTTGCCTACCATACCAAGGATGCGAAGTTTTGGCCCTGGTTGCCCGTAACAGTTCTTAAAACCAGGACAGCCAAATGGCACTCCTAAGGCCTTGGACGAAACCCAATCTCTCCAAGGAAAAGTATGGTATATAAATGGCATAGTTGCATACCAGAATATTTTTACTTAAGTACCAGGATTCCTAAAGCAGGAATGCCAGGTACCATGAATTTTTCAATATGTTCTCGCCTAAGTACCGGGATCCATGAAATAGGAAGGCCCAGTACACAGATTCGCCTATGTGTTTTTACCTAAGTACCCGGATTCCCAGAGCAGGAATGCCAGGTACCATGATCCTCCCGTGTAGGATAGCTAGTTGTTAAAGTGCTTTTCAAAGAGCCTACCAGAATTTCACCACTTAAGCATCAGGAATTATGGAAAAATAGCACCAGGAGGTCCTGATACCGGTTATCTGTTTGGTCTCATATTTGTCCTTAACAATTTGAGGGATTGCCATTGCCAGATATTTTTAAGTCATGTACATGCAGGGGCTGATTCTCAGATCATTTCGAATCAAGGCTACGTTTCTACTACAACCTAAGCATGACGCAGAATGTCACCAAGGTATCGGTATCAAGATCAGTCAAGAATCGGAAATAAAAGGAAAAGAAGGGAAATCTTTCATTGATCAAGCATGAAGCCTAACCTCTTTTTTCGGGCTACATCCACATAAAAAGAAAAATTAAATCAAGCATAAAAAAAGAGGGAATGAAAATCTGCTCATGTTTTGCTTTCAGTGATGGCCTCTTCCCCAGCTTCCTGCCTACCTTCTTGGTTGGTTGGCTTCCCTAGCAACATTGGCCTCCATCTCCTTGATTCTGGCTGTTAGGTCAGCAGAAAGATCTCTACCCCCGGACACCGCTCCTACAGCCTGGACCTCCACTACCTTAGCCAGATCAACCTGGGCCTCCACCACCTCAGTTAGATTAGACTGGACCTCCACCTCTTTCACAAGATCGGCCTGGATCGCGCTTCCTCGGTTGGTCCAGGTGAAGAGGTTGGAAGATCTGAAATCCTTCCTTCAGCCACATCTCCTACAGCAGCTAGGGGCTACGAGATAGGTCCCGTTTCAGTATGGCTCTGCATCATGGTGGAGATGGGTACCAGGTCATCCTCATCAACAGGGGCACCAGCAGCTCGAGAAGGCCCTACTTTGATTGAAACGATTTCAGATAGCTGGGCAGCCTTGGCCATGATCTCCCCCCAGTCTAATCCTCCAATTGAGCTCAGAACGAAGAGGGTAGGAAGTGCCTGAGCCACCTGGTAAGCAGCAAAGAAATACCTCTCTACGAAGGAACCGTCCACCTTGGCTTCCAAAGTAACCATGTTGTCGCGCAGAGCCTGTTTCTCCTCCTCTTCCAAATGCCCATTCTCTTCCTTTAGCTTATTTCTTTCAGAGGCATGGCAGATGGACCTTAGCTGCTCAGTATCATAGGCATTTTTTATCCGTTTCATGTCTACCTTTGCATCAGCCGCGGTGGTCTCAACCTCATCCACAACCCTGGCTAGGAAGTCCACGTTTTCCACCGCCTTGACCAGTTCCTTCTTGACCTCCTCAAGATCTGCCTTAGGCAATGTTGACTTGCTCCTGGAGGGCTATAAACTGTAGGAAGATCATGTAGGAAGATCATACCTGGTCTCGACAGAAAACATGTAGGAAGATCATACCTCAGCCAGGAGAGCAGACCCCTTAGTAATCAAGACGTCAACTGGCATCGAGACCATGATCTGCAGACCTTCACCTTGATAAGCTGCTTTGAATAGGAACAAGACTTTATCCTGACTAGGGCTCTTCGATCGTGAGCTGGGTCAATCTTGAGGAGCGATTGAGGGAGCAACAACGGAACCAGGACTTCTCTCCATCCTGCTCGGGCATTCGATGGGCACAATGTGAAGAGAATGAGAGATCGGTTGGAAAGGTCCAACAGCCGAAGCAACGGAGGCTAGATTATGAGGAGGCCAGATTATGAGGAGGCCACATAATTCTGGCAAGCTTGGCCACCATCTCAGCCAGGTTGGAGCGGACCGAGGGAGGAGGACGATGATGAGGTCTTGATGGTACCAGGCCTGCTATAGTCCGGATCATTCCAGACGAGGTACTAGCCCCTCACTACTAGAAAATCGTTCATCTACAACGGGAAATGCATATTGTAGATGCGTATCTTAAACGGACACAGCATCAGCTATCTATTCAGTTGTTATGCAAAATGTCATGTTTCGACAACGAGCGTTGTCGGTAGTAAATAATGTCATCTACAACGGACAACAACAGTAGTGAATGACGTAATTACCACAGTCAATGTGCGTTGTCAATGCTTTATTAACAACAGGTTTTGCCCGTGTTAGAAACTCTCACATTTCAAAAAAAAACAATTAGGGGAATTCATATTTTGATCATCCGAAAATTCTGGAAATTTTATGATTTTTTATTTTTATTTTTTTGAAATTGAAATTTATATGATTTTTTATGGAGAAATTTATACGATTCTATAATCCATATTTTGTTCACTCACACTTTCTCTAATTCTATATGAAGAATTTTTGTAGAAATCTTGTGTGTTACCTAAAAAGAAAAAATATCTAAAAAAAGGGAAGAAATAATAATTACCACACTGATCGGACTATTTTATACCTATTTTAGGTCCCCAATTTCCTATCGTTTGTTCTCGTTTTCGAGCGTATTTTATATATAATGTGTTTGTTGAGCCATGTGTAGGTACATAATCCCTACATTTTGGTTTTGAGCTTAAAGAACAGTTTGGGAGGCAAAAATGTGCCGAAAAGAGAATAAATTGGAAGATTCAGAGTGCCGCTCCTCACCGTTGACACAGACCGCTGCGCAATCTAAGCCCAGCCGTGTTCCACGGTTGATCCGTTGCAAATCCAGAATGCGACACCGAGCCCGTGGCAGAACCCCCTCTAACTTCCAACTGCTTACAGAACAAGTGCAGAAAAGAAGACATTCGGCGGTCAGTTCGGCGGTTAGTTCGGCGGTCATCACAACCGTCGTTTTGACCGCCGTTTCATGGCAGTAGGTTCCAGAAGTTCGGCGCCCAATTCGGCGGTCACACCATGACCGCTGTTTCAACCACTGTTTTAGTCCAAAAAAACACCAGCAATTCAGCGGTCAGAAAGGCGGTCACCTCAACCGCCGATCCAACCGCCGATCGGCCAGCGAGATGCCAATTCTGGCGAATTTTCAGGGGCAGTTTCGTCCTTTCACCATCATTTCCAGCCCTAACCTCCCAACACTATATAAACACCCATTTCTCTCTTCTCTTCAGAATATACACATCCAAAACTTCATCTTCTTCATCTTCTTCTTCATCAACCAAGAGAGAGAAAAGCTTCCAAGCTTCCATGGAGGTTTTCCTCCATGGAAAGCTCACCACCACCATTTCTACCCATCTTTCCCCACATTTGTGAGTAGATTTCATGGAGTTAGGAGAGGTCTTTGGACCAAATTCGGGCAAGCAAGGGATGGAGCTCTTTGAGGGGTTCTTCAAGGGTTGTATCTAAACTCATTCTCTATGTATATCTTGTTTTCCATTTGTGTAATCCCCATTTGGGAATATTTGTAATCCTACACTTTGGCTATTTATATATGATGATTTTTATGTTCATTTGAGTTTTGATTCATTCTTGTGATTATTAAATATATCTCTTATCTTGAAATGCTTATGTATGGAGATTGGAAATTAATATGTGTTCATGAATGGGATTAGGAGTAGATTAATGTAATTGTAGGAGTAGTTGTAATCAAATGTCCCATTTGTGTGTGTATGTTGATGGAATGTCGAAATGCATGTGTATGGATGGGTTTGAGTGAATTAGAGTTAGGATTGTGCTTTAGGAAGGTCATCCGGGCATAGTCTTGGCTAATTAACTAGTAAGAATGAATGAGCTTGTTAATTGCCATATTTAAAGAGGTTTGGTTCATTGTTTTTGTTATATATTGGACTTTGGCTACTTCTCACACTAGGGGCTCTAGGTGAGTTGTGGTTGGAGTTACAATAATTGGGAATTCGGCTATTTCTTGCGCTTGGGGCTCTAGGTAAGTTATGGTTGGAGGAACAATTACTCTGTCCACATTCATTACACCTAACGTTGCCATTTTACACTACCATGTTAGTATTAGGGCTCAATCTAGCATTGGTTTGTAGAATCGGTTCACATATGTTGGTTGCGGTTTTGTGTTTGAGAGGCTCTCAACACACTCTTCAACCGTTAGCTCTATGAATGGGTATAAATCGGATTGAGGCAAAAACAAACCCTTAACTTGAGTGGATGTGCTTAATTGGTTAACAATCTAATAGATGTGCCTTTATGTTTGGTGAGCTTATTGTCCCATTTGTGTCCATTATCTTGCATCTTTCTTATCCACCCTTTTATTATTTCTCACTTAATCAACATTCTCACCCCTCCACATTCTCTTGTTTATCTCTTTGTTTGCATTGTTTTCATTTACATTTTTTACACACACACAACACCACTTCACACACCATTCTCACCTCTCCACATTCTATTTACATGCTTTCCCTAAACTCTAGAACTTGAAACGGTCAACAACACATCCCTGCGGAACGATATCCTTGCTTGCACACTGTACTAGTTTTATTTCTATATATGTCTTTTGACTCGTGCATTATAGCGAGGTTGATTTTATAAATTCTTGACGATGTTTTCGACGACACAAAAATCCACTCGTCACACACTCATAAAAAAAATAACTAAAATCAAAATTAAAACTTAATAATTGAAACAAAATGATAAATATTAAACTAAGAATTATGAATAATATAAAAATAAGAGAATCAATAGCACTTATATATAAAACAAATAAACTTACCTTATACAACAAAGTACCAAGAAAAATATGATTTCTTTCTAATTAAGCAAACATCTTGAAAACCAAACTTTAAAAATTATTATCCTTTTAAATCTTGAAGATGAAGTTATGTATGTGTTAGATTAAGAGTGTAAGACACAAAGGAGAAGAAGAACATAAACCCATAAACCCAAAATAATGGAACTAATTTTTATTTGCACAACAAGAAAATCAAACAATAGAAATATGGAATTGAAACAAATTTTGGAGGAAATAAAGAGAAAATGATTAAATGAGAGAGACAAAAGTGTAATCACTTGGAGAAAGTGATCGTTTTTAGAGAATGAAGAAGTATAAATAAAATATGTTTGTTATTGGTGGGAGATGAAAATTTTCTAATTTTTTGTTTAAAGAATGGAGAAGTATAGATAAAAGATTTTTTGTTATTAGTGGGAAATGAAAAGTTTTGAAAAAAAAATCTCTTTCTGATTCTAGCTGGAAATGAAAATTTAAACTATTTTCCCACCAATTATTTTTAACAACGGACATTATCTGTGATAATTATTTAAAATCTAAAACATACATAATCTGTTGGAGATGGAAACTTCTACAACGGGCCTTTATTTGCCCGTTTTAGATGAATATTTTTAATAATACAATTACAACGGGCAATAAAGGCATGTTGTTAATGTAAATATATACAAAGGGCCTTTATGTGCCCGTTGTAGATAATCATTTTTACTACAAGCTTTTAATGCCCGTTGTTAATGTGCTGTTATGTTTGATAAATTTTCTTGTAGTACCTCGAGTAGAACCGGGGCGGGAAAGAGGCGCAGTAGAAGAAGCATGATGCGAAAAAGATTGACGATGATCTTCAGGATGGAGAGGTGTATCCTGGATCGGTAGAGGCACTGCAAAAATTGTGCAAAGGAAAGTTAGCATCAACCAAAGATTTACAAGTTAGGGAGAAGCAAAAGAATAAGGGAGTGCCATATTACATAGGGAAGCATGTGATATCCGAAGATAGTGATCTACCTTACCAGATTCAAAGGGGCCAGAGGTAGGGAACTTGATGTTTAGGTAGGATCTGGCCATGATATCGTTTAAGATGCCCTCTACCTCGGTTGAGATACTACCCTTCTATCACTCAGTTCTCCCACTAAACTAAGTAGGGACCCGGAACTAAGACCCCCCAATATAAAGCGAGCCCCCCCTATCACCTCCTACGATGACCCACTCACTTGGCCAGAAGATGTCTTTCTTCCTAACACCAGGAACAATGAACTTAAAGAGTTTGTTGGGTCTCATGTAAAACTGACCCCTAGTACCAAGAGCCATGGTCGCTATCTGGAAGATGTCGAAGCTTATCTAGACCCGGTTCCTTGGTAACTTGATTAATCTCACACTGTTCTCTCCAAAGCACGAAGAACCCCACCTTGCTCCTCCAAGCCCCTGGTGTCAGCTGAAGCGGTGCAAGTTGAAGTGCGTGGAGTGCCCTACGAAGAGTGGGATGGAGAGGTAACCTAACCCAGCTCTTGAAGGTAGCAACATGGATAGGAAGCTGGTCAGAAGGGGGGAATACATGTCATACCCCTGGTATGGAATGGTAAGGGTCATGTCTGATGGGATCTTATTGTCCCTCTTCAGACGCTCGATGGTGTCGGCAACACTGGTTGAATCAGGGATGCATCAAAAATTGTTGGGAAGGTTGAGAACCCCTCCAGCCATGACCGCTACATCTCTGACCGAAGTTCCATCCCCTCTCACCTCTCACCTCGTCGGCCATGTGGACTGAGTCTTCATCAAGAATGTCGATCAGGGAATCAGGGTTGTTGCTGAAACCCATCCCAATAGTCGTGCTTCTATTAGAACGGTGTCGTTGAGGTGGCGTAGAGCTCTCCGCGCCGTCACCACCTCCTCGATTCCTTTTATGCCTATGGGTGAGGCTCGCCCTGTCAGTAAAATCACCATCGAATATCTAGTCTAGGCTATCAGACGATATAGTTACAGAGGTAGAAGATTGAAAATTGAAAGAAGGAAGGAAGGAAGCTAGGGTGCAGCGAAATGTTTGGGAATCTTTTATGAAGAGCAAGGAACTATAGAAGCAGCATGAATGACTTTTGAAAGGTTGAGGTATTTATAGAGAGAAGTAACGGTTACCGGGACAAGAAATGAGAGGTAATTAATGGGGCGAGACAATTTGAAACGTGGAGAGACGGTTTCGAAAAATGCGTGCCTCCAAAATCCTTCGTTTAAAAGACGAACCTCTCATGTTTTGACACGTGGTAGGTCCTTTAATGATAACATGGAAAGAGAGGATTTCACTCCAGGTAACTATTACTAGCCAGAACGACGAGCAAAATTCTTCAAGTGTTGCAGATCCTGACTCCAACCCCACTCTAGGTACCGGTGTTCAAGTCAGGGGGACTTTTGTTAATAGCCCTTTTTGGCGAGGGTCCAAAGAAGAATTTTCCATCGTGCCAATACTTGGTAGGACCTAGATCGAGACCGTTCCCAGTTTCTCAGTACCAGGAGATAACAATACCACGATCTAGGAATGGTCGATGCCACATCATGCCCTTCACCTAGTATCAAGGAGAACCAGTACCACGATACCGTCACGATACCGTCTGCCCAGTATCCAAGTACCGCGACACCTATCTGGTACCCGTGCACCATGATATCTACCGAAGACCAATTCAGTAAGTGAGTCCCGTCCGCCCAGTAGGAAGAGTGGTGTCGAGAAGGTACCAGCATGCTATGACAAGAATCGCCCCTGTTAAGTCTTTGAGTTTTGTATTGGCATAATTATATATCAAAACAACATTTGCTTTGTATTGATCATTTGTCTAGGATTTTTTGATAATCAAGCTTCAAGGAAGATTGGACAACATTCAAGCAAAGTGGTGGCTACAAGAGGAACAAAGCTAAATTGCTTAGTGAAAGGTATATCGATGCCTCTTTCCTCTTACAAGGCCTAGGCACACACCTACATTGCATTCATATATGTCCCTGCATAGTTGTGCATAGTTTGGTTTAACACAATACACACACTTATTGTAACACCCCAAAACTCAAAGAGTAATTAAACCCTTTGATATGAAATGTTATGTCATAAATCATTAATTATTTCACAAAAACAAAATAATAATCATTGAATAACTCCAAATAAACCATTCTCTACTGAAAAATATATCTCCAAATATATCCAACAATAAGGTGCAAAACACTCTAAAGGGAAATAAAACAATACCAGACACCTAAACTCAAATTCTAAGTAACAAAAAAAAAGAGGAAAACATTACATAAAATCTCAATCACTTCCACTTCTGAAAGTCTAATGCCCTAGCTATCAGCTTCTAAAAACTCAGTCTGCAAAAGTGTTAATGACAAAGGGTGAGCTGTCAACTCAATAAGTATTGCATAATACGTAATCGAAAACATTTATGAAATTTATAATGACATTTAAAGAGTACATAAATTTTCAAATATTCAAATACAATTAAATTTGCAAAGGTAATATTTTCAAATACAAGTAAACTTGCAAAAGTAACATATTAATATACAAATAAGCTTGTAAAAGTAACATTTTCAAATACAAGTAAAACTTGCAAAAGTAGCATTTTCATTGTACGATAGCGATTAATAATATTTCATAAAAATAAGCTCAAGTCAAGTAGTGTCACCAATACCCCCGGTGACCCGGCCATTTACATTTCAAAAATTGGTACAAGACACAAAATCATAACATTTCAGAAATTGGTACAAGACCAAAATCATAACATTTCATTTGTCGCGTGCGTTGCATTTACATTATCACTGGTGATCAACATTTCATTTCACATTTCATTTACTACTGACGTTGAGCTAAGACATTACTTTCAAATATATATATATATATATATATATATATAACAATACATTTGCATTACTAAAACATAAAAGGACCAAACATTTAAGCATTTAAGCAAAAAGGTCTAGTAAAGGTAAAACTTATTTAAAAAGAATTAAGTAACAAATATGTAAGTAAAGACTAAGTAGTAAAATGAGTTTATAAACATATATAAACATATATAATAAAATATTTCAGAACATTAGAATATGATAAATAAATTTGGTTTCTAAGAAAACATTTGTGCAATTACATACTATGCAAAAAAAGAAATCTACTTACCTCCGATGATAGCAAGTTTAAGGTTTCACTAACGATATTGGGAAATCATGAGAGGAACCTAAACATATAGAATATAATCCCTCAATTAAACTAGCCAAATAAAAGAAATTTAACACAACTTTGTAAGTACATTTTTTTATTCATTTTCATGAAGAGATTTCAGAAAAATAGTTTTTAGTGCTCAAACGTTGGTGATTCGAAAATCTTAAGGGCCTCAAAAAATTGCAAAACTCAGTCAATAAATCAAAAACTCAGATTACTAATTCCCCTCAAAATATTATAATTTTATCAAACACCAATAATTTCCTATCATATTCTAAACACACAAGGGTCAATCCTGACAGCATATATTTTGATCCTCCAATCAGACTTCGTATAACATTTTAGCAATTCTACAGACCACAAAAAATTCCAGAACTTTATTTATAGACTAATATATTAGTACTCTATCTTATACCGAAATTCAGAATTTTACCTCTCTCCCTTTGAGAATTAAAATTCCTACAACACCAAGAGCTCATGACTGTCAGCCTAAATATCATGGATTAAACATCAAATATACTCAAAGAATTAAAATACTTATATGACACCAAAATTCACTATAATTTATATCCTGATTCAATTATGCCTCTACAACCACAATCCCGAAAATCAAACTTAAATACATCCCTAATTGTAATTTAAAATTACTCCAATACAATAAGGTCAGTTTGATGATTCAGAAAATATGCATATGTAATCGATTTAGAATTAAAGTCTCCCTAATACGAACACCACCAAAAATTCCGAAAATTATAACACAAGTATTTATATATATATATATATATATATGTATACTATTCTCATACCAAAATTCAGCATCAATCGCAACCTACAAATATAACTAAAATAAACAACACAGTAAGTTGCTTCACCAATATTAAAACATATCACAATTTCAACCTACACTAACACTCAAACTTGAACTCTTTAATGAACTCCAAAAATTCCAGCAATTAATTTAGAGCTTCATGTATAATTCTATTTTATTCACTCCATAATCCATTCATTAAAACATCTCCATAAAATAAAGTTGAGCAATTGTTAGAGGCCTAAATTTTGTTGATGAGATGTTTTGTGTTAAAAGAAAACAAAGAGTATAAAAAGGAATACATCTTTAGTCAAAATTAAAAAAGAAACAAAGTTCAAGAACTTGTACCTTCAAAGAGTTTCAGAGTAAAGGTATAATGAAATTGATACTTTTTATTGATATTATTTTACTATGATCTTTTGGTAGGGAAACAATTATAGAAAAGTGAGAGTTTTTGTATGAAAGCATTTAGTTGATATTGCCGTATAAATATATATACACACATATGAATAATTATAAAAATAATGAAGATATACAATTCCACTGATTTTGTTAAAATATTCAAATTTCTTTAAATGTGGAATTGACTTATTTCAAATCACTCTAAATGTGGAAATTGACTTATTTCAGATCACTATAAATATAGAAATTGATTTATTTCAAATCACTCTAAATGTGGAAATTAACTTATTTCAAATTACTTTAAATGTGGAAATTAACATATTTCAAATCACTTTAAATGTGGAAATTGACTTATAATAATACTGGAGAATCAATCATTGATCTGGTTTATTGCCAAAAATACGTTTCTATTTCTATTATTATTATTACTACTTATAAAGAAGGAAACAAAAATTAGGGTCTTACACTTATACTTGTATGCACATGCATTAGACTTAAAGTTGACAATTTCATAAGTTGCATGTTTTAGGACTAGTTCTAGGAAATAGCATACTTGTGTATTCTTGTGTTTATTTGTTTTGTTTGTGTGATTTTGAACTTGAATTTGAGCTTATATAATTCCTCATTGAGTTCCGGTTATTTCGGCTACTTGTTCATTAAGTTTCAAGTTCAAATTAGAAGGTTAAAAACCTTTCCGTGATTTTATTGTACATTGTTTTTGACCTTGATTTTCAAGTTGAATTTCATTTTTTTTTGTGAAAGTTGTCTTGACATATTTTGTACGTGAGCGAGTCCCAGTTTGTTATCCAATAACGGATTCAAAATCGGAGTTCGGAGGTCGGAGCACGGCCGAAGAACAAAACAGTATGCGAGGGGAGATAAAGGGCCAAATAAGGGGAGCCTTGCATCTCTCCCCGTGGAGGTGCGTGGCCTCCACGGGAAGAGCTGCACTCTGCCCCCGCGGATGCCACGTGCCTCCACAGGGAGCAGAGCTGGCAGCCCCCTATTGGCTCCTCAACTCTCTTTTGTTTCCCTCTCCTATATAATTCACTTTCCCTCTCATTCTTGAACAAGAAGAAAAATTGAAAAAACTTGTGCAGAATATTTTCTCCAATTTTCCAACTTCCAAACACCATAACTTTCTCATTCGGAGTCTGAATCAAGTGATTCAAGTTGGAGATTCTTCGTCTATTAGTCCTCTATCATTTCCATAAAAGTTTGGAGTCATTTGATTGAAGTTTCTGATAGATATAATCACAAAATCGTGACAGCACAGTTTTTTTTCAAGGTATTGATTTCTATTTTGTTCTTGATCTTCAAGTCTTCAATTACCTTGGGTTTTCTTCTCATATATATGTATGTTTGACGTGTAATCATTTATTAGAGAAATGATTTCTAATAAAGCTAGTTTGAGCTTCAATTGATTAACATGTTTGAGTAAGATTTTTTCTAAATTTATGTATTCACATGTTTGAGATGTTGTATTATGCTAGCTTCAAATCTAAGACAATCTTGCGTGTTAATTGCCTTGATTTTGTTGATTGATAGTCTTTTTATATGCTAGGTCTTTTTAAATTGAAGATTTATTGAAATAGCATAATTGATTGATGATTTAGTGCTTGATTGGATTTAATTGATTATCTTGAGAATCTAAGCTCTATTATTTTGCTAGAGATGTATATTTGATTTTATCGAATTGATTCTAGCATTTTTTATGTGATTGAACATAATCTAGATTTTTGTGTGTGTTTGGTGTTTCACATACTCTAGGTTGTTTGTTCATGTTACAAGATCTAGATATAATTGATTTGTGCTTTTATTGATAAATATCTAATTCTTCATGTTTTGTGCCTAATCCACACATTTCATATGTACATGCATCATTGAGTGTGATTGCATTGTTTTTAGGATTGTAAACTAGAATACATATGATATGTGCATATTGATTCAATTCTAGTTTCCAAAGGATATATTGATCATATATACTATATTGAGTGTGTTTGCATCATTTGCATTCACTTAGATTATTTACCTTGCAAAAGGTTGGAAGTCTCATTTCTTATAGTGATTCTTTGAATTGAGCATTAGAAGTCACATGTTTGGAGAGGGGTCTTCAACTTGTGCAATTGGAAGTCTCAACTAGGATCGGGGTGATCCAGATAGTTGAGCATTGGAAGTCTTGGCTAGGATTGGGGTGATGCGGATAGTTAAGCATTGGAAGTCACATTTTGGAGAGGGGATCTTTAATTTGTGCATGGAAGTCTCGACTAGGATTGGGGTGATCCGGATACTTGAGCAAGGAGGCATCTCTTTCATTGTGAAGGGTTGAAGGGTAGATTTCTAGGTGAAGTGGTCACTTGAGAGATTGTATCTTTTTATCTTACTAGTGAAAGGTGTTTGCCGGTGGTTGTGGTATCAACCCGTGGATGTTTCCTCTTAGGAGGTTTTACCACGTAAAAATCATGTGTTGATTTTCTCTATCCCTATCTCCTTATATTTGTGTATGTGTTGATATATATATATATCTTAGTTGATATCTTTGTAATTAATAATCATATTATATCAACTTTCTATATGTTGGAGCTTTTGTATGAAAGCCTTGCTACAACTTGAGTTTGTATCACATACATGTTATAGTTTATATTGACTTTGTTTGAATAAGCATATCTTTAATTGAATTGATATTGCTTGTACTTATTTTTGGAGTGTG
Organism: Dipteronia sinensis; assembly: GCA_033220585.1. Classification (NCBI taxonomy): domain Eukaryota; kingdom Viridiplantae; phylum Streptophyta; class Magnoliopsida; order Sapindales; family Sapindaceae; genus Dipteronia; species Dipteronia sinensis. The sequence goes on along the minus strand of CM065643.1, from coordinate 25,629,525 downwards.
ATACAAACTACTTAGAGGGACAAACTTGTGTTTGTCTCAAGGGAGCGAAAAAGTGTAGTAACCTATTCACCCCCATGCCTCTAGGTTAGCTTAAGGCAAATTAACCGTGTTTGTATTTTTTGAGCCCCAGCAATAGCGGATCGGTACACCAAGGACAATGAACCGGTACCTCGCCAAAAAGAACAGATCCATCATTCGTCTCCATCAAGGCAGAAGAGAAGATAAACCTCTCCAGCACTTAAAGTGCCATAAATGAGACAAAATAGTCAACCCAATCGAAATTGAAATATAACGGAATCCATTACGTAATTAAAGGGAGCAATTCCCACACCAATTTACAGTCTCAGTCAACTCCAATCAACTCTGATGATTGTAGATAAATTGGCCCGATTTATGGGGATTGACTGGAAGAATTAGGGAGGATAAATACAATGACGAAATTCGAAGTAAAAGAGGGCAAAAATTAAAACCCTAAGAGACAGTATTTGTCAGGAACGAGATATTGTTTTCACCATCACCTATAGGGAAATATCCACTTATTGACTAGCACGAGATTGCCATCGCCATCTGTGAGAGGGAGAGAGAGGGAAAGAGAGCCCTGTAATGAAAATCATCGTTACCATAGTATCAAAAAAAAACCCTGTGATTAATTAGACAAGTCTATTCTCCTTTGTTTTTTCTTCGATTTGTACAGCATTTCTTGTTTCATTGTATCTTTCTTACCAAAATCACAGTACCTAGAGGTACCTACCCCGCCAAGACCTCCCAGGTTATGGCTTGAGGGTGTTGATCGAAATTCTACACCCAAAACGAATTTTCGGTTAACATAATTTTTAATTTTAAAAAAATAAAAAGAAAAATAAATGATTCAAGATCAATTCATCACCATCATCTTCATCTCTAGATTCCATCTTGGAGATAATCAGAACAAAAGCTTTTGAAAAAACATCTTTCCAAATCTCTTTAAAAAAAAAAAAAAGTCAGCAAATTACCATCATCACTCATCTCCACCGATCCAAATCCAAATCACATTCATCTCCGTCAATCTCATATCTCTCGATCAACCATCCACCATCATCCCTTATCCACCATCTACCATCATCACCAATAAAGATGCACATTTTCCCCCGGATCCCCGGATCCCCACGTCCACATCCCTATTTGGGAAATTATTTTTGGGGAAAAATGGGGAATGGGGTGGGGATGGGGATGATTTTCATCCCCAAATTGAAATGGGGATGGGGATCCCCATTTCCCCATTTTCCCCATAAATATATTGAAATGAGGATGGGGTTGGGGGGAGGTCACCCCATCCCCATTTCCCCATTTCCCCCAAAACATATATAAATAAATAAATATATTATATAACATTGTATGATTTTATTATGTATTGTAATGCACATTTTATGATTTTATTATGTATTTATAATGCACTAATGGATTTTAATTTTAATTTGTAATTGAATTATTTTTTTTAATTTTTAATTTTTAATCAAAAGGGAGAATGGGGAAACAGGAAAATGGGGAAACGGAAAAACGGAAAAAAATGAGAAAAAATGGAGAAAACGAAAAACTGGAATTGGGGATGGATATACCTCCCCCTAAAATTCCCCATCCCCATTTTCCCAATTGGGGAAAATGGGGGGGGGATGGGGGAAGGGTCTGGGGAATGGGGACTGGGGAAGTGGGGATGGGGATGGGGATGGGGGGACCTATATCTATCCCCATTCTCCAAATGTGCATCTCTAATCACCAATCACCATTATCATCTCTCTCTCTCTCTCTCTCTCTCTCTCTCAATCTAGTCGCTGGCAGCCACTGTACAAACAATCCCAACCACAACATCTCCGTGAATCAGCCATCACCCTAACTAAGCTTCTCTCCACCATCATCACCATCTTTGATCTACTCATCCTTGGGTTTTTGGGTTTTGGGTTTTTTCGATCTACTCTGGTGTTGCTCCACTTTTACCTATTGAATTTCATTCTTTTTTTTAACAAAAATTGATGTGGTTTTGACTGAAGGAGAAGACTTGGATTATTGTAATTAAGTTGGAATAATGTAATTTATTTGGGTTTGTGGAATTGATTTTATAGGTTTTTGTGGAATGATACCTCCCTTGTTCACAAAGGGGAGGCTCCGACCACTTTTGAAGTTTTATGCCGATTACCATCACCAAATGAGGATTTCGGCCTTTTAGGTTCTACATCATGTGATGATTTTGTTTGTACTGAATCTTGAGGCTGGGACCTGTCTTCTGCTGTTGAAGTATTTTCAACAAAGTATATAAAATTATTTGGATTTGTATTTAAAAAATGAAATTTAATTACATACAAACAAAAGCAACATCAAAAATAATTAGGGAACGACATTTAAGATGTTTTTGTCTATGCATAGATGCTTAGTAACTTCCATTATCTATTATCAAATTCATTGGGTTTGAGAAAGTTTGTCATACAAGGAAGATTTCAAACCCCATAGTAAATATGCAGCATCCAAGAGCGGGTCATGACAAGGTAAGAGAATCCAATAAAGAATTTTCTTGGATTCCAAATACATGTCTATATAGACTATATAAATTCCAACAAAACCAAAACTGGCCAACATCTCTTCTCATCATCCATCTTTCCAGAACAAAATGCAAAGCATGGTGGTGCCTAGAGAGACTCTAAAACTTTCCGCCGCCGCCAAGCTGTCCCGGACAGGAGGACGATCTGGAAACAAGAGTTGTGATTAGATAAGGATAAATGTTTTGTTTGTGGCTTGATGATTATGCTTTAATGGAGTTGAAACTTGAAATTGGGTTTGATTTCAGGGAGAGAGAAAAAGGAAAGGTTGAAGAAGACCAAATAAGGAGAGATTAAATCTGGGTTGGGTTTGATGGTTTTAATTAATTAATTTCTATCTAATTAACATTATTTATTTTAAAGTTTTTTTTTGGTATTTTTTTATTTTCTCTATTTTTTTTCATTTTTATTTAACCATTTAAAATTTAAAATTTAAAATTTTGGTGACACGTGTCATATTTTGATTGGATTACAAGTCATATTTAATTGTAAGAACTACAAATTTAAAGGGTGTAAACGTAATTTTAAATTATTTAATTTAAGTTAAGGGTAAAAATGTCAATTTGTATATTCTGTCATCTTTGACCGTTAAATTTCTAGTCAAATTGATCAATTTGATGTATTTTTGAAAAGTAAGGGACCAAGGGTCCTAAAAAAACAAACACACTTAAAAAATTGATCTTTCGTTATAATTTAGAAATTAAACTGATACTACCTTTTAAAGAATTGATAGGCCATTGTATTTAAGAAAAAAAAAAAGGTATTATCAATTTAGTCCCTAAGTTTTAGTGAAAGATCAATTTTTTAAATAAGTTTGCTTTTTTAGAACCCTTGGTCCTTTACTTTTTAAAAATACATCAAATTGGTCTTTCCGTTGGTCAACAGTCAGTAAAACTTAACATTTGCAGGGTATTTTCGTCTTTAAACCAAAAAGATGCCATGTGTCACAAAATAGAATTAAAAACAAATCACAAAATAAAATTATGTATAATTATAATTTTTTTTGAAAGTAACAAATAATTATAAATTAAAAGAAAATAATTTAACCGAAAAATCAATTCATTCTCTTTATATGAACCTGCATTATCTTCTTGCAAATTGGCCGTTAACCGATGGGTGAAAAAACGTGATTGTTCCTCTTTTTTCTTTCAACTGATTCCTGATATCTCTCTGAACCTGCCAGGGATGCTTCAAGACCACAAATATCAGTTTTCGGCTTCTTGGATTGTCTTTGCAGCTCTTGAACATACAATCAAATTGATAGAGATCCAATTGAATTCCAAAAAAAAATCACAAATCAATCCAAAAACGAAATCCACAAATCTTATCCATTAATTCTATCTTCTTCTCTCTTCTTCAATCAATTCCAAAAGAAAATCAAAAATCAATAATCCTTAAAACAAAATCCACAAATCAATAATCCTTAAAACAAAATCCACAAATTTTATCCAAAATATTTGGAAAATCCAAGATCCAAACACACATTCACCAACAATTCATATCTTCTTCTTCTTCAATCAACTCCTAATAACAGGAAGAAAAAAAAATAATCTGGAAAAAAAATCTTGATCCAGACACACCTTTATCAATCAAACTCATCTTCAATTTGTTTCCTAAAAAAAAGCAAAAAAATCGCTTGAGCAGGAGATGGGAGTTCAGAAACTCGAAACTATTGATGTTGTTAACGTTGATGTTGAAACCAAAATGCTCATCTTCTAGTGTTTGTTGGAAGTTGAAGAAGCTTGTAGTGTCTGGAAAAAAAAAATCGAGATCTAAACACACATTCATGGCTCATCAACCAAAATCCCCTCTTCAATCTATTCCCAAAACAAAAAAACCAATCGAAAAAACGATCGGGTCTCCATCATTCCAGACCATCGCCTTCTTTGGCAGCGAACAGTCACGCCTCCTCTATTCGTAACAAAGGGTGGAGACAAGGGCCTCGACGGCGAAGACTGGTGGCCTCCAGATGGACTCGCCGTCTCCGGTAGCAAACTGGGTACGCCTCTGATGGAGATCCAAACTCCATCTAGAGTTTGGATTTGTGGAGAGTGGAGACTTCAACTTCTTTTTTTATTATTTTTTTCTTTTTTCTTTTTTTTTTTAATTATTTTTTGACAAGGAATGAATTATGTCTTTTAACTTTTCTTATAATGTTTTTTTTTGGCATAATTTCACATAAGTCCTACATTTTTAGTGATTTGTCACCTTTATAAATGTCTTTCCAAATTCATCACTTTAGTCCTAACGTTTTCCAAAACTCATCACTTTAGTCCATTTGACCAAATATGTGAAAGTCAACTATTTTAAAACATGTAAAGAGTACACTTTTGCCCTTATTACTATTTATTTTGGCTAAAATGATTATCTTAGATATAAATTAAAAAGAAAAACAATAAAATTCTCAATAATAAAAACTTAAATAAATATATTACAAAAAAACTTAAATAAATAATTAAAAAATCAATTAATTTTTTCTTATTTTGTATTTTTTTTCATAATGGATTTTTATTTAGCTAAAATGATTAGCTTAACTTTAAATTAAAATAAAAAACAATAAAATTCTCAATAATAAAATATTAAATAAATAGTTTACAAAAACAATTATGAAAAAAAATCATTTAAAGTTATGATAATCATTTTAGCTAAATCAATATTCATTATGACAAAAATACAAAAAAAGCTAAATTAAATAGTAATAAGGGAAAAAAAATGTATTTTTATAAGTTTTAAAATAGTTGACTTTCATATATTTTATCACATTGACTAAAGTGATGAGTTTTGGAAAAAGTTAGGACTAAAGTGATGAATTTGAAAAGATATTTATAAAGGTGACAAATCACAAAAAAGATAGGACTTATGTGAAATTCCGTATTTTTTTTATCTTACTTATGTTATTATTTTTCTTTTGTAATATAATTTTATAAGTAATTTGTCTTTTTTTTTAAGTTTTAGGAACACACGTCAATTTTTTATTGGACAATCCAAATGGGTAAAGTTGTGAAATTGTAAAATATTGGAGGTCAAAAGCGTCATTTTCGTTCAATAATTTAATAAAAAGGGTAAAATGGTCGATATGTATTTTCAGTCACGTTTGACCGTTAAAAAACAGAGTCAAAAAGACCAATTTGATGTATTTTTTAAAAGTAAAGGACCAAGGGTGCTAAACAAGTAAACTCAATTAAAAGATTGATCTTTCAATAAATATTAGGGACTAAATTGCTAATACCCAAAAACAAATCCCAAAGCACGTGCACGTGTCGTACACTCTGCGACGTGCCGTTTTGGCGCCCAAAAGTCTCCTATTTGTTCATTTCATAAACAAATCACAATTCACAAATCTAGAAATCAATCAATCAATCGTATTCTTCACATATAATGAAGAGAAAAATTTCCCGAACCAACCCTAAAGATCCATCACCTATTCGCAGCTCCGAGAACCAGTTCAACGCCGCAAAAGGTTTTCCTTCTACTTTATCTTGAATCAATTTCTGAATTTCGTTTGTTACGAATTGTATGTGCGTCGTCGTTTTGGACTCCGAGAATCGAATTTGATCGATTCATGTAACTCATTTTCATGTATTTTGTGATTTAAGCTGGTGATGAGGCTAAAACAACTGAGTATGCATTTTTTGAGAAATTGAAGACAAATGCAAGCCACATATTCCATTCTCGTCCATCGCATACGGACCCACATCAATTCAAATCATGTGACAGTCCTAGAGGTATTTCAACAAAATCCCTCAATTTTTTTTTTCAAAAATTATTTAAATGTGCCGGTGATTCAACGTGAGAGCTTTGAATTTTATGTAGAGAGGAGCAGCGGAATTAAAAATCGCTCCAAGGAGTTGAGATTGCCTGCTGAAGATGTTACACATGTTAACCGTGACATCTTCCTCTCACCAGTAGGTAGCATATCCAGAATTTTAATGTTGTTACTTGATGTTTTAAACTATAATCCGCATTTTTACTTCATGAACAAATTTAAATACACCCTTATTTTGCACCTTTTCTGTTCAAATGCTGTTTTTCGTTGATTCCCGTAACAATCTGTCTCTACACTACAGTCATCGTAGAGTCGGGAAATCTACAGTAATGTCATGGGACATGGCATATATATATATATATATATATATATATGTGTGTGTGTGTGTGTGTGTGTGTGTGTGTGTGTGTGTGTGTGCATGTGCCCACGTGCACACATGCATTTGTACTCTTCTGTAACGTTGTTTGGTAATTTTAATGTAACAAGTGGAGTTCTCAAGCCCTTCCCCAGAAATTGTGCAAAAATTTTAGTGTTGCCATGTTGCCAACGTAATGTATTAACGGGTGCTGTCAAGCTCTTCCCATAATTCTGCTAAATTTAAACAACCTACTTGCTGTCAATTTGCTACTTGCAAATTTAATTTGATTAACAGTCATGCATGCTTAATACATTTGCGCCATAACTTCAAGGACAGCAGGTACGTTTCCATTTTTCTTTTGCATCTATTTCCATATAATGTTTGGTGATGTTGTGTCGTCTTCTTATCTCCAGAATGCAATCTAAAACTGGATTGCTTCCTTCTCTTTTTTTCTTTGAGCAGAACTGTAGAATTAGAAAATCTGAAAGGAACTCCTTTCTATCTGAAGCTGCATACTTGCCTCCTCTTTGATATAGAGGCAGACATGGTTTATAGTAACATGACCAAACATGAAAATGTATTGAAATTCCATTATCAGATTGGATTCAGAATTCTGAAATTCAGGTGGAGAAATGAAAGTGCCAGATCCATTTGTTTCCCTGGATTATATTTTTTGCATGAAATATGAATAATTGTATCCGTAATGCCTTTTATTTATGGGACTCTTTTCCCCACACGCATATGGAAGTGTTTTTATTTGTTATATGGTTAACCATGTTTGTATCTTTTGACTGCTGAAATATAAGCTCCACTAAAGGGAATCTATCAACTTATATCCTATTCGCTCATTTGTCAGTGTTATGCTCCACATATTTCCCTGCTTGGACATAAGTATACTTGGTGTCATAAAATGATAATGGGCACCCCCATAAAATTTTCTAGTAATAGGCGTCTTAGTTGCACTTTTATAACATCTATATGACTATATATTAATTCCAATTTAATCTGAAACTGTATACTGCAGCATCTCATTGTCAATTCATGCAGGAATAAAATTCAAGCTTTAAATTAGGTCTGCAGGTAACTCAAACTTATCTGTTTTATTAGTGGAAGTAGATTTGAAGAGAGCTTCTACAACCTTTGGGGATATCTGTAGCACAAGGAGAAACATGGAGGAATATAACAAAACTCTGAGACTTAAGGGTACCTTTTTTTTTAATCGAATTTCATTTTTTTAGTTTTGCTCTGTTTTGGAATTCAAGTTGATGGAAGGAAAAAAAAAATTGAATGCCACGAATATTTGGCAGTTTCCTCATATCATTCCCAAATTTCTTTGTTCTTTTAGCTTGGCAAACAACCGAGATCTAGTATTTTGGCTCACCTCCGATTATACCAGTTTATTGAAACTAGCAATAACTAATTGTAGTAGCAGGGAATTTCTTACAGTTTTATAAGAAAATCCGATCATGTTAAAATGAGATTGTTAAAGCATTATGTTGTGAAACATGATATAATGATGTCTACCTTCCAGGGACTCAGAATCAGCATCAAGATCTCTTTTCCACAAAGAGACAGAAACTACATCAGTGGGTTGCAGATATTTCATTTCCTGAAATTAAAGAACTCTGTTCAAAGGGGTTAGACACATTATCATTATTAAACTGTTCTTGTACTTAAGCATCATGTCATGGACTAGGTGGAAATTTTCTCAGGTATGAATTTGTTTCTGTGCTCCTCAGTCGGCTGTTCCCTGAGAGCGGCGAAGATAATGTATGCTCCATTTGTCGCCTTTTTATTTTTTCCCTATTCTTTTGATATAAATTCCTTATTTTTTATTACTAAGCAAGAGTAATTGCCCTGACAGAGTTTCAAGATTCCAAGGTCTGTGCAAGTGCTGAACGATGCCAAATCTAAGTTTCTTGCTTCTCCTCCTTCAAATTTTCACTTAAAGAATCTTCATCTGATACCTAAAAGAAAATTTATGGATGTTGAATGTGACCCATACGCGGATAATTATTCATCAATTTGTTGGTTAGGCAGATCAAGAGAGAGAACTCTGTCAAATTTCGACTCTCCAACCGGCCATGCTCATAGCACCCTTCTTGAATACAATTTAAGGGAACCTATCTGTGAACTAGGAGAAGAAAGGAATGCAATCGCATGGACTGAGAGTAATTCCGCTTTTAGCTTCTCTTTTGAAAAATATGGATATTATTCTTCGAGTAATCATAGAGAGCTGGATAATTTCCATTATCCAGATGGCTCTTTGCTTCGAAGAAAGGAACATGCTCTGCTGCTGGGATGGGATTCTGAAAATGTAATTAATGAGAGAACTTCTTCAGCTATTTCTCCAAATACAGAGTTGATCATGTATCCCAAATCAATAACTTCATGGGGTGATAATCATGTATGGAGTCTGGATGATGGGTTTGGACGACTTGGTGCTAGTAGGTTGTGTGAATCACCTCTCATTCGCAAGCATCCTTCAAGCTTTTATTCATTACCTCCACCTGATGTAACCAGCAATTTCCAAGATGAATTTGGAAGACATTATACTGAGGATAAGCAAGACACAGCTGCTTACTTGAACCATTTTCCTTTGACATTGTCACATAGATTGAACTTTGGAAGACATTATATTGAGGACAAGGAAGCTATAGCTGCAGACTTGAACCCTTGTCCTTTGACATTATCACATAAATCGAGCTTTGGTGGACATTATATTGAGGACAAGGAAGATATAGCTGCAGACTTGAACCGTTATCCTTTGACATTATCATGTGGATCGAGCTTTGGAGGACATTATATTGAGGACAAGGAAGATATAGCTGCAGACTTGAAGCATCGTCCTTTGGCATTATCACCTAGACCGACCTACCTTAGTCTGACTGAAGATTTTGATCATGAAACCACATTCAATGCTAGAATGAGCTTCCTTTCTCCTGGAAATCATCATTGGTTTATGAGCAAGTTTCCCACTAATCGGTATTCGGTATGATGATCACGAAACAAAAGCTCTCCTTTCCTCCAAACTTGATTTTGATTTGGGATGGAAATGTTTATCAATATGTGATTCCTCAAGTAAGCATTATGCATCCATTTATCCTGCCATTGAATTTCCCGGAAAGGAACAGGAGCAGGTATCTTCTCACTTTCACAATATAGAGAGTATGAGGACTGCCTAGAGGGTTTGAGCCACAGAGGAGTCCCTCATCATATCAGCAACGATATTGTTAACATTGAAGACTGGTCATCTTTTTATTTCCAGATATCTCTGGACAGAAAAAGGGTGTGCCCTCTGCTGCTTGATAAATCCAGCTGGGATGTATCTGAAGGAGAAACATATCATGCTAATAGTGAAGGTAAATACATTTGATGCTTCATTGTGTTTCATTAATATGCCATGACTCATGTCCTGTTCCTACAAAATGCTGCTGCCTTTCTCTCTTGTTTTAAATTCTCATTGGTAGCCAGATTCTTAATGAATTCTTAAACCTTGGTTTCAATATGGTTATTGATGTGGCTGCTCAATAGTCAAAATATTCAGATTTCTGTAAAATTTGTATTGATTTTTTTGCGATTCAGGAATAAAAGAACAAGATACAGTAAGGCAAAACTGTAGATTCAGCTTCAAGATTGTGTTTTGATGGTTTTTGATTCACTGCGTATTGAACTTGTAAGTCATACAGACCTCCCCCTTTCTCCTCCTTCAAAGTGATGAAACACATACTAAATTGGAAAAATTGCACTAACTTTTTGTGCATATGCAAAATTGCACCCTCTAACGATTAATGCATTAATTACACGAATATCCAACTGAAAAAAGTAAATAAAAATAAATATCTAAAAAAATAAATAATAAAAATTGAAAAAATTCAAGCTTGAGTAAAGGCTCCTATCTATTAAATTTTAAAATAAAATATATGAATCACTGCAGAATTGAAGGAAATGGACACGTGGAAGACTTCTATTGGGTATTTAATACTTCATACAAATACCATTTATATCGGGATATAACCATATATTTTTAGGATATGGATCATCTCCTCACCTTTTGTTTCATCACTTTCATAATTTATTGACATATGTATAATATAGCAAATCAATGGTGTGGACTATTTCTATTAATTTTTATATCTTTACACTACAACAAGATAGAATTAATCCACACCATTAATTTAGGTGAGGACAATTTGAGAACAAAAAAGGTGAGAGGATCCAAATTCATATTTTTAAAGTACCATATGACACACTTTCATTGGACGGTCTCATTGCCACGTCAATGAGACCCTCCTAAGTCAGTTTTTCTCACACTTTATGAGAAAAACTTGCATGGGATAGCCTTACTGCCACGTGGTGAGATCGTCCAATAAAAATGTGTCATTTATAGTGGGAGTATAAACATACATTTTTTAAAGTACAATATGACACTTTCACTATACGGTCTCATTGCCATGTCAATGAGACCGTCCAATGTAAGTTTTTCTTTTACTATATGAGAAAAACTTGCATGGGACGTTCTCACTGTCACGTGTTGATACTGTCCAATAAATGTGTACCATTTATATTGGGAATATAAATATATATATATATATATATATATATATTGTACAATGTAGGGTAATAAACATAAAATTTTAAAATATAGCACATTTTCATTGGACGGTTCATTGCCACGGCAATAAGACCGTCATTTGTAAGTTTTTCTCCTACAATATTATTTGCAACATTGTCCATGTGGTCCAACTTGCCATGTCATCAACCATGCATGAGAACTCGAGAAGTCCAGAACCTTCATTCACTTGATTTCTAACCTGCTCTTCGCTCCCTATCTAACCTTTGTCTCTCTCCGCTCTTCACAGTCTACAGTTGTTTTACAATTTTCCATTTTTTAAATTTAATATCAATAATATGATGTCATACTAGGGATGGCAAAAATCCCCAATCCGCCCAAACCGCGTGAGGATCCGATCCATTTGGGGTGGGTTTGGAGCACTTAAAACGAGACTCGAATCGGGTATGGGTCAAACGTTGTTAACACAGTTTATAACCATGTCTGGTATGGGTCAAACCGTTATGATCCAATTCGTCTGGTATTTATATAATTATTTTTTAAAATATTAAAAATATAAAAGGAAAAACAAAAATATACTATTTTTATGTCTTTATCTAACTGTATTTTATGTTTGAATTCAATGTTTATATAATATTGGTATTATATTTTATTAAATTTAAGTTTATATTTGAATTTTAAGGATATGGTAGCTTCATATTCTGCTGAAAGGGGATTGAATGAACGGAGGGAGAAATTGAAACAGGTGCGCTAAACAAGCCAGGAATCCCAGCCCACAACCCAGCGGACAAGGGACGTAACTGAAAGGAGGTGCGTTCGCGGGCTGGGAAATCCAATTCCTGGCTTGTTTAGAAACCTTTTCTGTTTCGCCCGGAGAGAATGGCGCGATGTACGCAAGCCGCATCTCCCGCTCTGGCTTGGCTTTAGAGAAATGGAGCTTTAGGTCTTACTCTCCTCTCTAAGGTTTACTGCTGGCCCCCCCCCCCCCCCCCCCCCCCCCCCCTCCTAAACCTAAACAAGGGAAGGAATCAATCCTTCCCCCCGTGGGGGGATTTTTTTTTTTTTGGGGGGGGGGGGGGGGGGGGGGGTTGGGGGTAGCGACCTTAAAAGGGGAGAGGGGGAGAGGGGTCCTCCTCTCCAATTGAGACCTCCAAGCCAAATTTTTTTTTTATTTTTTTTATTCCTTACCTTTGCCTTCGCCTTTTCTATCCGTTCAATTCAATCCAACTCACGAAAACACGAAACCACTAAAAAGATCCACTTCACCAAAAACCAAATTACCCTTACATACATTCCTATGAGGTATGACCTTATCGATCGAGTATACAGTGAACCTTCTTGGATGATATTCCCCACAATTGATTGAATCCATCAGTCAACCCTGGAACCACAATCCAAGGAGACAAGATGGCACTGGTTGTCCTGTGTGTGGAAAGCGTGTGTCAGGAAGGGATTACATATCCAGGGTATAGGCTACTCGGTTCATGACTTGAAGCATGCATGACGTTCAAACTGCTCGTGGAGGACGGAGGTGGGGTCTCCGATCTGCTGATGCGAGAGTCAGTCAACTGCAGCATGAAGCGACAACGTCATACCTCCTAGGAATGTGTGTAAGAAGCTTGGTTTTTGGTGAAGTGGATTGAGATGAAGAATGAGATAAGGAAAAGAAAGGAAAACGAACCAACTTACAGGTAAGGCAGGTAAGGAAGCAAAAAAAAACTAAATTTTTTTTTGTGAGGTGAGGGAACGCTTCCCCCCCCCCCCCCCCCCCCCCCCCCCCCTCTAGGGGAAGGGCGGCGGCGGAGGAAAAGGGGGGTTCCCCCTCTTCCCCGAGCCTTATCTCCCCCTTACCTTAAGGGAACGTCTCCGCCGTTGGAACGTTCTCCGCCCCTCCTTGGTTTCGGAGGTTTGTTCAAAAATCGAAGAGACGGGGACCGGGGGTATTGCTACCTTCCTTTCCTCCTTGGTTTCGGAGGTTCTTTCTTTCAAAAAGCGGGAGATACGGCTTGCGTACATCGCGCCATTCTCTCTGTGATAAACCGAAACAGGTTAGGAACCTAGCCCGAAGTTTCTAGCCCTTTAGGGGACCAGGGGCGTCCGACGCCACCGCCAGTTGAGCAGATAAAGTAGTGATACGTAGTGACACGCACTATCTAGTGAGGAAGCCGTGAGGTAAACGTAGTTTACCGGAGGCAAGCGAGTGACATGAGCGACACGTAGTGACACGAACGACACAAGTGGTTTCCCCATGGCAGCGAACATTTAAATTTTTATATTTATTTGTCATTTATGTTTAAATTTAAGTGTATGCATGTTTAAATTTAAATATATTTTACAATTTAAGTGTATTTTTTAATTTGATTGAATGTTACAATTTAAGTTTCCTATCCTAAAATTCAAATGTATAATAAAATTTGTATATTTAATTGTTTGAATTTTTTTTTTGTTAAATGAAATGGGTCAGTTCGGGTCGGGTTTGGGATACCCTTGCCTCATTCTAGCCAGGTTTCGGGTGGAAATCAAAAACTTGTTTAGGTCACCGGTCAGGTTTGGAGTAATTTGCTAAAATCGGTTTTAGGGCATGCCAATCTATTCCCGATCCAACCCGTTGCCATCCCAACGTCAGACGCGTGAATATTGCTTAATTTGACAAAGTTCGGTTGCACAACTTAGTTTTACAAGTTATAACACTTTTAGGGTATGTTTGGTACGCGTAATTGAATTGGATAAGATTGAGCTCTCCAATTCTATTAAATGAAAATATGGATTGGATAAAAAATAAATGAAAATAATTGTCTTTTGTAAGAGGTTAGTATAAAATTATATTAAATTACTTAAAAAAATAAATTATATTAAAATAAAATTTAAATAAATAAAATCATTTTAATTCAATTCGAAGAAAATAAAAATAAATTATTTTAAATATTTCAAATTAAAATTGGTTAAAAATATTGTTTGTTGAATAAAATAAATTATTTTTTGAAAAAAATAAAATTATTTAAAACTAATTTGAAATAAAATAACATTTAATTTTTAATTGATATTAAAAAATATTTGTTTTAAATGTTTGAATAAAATATATTAATATTGAAAAATAATAGAATATATTTAATTAATTTTAAAAATAGATTAAATAAATGTAATATTATATATATATATATAATTTAATTATTAAAAAAAAGCAAAACAACTGGGAAAAAAGTTGTCACAACTGTTGCCATAGTAGGTAATTTTTCTACAAGGGATTGGATTTGAGAAATTCAACCCTGTGTAGACTAAAAACATGGGATTTGACTGATATATCAGTCCAATCCCAGTCTAATCCCAAGTAACAAAGACACCATTGACCATCGGTACTCAATATATTTTGGAATAATTTATTGAGCAAATTGCACCAAACTCCTTTTAGGTTTGCTCTTTTACTCTCAGAAACAATTTTATCGTTAATTAACACTCATCTCTTCTACCGTTAGAGTTTGACCGTTAATTGTGAGAGTTAACCATTAAAAAATGATAAAAGACAGAAATACCCATGATACACCAAAATTAAAAAATTTTAAAAAAAAATCAAAATCTATTTATAAAAGAACTCATCTCCATCACGGATGGAAACCCATTGCAAACGAGTTTCATCTACGATGGAGGCTCATCACAGATGGAGTCTATTGCAGAGGGAGCTCTTCATCTACGATGGGTTTCCATTTGCTATTGATGGAATCCATCGCAGATTGCCTCCATCTATGATGAAGAGGCGCTTCATTCATCGTTGACATTTATTTCTTGATCTCTTCCAAAAATTTCTAATTTTTTGTTTTTAACTTTTTTTTTTCATCTTTTTTTATTTAAAATATGTTTTGAATGACGAAAATACCCTTAATTTTGATAGTCAAACATGATCAACGGTTAAGTTTGACCAAGTTTGACTAACTCCAGAAGAGGTGAGTGTAAATTAATGATAATTTTTTTTCTGGATGTATAAGGGCAAACCTGAAGGGAGTTTGGTGCAATTTGCTCTAATTTACTTGGCCAATTATTATTATTTTTTTGCCTAAAAGCTCTTTTAAAATTATATAACAAATGATTTATATGATTACAAGATTTTTTTTTGTTAAAAAAATTTCGACAATCAAATGATCAACAATTTTTCTCCGAAAACCGTACTTGTAAAAAATTTCATGTATATATATAAAAAAAATCTTCTTAAAATTCTAATTATTTTATGAATCTCTTCAAAAAGTAACCTAAAGCAACATCTGTATTGCAATCGTTCTCAACAAATTTCTCATGACATGCCATCAATATATTATATAAGTAATTACGCTTACAAACCTCATTTCTTAAAAAATTTTAACATGTATAAATAGGTATAATGTTTCGAATATTGTAACTACAATATCCAATAATTTGGAATTATTGATCATTATAACACTAAACGAAAACGGACAAGATGAAGATCAAGTTGCCCCGTGAACCAAGAAAATGAACAACGTGATCATGATTCATGATCATGTGTGCAAATCATTAGTGGTTTGATTACCCTGTTACTTTCTCTTCCTTTTATGACCGCGCTGTGTCTCTTTCTATCGTGTGATTTTTGTTCTTTTCTTACATACTTTATTATGAAATATTTGCACCAACACCCCAAATTTTATCCTTAATTTCAGTTTCAGAATCAAATATTGTTATTCTACAAAGGCACTCTTTGCACTTCACATAAAATTTCTGCCTTCATTAGGCTACCGAATTTAACTAGTACAACATGAAAAAGTCAACATGCCTAGCATTTACATAGATAAAAATTATATATATATATAGTAGTTTTTTAATGCGGGATCCCATATAAATTTTCGTACGGTTTCATTGATTCTGATCGGTTGGAATCAACGAAACAATACAAATTTTTTATACAGGATCCTGCATATAAATTTACAAGTCAGTGATTACTTATATAATATATGAGAGACGAAACTAATCCATTGATCATATTTCTTCTAAACAGGTCAGTGATGAATTTTAAAACTTGTCGAAGTCTAATGTATTTTTGATTTTTTGTTCATAATGGCAGTAATTAAATTTACAAGTCTTCAAAATCCGAACCAAGTTTGGGCACGTATATGAAGCAGAAAGAAGAAACCTGAAAGTTAAATGAAAGAGAATTAGTGGTTGAGAATACCGAATAGAGATTAGTGGAGAGTGAGTGAGATACCATAACCTTATAGAGATTTTGTTATATGGTCATGGTGGTTGGTATTGTAGGGGCTTTGTAATTGTACCCCATATATAAGTTCCCAAAATATCATGGCTTGTGTGTTCTATGGTCAGTGTCACCATTTTAAGTTTTAACCAACCAACATTTCTGATTTCTCTTCGAATTAATTTGCAACTCTCCATATGCACGACCATATGCATGCGATTGTGAATTGTGAATTGTGACCAACTCTTAACCGATCGAGTTAGTTTCATTTTTGTATCAAGAAATTGAATTTTTTGTTTTGTTTAATGTTCTATTTAATTTAAATCCATACCGTTTGAATGTGTATAACTTTCAGCTATCCCACATTTAATATTACTGATCTGAAATTATCAAATTGGGTTTATGGTTGAAGTTTTCAATAGAAAATGGGTGCGGATATTAACACCTATAAAACTTATTAGTACACTTATATTTTATTAAAAAATTTAATTATAAAAATTAATTATATAAATTTACCAATAAGGACAATAAGTTTTGCCATATATTCATATATTATATCCATATATTCAACTATATTTCTTTATTAAAAAAACATTACCTTTCTAAAAAATTATGATAAACCCTAATTAAACTCTAATTTTTTTTAAAGTATCAAACATTCTAATCAACATATGATTATCATATTGTTTTTGTCATTCTTTTATAAAGGTATAAACTCTATCAATAAACAAAATAAATTTCTTAACGATAGCTGTAGATATCAACAAGTTTTTTTTTTTTTAAGATAGCTGTATAAATAATAGAATTTCAGATTGAAAATCTCTTGACCCTTTATACGGTTCTACATATTCACTTTTATAAGGCTCCTATATTCGAGATATTTCCAAAAGTAAATTGGACCATCATTAAAAGAGGATTTGATTACAAAAGTAATATGATTTTTTTTTTATAAATTAGGTGTGATAATAATTTAAGAGTGTTTATAAATAATATGTATTAAAATGAATACATTTATTTCAATGAGGGTATTATTGATATTAGGATGAGCGCTTATAGTAATATTTATTTTTCAAATTTTAGACATTGATGTACTTATAAAAATGGGTGTACTAATAACTTTTATGGATGTCAATATCCGCACCCATAGAAAAAATCTGTATTTATTTTCTGTTATTGAATAGTCAACTTTGACCTCAACATTTTAAGGGAGAAAAAGAAAACAAAAAATTGAATGCAAGAATTAAGGAGTAGATTGGTCTGTTATTGCAACTAGAGCAAATTGCTTGCTTGGCCTGTTGGAACCCCGTTCACTAGTAACGCAGCGGAAATAGGTTTTTAAAAAATTTATACATATCATAATTAATTTGGAATCAGTGAACTTGAGATCGTAATTATTTTTCCGGAACTAATACATACAATATGTAAACACAGAAAATTGTAATCAATATATTAAAAAAAAATTAAGAACCTTACCAATGTTTGGAGGCTCCTTCACTTTAGATATGCTCTTGGTCTGTACTACTGATCTTCCTAGCTATTCCCGGAACTGGTAACTGCGTGTGAGCACGTCACGTACTCAGGAATTTAGGAGGATGTAGAGAAAATGAAGAAGAAACTATTTCTTCCAAGAGAAAAAAAACCTAGAACAATTCTAGTTATTAAAAAAATATCTTATATATTTTTTTCTCATTAATGCACGCCTTCACCTATTCTTTTTCTCTCTTTTGTTTTTCTTATCTTTTGATTCACGCACACCTATGCGTTTTCTTATTTTTTTTTATCAAAAATATATATCATATATATATATATTGTTAATTGAAAAATCCATCCAGAAGGGGAAATTTCGGTTAACACCCTTACCCACTACCGGTGGACAGTAGCAGGGTAGGTACCTTCGGTACCGATGTCCCTTTCTATAATCGGAGATAAGAAATAAAATGATGGAAGAGATAAAAGGGAACGGGAGATATAGAAAAACACTATTTTATTAAGTAACACTATAACAAAGTTACAACGCATACATTTTTCTCTCTTTTATCACTCTTTTACACATGGTGGTGGTGGAGGAAGCGTTTATGTCAATAAGTGGCTAATTTCCTCCCAGTAATTGTCTATTAACTCTCACTAGTTTCAGAGAAACATCAAGAAGTTCCTTTGGTTGTAGAGATGCTATTTTATGTTCTCAAAGACTCTCCCCTTTTTCTGGATCGGCCTCCTCTAACTTTGTCCTTCAAGGCTGCACATATAGGCTCCCGATATCCCTTAGAATCCGGTCTCTTGAATGGGGATTATTCGAAATCCCTTTTTGAAGTATTTGATAGAAGTTGAGTGAGGCTAAAGGTGCGAGATTCGATCCCGTTAATCACTGTCGAATTCAATTTCTGATTTGGTTGATCGTTTGGTATCATTAATGGCGTTTTATTTTGGCGATGGAGTCAACTTTCCATCTTCGTGGAGCTTGGAGGGAAATTCTGTATTTTAGCCGAATGAGGCACTGGTACATCAGTTCGATCCCACTGGTATGGAGCTTGTTCTGCTTCTTGCTGGAGTGGTGCTTGTATCTTCACGATCATCTTCGTATTGCTTGGTAGGTAAGGTACTGATCGTGCCAAATATGCAGTTTATTTAGGCCATCAAATCCTTATCTTGTGCTCTGTTTTCGTGCTTTTTGGTATCTCTAATGGGTTGTTATGTGCGTAATTGTAGGAAATGGTGCAAAGATGGGTTTGGAAGCATGTTGCGGTGATTCTGGCAGAAAATCGGCAAAAGGAAAGACAAAGGATCATAAGTAGCTCTACAGTGCAGGTCAAGTGCAGGTCAAGTGCGGGTCGCAACCGCACTCCAACCGCACTCATGCTCATACCCGGGACCTGATACAAGAGAAGAATTAAAGTGTGGGTCTAGTACGGGTCATCCAACCGCACTCCACCCGCACTGTTGCCAAACCAGAGAGGCTGAGTTGCACCTGACGTTAAAGTACAGGTACAGTGCGGGTCATCCAACCGCACTCCACCCGCACTGTTGCTCAAGACCAGAGAAGCTGATTTGCACCTGACATTAGAGTGCGGGTACAGTGCGGGTCATCCAACCGTACATCACCCGCACTATTACTCAAGACAGAGAAGTGGATTTTGCACCTGACAGTAAAGTGCAAGTAAAGTGCAAATCAAGTGCGGGTCAAGTTCGAGTCAAGTGGGGGTAATCCAACCGCACTCCACCCGCACTATTTCCCAGATCCGAGAACTGAAGATGAAGATAACCCATACAGTGCAGGTAAATCACCCGTACTCCACCCGCACTCCACTGCACACCATATTGATTTTTGAAGTTTAAGTGACCTATTTTTGTATGTTGTATAAATAGAAAAGGATGGAAATGTTTTCCACAGCCTTTGACTCCGTTTTTCAGAGGTTTTACACACTTTAGATCTATAATCTCTCTCTCTCTCTCACATACTTACATTCTCTACTCAACTTCAAGGAAGGTAGGAGATTAAAGCAACTTCAAGGAAGGAGATGTTCTCCAAGGGTTCATTCTATTTCTGTTAACGGAAATTTTACTCGGGATGAGAAATCTCAGTTAACGCCCTCGAGACCACTACCACGTAGGTGGTGGCCAAGATTTATTGTATGTGTAGCAATGATTTATAAAATGACAAGAAAGCAAGAATATTTTTATTGAACGTGCATGGTACTCAAATACATAAATTCTTTTATCTTTGCTCTCAACTCTCTCTAGGGAATGGTTGATTGTTTGTCGTATGCCTGTCGAATAGTAGTCTCCTCTTTTTCATTCTCTTTCTTTTCTATTTATACATAGTTTGTAGGTCAAACAGACTGATTCTCCCCTTGATTTTCTCAGTCTCTTCCCTCCTTATCGGGCGGGATTTCTTGTTTAAATGTCATTGACTTTGCCGAATTGAGAGTATCGTGGTGGAGATCAGCTTATTTCTTTTTTGGATTCTATTACTTGTTCTGCATATAGGTAACGTTTCCAGATATGATTCAGTGTATCCCTCGTATCCTTTCAGCATGATCCTTTATAGAGGTCGTTGAATATGGCCTGGTGTGGTGCACCAACCAGTGAGGTTGATTAGTGTTCTGACCTTGATATCTGAGAAGTTTCATCCAGCTTGGAGCCAGATCTGGCTTCCCTTGACCCTTTTGAAGCTAGGTGTGGCTTTCCCTGACCTTTCGAAGCTAGGTGCGGCCTTCCTTCATCCAGCTTGGAGCCAGGTCTGGCTTCCCTTGACCCTTTCGAAGCTAGGTGCGGCTTCCCCTGACCTTTTGAAGCTAGGTGTGGCTTCCCCTGACCTTTCGAAGCTAGGTGCGGCCTTCTAGGGATTCTTCTGTGTTAATCGAGGTACAGGCGGGTCTCTGGAGCGTATGCGAGGTGACCTCGACTTCGGGGAGCTTCTAGCTTTGGTGATGCAGGTTAGATCTGATCGTTCCGGGCTCTATCCCGGATGTTTCCGGAGCCGGTCCTTGTTCCTGGGTGATATCGTAGTTCGGCTCTGGATAGAGAGGTCTCATGGTGGAAACTCTCGGGTATGGAACAAGGTCTGGGAGGTGGAAAATTTTCCTTTGGTCCCTAGCCAATTTTGGCTATTAACAATTTCCTTTCTCTTATTTTCCTAGTTGTAATGAGTAGCTAAATCCCCTCTAAGAGGTTGATGGAGTAGTTAGTTGGATATTGGGCTTGTACATAAACTTGATGTTATATTTATATTCATGTATATCTTTCGTTGATCTATTCTTGCTTTGAATGGTTGCCATTGATTTCTTGTTTAGATACATCCTCCTAGCAAGATCTCTTTGGATTATGTATGAGTATTGCATCTAGATATACATCCTACTTAGTTGTCTCTTGCTCTAATGAATGGACGGAACGTCATGAATTCCGACACTTGAACCGCGATCTTAATCTAACCTCGATCAAGTTTCCGACACTATACATCCTAGGTCGGAGCCCATGAGAGGATTAGAAGTCATCACTATACATCCTAGGTTGACTACGTTTACAATCGTTTGAGTCATTGATAGGTAGACGAGCTTCATTTTCAGAATCCGTAAACAACCAACACTATACATCCTAGGTTGGTGGTTTATGATGGATTAATCCCAAATAGGTAGTCTTCACTATACATCCTAGGTTGGCTACTTTCTAGGGATAAATAACCGACTTATACATCCTAGGTCAGTTACCTTAGAATAGACGTGCCTATTGACAAGTTTGTTGCATTGCCCAGTATTTACTTTCGTATCCGTTAACTCCTTAGTTTTCATCAGCTATATATCCTTCATCCCATTTCCCCTTCATCTAGTTTGCATAATTAATTTAGTGTTACTAATAGGATAATTCACCATCTACATCTTCATCATTTTATGTTTCGTTTATTACATATATACATTAACATTACTTTAGCAATAACTAATCTTAGCTAACTTCGCTCCCTGTGGACGATACCCCACTTGCCACCATACTTTTGTTTTCCGAACCAATTTAGGCTTAGTGAGGTTTTTACAATTATTGTTGACGGATTGATCTTTAAAACGACACACGAGAATCGTCCCGTCAAATGGCGCCTGCCTTGGAGGGGCTCCGAATAAACATCGAGGCACCAGGTACCAGGTGGAAATTGAGGACAGTACAATGGTAGGTATCGAGGTACCGGGTACCTTGATTGATGTCGAGATACTTACGGGGTGTTGGGCGTGCGAGTTACCATTGTACTGGTCTTAAGTTGGTATTAGGAGCTTCAGTAGGGCAAGGTACATGCCTTCGTTAGCTCGCGGTGTTGGTGTCTTATCTGGGTAGATAGGTAATCAAATCCTGACCTTATCTAGCATCGGCTCCATCTAGGTTGTGGTACCGATCTCACTGGTTATCTGAAATATCAGAATGGTTCTTTCTAGGTAGATTCTTGTTGGAAAATTCTCCTTTGGTCCCTTGCCAAAAAACCATGTTAATAGAAGTCCCCCCTGACTTGAACACCGGTACCAGGTCGGGGTTGGAGTCAGGATGGATAGTACTTGGAGAATTTTTCATAATCGTTTTATAGAAGGGAATCTTCTCTTTACACGCTATTTTAAATGAGTCTTCCACGTGGCAGACCAGGGTAGGCCAAATTCAAAAAGGAAATTTTTGAGGGCGCACGTTTCTCCAAACTGTTCACTCCACGTCGCCGATTATCCGGCTACATTGATTACCTTCTCTGCTCGTTACAACCAGCTATCTCTATACAAGCCCTGCTTCTTCATAGTGTACTTACTTAAGCAAACTTTCCCGAACAAGAGCCTAAAGGAAAAAAAACCTAGCTTTCTCCCTCCTCGTCAATATTCAAACTTCCCTTTTTTCGAGAAACTAAACTTGAATCTGTAAACATGTCTTCACCGGGTTGTGACAGTATTGAGCAGTTGTTTGATGGCGACGCGGTGGCTAGTAAGAGTCTCACCCATAGAAAAAGGGCTCGCGTCGATAGGGACAGCGGGGATGACGTTCCCTTTCAGCGTCGGCGTTCCAACCGGAATGTTACAATTGGGACGGGCTTTTCGAACAAACTCGATGCTCCGGTTGATGTTGACCGGGAGTTGAGTGGAGATTCAGAAGCTGTCGTCGAGGTAGGTAGAGACCGGGCCGGTGAAGTCACAGACACTGTGGAGAGGATACTCGCTCTTTCCTACGAGTATAGATGCATTCCCGACTCGACTAGCATCTTGGACACTGTGGGGCACTTGCGGAGGGATTTTAAGATCCCTAAGGATATCTCAATTGTTACCCCCACCTGGGTATGATGTGTATACTCCCAATCCTGGTGAACTTCGGATTCATACGGCAGCCTTTGACAGCCGAGTCAGGCTACCTCTCCACCCTACCTTTCGTAGGGCGCCATATGCCTTGTAGCTCACCCCTCTTCAGCTGACACCAGGGTTTTGGAGGCACCTGGTGGGGTTCTTAGTATTATGGAGGGAACAGTTTGAGAGAGACACAATCGACCGGGAACCGGGACCGGACGAGCTCGGATATGTGTTCTAGATCGCTGCCAATGCCCCGGGTCCAAAGGGGCAGTTCTATGCTCGGGAAAAGAACAACTTGAAATTTGTGGTACCAGGGGCCATGAAGAAAGATACCTCCTAGAGGGAGGAATGGGTCATCTTTAAGGGCGAATGGGGCAGCTCAGTTCATATTGGAGGAACTGAATTCCTAGTTCCTACTTGTTTTAGTGGGAAGCCCACGTTGGAGAAGGGTAAGCTCTCCGCTGAATCAGAGAAAATCTTGAAGGCCATCATGGCCCGAAACTACTTCAATATGGAATATCCTATCACAGAGGCCTTTGAAGGAAAGAGGGTAGATTGCTACCTCCACATTTCCGGTGCTTTTCCAGGTAAAGGAATTTCTGACTTTGCTTCTACTATACTACTTCATTGATTCTGTAGATATTGACTCTAGCTACTCTAGCATTTTTAGTAGTGTCTCTATCGGTTCCTCAGGTGGAGCTCAATCAGACTGGTACCGTTGATTCACCCCCAGCTTCCCCTATCAGACTTCCCGCTCCAGCTGTTTCTACTGGACCTAGCCGGGTCTCAATCGAGGTACCTGGTGTTTCAATTCCTCAGGTAGCTAGGTCCCTGGAAGCTTTTACTGCCATAGTGGGGAGGTATCAGGGTGTTTCTAGCCGTGTGCAAGATGTATCACCTATGGGTAAGGTCGGAGTTGCATTCCTGATCAATATGCTTCGTATGTTGGAATCACATTTCGGCTTATGGCTGGGAAGGTTTGTACACAATAGTGGAATCCACTCCTTCTTGCGAGAAGTAGATAGTAGTTCCCTTAAGGGTTGATTCGGTATGAGCGCTCTCCTAATTCCGTGAGGAATGTAGGATTTATTGTTCATTAGAGAATCAATGGTACTTAATGGAAAAGATGTAATTAGAGGGGTATAACGGACATTAGACCCAACTCTAATTATGAACTACTTGTGGTGGATTATACCATAAGTAATAGCTATATCGATGGACATCGAAAGCTATTGGTTTATGTAAAAACATCTGTTAACAGGGTTTTTTTGGCAAGGGTCCAAAGGAGAATTTTCCACCGAGTATCAACCTAGTAAGGACCAGCCCCTGCTCCCAAGTACCTCACGGGGCTGGTATTGCGAGCCTGACAGAAGCAACACCTGGTAAGACCAGAACCTCGACTACCTATCTACCCAGATGAAGCGTCTGAGATATTCGACCAGGAGGAACAAGTACCTAGCTGAACATCCATTCTGACATCTAATGGGAGGGGTATCATGATATCCCTCTTCCAGTACCTCGCAGGTACCCGACACTTCCTACCTGGTATCTCGGTACCGCGACATGCACCCGATATCCCAGGGTACTTTGATACCAACCCAGAAATCCAATTAAGACAGGCATCCTACCTGCCCAGCAGAACCGATGTCACTACAAGGTTGTCATTATGAATAAAACAAGTGCCACGACAACAATTCAGACCAATATGCCAGTATACCTAACCAGAAGATCAATATTCTCCTTCAAGTAACGCCAGCAGAAAGAGTTGACTCCTTCGCCATTTAAAGTGCCATAAATGAGACCAAACGGTCAACCGAATCAAAGTTTAAGTACGACAGTGATTAACGGGATCAAATCCCGCTCCTTTAGCCTCACTTAACTCCTTTTAATGCCTAAAATAGGACTCTAAATAATCCTCATCAAAACTACCGGATTCTGAGGGATATTAGTGGCCTATATATATGGCTTTGAAGGATAAATTGGGAGATCAAGCTCTTTTTGAAATGCTAAAGAGAGATCTTCACATCCAGAGAGACTTCTCTGGGTTTCTCTGAAGCCAGTGAGAGTTTACAAACAGTCACTGGGAGAGTAATAGCCACTTATCAACATAAACGATATTCTCCATCTCCATTTTTGTATAGAAAGAGAGAAAAGAAGATCGTTGTAACCTTTACACAAACTTTTATTCAATAAAACAATATTTACTTATATCTCCTTGGTTCCTTCATACTTGTCCACATCGATCTTCAGCATAGAAAGGAACCCCGGTACCGAAAGTATCTATCCCGCTACCACCTACCGGTAGGGGACGATGGTGCTAACTGGAATTCGGCTCCTTGAGCAGATTTTTCTGTTAACAACATCTATAGTTGAGAGAATGCAGTTTCGGGTTTTTAGTGGAATAACACCGAAGTTAATAATCATGAAATATTAATTAAAAAGTTTAATTAATTATTTCTAAGGATTATTGGAGCTCAAAATACTGTGGGTCCATTAGGTCCCCTTGCTAGCCCGACTGATTAAGATAACAAAGGTCACAGTTAACTAATTGGATTGTCCAATTAATTGTGTTACGAAAGTTATACGTATCTATTCGAGAATTAATTGAATAATGGGATTATTTAATTAATGAATATTAATGATTATGTTAATTAAATAATTAGATTATTTAATTGTGTAATTAATCATTAGATGAAGGGTGTTGATTGATATTTAATTTTGAATGAAGATAAGATATTTTGAATTATTTTATTTCCAATAAATTAAATATTTAAATTTGAATTTAAAAGAGTTTGAATTCAAATAAAATAAAATAAATTAATATTAATTAATATCTTTAAGGATATCAGATATCTTAGAAGGTTTGATTAATTAGTTTCATTAAATATATATATATATATATATATGATATATGTTTTTTTGAAAACTAATAACACAACATACGTTCGGATTTGAGAGTCAATTTTTGAGCGTATAGAACAAAAGAATTGAAAAAGAAAAACAAAACCCTAGAAAGTGTTCTAGGTATTTTTTGTCCAAAAAAAATCCTTTTTGTTTCTTCATCCTCCTTGTTCCTGAGTATTGTGATACGCCCACACGCGGTTACCAATCTTGGGAGATAGCCATAAAGATCTTTTAGGTTCAAATCAGGAAGCAGATCGAAAAGAAGAAGGAGCCTACAAACGTTGGAACGAAATAGTTTCATCTCTTTCTTATTGTTTTTGATTATTAATGTACAATTGGTTTAATTGATGATTTCATTGAAATTTTAAAAAGCACATTCTGCTGCGTAATCCAAAATCTGGAACCTACAACTATCCACCAGGACCAACGGAGGGGGCAGAGGCCCATACTGATCCTATGAAGAAGGTGGTGGAGGCCCAGGTAGATCCAGCTGGTACGGTGGAGTCCTAGGGTGATCCAGCCAGAGTAGTGGTAGAGGTTGGCACCAAAGCGACAGTGCTAGGGGATGGTATCCCTCCTTCTGACCAAGTAGCTGAGTCCTGTGTGGAGGAAGTTGCTGCTATCAAGGAGGCTGGTCAAGCAGTTGGAGAAGGAGCAGAGAGAGTTAACCAGGCAGAGGAGGCAGCATGAAACAGAGCTTCTAGCATTACGGTTTTTTTTAGATGGTTGTAGCCCATAAATAGAGGATGGGGTCTCTGATTTTAAGTAATAAAAACAGTCTTTCTTCTTCCCATACATTTCTGATTAATTTCCATTCTGGCTGAATTTGTATGCCTCTAATTCTGGCATAGTCTCGATTTGAGAAGCAGTCTCCTGTATGTACCTGACGTAACAATTTCTTGGTAACATAATAAAACCTTAAAATTTGTTAAGAATAAACAAAAAGTGTGATAGATAATCGGTACCAAGCTTTCTTGGTACTTAGGCTCCAAATCTTGGAGATTTACCCCAAGAAACACCCGTAATGACTGATTGTCCCATATGGAAGAATCGTGGTACAATGCAATCCTTCTCTGGGAATCCTGGCTCTTAGGCAAAAAACACACTTAAAAGAGTCTAGGCACCAGGAATTTCCATTTTCTGGAAACCTGGTACTTAGGTGAGAGACACACATATATGTATATGTGTATAAATGAATCCGAGTACTAGGCGTTCCTAAAGATATGAAATCTCGGTACTTAGTTGACAATATAAGCGAATCAAGGTACCGCATCCCCGTTTGAAGAATTGCGGTACTAGACCCTGGTAGGCAACTATGCCGTTTAGGTACCAGGTCCTCCCTAGCGAGATTAGGTTCTGGCCAAGACATCAGGAGTGCCATTTGTTTGTCCTGGTCTTGAGGAGGCAATGGGCAACCAGGACCATAACTTTACAACCTTGGTCTGGCAGGCAACTATGCCTTTACTGTACCAGACCCTTCATGGCGAGATTGAGTTCCGGCCAAGGCAGCAGAAGGGCCATTTGGCTGTCCTAGTCTTTAGGAAGCGACGGGCAACCTAGGGTAACAACTTCGCGACTTTGGTCTGGCTGGCAACTATGCCATTATGAACCAGATCCTTCTTATAAAGAGATGGGTCCTGTCCAAGGCATCAGGAATGCCATGTGGCATTTCCTGGTTTAAGGCGATCGTAGCAAACTTCCATGGCTATTGTTAGAGATTAAATGCAGACAAATGTAGAAGGAGAAATAGGAGATTCTTTATTGATTAGTCAACTGGTGATATAAATCTTTCGGCGATAAGAGTATCAAGTGGTACCTATCTAGGGTGACACTGGTCGGTTACCACTAGAATTCCTAGTTCTTACACGGGTAGAATCTCTTAAGGTGATCTGCATTCCAGGTATGGTCGATAACACGTCCCTACATATCTTCCTGCTTGTAGGCCTCGCTACGAGTCACTATTTTATCTAGGTAGGGGCCTTCATAGTTTGGTGCTAGTACCCCGCCAGACCTTTTCCGGGTGTTTTGGTTTACCTTCCTGTGGACTAAGTCTCCTTCCTTGAAGTTGTGGTTTCTAACCTTCTTGTTGAAGTATCGCGCAATCTGGCTTTGATAGATTGTTACTCTTTCTACCACTTTGTCATTCTTTTCTTCTTGAAGGTCTAGGTTGGCCGTTAACTTAACCACGTTACCTTCTGGTTCAAAATATTGAACCTTGAAGGAAGTCAGTTTATGCTCGATTGGCAGGACCGCTTCTACCCTGAAAGTCAGCGAGTAGGGGGTCTCTCCAGTAGTAGTCCTCTTTGTTGTACGGTAGGCCCATAACACATTAGTGAGCTCCTCTACCCATTTCCTCTTCTTCTGTTGGAGCTTCTTCATTAAGAGCTTCTTGATAGTTTTGTTCGTAGCTTCGACCAGTCCGTTGGTTTGAGGGTGAGCTACCGATGCAAAGCAGAATGATCGAGCCAAAAATGTCATACATTTTGGCCCTCATATCCTTTCCCTTTTGTCTCATTCTTGGGTGTTTTTATATGTATTTATGGCTCTTTTGGTTGATATTGCAGGTATTTGGTGAAAATGCATAAAGAGGAGCAAAAAGGACAAATGGTGCAACAATGAGGTGAAAAAGGCCATAGTGCACGGATAGCACACTCGTGCACTACCCGTGCATCAACCCATGCACCAGAAGATGAAATTGGAGAAGACATCAGTGCATGGGTAACTGCACGGGTATGACCTGTGCACTACCCGTGCAATCCATCAGACCAGGGAGCAAAGCCTCGGACAAGACCCAACTGCACGGGTATTGCACAAGTCACTTACCCATGCACATTGCACAAACCAGGAAGGAAAATGAAGATTGTACGGGTACTGCACGGGTACTTTACTCGTGCTATACCTGTGCTATACGGGCTTCAGGCACGTCCACATCAGCATTTTGACCTATTTTTAGAGAGGGTATATAAGGAACCACATCTAATTTTTCAAAAATGACCATACACCCATCCTTACATCATTTTCTCTCTCTAAATCTCAAAATCCATTCTCTCCCAAATCATCCAAAAACCCATCGTTATCTTCTTCAACTTGCTACTCAAGTGGACATTGGAGGTGGAATCAAGCTTGAAGATAGAAGGTCTCATATGGGTCTTCTCTATTTCCCTTTTTTCTTTCATTTTAATACTTTTGTCATGAGTAGCTAAATCCCACTAAAGGATTGATGTGATTCTTATGTAAATTGTAGGTATTGTATTGAACTCTATTTTTATATATACCAATCTACTAAATATGTTTCATTCAATGTTTTAATTGTTTTCAAAGATGATTTGTTTTTATTGTACACTCCTCTTTTAACAAGTTGTTTGAGAAATTATTTGAGTAGAGAATTAGATATACACTCTATTTGAATTTCTAATGCTTAATTGAATGGAAGGATTGAACAAGAGTACACTCCTCAAGTGAAATCCGAATTATCTAATCTCTATCCTTTTCTAATCTTGAATGAGCAATTAACACTATACACTCTAGGATTAGTTGCTTGTAAGAGATTAAGCATTAATTCTATACACTCTAGAATTAGTGACTTTACATGAGATTAATCCCTTATTTTGGTAAATGCACATTCATGAACAATCATTTTTGGATGGCCAATACTATACACTCTAGATTGGGAACCCATAAGTGATATACAATCAAGCTATACACTCTAGTTTGGTTATATTTGACTAATGTTCACTAATGAGAGTTCATCTTGCCCATAGTTTGCCTTAATGAATCCATCAATTCCTTAGTCATTTATCATCTATTATCACCTACTATCTTAGTGCATTTAGTTAGTTTATATTTAGCTTGCATTTTAGTTAATCTCCAATCATCAATCATCAATCATTTCATTTAATTCTTGTTTGTAGTTAGCATTAAAGTAGGATTTAATCATAGCTATCGCTCGATCCCTATGGAGCGATGCCCATACTTGTTGCATACTAGTTTTACACTTTTTTGAGCGCATCTTGGGATTTTATAAATTTGTTTTGATATTGCATACAATGGCAAAATGTGTGTAAGAAATGGCAGCTGCTGCCGGAGATCGGCGTACATAGTTGTGTTTAGATTTTTGCATTAGTTAGTTAGTAGTTATTTATTTTTGTATTGTTTTTGTTTCTTTTTCCTCGCGGTGGTTGTTTGTGGAATTTTTAGGTGATTAGGTTTATGCATGGTAGGCGTTCACTCAGAGGAACACTTTTTCCTGTTCAAGACAACATCCACCGATTGGAAGATTGATTAGACAGTTTGAGAACAACAATTTTGAAGAAGAAATGGCTAAAGAAAATCCACCTAATATGCAGTTAAGGAACCAAGAACAAATGAGTAAGATTTGGGACTTAGAATTGGGGAGTATACTCTTCCGTCAGTGGGAGATGAGCAACAAATAGCTATTGTCTTGGATGACACTGCTAGGCTGTATAAGCTGAAGGGAATGCATGTGAACTTGTTGCCATATTTTTATGGGCTTCTAACTAAGGATTGTCTTCAATTCATGAAGGGGTACATCGCAGTGTTGGAGACATTTCCTATAGTGGTCCAGGATCGAGTATTGACAAGGGCACAGCTGCAGATGCGTTGTTTCCAATATTGTTTGAGGATCGTGCCAAGCAGTGGTACATGGCGTTGAGGCCAGGTACACTCACATCATGGCCCCAAGTTTGTAAGGTGTTTTAGAAAAAGTTTTTCCCAACGGCAATAGCAAGAGAATTGAAGATCAAGATCGCCGCTTTTAGTGTGGAAGAAGGTGAACCATTTCATGAAGCATGGGAAAGATTTCATCTATTGCTCGTATAGGTTCCACCACACACATATCCTGAGGAATTGAAGGTCACTTCCTTCTACCAAGGTCTCTCTACTATCACTTAGATGATGGTGAACAATGCTTGTGGAGGTACAATTGTCGATAAGAGAGCTCAAGAGGCATATGAGATCATGGAAAAGCTAGCCCAAAATTCAAAACAAAGGTCCTCAAACATAAGGAGTGGTGGAAAGCTAGAAATGGGTGGGAACACAAGAATAGCCATAGATATGTCCAGAATTGCTAAGGAAATGCAGTTAGTGAAAGATTTGATGAAGAATATGTTCAAGCCAACTGCTCAAGTGAGCCAAATTTCAGAAGATACATTGAATGGAGTTCAGGGACAGTTGGAGCAAGAAGAAGCTCAGATGTTAAGAGGATTCCAAAGGTAGAGGAACGATCCCTAATCCAACTAATACAATTCTGGGTGGAGGAATCACCCTAATTTCTCATGGAGCAACAACAACAATAGTGCAAACAACCAAGGTTAGCTGAACCAAGTACATAATAGGTACAACAATCAAGGAGGATCAAACAATAACCAGTAGGGGATCTCAAGTAACAACCTATAAGGCAACTTCAACACTCATGCAAATGCTTATCAATTGAAGGTTAGATCACTTGGGGATTTACCAAGGCCACAGATAAGGCTTTGATAGCCATCAGAAACTCCCAGAGTGAAAAACAACGGATGTTGAAGAACTTCAAGGCTTGATGAAGAATATGTTCAAGCCAACTGCTCAAGTGAGCCAAATTTAAGATGATACATTGAATGGAGTTCAGAGACAGTTGGAGCAAGAAGAAGCTCAGATGTTAGGAGGATTCCAAAGGTAGAGGAATGATCCCTACTCCAACCAATACAACTCTGGGTGGCGGAATCACCCTAATTTCTCATGGAGCAACAACAACAGTGCAAACAACCAAGGTTATCAGAACCGGGTATATAATAGGTACAACAATCAAGGAGGATCAAAAATTAACCAGTGGGGGAGCTTAAGTAACAACCCATAAGGCAACTTCAACACTCATGCAAATGCTTATCAATCGAAGGTCAGATCACTTGGGGAAGAATTGAGGGATTTACTAAGGCCACGTATAAGGCTTCGATAGTCATTAGAAACTCCCAGAGTGCAAACGAGCGGATGTTGAAGAACTACATCCAATCCAATGACCAAAGGGCAAATAGCATGGATGCTTCTATTAAGAGATTGGAGTCTTAAGTCACTCAAATTGCAGAGGCCTTGCCTAGACAGGACAAAGGAAAATCTCATGGCAATAATGAGCATATTAAAGTGATGGAGGTATGCAAAAGAAGAGTCGGGAGTTGGCACAGAGTGAGGCAACACAAGAAACTCAAGCTGTTGTTAAAGATATTGTAAAAGAGAAGTCTGCTAAGTTAAAAGAAGCTAGTCCATTGAAGTTGGAGGATCCAGGTAATTTCATCATTCCAGTCACCATAGGAGAGTCAGAAAAGTTAGGAGCAGTGCCAGATATGGGATCTAGTATCAACATGATGCCTTGTGAAGGTATATAGGCAGTTAAAGCTACAGTCTATGAAGGCCACTCCGATTGAACTCAATATGGCAGATAACTCTACAAAGACTCCTTCTGGAGTAATTGAGGATGTGAAGCTGGACATCCATGGACTCAAAGTCCCAGTGGACTTTATGGTGTTGGAAGTAAAGGATGATGAATCCCATGAGAGGGAGTGGAAGTTGCTTCTTGGAAGATCATTTATGGCCATAACTGGGATGAAGGTGAATGTATTTTCTAGGCATTTATCATTCATTTACGGTGGGAGCAAGGTCGAATTCTATGTTGACTGGCTCGATGAAAGACTCCTTGAAGGATGCTTCATTTTAGAGGTGCCAAAGAGCCGCAGGAAGAAAAATAAGGTTTGTGACATTGTGAGAGCCTTTGAAGTAGCATCTGAAATGGAGAAAGGACATCAAGATGGAATCCACGGAAAAAGAGGAAGAAAAGAAGATGGAAGAAATAATCTTTGATGATAAGAAGCTTAAAAAATAAGTAAAAAGCTATGAGCTTGAAGGAGAGAATAAGAAGCTACAGCTTGAGGTAAAACTTCTCAAGGCAGAAAATGGGATTCTTAGGAAAATGGTGCAAGAATTTTTAGCCTTGAACAAGGTACTAAGGGAGCAACTTGAGAAGGTTGAGGAAGAAAAGAAGTCCACTTCACATGACCTAGTAGAGTTAGCCAAACTCTCTGAAGAATATGCTAGGAAGACTAGGAAGTTGATGCTAAAGGTGGAGCAAAAAGCAAGTGCTTTGAAAGATATCAAGGAACAATTGGACAAGAAGGAAGAACAATTGAAAATCACCAAGGTCAATGAATGTGACTACTTAGTCCAACTTGACAAAGTGGAGAGGGAAGTGAAGACCCTTCTGACAGACACGTTTTTCCCTTATGTCGTTTTAAAAGATCAGTCCGTCAATAATATTTTAAGAAACCTCACAAAGCCTAAATCAGTTTGCAAACATAAATATAGCGGCAAGTGGGTGTCGTCCACAGGGAGTGGAGTTAGCCAAATTAGTTAAAGCTAAAGCAATGGTATGTATATATATATATATAATAGCAAAACATGAATTGGTGAAATGTAGATTGTGAACCAACTCTACATAACATTAAATTAAATAAGTAAATAAAGTGAAGGGGGAATATGGAGTGAAGGATATATAGATGATGGAAACTAAGGAGTTAATGGATTCGAAAGCGAATACTGGGCAATGTAACAAACTTGCCAATAGCACGGCTCTTCAAGGTAACCGACCTAGGATGTATAGAGTCGGTTATTTATCCCTAGAAGGTGGCCAACCGAGGATGTATAGTGCGGACAACCTATTAGGGATTAATCCTTGTAAACTACCAACCTAGGATGTATAGAGTTGATTGTTTACCGGATTCTAGAAATGAAGCTCGTCTACCTAACATTGACTCAACCGATTACAAATAGTCACCCTACGATGTATAGTGATGACTTCTAACTCTCTCACGGATTCCGACCTAGGATGTATAGTGCCGGAAATACGATCGAGGTTAGATTAAAACCGCGGTTCAAGAGTCGGAATTCATGACTTTCCGTCTATTCTTTAGAGCATTAAACAACTAAATAGGATGTATATCTAGATGCAATACTCATACATAATACAAAGACATCTTGCAAAGATCATGTATCTACACAAGAAATCAATGATAAACATTCACAACAAGAATAGATCAATGGAAGATAGACATGAATATCAATATAATATCAAGTTTATGTACAAGCCCAATATTAAACTAACTACTCCATCAACCCCTTAGAGGGGATTTAGCTACTCATTACAACTAGGAAATCAGTAGAGAGGAGAAATAAATAACCCTTGGAGAACATCTCCTTCCTTGAAGTGGCTCCAATCTCCTAACTTCCTTGAAGTTGAGTAGAGAATGTAAGGATGAGAGGTAGAGAGAGAAACTAGATCTAAGAATGCTTAATCTGTCCTAAACGGAGTCAAAAGCTTCTTAAAACGTTTCTATACTTTTCTATTTATACTAAATACAAAAATAGGTCACTTAAGCTTTGCAAATCAGACTGGCGCGCTCGGAGTGCGGGTGGAGTGCGGGTGATTTACCTGCACTGTACCCGCACTGTATGGGTTGCCTGCAACTTCAGTTCTCGGATCAGGACATTAGTGCGGGTGGAGTGCGGTTGAATTACCCGCACTTGACCCGCACTTGGCATCGCACTGTGACCGCACTTCCCTCTCAGGTGCAAAATCTACCTTCTGTCTTGAGCAACAGTGCGGGTAGAGTGCGGTTCGGATGACCCGTACAGTACCCACACTCTAATGTCAGGTGCAATTCTGCTCTTCTGTTCTTGATGTAAGTGCGGGTAGAGTGCGGTTCGATGACCCACACAGTGCCCGCACTCTAATGTCAGGTGCGATTCTGTTCTTCTGTTCTTGGTGCAAGTGCGGATGGAGTGCGGTTTGCTGACCCGCACAGCACCCGCACTCTAATGTCAGGTGTCTGAGCAGCTTCTCTGGTTTGGCATTAGTGCGGGTGGAGTGCGGTTAGCTGACCCGCATTGTACCCGTACTTTATCTCTGTACTTGAATTCTGCCCCGGCTATGCATATGAGTGCGGCTGGAGTGCAGTTGCGACCCGCACTGGACCCACACTGTAGACCTGTTTGTGCTCCTTTGCCTTTGCTTTCGCCCATTTTCTGCTGGAATCACCATAATATGCTTCCAAGCTGGTCTCTGCATCATTTCCTACAAATAAGCACAAAACAACCCATAAGAGACACAAAAACGCACGAAAACAGAACATAAGGTAAGGATCTGAGGGCCTAAATATAGTACATATTTGTCCCGATCAAACACCCCCAAACCAAACCTTTGCTCGTCCTCGAGCAAATCTATTCAAAACAGTAAGACGCCAGCTGAAAGTAATTTCGATATACCTAAATAATACATCAACAATGTCGCAAGTCCCATGTGTGATATGATACAAATAGATGTGATAGAGAGGAGAAAAACATATGCACAAGATCAAGAGCAAATTGGAGACACCCAAGGGAGGCTCGTACGAACACTGAATCCCACACCTAAAGGCATTCATGAATTTAGGACCACTTACTCCCATACCTTGAACATAATTCGCTTCAATTCTAAAGCTCACATGGATTCCCTCTTTTCTTTCCTCAAGAGTCCTAAGTTCCACACAACAAGTATGCAAAGAAGATTCTGCATAAGATTTAAGCAATGAACTATCCTAGGAACGAGTCACCATGCCATGGATGCGAAAGATCGTGCTTCAACCTACATTACCAAACTAGACTTACATGGATCAAATAGGGCTTTTCAACCGGTTATAGTGTGGCTGTGGGGTTGAATGAGTTTACACAAAAAAATATGGAAATTTAGGAGTTCAAACTCACCAATCATGCTAGAATATATCCCTACTACCACACCATGTTCTTTTCTTGCTTTAAATGCAACCCTCTAGGAAACCATTTAACCCACATTTTGCCCTCAACGTTTGCTTTCCGTTTGGGCGTTTTTAGCATAAAACACTCTCATTATGGCACTTCAAGTACAATCTTTCTTTAAATTTTTCTTTTAACAATTTCCAAATAACAATGTTGTACTCCATTTGAGTTGTTACCATTTTCCCTTTCTTAGGCATTTAGAGTGCATAACTTACCCTTTTCTTTCATATTTTCAACATCTATCTCATTTTACCCACTGTGGGACCATTTTAACCCTTTTTCTCACTACCATTTCCCATCCTAACATGATTAGTACAAGGGTAGGCATGTGTTTAGGCTATTGGGTATATGGTTGAATGTGGTACCAAATGAAAGGGTAAGTGTTTGGCCTCAAATCGGCTTTGGAACACACAATATGGTAAGTGGTGTTTAGGCTATAGAGGTACTTCAATAAACATGCATTCCCTACTATCACTTCCACAACCATCTAAAAAGGGAATGAAAACATCCATCACGCATTCACAAAATAATGCAAGTCCTATGGCACATGACATACATGACGAGAGGCGTGTTTAAGAATAATCAATAATGCACTCAGAAAACGCACTTTCATGCTTGTGTTTGTGATCTCACGGGTATCTCCACTATTAGAACAAGACATGGGAACAATGAGTCCCCAATACTTCATACCAACGGGTGGGACTAACCCATGATGGTGCAAGCTAAGCCTCAAGTGGCACCAAACTATATCACAAGGTCAGAGCACATATAAGAAACTCGTCAAAAACACACTCTAGAGGCATCATACCCATACTGGATTACAGTTTGAAAAATGGACAAGCGACAAAATTGAAAAATTGGACACTAACTGTACAAGGCGGAGGCGTGATGCACCCCCAAACCAAAACTCAACAATGTCCCCATTGTTGGAAAGAATAAGCATAATCGCAATAAATGGCGGAATGAGGGATCAACACCCCCAAACCGAATCTAGACATACATTCGACCAAGCTCATTCATCATAACAAAAACTAAATCGCATTCATTAAAAACTTAAGTACAAAACTGAAGGTAGAAAACTCCCTTTAGAAGGAAGATCTGTCGATGTCCATGCGTGTTGTTGTGTGCTTCCCAAAAGATGCACAACCTAGCTTAAAACCACACAACAACTCTACCAACGAAAATTAAATGCGAAAAGAAAAGAAAAATAAGTCTAAGCTGTTTAAAAGAAAATACAAATACAAATACAAGCAATAAAAGTTCTGATCAATAATAAAGAACAAGAATGGATGGTCAATCATCGTCGGAAAACTCCCTCTCCGGTTCGCTGGCGATCCCTTTGCCCTTGGGGTCGATCTCTGATCTGATCCGCTCTTCGTGCTCCCTTTTGGATCTCTCCATAGCAGCTCTGAGCTCTTCCCTATATGGGTCAATGTCTGGACCCCCTGAAGGAGGTGATAAAGCAGCTGGCCTCTTTTTTTTCTGTGGATAACCTGGAAGACTGAGTGCATCCCTCATGTCCGTGAGGTTGCCCCAAATGTCCGTGAGGTTGCCCCAAATGTCCGTGAAGTACTCATTTGCTTCCGCCCTGCTCTCAGTGATCTGCCTCCTGTTTTTGGCGACCTCGGCCCTGAGGTTCTCCAATCCGGTAAGTAAAGTCTGCCAAGGGACCTCTCCATATGTCTCCTGCGGGGTGAGGAAGC
Organism: Dipteronia sinensis; assembly: GCA_033220585.1. Classification (NCBI taxonomy): domain Eukaryota; kingdom Viridiplantae; phylum Streptophyta; class Magnoliopsida; order Sapindales; family Sapindaceae; genus Dipteronia; species Dipteronia sinensis. The sequence goes on along the minus strand of CM065643.1, from coordinate 25,591,829 downwards.
AGCGGGCCTATAATCACCATAATCGATGTAAACCGGCTCCACATCTGGTGGTTCCGGGATGTCTTCCGGCTGCTTGCTCGTGCTGCCCCCTCGAGTAGGTTTCCTCCTCCCTGTTCAGACCCTGACACCATAGGGGTCCCGCTCTCTAACCTGGTCATTCCATGTGAATCGCCCAATTGGCCCCAAACCGCATTCGAAAGGATCGGATCCAAAATCTACTCCGGCAGTTCTGCAGAATGCGGTGATGAGGCTAGGGAAGATGAGTGTGCTTATCCACCCTGACCCCTCCCATCTCAAGGATCTCTCTCTTGATCAGAAAGCCGATGTCGACCAACTGATTCTGCAGTATATAGTACAGGACCATGGCTGCATTGAAGTTCACTGAGGTCCTGTGCTTTCTGGGGATTAAGGAATGGGATATGAATACATGCCAGAAACCCAACTCACTCCTTAAGTTGGTGTGCTTCATACGGTGATCAGGGGCCACCCAAAAATCCATCGGACGAATCACTAACTGATTTGCAAAGTCCACATTTTGGGTCACAAAAAATTCGCTCCAAGTCACCCCTTGCCTTAGACGTCCGACTGCTTCGGGATCAACTGGAAGCTCAGTCCTATAATACCTGTTAATGTCCGCTATAGTCATCCGGACTTCTACCCCACTGACCAGAACCGAAGAAGAGCGTTGAAAAGTTTCAGGTACCAACCCAGCAAAGAACTCTTCGACCACACGTCGACAATACATCGGGGGGGGGGGGGGGGGGGGGGGCTAACAAAGGTTTCCCATCCTCTTGCTTCAATCATTAGAGGAATTGGGGTGCCTTCCAGTTCTTCAACCGCTATCCCCCTCTCCACCACTATGTCTCACTCCCTGAAATATTCTAAGCGTTCCTCGAAATCCGGGTGCCTGATACACGGTGGTGGAACTTGGGGTCCTCTCCTCGGTCTTCGTTCGGAACCCTGACTGCTTTGCCTAGGCATTCTCCTAGGTCTTCCTGACATCTGCACATTAAACACAGTTTTAAGGAAATATTCGGATCAAAGAAACAAGAGGTTATGATGCAGGAATTTGAAAGGACAAAAAATCTGCCAAGAGGATAAAGTGCGGGTGAAGTGCGGGTGAGTGACCCGCACTGTACCCGCACTCTAACTCGTCACCAGACACTAGCAAATGCAGAGTTCAATTCATGTATACATCTCAAAATTCCAGTTCATCATCGAACGAATCAACAACAAAATGACTCTAACTAATGTATAGGCTTCCATTCAACCATATAAACCCAATTCATAGTTTGAAAATCTAATTGCAATAGAAAATCAATTAACAATGAATACATCACATGCAAAATAGATAACACCCATCATTCCACTCTCTTAGACATTAGCAAAAGCAAAAACAAGGGGTCAAAACCCTAACTAATGAAGTTCATGCATAAGAGGCAAAAGAATTGTGATAAAGAGGGTTAGGGTTTTGGATTAGAGATATGTGAAATGAAATTAGAGTAAGAATCCATACCTTAGTTGCCGAAAAATTGAAAACGTGGCACACACGGAATACCTTTAGTTAGGAAGAGGAAAAAATTTGAAGTTTGCAGTTGGTTTTGTTCTTTTGTGGCAAGTGGAGCCCTAGAGAACGACAGGCATATATATACTGCACGACAAAAGTGCGGGTGGAGTGCTGGTGACTGACCCGCACTTTACCCGCACTCTATTACTTGATGCCCTCAGAGTGCGGGATGAGTGCGGGTTACTGACCCGCACTCTAACCGCACTGTTCCCTTAGACGGACTCCTGAATTTTGCCCTGCAACTGTATCTGCACCAAAACAATCTCAAACAGTCTCAAAAGTTTACAACAACAAAACTAACCATCCGAAAAGTAAAAATAAAAATAAAAACAATAAAATAAATTCAAAAATGAGTGCAATGCACTCAAAGTGGGACCCGGTCAACCAAAGGAGGTTTGACCGGAATAGGGAGCACATTCAACTTGGCCACCCAAACCGGTGCCAAATGCCTATGCACTGCATCTCTCCCCACTCTCCTCATTTGTCCCACTAGGTTCTTTCGCACCCATATTTGTTTAACCTTTGGTGGGTTCATCCTAGATCTAACTCTACTTGCTTTTAATCTTTGGAAACTAAAGCAATAAGCTTTAGTGTGCCCATTTTTGGCACAAAAGTAGCAAGTAATAGGACGGTTAGGGAAACTCCCTGTTCGATCGTTGGCGTGGGCCACTTTTTGTTGTTTGAATCTAAGGGATTTGACATTGTTTTCCATCACGGCGAGTTGCTCAATCAAATCCCCCTTTTTGACCTTAGCCCGTTTCAACTCATCATCTTTTGTGCTCAACTGTTCATGCAATTCCCTTACCGCTTTTGCAGACTCCTCCACACCTAGTTGAATCTTCCTTGTCCTTCTCCCATAGTCTTCCTCAAACTCTTCTGAGAGCTTTGCCAATGCATCTAAGTTCTTGGAGACTAACTCCTTTTTGGTGGCAAGCTCCACTACTTGCTCAGTTAACCCGTTGTTGACTGATAAGAGATCATGCAATTTAGTCTTCAACTGTACATTCTTTGTCTTCAGCAAATAAACCTCCAGTTTGAGCTTTGTGTTGTCTTGTTCAAGCTCACCTAATTGATCGAAGAGTTCAGTATTTGCTTCCTCCTCTTCGAGTTCTGATTCTTGCCTCTCCTTGATGCAGTCTTGGTTTCCCAATTCCATCTCCTTGACACCCTCAAAGGCTTGCACAAGAGTGAGCACCTGGCTCCTTTTCTTTCTGGAATTTGGTGCCTCCAAGACTAAACAATCTCTAACTTGGCTTGTTCCGGGGGATGTTACCTTGAAGTTCACACTCTTCCCTCCACAGCTGAAGGAAATGTCCCTAGAACAAATATCAATCACCATACTTGCTGTGGCCATGAATGGCCTCCCCAACAGTAGTTTCCAGTCTCTACCACTGGATTCTCCTCTTTTGCAATCCAACACAACAAATTCTGTCGGCACCATCAAACCGTGCACATTCACATAAATTTCCTCCACAATACCAACTGGGGTGATGGGAGAATTGTCAGCCATGATGAGAGTCTGGGAGGTGGGCTTGATTGACTGAATCTTCAGCTATTTGTAGACCTCTAATGGCATCATATTGATGCTAGCCCCCATATCAAGGACCGCTCCCATCTTTGGTGAATCCTCAATTTGTACATCTATGATGAAACTCCCGAGGTCTTCAAGTTTAATGGGGGAGTCTATGTCACTTCCCCTATCTTCCTTATCCGCGACCTCTACCATACTTGCTTCGGTTTCCTCACTTCCCAACTGGACAACCTCTAACACGTTAACATGTTCATCGGAGTTTGATGCCTTCTCCTTGTTCTTCATCAATGCATTAAAAATCTGTGCCAACTGAGTTTCCATCTTCTTCAGTGTCGCTCCATGACTGTTGGCTCTCTGATCATTGGACTGCATGTAAGCTGACATTCGTTGCTCAGAGGCATGCAAGGTGTTCTTGAGGGCTTCCGACCCGATACCAACAGTTTTGATAACTGTACTCACTATCTCCTCTAGAGACTTGTCCTTTGGTTGGCTAGCGGAAGCGTGGGAATTGAAGTTGGATGGTGGGTTACTACTTGAACCTCCCCATTGATTGTTGTTGTTTCCACCTTGGAAGTTGGTGTTGCCACCTTGGTAATTGTTGTTGCCACCTTGGTGAGTGGTTGCTCCTAGGTGGTTGTTGTTGGACCAAGACAAGTTTGGGTGATTTCTCAACCCTGGATTGTATGTATTCGAATATGGGTCATTCCTAGGCTGCCTTGGAAATTCTGTAAGGGCTTGGGCTTGCTCTTCCTGACTGAAATGCCCTTCTCCCCCTTCAATCTCCCCCATGACTTGACTAACTCCTTGGGAGGACCCTGGTTTTCCGATTATCAGCTCCTTGATTGATTGAAGCTCCTTGTTCATTCTGGACATCTGGATTTGCACTTGGGTATCCTGACCCACTTCTATTCTTCCACCCCTCCTCACATGTGATGTCCTCTGTTGTGAGTTCTGGGCAATCTTCTCCAGAATGTCATAAGCTTCAACTACCCTCTTGTCTGCAATGGTACCTCCGCATGCATTATCCACCATCATTTGGGTTATCGATGAAAGTCCACTATAGAAGGAGTTAACCTTTAGTTCTGGATGGTATGTATGCGGTGGCATTTGAGCTAACAATAAGTTGAACCTCTCCCATGCCTCATGGAATGGTTCACCGTCCTCTTCGACAAAGGAAGCTATCTTCAACCTTAGGTCTTTAGCCTTCTGTGACGGAAAATACTTTTTGAAGAAAACCTTGCAGACTTGGCTCCATGTCACCAGTGATCCCGGCCTCAAGTTCATGTACCAAGTCATGGCTGCATCTTTCAGACAATATTGGAAACACCTCAGATGAAGCTGCTCCCTTGTCAATACTGCTTGGCGAGCCATTACAGGGAAGGTTTCTAGGGTGGCTCCATATTGTTTCATAAATTGGAGGCAATCCTCGGTACTTTGCCCACTAAACGATGGTAGGAGGCTGATGTGCATAGTTTTCAACTCGTAATGCCTTGTTACATCATCCAGTACTATGACAGTGGGCATATTCCCTACAAACGGGAGAGTGTACTCGCCCATGGTGAGGTCTAACTCTTCATCCCCATATACACTTCCCTCATTCTCTCGAGCCTGTTTCTCATTCTCTCTAGCATGCTGCTCATGCTGATTATGATCGTCCATATTTCCCTCTAACTGCTCTATTCTTCTACCCAACCGATTGACGTTATCGATAACTGGAAACACTGTTCCTCTCAACGATCTTTTTCCGTGCATATACCTAAAATCCTGAAGTTTCACAACAAATAAAGCACAACGTAAACGAGAAAAAGATAGGGCAGAGCAGGAATATTACTAGACTAGCCTTACTCATGCAAAACTAATTAAACTAACATGCCGCTCCCCGGCAGCGGCGCCATTTGATAGACACGTTTTTCCCTTATGCCGTTTTAAAAGATCAGTCCGTCAATAATATTTTAAGAAACCTCACAAAGCCTAAATCAGTTTGCAAACATAAATATAGCGGCAAGTGGGTGTCGTCCACATGGAGCGGAGTTAGCCAAATTAGTTAAAGCTAAAGCAATGGTATGTATATATATATAATAGCAAAACATGAATTGGTGAAAATGTAGATTGTGAACCAACCCTAAATAACATTAAATTAAATAAGTAAATAAAATGAAGGGGGAATATAGAGTGAAGGATATATAGATGATGGAAACTAAGGAGTTAATGGATTCGAAAGCGAATACTGGGCAATGTAACAAACTTGCCAATAGCGCGACTCTTCAAGGTAACCGACCTAGGATGTATAGAGTCGGTTATTTATCCCTAGAAGGTGGCCAACCTAGGATGTATAGTGCGGACCACCTATTAGGGATTAATCCTTGTAAACTACCAACCTAGGATGTATAGAGTTGATTGTTTACCGGATTCTAGAAATGAAGCTCGTCTACCTAACATTGACTCAACCGATTACAAATAGTCACCCTACGATGTATAGTGATGACTTCTAACTCTCTCACGGATTCCGACCTAGGATGTATAGTGTCGGAAATACGATCGAGGTTAGATTAAAACCGCGGTTCAAAAGTCAGAATTCATGACTTTCCGTCTATTCTTTAGAGCATTAAACAACTAAATAGGATGTATATCTAGATGCAATACTCATACATAATACAAAGACATCTTGCAAAGATCATGTATCTACACAAGAAATCAATGATAAACATTCACAACAAGAATAGATCAATGGAAGATAGACATGAATATCAATATAATATCAAGTTTATGTACAAGCCCAATATTAAACTAACTACTCCATCAACCCCTTAGAGGGGATTTAGCTACTCTTACAACTAGGAAATCAGTAGAGAGGAGAAAGATATAACCCTTGGAGAACATCTCCTTCCTTGAAGTGGCTCCAATCTCCTAACTTCCTTGAAGTTGAGTAGAGAATGTAAGGATGAGAGGTGGAGAGAGAAACTAGATCTAAGAATGCTTAATCTGTCCTAAACGGAGTCAAAAGCTCCTTAAAACGTTTCTATACTTTTCTATTTATACTAAATCAAAAAATAGGTCACTTAAGCTTTGAAAATCAGACTGGCGCGCTCGGAGTGCGGGTGGAGTGCGGGTGATTTACCCGCACTGTACCCGCACTGTATGGGTTGCCTGCAACTTCAGTTCTCGGATCAGGACATTAGTGCGGGTGGAGTGCGGTTGAATTACCCGCACTTGACCCACACTTGACCCGCACTTGGCATCGCACTGTGACCGCACTTCCCTCTCAGGTGCAAAATCTACCTTCTGTCTTGAGCAACAGTGCGGGTAGAGTGCGGTTCGATGACCCGCATAGTGCCCGCACTCTAATGTCAGGTGCGATTCTATTCTTCTGTTCTTGGTGCAAGTACGGGTGGAGTGCTGTTTGCTGACCCGCACAGCACCCGCACTCTAATGTCAGGTGTTTGATTAGCTTATCTGGTTTGGCATTAGTGCGGGTGGAGTGCGGTTAGCTGACCCGCACTGTACAAGCACTTTATCTCTGTACTTGCATTCTGCCCCGGCTATGCACATGAGTGCGGCTGGAGTGCGGCTGGAGTGCGGTTGCGACCCACACTGGACCCGCACTGTACACCTGTTTGTGCTCCTTTGCCCTTGCTTTTGCCCCTTTTCTACTGGAATCACCACAATATGCTTCCAAGCCTGTCTCTGCATCATTTCCTACAAATAAGCACAAAACAACCCATAAGAGACACAAAAACGCACGAAAATAGAACATAAGGTAAGGATGTGAGGGCCTAAATATAATACATATTTGGCCCGATCACCTTCAATGGAGGAAACACCAAGGGCCTCAAGACAATGACCAAAAAGGGAGTCTTTCTCATTAATCCTTTTCTTGTTTCTTTTGCTCTAAGGAAGGGCACATTAAGGCCCATTGCTTTAAATTCCAAGAGTTTAAGAAAAATCAACTTAGGTCTAGGAAGAACCCTCCTAGTGATTGCCTCTAAACTCCCACTGGCTTCAGAGAATGCAAGAGTCATTTTTCTGGGATAAAAAATCCCTCTCTCTGGCCTTCCTCCCCCCTCTTCGTCTTTCATGGCCATATTTATAGACATCCAACATTCCTGAAAATCTGGTTGCATTGATGAGGATTATTTAGAATCCTTCTTTAGGCCTTAAAAGACATTGAGTGTGGCTAAAGGCGCAAGATTTGATCCTTTTAACCACTGTCATATTTAAACTCTGATTTGGTTGACAGACTGGTCTCATTTATGGCGTTTTAAATGGCTAAGAGGTCAACTTTCCCTGCTTGCATTGCTTGGAGAGGTACACTAACGTATCAGTCCCCTCTTGTTTGCGTGGCAATTGTTCTAGCATGCTGGTATCTTCACGGCGACATTCCTCTTGGCGGGAAGTATATCGGTCTGAGGTGGATTCTAGGTTGATGTCGAGGTACCCTGAGGTACCGTGTACATGTCGTGGCATCTGGGTGACAGGTAGGAGGTTTTGGATACATGCGAGGTGCTGGGTACGTGATATTGCGGTACCGGCTTCACCATGTGTCAGAATAGACACATAGTGTGGTACTTGCTCTTCCTGGATTGTATCTCTGGTGCCTTATCTAGGTAGATAGTCGAGGTTCTGGCCTTACCAGGTGTTGATCCCTTTAAAGTCACGGTATCGATCCCACTAGGTACGTGGGAGCTGGGCCAGGTTCCTGCCAGGTAGTAACTTGGTGGAAAATTCTCCTTTGGACCCTTGCCAAAAAACTCTATTAACAGAAGTCACCCCCCCCACCCCACCCGGACTTGAACACCGATGCCATGTCGGGGTTGGAGTCAGGATTTGTAATCACTTGGAGAATTTTCTATAACTGCGTCATAGAATGAAATCTTCCCCTCGCACGTTGTAATTAATGTTCCTTCCAAGTGGCTAACTAGGATAGGCCAAATTTAAAACAGGAAAAAATTTGGAGGCGTGCGTTTTTCGAAACCGTTCCTCCTACATTTCCGATTATCTCATGCTATTAATCACCCTCTCTTCCCATTGCAAGTAACCGTTTCTTCCTTCATTTATACCTTGCTCCCTCATGGCCCATTCATTTCACCACTCATACCAGTTATTTTTTGAAGTTTTCTCAAATCCGTGCTAAACCCTAGCTTTCTTCTTCTTCGTTCTTCAGCCTTCAATTTGTCACAAAATATCAATTTAGTCAACATGTTTTCCTCTGACAGTTTGGACCAAATTTTTGGTGCCATTTCTACGAGTCTTTCTCATGGGAAAAGGGTTCGTCGAGCTGACGACGGTGGCAAGGACGCTCTGGCTTCCCAACGTCGTTGATCGAATCATAATGTCACGATTGAGTCGGGTTTCATGAATGATCTGGATGCCCCGGTTGATGTTGGTAAGGAATCAAGTAAGGATCTAGACGGTGCCGGGGTTGGTGGAGACCGAGCTAGCGAAGTTACTGACTCGATAGGGAGGGTCCTCACCCTTCCTTATGAATACTGGTGCATTCTCGACTCCTTTTGCACCGCCGACACCATGCTAGATTTAAGGAACAATTTTACGATCCCTTCTGACATCGAGATCACCATACCTCAGGGGGTTTGACATGTACTCCCCTCCTCCTGGCGAGATTCCAATTCATATGGCGGCCTTCGAAAGTGGGGTAGGCTGCCATTCCATCCTATCATGCACAGGGCACTATATGCGTTACACCTTGCTCCCTTTCAGCTTACACTCAGGTTATGGAGGCATCTAGTCGGGTTCCTCGTGTTGTGGAAGGAACAGTGCGAGACAGATAATGTCGATCGGGAACCGGGACCAGATAATCTGCGGTTTGTTTTCCAGATCGCTGTTAACTCCCTAGGTCCTAAAGGGCAGTTCTATGCTCGTGCCAAGAACAACTTGAAGTTTGTGGTGCCAGGGGCCACGAAGAAGGATTCTTCCTTGAAGGAGGACTGGGTAGTCATTAGAGGTGAATGGGGCAATTCGGTCCATATTGCTGGGTCCGAGCTCAAAGTCCCCACCTGCTTTAGCGGTAAGCCTGTATTGGAGGAAAACCATCTCCCGACTGAATCAAAGAAGATTTTGAGAGCTATCATAGCTCGAAATTACGTCAACATGATGTTTTTTACCTCAGAGGCCTTCGAAGCAAGGAGGGTAAACCACTATCTTCGCATTTCTAGTGCTTCCCCAGGTAGAAAATATCCCTGACTTTGCTTTTCTTATACTGCTTCATTCATTCTGTAGATAATAACTCTAGTTATCTTGGTAGTCTCTGCAGTGCCTCTACCGGAGGGCGGGTTTCTTCAGTATGGTGGCTAGCATGATTCCCGCCCGCCTCTCTTATCGAGCCTCCATCTCGCCCCGATCCTGTGGTAGGGGCTAGTACCTCCTCTGGGCCAAGCATGCGTGTGTTGATCCCAGTCGAGGCACCAGGGATATCTGCTCTACCACCTCCTGCTTTAATCAGATCTCCTCTAGCAGGCCTCGTAGCTAGAATGTCTAGGGTCAGAGGTACCTCTGGCCAAGTGCGATGTCAGGCTTTTATCGTCCCTACTACCACTGCTAATGTTGTTGCTATTCCATTAGTCCCCTTTTCTTCCCCATCCTGGTGGCCAAGCTACCTACCGGGATTGAGAGGGGTTCTGATCCCGCCACTGATACAAGGGCTACTCCTCATTATAGGTCTCGATCGCAGTCGAGGGATTGCAGCCAGGACATACCTTTAGCTGCATATGTCTAGTTTATTTATTTCCTGGTTGAATTTTGCCTTGATTTAAAGAACAATCCCCTGTGTGAACCTGACTTAACGAAATCCTGGTAACAGAAGAAGCTTTGAAATCTAGCGAGACCAGAAGGTGTTGCATAGCTCGTTTCCGGTACAAGGATCTCCTTGGACTTGGCTACTGGTCACACTTGAGGAGGACCAGGGTACCAGGCATTCTTGTTCTAGGAATCTTGGTACTTAGGTGAAAATTCAGTCGAAGAGAATCCAGGTACCAGGGAACCTTATTCTTATAGGATCTTGGTGCCTGGGTAGACATTCCACTATACTTGGTATTCCAGTATCACGATCGGGGTACTTAGCATCCCTGTATTAGGACCCCTGGTACATAGGTGAATGACCTACAAGCGAATCCGGGTACCTATGGTTCTTGTTCTTGGAATCCTGGTACCTTGGTGGTAACATTGGCGAACGTGGTACCTAGCCTTCCATTTTTCTAGAATCTCGGTACTTAGGCAATACTTGATGGCGAATCACGGTACCTAGCCTTTCTATTCTCATAAGTCTTGGTACATAGGCAAAAATAGTGATACCTAGCCTTCCTGTTTCAAGGAACCTAGGCAATTAGGCGAAGACACTAGCGAATCAAGGTACATAGCATTCCATTTCTCAGGAATCTAGGTACATTAGTGAATACAAGGCGAATATATTGGCAACAAGATCCTAGTGAGCAACTAAGACCATTTTAGCACCAGGTTTTTCTTGGAGGGGGGTGGTGCCCGGCTAAGGCCTTGATCTGGCAGGCAACTATGCTCTTACCAACCAGACCCTTCTCAGTAGGGGGTGGTGCCCGGCCAAGGTTTGACCCTTCTGGAAACTATGCTCTTACGTACTTGATCCTTCCTTACGGGGGTAGTGCCCGGCTAGGGTAGCAAGAATGCCATGTGACCCTTCCTGGTTTTGAGGCGATCATGGAGAATTTTCCGAGGTGAGTACTGGCGATATAACGTAGATAAATGTAGTTTGGAGAAAAAAAAAGAATCTTCTTTTATTGATGGATCAAAAGGTGATACAAATATTTATGAGTACTAACATCCATCAGTACCTATTTAGGGTGATACCGATTAGTCTTCACTGTAGGTTTTACGGGTAGAACCTTTTCAAGTGATATGCATTCTAGGTGCGGTCGATTGGGCATTCGTCCATATCCTTTAGCTTGTAAGCCCCGCTTCAGATTACCATTCTCACTCGGTAGGGACCTTTCCAATTGGGCGATAGTACCCTGTCACACCTTTTCCAGGTGTTCTGGGTTACCTTTCTGAGGACCAGGTCTCCTTCTTTGAAGCTTCAGTTTCTAACTTTCCTGTTGAAGTATCTTGCAATCTGGCTCTGGTAGATCGCTATTCTTTCTGTAATCTTAACTTGTTTTTCCTCCAGGAGGTCAAAGTTGGCCCTCTGCTTGCCTCAGTTGCCCTATGGTTCAAAATGTTGAACCCCGAAAGAAGGTGAGTTTATGTTCGAATAGGAAGGACAACTTCTACCCCGAAAGCTAACGAGTAGGGGGTTTCTCCAGTTGCAGTCTGTTGGGGTTTATGCCCTAAAGATGTAATTTGTAAATGGATTTATGAAATAAATAAAAAGAAAAGTTCAATTCATTCTTGTTGTGTTGTTTATTTTATAACTTATGCATATATTAACATCCTAGATTGCTGGATGTAATCTCGAACTGTGTATATGAGTGTCATATACGGATGGATATAGTAAGAGACGTCTAAAGAGTCCATAGATAACAAATAAAGCTGGGTACTTTAGTTGTGGTTAATCTATAGCTGCGGTCCATTCCGTAATGTATGGTGATTCTATCCTGAATCATTCATATGAGATATGGGAATGGAGGCACCTTGTATGATGTGATCATATAGGACTGGGCCATGATCTATATGAATCTCTCACCAAGATCCGTTTACTGATGAGATTCATATATATCAAATAATGATGGCTATATGTGGGTGATCTTAATCCTAAGTGTCTTATCGACTCCTTCAGGTTAGATAGTGGTCTTTGATATACCATGGGTGAGGTCAGATGCAGTTCCTGATCAATATACTCCGTATGTTGGGATTGCGGTTTGGCTTGTGGCTGGGAAGGTATGTACACAATAGTGGAATCCACTCCTTCTTGTGAGAAGTAGATGGTAGTTCCCTTAAGGGTTGATTCGGGGCTTGGAAAATATGAGCTCTCTCCTAATTCCGTGAGGAAATAGGATTTATTGTCCATTAGAGAATCAACGATACTTAAAGGATATATGTATAGAGGGGTATAACGGACATTATGACCCAGCTCTAATTATGAACTACTGTGGAGGATCATACCATGTGTAATAGCTATATCGATGGACACCGAGTTGTATCGGTCTATGTAAAAACGTCTGCAGTTGAGAGAGTGCAGCTTCAGGTTTTTAGTGGAATAACACCGGAGTTAATAATCAAGGAATATTAATTAAAGAGTTTAATTAATGATTCCAAAAATTATTGGAGCTCAAAATACTGTGGGTCCATTAGGTCCCCTTGCTAGCCCGATCGATTTAGGTAACAAGGGTCATGGATAATTAATTGGAAAGTCCAATTAATTTTGTTACAAAAGTGACACGTATTTATTCGGGAATTAATTGAATAATGAGATTATTTAATTAATGAATAATGGTGATTAAATAAATTAAATAATAAGATTATTTAATCATGTTATTAATCACTAAATGGAGGATGTTTGTTGATATTTGTTTTTTGAATAAATAAGATAATATGATTATTTTATTTTTTAAATTAAATTTTGAATTTTGAATTTAAATAGTTTGAATTAAAATCATATTAAATAAAATAAATATTAATCAATATCTTTAAAGATATTTGATATCTTAAAAGATTAGATTGATTTGTTTTTTGATTAAAATTTGATTTTGAATTTTATATAAAAAAAAATAACAAGAGAAACACACATCACAAAATTGGTGTGTGTGAAATAAGAGAGAAAATGAGACAGCACAAGGGTTGTGCGTGAGAAACAAAAGAGAGAAAAATGCACTATTTGAAAAATAAAATAAAATTATATATATATTTTAAAGAACAAGAATTGTTCTAGTTATTTTTTCTTTTTGGAAGAAATAGTTTCTTCATATTCTCTCTACATCCTCCTAAGTTCATGAGTACGTGACGCGCTCACACGCAGTTACCAGTTCCGGGATATAGTTAGGAAGATAAGTGGTACAGACCAGGAGCATATCGTAAAGTGAAGGAGCCTCCAAACGTTGGTAAGGTTCTATATATTTTTATATTGATTACAATTTCCTGAGTTTACATATTGTATGTATTATTAGTTTCGAAAAAATAATTACGGTCTCAAGTTCACTGGTTCCAGATCATTTATGATCTGTATTAAAAATTTTAAAACATATTTCCGATGCGTTACCAGTGAACGAGGTTCTAACAATTGGTATCAGAGCCAATTTTTGTTTTCGGAACAGGAAATTGTTTTCGATGCTCCTGTATATATGATTGTGTAGGCATTGTTTAAATTGACTGTATGTTGTTTTTGTATGTATATTAAATTTTTTAATTTACAAAAACATGATTGATGGTTAATTATATGGTACTGTGGATTTAGGGTTCATGGGTTGTATAATTTTTTTATTATTATTAATTTTTTTTTTCTGTTATTGTATTATAAAAAAAAATGTAACCTATATTGAAGACCTGGAAAAATCGAGAAGTCGGAAGGGCGAAATCGGAAATACTCGTGATAGGTACTGTTCACACAGTACTGTTCACGAGTACTGTTCATGCGGGGGTACTGTTCACACGGACGTTGTTGGGCACTGTTCACATTTTTTGCACGGGTCCGTTGGTAAGTGTTGCCTAGTGCATTCCGTGCGGATTTCCTATTTCAGATTCATGAGATGAATCGGAGTGACCTGAAGAGACTGGAAGACTCGAAAACTCGAAAATTACAAGAAGACCAAGGAATGCCTTGGGGATATTTCTGTAATTTTAGATTCCTATTTTTTTTAGGTTAAATAATCCACAGTACTCGGTCAATTCATGTATGCTTTATATTATGTGATGATAAAAGCATTGTCATGCATACGAATGTCATTTAGATTAGATTTGCCTACACAAATATATTTGATATGTCATACATGCATCATAGCCTAATTTTTATGTATTTTTTTTAATATGATTAAAATCAGTAAATACATTATTAGCTATGAAAATGAGATTAGTTTTTTAATTGTTAGAAAACTTATTAATTCTCATTAATATTAATCTGGTTATTAAAGTGTTTAATAAGTTAGATTAATAGGGTCATTTATTGTAATTAGTATTAATACGATTAATGACCTAATAATAAATGAACCGAATAAAGTGTTAGAGTTTTAATAGTTAAAACTTGGTAAACATTATCATAATAATCCGAGCTTAGTAAATAGTTTACAAAAGCTTAGATTATTCACTAATAGATTAGATTTTTAATAGTTAAAAATCATTAATTAATTAGAATTGTTTTTCTAATAATGAATTTCTTAATGCGCTAGATAACTTGATTAAAGTTAGCCGTTTGATCCAATAGAGTCTAGGTGCATTAACAGATAATAGAAAACCCTATTTTTTAAATAGTGAGTGGGAGAGGGATATATGACATATATATCCCACAGTCTCCATCATTAGTTCAACACCGTGAGATTCGAGTGGGGCCTCGTGACGGCTTTGCTTTCGTCCTCCATAAGGAGAGTTTCCACAAAGATCAATACCAAGGTTGACTTCCTAACGGATAGGATTTCTGAGGGTATTTCGGGATTGACTGACCCTAAGGCGGCAATTCTCGAGTTAAGATCGTGAGATATGAAATGGTGGGTTACACTCACGAAGGTTTTGATTAAGTTTTGTTAATTAAAAACCTGACTAAATAAACGATGGTCGAATGATATGGAATAAGAGTTATTCTAGAATATCATTTGATTGAGAATGTCTCGGTCCAACATGCAAAGACTTGACCGACCCTAAGGCGGCACATCTTTGTGGTATGTTGGATTGTCGTGGTATAGTAACTGTTTTTTATGTATTTCTAGTTCGTTAAACATGTTCACACATCATGTTTAAATTTATGCCAAAGCACTCGCACTTGGTTTAATAAGTGACTGAATGAATGTTTTATTTATTTCAGCAATTATGTCTTCTGCATTACTTCAAATTCTCACAAACGACAAATTAACTGGTGATAACTACACTAAGTGGAAACTTAATATTAATGCAATATTGGTCACCAAAGACCTCAAGTTTGTGCTTACGGAGGAATGTCCTCCGGTGCCTACTGCCAATGCCACACAAACTGTTCATAAGGCATACCAGTGATGGGTCTCATCTGATGAGAAGGCCCGGACATATTTGTTAGCTTCTATGACAGACGTGCTTGTCACAAAGCACGAAGCAATGACTACAATATTCGAACTTATGGAGTCATTGCAAGCTATGTTCGTGCTGCCCTCCGAGCAAAAACGACACGAAGCTGTTCGTTCCGCTATGCTCTCTCGCATGAAGGAAGGTACATCAGTTCGGGAACATGTCCTGAGCATGATGTCCTACTTCATCATGGTAGAAGTCAATGGTGGGGCCATTGACGAACCCAGTCAAGTGAGCATCATACTGATGACTCTTCCAAAGAGTTTCGATCAGTTTAAGAACAACTACGCGATGAACAAGTTAAGGTTTAGTCTCACACAGTTGCTCAATGAGCTCGCTACTTTTGAGTCCTTGACTAAGGACAGCAAAAGTAAGACCGGTAAGGCAAATGTTGCCGAACCATCTTCCTCCAATAATAAGAAGAGGAAGAGGTCTGCTGGAAAGGTGAAGGGTAAGCCCAAACCCAAGAAGGCCCAAAGCAAAAAGAAGGGCACCTCCACCGACCAAGACAAAGGAAAATGTTTCCATTGTAACAAGGTCGGGCACTGGAAGAGGAACAGTCCTCAGTACCTGGAGGAGGTAGCCAAGAACAAGAAGAAAGGTAAATATGATTTACTTGTTCTTGAATCTTGTTTAGTGGAAGATGATTCTTCACCTTGGATTGTTGATTCGAGGGCCACTAACCATGTTTGTTCTTCTTTGCAGTGGACTGATTCTTGGACACAGCTAGATGAGGGAGCCTTCTCTATGCGTGTGGGGTCGGTGGATGTCGTGTCGGCCAAAGCAGTGGGAGCAATAAGATTGCAATTTTGTAATAATAATAGTTTTTTTATTATTGAGAAATGTTTTTTATATTCCTGGATTTACACAGAATTTGATTTCCGTTTCTAAGTTGTTAGAACAAATATATTATATTTCTTTTAATAATAAGTTTGTTATTATTGGAAAGAATGGTCTGAATATTTGTTCAGGAATTAATGAAAACAATTTGTATGTGTTAAGACCTTTAATACTGTAGGGAAAAATTGCTTAAAACCGCAGCGGAAGGCGAAAAAATAATTTTCTTATAGTTTAAAATTTTTCTAAAGATTTGAACCTTAACCCTTTAATTAATTAAACTCAAATATACGGTTAGAGTTAAATACCTCTTGTCGCGTGATCCGATTGACTTACGTCGATGGTAATCCACAAGATCTTCAATCCTAGCACGTACGTGAATCACCTAGGAGCGTGGTCTCCCTTTTTCTTTGACTTTCTTACCTTAGAATGGATGTATGGAATTTCTGATCTTGATCTTCAATAGTAAAACACCAAGAGCCTAAGAAAATAGTTCCGTTCACTTTTGAATTCACAATCAATATGATTGAAACTCGCGTAACCCTAAATCGAAAGTGTGCACAAAACCTTTTGATGTGAAAGGCTTGTAAGTGCACTATCGAATGAGAACTTATTTTCTTTTTCTCTCTTGGCCGAAAATCTATGTGTATAGAGTAGGATTTTTTATTTTCAAAACAAACAAAAATCTCTCTCCATTTTTGCTTCTAGGTGGCCGAAAATTCATAACCTTATATTTATAGGTTGGCCGAATTTTCTCCTTCACCAAGTAGGGTTGGCCGAATTCATTGAATAGGAAATCTAGGGATGGTTAATTTCCTTACTTGACAAGGAATTGTCCTTTTCCCTAATTCCTATCAATTCAAGAATCCTAACCCTTGTAGGACTAGTGGTGGCCGAATTCTTTGTATAATAAGGAGTGTATGTGGACTTAATCCTTACCACATTAGGACTCCTATCACTTAAAAGAATTCCAACCCTAATCCAACACATAGTATTTATTTTACTGATCAGGAAAAGATTTTGATTTAAACTATTAATTAATTAAATAATTAATTAATTCCCATTTAATCAAAAAAATAAAATAAAATAATATCTTGGGCTATTTTATTTAACTTGCCGCCCACACCATATATATATAGGCCCAATATTATTTTTCTTATTTTATTTAATCCATTAGACTTTAAATAAAAGCCCACATGTGAACCAGACTTATTCTTACTAAAAGAAACAAGCCTACATGTCTCCTTTTAATATATTAATATAATAGTGCGGCCCATTAAATAAATAATAGACATATTATATTCTTAATATATTAAATGCAATTCTAGATGGACCCATAAATTGGTCCGGTAGAATATATCAAGTGATCCATGCAAGTACGTGTGGATTGTGGATCTTGGCGTGCTATCTAAATTTAAGCTTCAATAGACATAACCTAATCACAATCAACAAATGATTCACTTAGGTCCGATCTATTAATTTTAACTCATTCCACTAAAGAGCTAAAATTGAACTCTTAAATAAAGATAGATTAAGGAGATGTTTCTCATTCATACCCTAGACAATCTTATAGGAGATGGTGTATCCTCGTGAATAATATCAGTAATCGCCAAGAGCTCATAGACCGCCTATAGCTCTCTAAGTTACCATATTTCCTCATATGACCACATTTTGAACTTGGATATTTTGACTTTTCCAGAAGCCATATCTTCAATAATCATTATTGAAAACTCAACGTTGAGATTTAGTATCCAATACCTCAAAACATCCATATGATGATATTATACTCTCATTTAATAAATGGAGCCACGATGTCCATGTCTATAAATGAAGTCCTCTATCGATTAACAAATGAATACCACCAAACTATCGAGGATAGACTATGCTATATAATCGTACTCATTGATAGCTCAAATGATAACACTTGCAACCATAAGTCTATCATTTATCTCAGGATTTAGATAGACTCTCCGATTGTCCTGATAATGAAAATACTTATATCTAGTGACGGTTCTAGATAAAGTATTTCATTGTGATCCAGTTCAATGCACCCAGTGCACTAGATTCTTTTACTCGAAAACCTTTCGATGATTTTAGACTCATCATAACTTATTTGATCTCACTCAAATGCTAGTAAAAGAATTCTACAACTTTATCAAGATAGAGGTGCCCAACCTTTAACTTAAGTTATGAACGTTATTCAAGACTAACTAAAGAATTGTGTCTACCTCATACATATCCGGATGTACAAACAATTCTTCATATCTCATAGTCTTTTGACCTTATGATTATTCACCTTGACAATTATAATTATAAATGCTATAAGATTTTGCAGAATCAGAAATCACTTTATTTATATGAAAAGATTGTCAATTATAATATTACACTCTTGCTATTGAGCATAATCCTAACAAATACATACTACACTGCTTAACACCGAAATGTTTAAGGTTGAAAAACCTAAAACTAAACGACATAAGATTTTTCTAGATAATGACACGTATCTCTGGCATCTAAGGCTTGGTCATATCAACCTTGACTGGATAGACAGACTAGTAAAAAGTGGACCTTTAAGTGAGTTAAAGGTTGGCACCTTACCTGTCTGCGAATCCTGTTTAGAAGGTAAGATGACTAAGAGACCTTTTACTGGAAAGGGCTTAGAGCTATAGAGCCACTAGAACTCATACATATAGACGTCTGTGGACCGATGAATGTTAGAGCTAGGGGCGGCTATGAGTATTATGTCACCTTTATAGATGACTACTCAAGATACAGATATGTCTACCTAATGCAACGAAAGTCGGAAACATTTGAAAAGTTCAAAGAATTTCGAGCTGAAGTTGAGAATCAATTAGATAGGACTATTAAGTCACTACGATCAGATCGTAGAGGTGAGTACCTTGACCAAGAGTTTGAAGACTTCATGGTCGAGCATGGGATAGTTTCCCAACTCACAGCTCCTGGTACACCTCGGTAAAATGGTGTAGCGGAGAGGAGAAATAGAATCCTGATGGAAATGGTAAGATCTATGATTAGTTTCTCATTATTACCAAATTCCTTCTGGGGATATGCGTTACAAACAGCGGCATACATTTTGAATGTAGTGCCATCCAAATCTGTTCCTAAGACTCCCCTAGAGTTGTGGAATGGTCGTAAAGCTAGTTTGAGACATTTCCGCGTATGGGGGTGTCCAGCACACGTGCTGAAAAACAGAAGTGGAAAGCTAGATTCCAAGTCTGTGGTCTGCCTGTTTGTAGGATACTCTAAGGAGACCAGAGGTGGTCATTTCTATAGTCCCGAAGATAAAAAAGTATTTGTATCGACAAATGCAACGTTTCTTGAGGACAATTATATTAGTGACCATAAACCTCGTTCTAAGATTAGTATTGAATGAGTTGGAGCCTGGTGAGACTAGTGCTTCATCAACAAAAGTTGTTGATCCACAAACATCTGAGAGTCAGATGGTTCCTGATCAGGATACACTATCACCTAGACATAGTGGGAGGGTTGTAAGACAACCTGAATGCTATTTAGGTATAGGTGAGGGACAAAGTGTTGTCTCTGCTGATAGTGTGGATGATCCATTGACATTTACGAATGCAATGGAAGATCCTGATAAAGGGGAATGGCTTAAAGCCATGAATCTCCAGATAGAGTCCATGTACTCTAACTCAGTCCGGGATCTTGTAGACTTATCGGATGGGGTAAAACCCATAGGATGTAAGTGGATCTACAAGAGAAAGAGAGGAGTAGACAGGAAGGTAGAGACTTTCAAAGCAAGGCTAGTGGCTAAGGGTTATACCCAGAAAGAGGGGGTTGATTATGAAGAGACCTTCTCGCCAGTAGCCATGTTTAAGTCTATTAGGATTCTCTTATCCATTACTGCCTATTTCGATTATGATATTTGGCAAATGGACGTCAAGACTGCATTCTTGAATGGCAATCTTGACGAGAGCATCTATATGATGCAACCAGATGGATTCGTGTCTCTAGATCAAGAGCAAAAGGTTTGCAAGTTGCAAAGGTCCATATATGGACTTAAGCAAGCATCTAGATCTTGGAACATCAGGTTTGATGATGTGATCAAAACCTACGGCTTTGAGTAGAACGTCGATGAACCTTGTGTCTACAAGCGCGTCATTGACAAAAAGGTAGTTTTCTTAGTCCTATACGTGGACGACATCCTACTCATTGGAAATGATGTGGGAGTGTTATCTGATGTAAAGGGCTGGCTGGCTAGCCAATTCCAAATGAAAGATTTGGGAGAGGCAAGTTATGTTCTAGGAATCCAACTTATAAGGGATCGTAAGAACAAACTCATAGCACTGTCTCAGGCATCGTATATCGACAAGATTCTTATGCGTTTTTCGATGCAGAACTCCAAGAAAGGTAATTTACCTTCTAGGCATGGAGTTCACTTGTCTAAGGAACAGTGTCCTAAGACACCTCAAGAAGTTGAGGATATGAGACGTGTACCCTATGCATCAGCAGTAGGTAGTCTCATGTATGCTATGTTATGCACGAGACCGGACATCTGCTATGTAGTGGGAGTAGTCAGCAGGTACCAGTCCAACCCAGGATTGGATCATTGGGTTGCTATTAAGACTATTCTCAAGTATCTTCGGAGAACGAGAAACTATATGCTAGTGTATTCCGGACAGGATTTGATCCCGTTAGGATACATAGATTCTGATTTTCAGGCAGACAGGGATTCTAGAAAATCCACGTCTGGATCAGTTTTCACCCTAGGTGGTGGAGCCATTGTGTGGAGAAGTATAAATCAATCTTGCATTACTGAATCCACCATGGAAGCCGAATATGTAGCCGCTTGTGAAGCTGCTAAAGAGGCTGTTTGGCTCCGTAAATTCTTGAGTGATCTGGAAGTTCTTCCAGATCTGGATAAGCCCATCACACTTTATTGTGATAATAGTGGTGCTGTGGCTAATTCCAAAGAACCAAGAAGCCACAAGAGAGGGAAGCATATAGAGAGAAAGTATCATCTCATTAGAGAGATAGTGCGGAGAGGAGATGTGATCGTCACCAAGATAGCCTCACAAGACAATCATGCTGATCAATTTACGAAGACCTTACCGGCTAAAGTGTTTTTGGGTCACCTAGATGGTGTAGGGTTACGAGACATGCCTCATATGCTTTAGTGCAAGTGGAAGATTGTTGGGGTTTATGCCTTAAAGATGTAATTTGTAAATGGATTTTTGAAATAAATAAAAAGAAAAGTTCAATTCATTCTTGTTGTGTTGTTTATTTTATAACTTATGCATATATTAATGATCGTGCCTAAATTGTTGTATATTTCGGCCCTCATTCTTATTCCTTTGTCTCATTCTTGTGTGTATTTTCTATATATTTTATGTCTAATAGGCTCATTAGTGCTAGTTACAGGCAATAGATGTAATTCTGGGTTTGGAAGCATGTTGCGGTGATTCTGGCAGAAAAGGGGCAAAAGGAAAGACAAAGGATCGTAAGCAGCTCTACAGTGCGGATCAAGTACGGGTCAAGTGCGGGTAGCAACCGCACTCCACCCGCACTGTTGCCAAAGCCAGAGAAGCTGAGTTGCACCTGACGTTAAAGTGCGGGTACAGTGCTGGTCATTCAACCGCACTCCACCTGCACTGTTGCCAAACCAGAGAAGCTGAAGTTGTACCTGACATTAGAGTGCGGGTTAAGTGCGGGTCATCCAACCGCACTCCACCCGCACTATTGCTCAAGACAGAGGAGCTGATTCGTACCTGACAGATAAAGTGCGGGTAAAGTGCGGGTAATCCAACCGCACTCCACCCGCACTATTGCTCAAGACATAGGAGTGGATTTACACCTGACACCAGAGTGCGAGTACAGTGCGAGTAAAGTGCGGGTAAAGTGCGGGTAATCCAACCGCACTCCATCCGCACTGTTGCCCAGATCAGAGAACTGAAGATGAAGAAAACCTTTACAGTGCGGGTACAGTACGGGTAATTCACCCGCACTCCACCCGCACTCTGCGCGCGACAGCTTCTGGTTTCAAGCTTAAGTGACCTATTTTCCATCCTCTGTAAATAGAAAAGGATGGGAACGAACAAAAGGAGGACCATACCTCCCAACACTTGTATTTTTAGCTAGAAACACATCTCCCTATCATCAAAACCATCTCTACTCAATCAAAGGCAACTAGGAGACTTGGATTCAAGCTTTAAGGAAGGAGATCAATCTTCAAGGGTTCTCTCTACACTCTCTCTTAGTTTATTTGTTTGTAATAGAACATGAGTAGCTAAAATACCCCACTGTGGGGTTGATGTTATTTGTTTGATGGATATTTTGGGCTTTGTAAATAAACTCTATGTGTTATATTTATTCTATCTCTATATTTTATTCCATTGCTTATATTGATTTCCATTATTGATTTGCTTGGATACACCCTCTTTACATGTTGATTTGGATTACTTGTGTAGGCAATTAGGTTGTCTAATGCTCAATTGAATGGAAGGATTTCCAGAAATCCGGCTCTATAACCATGCCCTTAATCTAATCTTAAATTAGTGGCTTTCACTATACATCCTGGGTTAGCCACTTGTGAGAGAATTAGAAGCCTCCACTATACACCCTAGGTTGGCTACTTTAGTGATTCTACGAGAACTATCCTTCGAGAAGAATTCGGTTGATAACCTAAAGCCTCATCCAATCTCAAACAGGTGGCCTTCGCTATACATCCTAGGTCGGCCACTTGTGGGGGAATTGGAAGCCATCACTATACATCCTAGGATGGCTACATTAGTAATAGGTTAAGCCATAGCTAGATAGATGAGCATTCATGGAACAAGTCCCAATTGAGTAACTAGCCACTGTTGGTTGCTTAGGAGGGATCAATCACTACTAAGAGGTCTTCGCTATACACCCTAGGTTGACCTCTTGCTAGAGATATATACCAGCACTATACACCCTAGGTTGGTTACATTTTTAAAAACGTGCTTAATTGAGAGTTTGTTGCAATTGCCCCTATATTCACTTACGAGTCCATCAACTCCGTAGTTCCATCATCATTCATTCATCACTCCGTTGTCATCCCATTTTATTTGCTTTCATAGTTTAGTTTATATAGTATCTTCTTTCACCATCACTTTACTTTTATGCATACTAGTTATATTAATCCTAATCTTATCACCGCTACCCCGATCTCAGTAGACGACACCCATGCTTACTGCTTTACTTGTATTCTACTTGTGAACACATCGCATAGGTTTTATAAATTGTTTTGACGGACGGTTTTCTGACGGCAAAAACCTTCTCATCAATTAACATCCTAGATTGCCGGATGTAATCTCGAACTGTGTATATGAGTGTCATATGTAGATGGATACAGCAAGAGACGTGCAATCTAAAGAGTCCATAGTTAAAAAATAAAGCTGGGTACTTTATTTGTGGTTAATCTATAGCTGCGGTCCATTCCGTAATGTATGGTGATTCTATCCTGAATCATTCATATGAGATATGGGAATGAAGGCACCTTGTATGATGTGATCATATAGGACTGGGCCATGATCTATATGAATCTCTCACCAAGATCCGTTTACTGATGAGATTCATATATATCAACTAATGATGGCTATATGTGGGTGATCTTAATCCTGAGTGTGTTATCGACTCCTTCAGGTTAGATCGTGGTCTTTGATATACCATGGGTGAGGTCAAATGCAGTTCCTGATCAATATACTCTGTATGTTGGGATTACGGTTTGGCTTGTGGCTGGGAAGGTATGTACACAATAGTGGAATCCACTCCTTCTTGTGAGAAGTAGATGGTAGTTCCCTTAAGGGTTGATTCGGGGCTTGGACAATATGAGCGCTCTCCTAATTCCCTGAGGAAATAGGATTTATTGTCCATTAGAGAATCAACGATACTTAAAGGATATATGTAATTAGAGGGGTATAACGGACATTATGACCCAGCTCTAATTATGAACTACTGTGGAGGATCACACCATGTGTAATAGCTATATCGATGGAAACCGAGTTGTATCGGTCTGTGTAAAAACGTCTGCAGTTGAGAGAGTGCAGCTTCGGGTTTTTAGTGGAATAACACAGGAGTTAATAATCAAGGAATATTAATTAAAGAGTTTAATTAATGATTCCAAAAATTATTGGAGCTCAAAATACTGTGGGTCCATTAGGTCCCCTTGCTAGCCCGATCGATTTAGGTAACAAGGGTCACGGATAATTAATTGGAAAGTCCAAATAATTCTGTTACGAAAGTGACACGTATTTATTCAGGAATTAATTGAATAATGAGATTATTTAATTAGTGAATAATGGTGATTAAATAAATTAAATAATAAGATTATTTAATCATGTTATTAATCACTAAATGGAGGATGTTTGTTGATATTTGTTTTTTGAATAAATAAGATAATATGATTATTTTATTTTATTAAATTAAATTTTCAATTTTGAATTTAAATAGTTTGAATTCAAATCATATTAAATAAAATAAATATTAATCAATATCTTTAAAGATATTTGATATCTTAAAAGATTATATTGATTTGTTTTTTGATTAAAATTTGATTTTGAATTAAAAAAAAAAAAAAACAAGAGAAACACACAGCACAAAATTGGTGTGTGTGAAATAAGACAGAAAATGAGAAAGCACAAGGGTTGTGCGTGAGAAACAAAAGAGAGAAAAAGGCACTATTTGAAAAATAAAGTAAAATTATATATATTTTTGAAAGAACAAGAATTGTTCTAGTTATTTTTTCTTTTTGGAAGAAATAGTTTCTTCATATTCTCTCTACATCCTCCTAAGTTCCTGAGTACGTGATGCTCCCACACGCAGTTACCAGTTCCGGGATATAGCTAGGAAGATCAGTGGTACAGACCAGGAGCATATCGTAAAGTGAAGGAGCCTCCAAACGTTGGTAAGGTTCTATATATTTTTAAATTGATTACAATTTCCTGAGTTTACATATTGTATGTATTATTAGTTCCGGAAAAATAATTACGGTCTCAAGTTCACTGGTTCCAGATCATTTATGATGTGTATTAAAAATTTTAAAACATATTTCCGTTGCGTTACCAGTGAACGGGGTTCTAACACAGTCCTGCTGGTAATGCGGTAGGCCCATAACACATCTGGGAGTTCTTCTACCCATTGACCCTTCTTCTATTGGAGCTTCCTCTTTAGGAGCCTCTTGATAGTCTTGTTCGTGGCCTCTACAAGACCATTAGTCTAAGGATGTGCTACTGAGGCGAAATGAAGATCGATTCCCAGATTTTGGCTGAAATCCCAGAATCTAGCATTGTCAAACTGTTTACCCAAATTCGTGATAATGACCACCGGGGTACCGAACCATCAAAATTCATTCTTCTTGATGAACTCAGTCGTGTTTGCCTCAGTGATCTAGGAGAGGGGCTCCGCTTCCACCCACCTGGTAGAATAATCAACGGCCACTATTGCATGTTTTTGTTGACTAGGCGCAGTTGGGAGAGGTCCAATTAAGTCTACTCCCAGAAGGAAAATGGATATGGCGAGCTGATAGAGGACAATCGTTCTGGAGAAAGGTGGCTCAAGTTGGCTGTCTTTTGGCATGGTTCACAAGATTGCACGAACTGCCTCGCATCATGATACAGAGTTGGCCAGTAATGTCCCATGCGAAGTACCTGGTAAGCTAGCACTTCTCCTCTGGTATGGTTCCCACATTCCCCCGAATGTACCTCTATGAGTGCCCATCTGGCATCATCAGGGTGTAGACATCTGAGTAAGGGGACAGATTTTCCTCTATGGTAGAGGTGTCCCTCCACTATGCAGTACCGGACTGAGGTTCTCTTGATCTTGCGAGCTTGATCAGGATTTTCAAGGAGTCTTTCTTCTTAGAGATAGTCTACTATCGGATTCATCCAGCATGGAAGGACGATCCATAGGGCTAACTTTCTTTCCTTGCGCTATGCTTGATTGGGCTATTATCTAAAGTGGTACTCCTCTGGGTAGTGGCTATCCTCCGCCTGCCGCTATCTTAGCAAGGACATCGGCTTGATGATTCTGTTGTCTAGGTATCTACTCGATCTTGAACCCTTTGAAATAAGTCATAAGTTCTTGGACTTTTCTGAGGTAAGCTGCCTGTCTCCCTTCACCTGGTATAAAAATGTCACATAGTTGACTACCAGCTATGAATCACATTTAGCTAAGAGGTAATTATCCCTAAAATCCTCAGCCACTTTCATTCCTGCTAATAAAGCCTCATACTCAGCTTTGTTATTGGTGGTGCTAAACTCGAACCTGAAACAATGACAACATTCAATTTTCTCTAGATCGGTTAGGACAATTCCTCACCCGTTTCCTATATAACTAGAGGCTCCATCTGTATATAGGATCAAGGTCTGATGATCGGAGGGCCAATCTATAAGTTCTTACTGTTTCTGAGGGATTAGGTCCGAGCTTGGGGTGGTGTCGTGACCAGATATTGCACTGAACTCTACCACGAAATCTGCCAGAGCTTGGGCCTTAATGGTAGTTCTAGCCTTATGTCTGATATCGTACTGGGTGAGCTCGACAGCTCATAGTACCAGCCTTCTTGATATGTCAGGTCTTTGAAGAAACTGAAGTAGAGGCTGGTCGGTTACTACCACAATTGAGTGGGGTTGGAAGTAAGAGCAGAGCTTCCTGGCAGTGGTTACCAGGGCAAAGGAGAGCTTCTCTAAGAGAGTATAATTCTTCTCTAACTTGGTCATGACACGGCTTATATAATAGACAAGTCGTTGAACTCTATCTCCGTATTATTTTACTAGGGCTCCACTAACGGCTGTCTCGGATACATCCAGGTACAGTTGTAACTCCTCTCCAGTAGCGGGTTAACTAGCAGTGGTGGGCTAGTAACATATCCTTTAAGTTTTCAGAAAGCTAGCTCACTGTCCTGGTCCCACTTCATATTCTTCCCTTGTTTGATAGCTTTGAAGAAGGGAATGCATTTATCAGTGGATTGTGAGATGAAGCGGTTCAAGGCTGCTATCCATTCGGTCAAGCCCTGAATCTGCTTGAGCGAGGTAGGAGATTCCAGATCTAGGATGACTTGGATCTTCTCCGGCTTGGCTTCTATTCCCCTTTCGTGGGCCATGAACGGGAGGAATTTTCTGGCTGTAACCATGAAGGCACATTTAGCAGGGTTCAATCGCATCTGATTTTTCCTGATTATTTGGAAAGTCTGGCAGAGGTGGTCCCGGTGCTGCTCTGCTACTTGGGACTTGGTAATCGTATCATCGATGTACACCTCCATTGACTTTCCTATCAGCTCATTGAACAAACGGTTGACCAGATGCTGGTAGGTAGCACTCTAATTTTTAAGACCTAAGGGCATTACCTTGTAGCAATATAGGCCTTGCCCGGTTATGAAAATGGTCTTATCCTGATCGGTGGGGTGCATCATGATCTGATTGTACCTCAAAATGCGTCTATGAAGCTTAGGAGCTTGTTACCCGCGGTCAAATCTACCAACTGGTCAATTTTTGGTAGCGGGAAGCTATCCTTCGGACCGGCGCAGTTGAGATCTGTGTAATCAGCACACATGCACCATTTTCAGTTGGCTTTGGTTACTATGACTATGTTGGCAATCCATTCAAGGTATCGAGATTCCCTGATGAACTTGGCTTTCAGCAGTTTGTCTACCTCATTTTGTACCGCGACATTCTTTTCCGAGTTGAAATGTCTCCTTTTCTGTTTAACTAGCTTGAAGGTAGGATCAACGGCTAATCTGTGAGCTGCCAAGGTAACAGGAATCCCTGGCATCTCATCATGGTTCCAGGCAAAGATGTCATTGTATTCCTGTAGTAGCTTCACCAGACCCTTCTTTAATTCTTCTTCCAGTGCTGCACTTATCTTGACTACCTTAGAAGGGTCATCCCTCATGATAGGTATTTTTTCTAATTTATCTGCAAGGTGGCCACTGGCCCACCTTCGGTCTTCTTCTTCCTTATCCTCCACATCTGGTACCTCTACCACGGGTTCCTCATCCACTGCCTATGTTATGGCTTCGGTGAATGTACTCTCGGGGTTCTCCTCTGGTAATTTCTGATTCTATAGGGTAGTGACCTGAGCACATTGCTTAGCAAGCCGTTGGATTGGTGAGCATAATTGTAACACTTGCGTGCCGCCTGCTGGTCTCTTCGTACCTGGCCTACTTTATCCCCTACAGGGAATTTCAGTACATTACGGTAGATTGATAGGACACCCTTGAGGGCAGATAGGAATGGTCTACCCAGAATGGCGTTGTAGGCTAAAAGAGTGTCGACCACAACAAAATCTGTCATGAGATTCTGTTGGAGTGGTGTTGTTCCTACTATTGCAAGTAAAATCATGGACCCTGTGGGTATCAATGAGTCCCCAGTGAACCTATAAAGTGGAGTGGTGCAGCTGTTGTAACAAGGATTCTTCAAGTTGAACTGTTCTAAAGCTCCCTTGAACAGGATGTCCACGCTGCTACTGGTATTGATCAGGACACGGTAGACCAAACAATTTGTGACCTGTACAGTGACAACCATGGGGTCATCATAGGGCTACACATCCTCCTCAGTGAAGATGATCTAGGATGAACGTGGGAGTCGTAGTGGTCCTCTAGTAACGCAGAGGACATCCTGGCCGCATCTAACCTGGGTACCTTTATGGCATGATTCTTTCTGGAATTGTTGGAGGTTCCTACCAGGGTGGGACCTCCGCTGATTGTATGGAGTATGTGGATTTGCTCGATCAGATCCTTTCCTTTCGCTTTCCTCCTTTCTTCTATTGCTCTAATGTCTGCTTGCACCTCATTCCCAGTCTGGATGTTATCTTTCACCTGTTGGAGGCATTCTACCAGGCAACCTCCCCTTACCAGTGCCTCAATCTGGTTGCGCAGACTATAGCATTATGAGGTATTGTGCCCCACATCTTCATGGAAGTCGCAGTACTTATAGCAATTCCGCTGATCTACTGGTTCTTTCATCGGGTTAGGTTTCCTGAGTAGCCCTTTATCGCGGATGGCGAGGTAGATAGTCTCGCGATATGTGTTAAGGGGGGTGTAATGTTTGTACCCCTCTTCCTCCTTGGCTATCCGCGCAACTTCCGTGGGTGGAGGTGTCGCTTTTATAGGAGTCTGCCTAGCTAGGTACTGATTCTGTTGAGGCTGGTAAGGTGGTAACTGGTATTTAGACTTGTTGGGAGGTTTGCTTTGGTTCTTCTGTACTAGAGCGGATTTGAGAGCCTCTTTCTTTTGGCGCTTGGCAGATCTCATATAGTCATGCTCCATCTTGACTCTGAGCTGCTTATCTATCTCTACCTGTTCAAAAGCCCTGTCATAAGCCTCCTGGTATGTCTCTGAGGGATGCTTGGCAAAGGATCAGAACAATCTGCCAGCCCATAGGTTCCTCCTGAAATTGGCTAGGGTCTCTTTCTCAGTGAAGTCTCCCATCTGAATTACCTCCATGTGGAATCTCTCCACGTAGGCTCTGAGTGATTCACCCCACTCCTGGATCACGTATTGAAGATGAATGGGATCCTTAGGGCGAGGTTTGAAGCCTTGGAACTAGGTGTAGAAATCGGAAGTCAACTTGGTGAATGAGTCAATATTTCCAGCTGGCAGCTTTCTGAACCATGTCTTGGCATAGTCAGTTAGCGTGGTCGGGAACATCCTGCACATGGCGGCATTGGTAGCATTATGGACCTCCATCTGTTGAACGAAGCTTTCCAGGTGACTCAGGGGATCTTATGTCCCAAAGTACTAGTCGGTTGGCATTTTGAATTTTGGGGGGCTAGCTTCGCTTCCCTGATCCTTCTAGAGAATTGGGCGTTCATCTCTCCCAAGGGATCCTTCCGGTTCTATCGATGTTTTCCCTTCTTTAGCTCCTGGATTTCTCTAGCCATTCTGGCTACCTGGTCCCGGAGGCGCTTGTTACCATCATTCCCGGACTCTACCTCTGAGCTCCCATCATCAGACCCCTCTGATGCCACTGAGGTTGCATCCTAGTTCTCCCCCTGGGAGGGTTTTCTTGGGCGCTTTTATTGCTACCTCATGTTATTGATCGAGGTTGCCTCTCGGTCGCTTCTGGTCGAGGCTGTCTAGAAGATGGGAGGTCAATAATGGACTTCACTTGTCGAGGTTGATACCCTACGGGTTTCCCTGAGACCGGGGGCATGGGTCCTAGTCTGTCGTGGACCGACGATATCGGGGTATGGGCCCTAGCCTGTCATTGACCTGTACTTGAGGTAGTGGTCCCAACCTGTCAAAGGGTGGTACCCCTGTACCTTGTCGACTTGTATCTCCCCTGGTATTTGGTACCGCAGGCTGACTAGTACCACCTTCCGCGACCATTCGGAGGCGGGTACTTTCTGTGAAGGCCGCGACTTGTTGGTCCAAACTGGCAGAATTAACTACCGGGGTGGAAGGTATCTGGGGGTAGCCCGCGCGGTTGCTGATGGTTTTGGAGCGGGGTTACGACTCTTCTCCCATTCTTTTGCTTTTGGCCCTTCCATGTTGAAGCGTTCGATTAGTGCCCTAACGAATCGGGATGATCCTCGGAAGACCGGAGTCTCATACTTGTAATGCTACAAGTAAACGATATTCACAGGCTTTCTTTTGGAGGTGTGAAAGTATTCCCACAGAAGGCGCTAAAAAGTGTTAACGGGAAAATCCACTTTGGGAGCAAAATTCCAGTTAGAACCCTTGTTCACTACCGATAGGTGGCAGCGGGGTAGGTACCTTTAGTACCGGGATAGTTTGATATAAGAGGTCGAGATAGGAGAATGAAAAGGATAAGAATGAGTATGAAAGACACTATTTTATTGACTATTTGTTTGCATGGATGTAACAATACACTCTTCTTTTCTATCATTTTACACAAGGAGGCGGTGGAGAACACATTTATGTCGATAAACGGCTATATGTCCTACCAGTGATTGTCTCCAAACTCCTTTCATGTCTGTATTTATAGGCATCTAACATTCCTGAAAATCTGGTTGTATTAATGAGGATTATTTGGAGTCCATCTTTAGGCGTTGAAAGACGTTGAGTGAGGCTTAAGGTGCGGGATTTGATCCATTAAATCACTATCGTATTTAAACTTTGATTTGGTTGACCGATTGGTCTCATTTATGGTGCTTTAAAAGGCAAAGGAGTCAACTTTCTCTGCTTGCGTTGCTTGGAGAGGTACACTAACATATCAATCCCCTCTTGCTGGCGTGCGCTTGTTCTAGCATGCTAGTATCTTCACGGCAACAATCCTCTTGGCAGGTAGGATACCGGCCTGAGGTGGATTCTAGGTTGATGTCGAGGTACCCCGAGGTACCGGGTACATGTCGCGGCATCTGGGTGACAGGCAGGAGGTTCCTGATACATGCGAGGTGCTGGGTACGTGGTATCGCGGAACCGGCTTCATCAGGTGTCAGAACTGACACATAGCGTGGTACCCACTCTTCTTGGTTTGTATCTCTGGTGCCTTATATGGGTAGATAGATAGTCGAGGTTCTAGCCTTACCAAGTGTTGATCCCTTCAAAGTCGCGGTATCGATCCCGCTAGGTATGTGGGAGCTGGGACGGGTTCCTGCTAGGTTGTAACTTGGTGGAAAATTCTCCTTTGGACCCTTGCCAAAAAACTCTACTAACAGTTATTAAAATTTGATTGTTTTAGAGTTAGTGATTATAGTAGCTATTTGATGAATAAGCCAAGTGTAGTTTATGAAATGATTTTTAATGTGCAGGGAATCCAATCAGGGCACAGAAATTCAAGAGGGCAAGGAATGATGCAAAAGGGTGGCAAAAATTGTCAGTGCACTAGTATAACACTTGTGCACTACCCGTGCATACACCCGAGCACCGGGAAAGGGCTGAACTTGGAGTGCATATGCACGGGTAACTGACGAGTAACACACACTTGCTACACCCGCGCAAAAGAGAGGTTGCAGGCCCCTTAGGAGGGATTTACACGGCTAACTGCACTGGTAACCTACCCATGCTATACCCGTGCTAGGCGTAACTCTATATATAGCACATCACATTCGTGGTAGGGCTCACCAAATTCAAAACAAAGAAAATTTCTCTCCCTCATTCCCTTGCAAACCCTAAGGACATGGCACATTTTGGAGGTAGAACGAGATTTGATAAGCAGTAGAAGGAAAACAAGGAGAAAGAAGACCAAGACTGGAGCAGGTTCAAGTACTCAACAGCATGAGCACATGGTTATGGATGAAGAATAGGTAGAGTACTACCAGGAGGGTCCAATGCCAGAGCAAGCAATGGGGAGTGATCAAGTACCTTGGCAGCAGTTGATATCAGGGATGTTAAGCCTTCAGACCTCAATGGACTCACTGAGATCCACATTCACCACAGAGATCAGTGATGCTAAAGAAAGCATTGAAGATCTGTGGGAAAATGTGACAGGCATGAGAAAAGATTTGAACATTATTCCATATCAGAGAAGGAAGAAGTAGACCACCCATCGAGAGTACACGTCAGGAGGGTTACCATTGATTTGGATTTCGAGGTAGCTACGAAGATGTCGAGGAGAGAGCATGAGGAGAGGCTTAGAGCACAGCAGGATCCAAAACAGAAGAGACCAATGATGGAGGAGGAGGAGTCAGACTCTGATGATGATTGATTGATTTAACTTGCCATAATTGTGAACTTTTATTTGGAATTTCTTTAGTTATTTAGGTGTGAACTTTACTACTTTCATTGCACTTTAATTTATTTAGCTTGTTTATTATTTAGGATAATTTAGTTTTGGATAATCGTGGATATTATTTTGTTTGAGAGATATTTGGTTTGAGATGGATTCTATAATTGTTAACCTTTGTGGTTAGGAATGGTGCTTATTGTTAGAATCTTTATCTCTTGGATTCAACACACTGGCCACTTGCAAGTCTTGGAGGGACAAGAAAGCCAAGAGTGCTCATAAAACGGACGAGAACCTACTCAGTTTGAGTCTACAACAATGCTACCACATTGGTTTAATCTTTTCAACTCAAACTCTTGCACTTAATTTGTTCTATTTTGTTTATAGACAAGTGTGGATATTTGATGAATGTGAATATTCTTAGTAAATATCAATTTTGGGTTGAATGTCTAGATAACTGTGGATGAGAGAATATGTTTATAACTGTTGATACAATTTTGAATCTCAAATGATGAATTTATTGATTTATTCATTCTTGATTGGATAGGCAAAAGGCTCTTATGGATATTGCATATGATTTACAGGTTTTCATTTTATATAGCCCAACGCAGTTTGGGGGCTTTTGAATTCATGCATATACCTGTACAGGAAAGAGCATATAGTAGGAATCAGTTTAGGGGTTATTACCCACATTCCGATGATTTGGTGAATAGATGCTTGATGTGGTTGAATTTTGAGGTTAATTGCCATGTTTCCCTAAATGCCTTATTTTTATGAGCCATTGTTGAGTCTTTTATTTTGTGGGCATTGATTGTGTAATTAGTACCTAGGATTGTATGTTTTGGTGTCTAGTTAGGTGTGCGCCGCTAGGCCGGGCTCTCTTGTCTTCAACATTGAGGACAATGTTGAGTTTTGGTTTGGGGGTGTAGAAGCCTTTTCGAGTCATTTTTTTTTTTGTTTTTAAGTCATTTTCTTGTCAATTTTTCAAAATTGTTGCTTAGCCAAAATTTTTGAGCTTTAATTAGCTGGCTGAGATAATCTTGAGCAAAGTGTTTGTGGCGAATTTGTGTATGCTTTGTGAGCTTGTTCATAGCTCTTAATCACTTTAGGGGTCTCACTTGCACTGCAAGGGTTAGTCCCATCTTTTAGTGTCTAAGTTGAGGGGACTTGGTGCTCGAACGCCTTGTTCTAATAGTGGAGACATCCCTTGAGAGTTTCACAAATAGAAGCCAAATGTGCGCAATTCGATGGAATAAGTTTTTCAAATCTTTAAACATTTTCCAAACACCATGCATAGTCTCATTACACCAAAATCATCATATGTCATAGAACATGCATCATAAAAGTGGACTGCTTGACTGAAACTTTTATTCCCTTAGTAGATGGATTCTTTGAGGTGATATTAGGCAATGTGTGTTTTAGGCACTTAAAATGCCGAATACTTCCCATCCTATAATGTGTGTTCTCCCAAGCCAATTTTGAAGCCAAACACATTTAGACTTGTTCATTATAAACTTACATTATCCAGAACCCAAGCAACCTAAACACTAAGCCAACCCTCACTTGATTGATCTTGTTAAGACTTAGGATTGAATGTAAAATGTGCTCTAATTTTCAAATGGAGTGTACCTAGGCAAGTAAGTGATGTATTGTAAAAAAGTATGAGCAAAAGTCAAAGGCAAGAAAATAAAGAAAAAGACAAGAAAAGAAACAATCAAAAGAAAAGAAAAAGAAAAGAGAAACAAAACAGAAAAAACAAAAGGAAGAAATATGCTTCTATTGCCTTGTTTAAATTGTAAACACTACTCAAAAAAGGCAACACGAGTAGTTAGTAATTGCACTTGAAAGTTATGGAAGCCTGGACGCCTTATTGGATATTTGTATCTAAAAGTGGTGTTGCATGAGAAATTAAATGTTTGAGTGTAGAATGTATTGCCTTAACTTGGTTGATTAGTGCATTGAGCTAAATTCCTATTCTTTCTAATCACCAATCACTTTAGCCCCATTAGAACAAAATGAAAAAGACCTAGTTGATCTTAGGGGAAATCTAACTTGGGAATATTAGTCGATGCATGCTCTTTCCACGTTCATGACACTTGATTCTTTCATGAGACTTATTCATTAAAAATAGCGTTTATTTTGTATGAAATGTATGCAACGACTTTGATTCCATTACATAAACTCTTTTGCATACATATTGCATGAGTGTGAACCTAGGTTGCAAGTTCCTCATATTTTGATTGGCTCATTTCGTTGACAAACAACATGGGGATTTGCTTGTAAGGGTCGTTTAGGCCTCATTGTTCGTGTTAAAGCTTCAATGGCATCATCATGCTCAAGGGCATTTCAAGAAGGTATATCTCTTGCTTAACTCTTTGAAGAGATTAGTTGCGCACACACAATCACTCATATGCATGTTTTTATTCATCTTTCTTTGGTGCTTAATTGCTAACATGTTTGCATTATTTTCCTATTTCTTTCTTGCTTGATTAGTGTGTCATTTGGTAGTGCATAAACCCCTTGAAAACCCCTTGAAAACCCACTTGAAAACACCTTTGTAAACCAAATGGGTATGTAGATTTTTTGTTTGTCGCGGGACAGGTTCGTTTGGCCTCCCGCGACCTCTCCCGTGACATTCTCTCCAGTAGGGCTCGCGGGATAACTGGTCGTCTCGGGTCACGCGACCCCGTCCAGCGCCCTTTGTCCCAGTGTTCTTCGCGGGACAGCTCTTTGTCGCGCGTCCCGCGACCCTTCCCGAGAAGTTATCCCCAGTAGAGTTCGCGGGACACTTGTTCGTCAGACATCCTACGACCAAAGCTTCCAGTGGTCTTCGCAGGACAGCTATTCGTCGCGCATCCCGCGACCTGTCCCGCGACTGACGTCGATGCATGCTCTTTCCACGTTCATGACACTTGATTCTTTCATGAGACTTATTTGCTAAAAATAGCGATTATTTTGTATGAAATGTATGCAACAACTTTGATTCCATTACATAAACTCTTTTGCATACATATTGCATGAGTGTGAACCTAGGTTGTAAGTTCCTCATATTTTGATTGGCTCATTTCAGTTGACAAACCACATGGGGATTTGCTTGTAAGGCTAGTTTATGCCGCATTGTTCGTGTTCAAGCTTCAATGGCATCATCATGCTCAAGGGTACTTCAAAAAGGTATATCTCTTGCTTAACTCTTTGAAGAGATTTAGTTGCACATACACAATCACTCATATGCATGTTTTTATTCATCTTGCTTTGGTGCTTAATTGCTTACATGTTTGCATTATTTTCTTATTTCTTTCTTGCTTGATTAGTGTGTCATTTGGTAGTGCATAAACCCCTTGAAAACACCTTTGGAAACCAAGTGGATATGCAGATTTTTTGTTTGTCATGGGACAAATTCGTCTGGCCTCCCGCGACCTCTCCCGCGACATTCTCTCCAGTAGGGTTCGTGGGATAGCTGGTCGTCTCAGGTCACGTGACCCGTCTAGCGCCCTTAGTCCCAGTGTTCTTCGTGGGACAACTCTTCGTCGCGCGTCATGCGACCCTTCCCGCGATGTTGTTCCCAGTAGAGTTTGCGGGACACTTGTTTGTCAGACGTCCCGCGAAACGTCCCGTGACCAAAGCTTCCAGTGGTCTTCGCGGGACAGCTCTTCATCGCGCGTCCAGCAACCTATCCCGCGACTGACGTCCTTTTTATTGGTATTTTTGACTTTTCCTTTGTGTCATTTTTCCTACCCTTTATATACATCATATTCTTCCCTAAAGAGACCTACAGCTCTAAAATTTATTCCCTTAGTGAGACAAAGTAACTCCAAGAGAGAGAGAGAGAGAGCTCCAAGAACTCATCTTTACTCAACCAAACACCAATCCATGTGCATTTAACATCTTCCAAGCATCATTTCACCATGGATTCATCTTGCTCTTGTTGACTAGGTAACTTGAACATGTTCTAAATCTCCATTGCATCTTTTATGTTCATGTATACCTCGGTTTTGCTCTTTTATGTGAATTTTATGCATATCTTAATGTTTAATGACATTTATAACATGATTTAGTTGTTGTTTGTTGGTTGAGAACATTGATTATTGATAGCTATCTTTTAGGACCACTTTGCCCTTTAGCTAAATTTTCATGCATATGCATTTAGATATTGATATCTAGGATTTGCATTTATTGACATCTTTGAATCCCTAGATAAGCATTTAGTGTAGCCTAGCATTAGTTGCATGATAGAATATTTTCACATATTCACATAGGTTGTTTTATCTCTTCATTGATTGTTAAGCTTTGTGGCCAAGTGGATTAGTCCACAAGCTTTTTGGTATAGGATCACTATTAAAGGCCCGTTGGGTAGAGTGAAAGGGGTAGTGACGGAGTATGGTGTGACTTGAGGTCAACCTAGGTTGTAAACTTTCTTTCAAATAGTGGATTTGAGGACCGTGTGTGGCTAGAAGGATAGCCCGTGGGTTTTACCCAGTTGGAGGGTTTCTCACGTAAATCAATCCTTGTGTTTTTATTATTTTTCTGCATTTTTTTGAATTGATTGTTTACTAATATGGGGTAATCTCATTAAAATTGACTAAGTCAAAAAGTTGGTAATATATCAACTAAAACCTATTCACCCCCCCCCCCCTCTAGGTTAGTAGACACACACTTTATGGTATTTTCAATTGGTATCAGAGCGGGTTCCTAGACATACTTAGGTGATCCTTACTCTAGTTTGTGTGTCTTGCTTCTTGCATTTTGTTTGTTGTTTGTTGCATACATTAGCACTCATCTCATTCACACCCAAACACGATGAGTGGGAATGGAGGTGGACATGAGGGAGCCTCATGCACAAGACCTACTTTACTCAATGGGGTAAAGGCAAGATGGAGTCGTACCTTTGCCAAATAGATGACTAGGCATGGATGGCAATTGAAGATGGCTACACTCCTCCAATAATGATTGAAGTGAGGTCTCCAAGCCAAAGTCTCAATGAAGCACTCAAGAATTTAAAGCTTCCAAGTGGAATAACAAGGCAATGCATGCCATCCTTTGCGCCATGGACGACAACCAATACAAGTGGATTCAAACAAGTGGATTCAAACAACTAGAAATCCAAAGGAGGCATGAGAGATTTTAGAGACGGCTCATGAAGGAACCGAGGTAGTCAAGGACTCCAAGCTCCAAGTCCTTCAAATGCAATTTGAGACCATTAGAATGGAGGAGGATGAATGCTTCAACGACTTTCAAGTGAAGTTGACATAGTCAATCAAAGCCATCAACTTGGTGACCCTTATTCAGATAGAAGAATCAAGCAAAAAATTATGAGGTCACTTCCTGCAAGATTTGAGTCAAAAGTGAAGGCATTTGAGGAGAATAGTGACTGCAAGAACATGAAGCCAAGTGAAGTTATTGGAAGACTTCTAGCATATGATATTAGGTGGACTCCCACACCTACACCTCCAAAGTAGCAAAAGAGTATTGCTTTGAAAACCTCTAAGGTTGAGAAGGAGGAACAAGACTCTGATGAAGAGATGGCCCTCATGGTGAAAAGGTTCAAGAAATTCATCAATTTTGAAAAGAAGGGCTTTGGATCCAAAGGAAAGGAAGTGAAGAAGAAGACTCCTTTCAAGAAGGTTGAATCAAGTCAAGACAAGCCAACAAAGAAAATGATCAAATGTTTTGAATGTGGAGGTTTTGGACACATCTCCACGGATTGTGGCAATTTGAAGAACATGAAGAAAGGAATGGCAATCACCGCCACGTGGAGTGATAATGATGACCTAGAAGAGGAAGGAGAATCCTCGGATGATGAAGACCATGTGGCAAGTTTTATTGCCATTGCATCTTCTCTCAAGAGTAAGGAAGCAATAGATGATGAGGAGGAAAAGAAACAAAGTGAAGATGACTCAAGTGATGGTGACTCCTCATCCCACTCAACAAACATGGATGTAGGAGGAATTGACCTTGAAGGGTTCATTGAGCATTTTCAAAGTTCAAGATTGAAAATGAAGAAAGAGATTCTAAGGCTAAAGGGAGAGAATCTCAAGCTATCTACCGAAATTACTTACCTAAATGGAGAAGTGAAGATAGCAAAAAGGAATGAGGTATTGATGGAAAAAGAGCTTGAAGAAGCAAGAGAGATCATTACTAAGATGACTTCAAGCACAAGGAAACTTGACCACATGTTGGGAGTTGGCAAGAGGCCAAGTGATAAAAAAGGTCTTGGCTATGAAGATGACAAAGAGACCTAGCCCTCAAGCAAGACCGTGTTTGTCAAGAGCTTGGACATTAAAGGGCCCCCACCTCCACAACATCCTAGGAAGAAGATTGAACTAGGAGAGTGCTCTAAGGATTCCCAAGTCAAGGTGGCACAAGGGAAACAAGCTCAAGTTCAATCAACAAGGGTTCATCAAGTAAGTTTTCCTTAACCTAAACACCACCAAGCCAAGAAGCAATTCATGCAAGCTCAACCAAGGAAGAAATCTACTCTAACTCAACAACCAAGAATGAGAGAACAAATTCAACGTCAAAGACAAGCTCAAAGGCATGGGAAAGCTCCTTTGTACTCACAAAGGAATGGTATGATCTCCTATTTCATTCCTACATGTCACTTTGTGGTGTTGATGGTCATATTAGACCAAATTGCTTTAAGTATATTGACATGTGTAGAACTAGAAGCATGATTGAAAGAAGTAGGGCTAGAACCACAATGCATGTTCATA
This sequence comes from Dipteronia sinensis, assembly GCA_033220585.1. Classification (NCBI taxonomy): domain Eukaryota; kingdom Viridiplantae; phylum Streptophyta; class Magnoliopsida; order Sapindales; family Sapindaceae; genus Dipteronia; species Dipteronia sinensis. The sequence continues at coordinate 25,552,397 of CM065643.1, read as the reverse complement.
GGAAACATAGAGCCAATTTGCATGATCCTAGGAAATCTAGAGCCAATATGACAAAAACAACTAGGGGAGAGAGCATTTCACCTAAGTGGATTAGAAGAGATGAATACTTTTGCCATATGGCTCAAATTGCCTTGAAGGCAAATGCCTCTAACACTTGGTATTTGGATAGTGGGTACTCTAGGCACATGACGGGAACAAGAGCTTCTTTAAATCTCTTGTAATGGAGGATAGAGGATTTGTCACCTTTGGTGATGGATCTAGGAAGAACGTTATAGGGAAAGGAACCATTTCCATTCCCGATATACCGTCCTTGTCAAATGCTTTACTTGTTGATGGCTTGCAAGCCAATCTTATAAGCATTTCTCACCTAAATGATGATGGACTCTCCGTCTTGTTTAACAAAAATGATTGTTCTATTTTAATGCCAAATAGGACAAACCTTGCTAAAAGGAAAGAGATCTAGTGACAACTACTATTGTCTTGAAGCTAGTGCTATCTCTTGTAATATGTCCAAGTGTGAGGAAGTTAAGTTATGGCATCAAAGACTTGGCCACATGAACTATCGAGATTTGAGGATCTTAGATAAGTTCAAGGTTGTGCGTGGCCTCCCTATGCTTGGGAAGAAAGTCGAAAGTGTTTGTTGACCTTGTCAATAAGGAAAACAAACCAAACACATGCACAAGAAAGACAAGTATCTCGCCACAAAGGAGCCACTAGAGCTTCTACATATGGACCTTATGGGTCCCATGCAAACCGAGAGTCTTGGTGGCAAGAGATACATTTTTGTTTGTGTTGATGATTTCTCTAGATTTACATGGACATATTTTCTTAGAGAAAAATCTGAAACATTCGAAAATTTGAAAATGCTTTGCACTAAAATTCAAAATGAAAAGAACTCACACATTAAAAGCATTAAGAGAATTAGGAGTGACCATGGGAAGGAGTTTGAAAATGCTTGTTTTGAAAGCAATTGTAATAGCTTTGGCATTTCCCATGAGTTCTCGGCACCTCGAACTCCTCAACAAAATGGGGTTGTAGAGATGAAGAATAGGGCCCTTCAAGAGATGACCCGTGTGATGTTTCTTGATCGATCTATTTCTATACATGTTTTAGGTCCCCATTTCCTATTATTTGTGCTTTGTTCTTGGGTGAAATTGGATATTTTATGTGTTTATTGAGCATGTGTAGGTCACATTCCTTAGATGAAGTTTTTGATGATATTTTCAAGGAAAAGAGCTTAAACGTGAAGAAAAATGGCAAAACAGTCAACAACCGCTGCGTAGGTCGCTCTCCATGCATGACCTCCACCGCAGCACGTCCAGCGGTACATTTTAGTAGGCTTTTTATTCTTTTCCGTGGTCCATACCGCTTTTCAGGCATCATCATCAACCGTGGTCTATGCCGCGCAACACTCCGGGAAAGGAAGATTTTTGGCCAGTGTAGAACAGCAATATTTTAAGTTCCTCATATTTTGATTGGCTTATTTCGTTGACAAACCACATTGGGGATTATTTTTGTAAGGGTAAATTAGGCCTCACTGGGTGTGATCAAGCTTCAAGGGCATCATCCTTCTCAAGAGCACTTCAAAGGTATCTCATTTCTTTAACTCTCTTTGAAGAGATCTAGTTACACACACTCACTTACATGCATTATGTTCTTATATTCATGTATTTAAAAGATGCATTGTATGCCACTTTTCACACTCCACACTTGTACTTTTTGCACATCTCTTAGTGTGTTGAGTTTGCCCCGAAAAGAGAATTTCTTCTCTTAGCGCTGCCTAGACCGCTTGGCAAGACATGCTTGCACCGCGACATACAGAGCGGTACACCTCAGTAGGGTCATGCTTTTTGCACTGCTTCCTGTGCACTTGCATGCATAGCGGTCCAAGTCGCGTTGTTGTCCAGTAGGCCACTGTTGCCTATACCGCGGCCTGTGCACCTGCAAGCACAACGCTCTACACCGCATTGTTGTCCAGACAGTGCACTGCTGTGTGTACCGCGGTCTGGACACTTGCCTGCGACACGGTCCATCCAGCGATATTGACAGGATTTTGTGCCCTAAGTTCCAAACGACGCAGTTTTGACTAGGGCTCCCTTATATATATTCTCTCTTCTTCCTTGCTCGTTTTTGTGAGTTCAAGAAGCCATTTTTGAGAGGCCAAGCTTCTTTTAGAGAGAGAAACTCCCAAGAACTCATCTTTACTCAACCAAACACAAATCCATCTGCATCTAACAACTTACAAGCATCATCTCATCATGGATTCTTCTTGCTTTCATTGACTAGGTAACTTGAACATGCCCTAAATCTAATTGTATTTATTTATGTTCTTATTTACCTAGGGTTATCTCTTTTATATAATTTTATTGCATATCTTTACGTTTATTGGCATTTATAACATGTTTGAGTTGTTGTTTGTTGGTTGAGAGCTTTGTTCAATGATAGCTAGCATTTAGGACGATTTTACCCTTCTAGCTAAATCTTCATGCATTTGCATTTAGATATTGATATCTAGGATTTGCATTCATTGACATCTTTAAATCCTTAGATAATCATTTAGTGTTGCCTAGCATTAATTGCATGTTTGAATATCTTTTACATATTCACATAAGTTGTTTAACCTCTTCATTGATTGTTAAGCTTTGGGACTAAGTGGGTTAGTGCACAAGCTTGTGGTCTAGAATCACTATTAAAGGCCTATTGGGTAGAGTGAAAGGGTTAGTGACCAAGTAGGTGTGACTTGAGGTCAACCTAGGTTGTAAACTTTCGTTCAAATAGTGGATTTGAGGACAGTACGTGGCTAGAAGGATAGCCCGTGAGTTTTGCCCAGTTGGAGGGTTTCTCACGTAAATCAATCATTGTGTTTTTATTATTTTCCGCATATTTATATTGGATTGATTGATTGCTAATATGGGGTAGGCCTATTAAAATTGATTAAGTCGAAAAGTTGGTAATAAATCAACTAAAACCTATTCACCCCCCCTCTAGGTTGTATTAGACACACTTAGTGTATTTTCAATTGGTATCAGAGCGGGTTCCTGGATACACTTAGGTGATCCTTGCTCTTTGTGTGTCTTGCATTTTGTTTGTGTTTGTTGCATCATTAACATTCATCTCATTCATACCCAAACACTATGAGTGGGAACGAAAGTGGTAATGAGGGAGCCTCTAGCACAAGACCCCCTTTGCTCACCGGAGTAAACTATGCCTCTTGGAAAGGCAAGATGGAGTCTTACATTTGCCAAATAAATGACCGAGCATGGATGGCAATTGAAGATGGCTACACTCCTCCGGAAAAGACTCTTGCAGACGAAAGTGTAGTTCCCAAGCCAAAGTCGGAATGGTCAACTCAAGAGTTTGAAGCATCCAAGTGGAACAACAAGGCTATGCATGCTATTCTTTGTGCAATGGATGACAATCAGTACAAATTGATCCAAACAACAAGAATTGCAAAAGAGGCATGAGAGATTCTAGAGACGGCCCATGATGGAACTGAGGTGGTCAAGGACTCTAAGCTTCAAGTCCTCCAAACACAATTCGAGCAAATTAGGATGAGGAGGATAAGTGCTTCAATGACTTTCAAGTGAAGTTGATGGACATAGTCAATCAAAGCCATCAACTTGGTGACCCCTATTCGGATAGGAGAATCAAGTAAAAAATTATGAGGTCGCTTCCAGCAAGATTTGAGTCAAAAGTGACGGCTCTTGAGGCAAACAGTGATTACAAAAACATGAAGCCAAGTGAAGTTATAGGAAGACTTCTAGCATATGAGACTAGGTGGACTCCTACACTTACACCTCCAAAGAAGTAAAATAGTATTGCTCTGAAAACTTCCAAAGTAGAGAAAGAGGAAGATGACTCAGATGAGGAGATGGCCCTCATGGTGAAAAGATTCAAGAAGTTCATCAATTTTGAGAAGAGGGGATTTGGATCCAAAGGAAAGGAAATGAAGAAGAAGACTCCTTTCAAGAAGTTTGAGTCAAGTGAAGACAAGCCCACAAGAAAAGGGATTCAATGCTTCGAATGTGGAGATTTCGGACACATCTCCACGAATTGTGGAAATTTAAAGAACAAGAAGAAAGGAAAGGCCATGGCCGCCGCGTGGAGCGACGGTGATGACTTGGAAGAAGAAGGAGAATCCTCTGATGATGAGGATCATGTGGCAAACTTTATTGCCTTCACATCTTCTCTCAAGAGTAAGGAAGCAATAGATGATGAAGAGGTAGAGAAACAAAGTGAAGATGACTCTTCATCCCATTCAACAAATATGGATGTAGGAGGAATGGATCTTGAAGGCTTCATTGAGCATTTTCAAAGCTCAAGATTGAAGATGAAGAAAGAGATTCAAAGGCTAAAAGGAGAGAATCTCAAGCTATCTACCGAAGCTACTCACTTAAATAAAGAAGTGAAGATAGCCAAAAGGAATGAGAAATTGATGGAAAAGGAGCTTGAAGAAGCAAGAGAGATCATTGCTAAGATGACTTCAAGCACGGAGAAACTTGACCACATGTTGGGAGTTGGCAAGCGGCCAAGTGATAAGAAAGGTCTTGGCTATGAAGATGACAAGGAGACCTCATCCTCAAGCAAGACTGTATTTTTCAAGAGCTTGGATAACAAAGAGCCTTCACCTCCACAACATCCTAGGAAGAAGATTGAACTAGGAGAGTGCTCTAAGGATTTCCAAGTCAAGGTGGCACAAGGGAATCAAGCTCAAGCTCAACCAACAAGGGTTCAACAAGCAAGCTTTCCTCAACCCAAATATCACCAAGCCAAGAAGCAATTCATGCAATCTCAACCAAGGAAGCAATCTATTTCAACTCAACAACAAAGAATGAGAGAACCAATCCAACACCAAAGGCAAGCTCAAATGCGTGGGAAAGCCCCTTTATATTCACAGAGGCATGGTATATCTTCTTATTTCATTCCCACTTGTCATTTTTGTGGCTTTGATGGTCACATTAGACCTAATTGCTTCAAATACATTGAAATGTGTAGAATCAAGAGCATGATTGAAAGAAATAGAGCTAGAGCCAAAATGCATGTTCCTAGGAGATCTAGAGCCAATTTGCTTGATCCTAGGAAATCTAGAGCCAATGTGACTAATACCACTAGGAATGAGAATATTTCACCTAGGTAGATTAGAAGAGATGACTATTTTTGCTATGTGGCTCAAATTGCCTTGAAGGCAAATGCCTCTAACACTTGGTATTTGGATAGTGGGTGTTCTAGGCATATGACGGGGAACAAGAGTTCCTTTAAATCCCTTATCTTGGAGGATGAAGGATTTGTCACCTTTGGTGATGGATCTAGAAAGAAAGTCATAGGGATAGGAACCATTTCCATTCCCGATTTACTCTCCTTGTCCAATGCTTTACTTATTGATGGCTTGCAAGTCAATCTTATAAGCATTTCTCATCTTAATGATGATGGACTCTTCGTCTTGTTTAACGAAAATGATTGCTCTATTTTAATGCCCAATGGACAAACCTTACTAAAAGGAAAGAGATCTAGTGACAATTGATATTGTCTTGAAGCTAGTGCTATCTCTTGCAATATGTACAAGTGTGAGGAAGTTGAGTTGTGGCATCAAAGACTTGGCCACATGAACTATCGAGATTTGAGGATCTTAGATAAGTTCAAGGTTGTTCATGGCCTTCCTAAGCTTGGGAAGAAAGTCGATGGCGTTTGTGGACCTTGTCAACAAGGGAAACAAACCAAAAGTATGCACAAGAAACGCAAGTATCTCGCCAACAAGGAGCCATTAGAGCTTCTACATATGGACCTTATGGGTCCCATGCAAACCGAGAGTCTCGGTGGCAAGAGATACATTTTGGTTTGTGTTGATGATTTCTCTAGATTTATATGGACATATTTATATGGAGAAAAATCTGAAACATTTGAAAATTTTAAAATGCTTTGCACTAAAATTCAAAATGAAAAGAACTCACATATTAAAAGCATTAAAAGGATTAGGAGTGACCATGGGAGGGAATTTGAAAATGCTTGTTTTGAAAGCTATTGTAATAGCTTAGGCATTTCCCATGAGTTTTCGGCTCCTAGAACTCCTCAACAAAATGGGGTTGTTGAGAGGAAGAATAGGGTCCTTCAAGAGATGGCCCATGTGATGTTGCTTGACAACAATGTCCCTAGGAACCTTTGGGCCGAGGCCGTCAATACGGCTTGCTACGTAGGAAATAGAGTCTTCCTAAGGCCCGGTACTAGGCAAACCTCCTATGAATTATGGAAGGGTATGAAGCCAAATGTTAGCTTCCTCCACTCATTTGGGAGCAAATGCTACATTCTAAATGACCGAGATCAACTTGGCAAGTTTGATAATAAGAGTGATGAGGGGATTTTCATTGGCTATGCCCTCAATAGTAAGGCCTATAGAGTTTTCAATTTAAAAACTCGGAGTGTCATGGAATCATCTAATGTTGTCATAGATGATTGTAGGCCTAAGACTAGAGACCATGATGAGGAGGTCATTGTGCTTGATGATTCTTCCTTGGAGGAGAATGGTGAGACTTCAATTGATGTGAAGTCAAGTCTTGATGAAGATGTCATTCAACCTCTTGATAGAGATCCATCATTGGACTCTAAAGAACCCGCTCCATGGGTTAGACATCTCTACAACAAGAATGACATTCTTGGAGATATGAATGAGGGTGTTAGAACTAGGCGTCAAATAGCTAATCAAATTAGCTATACTTGTTACACCTCTCAAATTGAACCCAAAAAGGTTGATGAAGCCTTGAATGATGAGTTTTGGGTTCTTGCTATGCAAGAAGAGCTAAACCAATTTGAAAGAAATGAGGTTTGGACTCTTGTTCCTAGACCCAAGGATACTAATGTCATAGGCACCAAATGGGTATTTAGGAACAAGTTGGATGAGAATGGCAACATTGTGCGCAACAAGGCTAGACTTGTAGCACATGGATACTCTCAAATTGAGGGTATTGACTTTGAGGAGACTTTTGCTCCGGTTGCCCGTCTTGAGTCTATAAGGCTTCTTTTATCCATATCATGTGTGCACAAGTTCAAATTGCATCAAATGGATGTTAAGAGTGCCTTCCTGAATGGTTTCTTGCATGAAGAAGTGTTTGTTGAGCAACCCAATGGGTTTATGGATCCACACCATCCCAATCATGTCTATCGCCTCAAGAAGGCTTTATATGGGTTGAAACAAGCACCTAGGGCTTGGTATGAGCGCCTCGCTCAATTTCTTGTAGACAATGACTACACTAGGGGTAGTGTTGACAAAACTTTATTCATCAAGAGAAACAAGATGAGCTTTTCATAGCTCAAATTTATGTTGATGATATTGTTTTTGGCTCCACCTAATAAATCCAATGTCCAACAATTTGTTGATGTCATGTCCCATGAGTTTGAGATGAGTCTTGTTGGAGAGCTCAATTACTTCCTAGGTTTGCAAATCAAGCAATTGCATGATGGGATTTTCATATCCCAAGCTAAGTATGCTAAGAACCTAGTGAAGAAGTTTGGCCTTGAGAATGCCAAACATTGTGACACACCTATGAGTACCACCTTGAAACTAAGCAAGGATGCTAGTGGCAAGAGTGTGGAACAAAGTCTTTATCGTGGCATGATTGGTAGCTTGCTTTACTTGACCGCAAGTAGGCCTGATATAGCCTTTAGTGTGGGTGTGTGTGCTAGGTACCAAGCGGATCCCAAGGAATCCCATCTCTCCTCCGTGAAAAGAATCATTCGATGTGTGAATGGGACATCCAACTATGGGATATGGTACTCTTTTGACACTAATGCTAGCTTAGTTAGCTTTAGTGATGCAGATTGGACAGGAAATTATGATGATAGAAAGAGTACATCAGGCGGTTGCTTCTTCCTAGGCAACAACTTGGTCTCATGGTTTTCCAAGAAGCAAAATTCCGTTTCTCTATTCACAGCTGAAGCGGAATACATAGCAGCCGGGGGTGCTTGCACACAACTCCTTTGGATGAAGCAAATGCTTGTGGATTATGGCTTTGATCAAGGTATTCTAACCCTTTGTTGTGATAACATGAGTGCAATTAACATTTCAAAGAATCCGGTTCAGCACTCTAGGACAAAGCATATAGACATTAGACATCATTTCATTAGAGAACTAGTTGAAAACAAATGCATTACACTTAAGCATGTGGGCACTAATGATCAACTAGCGGATTTATTTACAAAGCCTTTAGACTCAACTAGGTTCAAGTCACTTAGTAGGTCTATTGGAATTTGTCATATGCCTTCATGAGTTTTGGTAATTGACCCCTTATGGGGAGCTCAAACAAAGAGAGCAACCTTGCATGTTGGAATAAGCAAAAACTTGATCAACTTTATGCTTCTTTATTAATTGCTTGAGTAATTTTGGTTGTGCTTATATATATTCTTATATGGCCTTTTTTTTAATAAGTGTGCCATGCTTGGTTTGTAATCCATGTCACCTCTATGTTCAAACATGCATTTTTGGATTAGGAGAATTGATTGGAAAGTACATTTGAATGACCTAAAATTTATCTCCATGACATGTGACTTGATTTTGACATGCTAAAATATTATGCATGAATTGTGTGTGCAAATGTGTGTGGAAGCACCTTGACAAAGCTAAACTCAATAAGGACCATGTGTCCATGCAATAAATAAGGATGTCTCATCCAATTTAGCTTTGGGTCTTTTCTTAATGGTTGAACAAGACAACAACCAATAAGGATTCTATATCCATTCAATTAATAAGGATTTTATATCCATGTCTTGATTGACCATTAAGGATTGACATGGTTGCTTATGTGTGCTCAAATTGTTAAAAGCTCTATCTTGTTTAATTATGGCAAAAGGGTGCAAATTGGTTTGAATTCCTTTGGAACCTTTTTGATGTTCTCTTTGCCAAATACCATTTGCTTGAACTATGATGTTACATGTCTTACATTCAAAGCAACTAAGTCACACATTTTCTTCTTAAAATATAAAACCTCAATGATTCTCTCTCAATTAATTAAGTTGTATAAAGTTGTTGTATATGATTATGCACTTATCTTGCAAATAACTCTCTTTGCTAAAGTGACCCATTTGGGGAAAGCTCCCTTGCCTATCTCGTGACAAAAAGGGGGAGTAGTGTGGTTTATTTAAGGGGGTTGCATATTTGGAGAGATTGTCCCGTTGAGGGGGAGTAACCTATTTAGGGGGAGCATTAGCATTGCACTTCATCGCATTTTTTTTGTGTTCATTAATGCAAATGCTTGTTTTTATGTTTTCACTTGATCACCTCACATACACTTGTCTTGGAAAGTGTAGTCTCATTATTTTGTAGGGATGGCCATTCTACAAGAGCTTGAAGTTTTGAAGACCTAGTATCTAGGTATCAATTTGTAATGTAGAATATCTTTTTGTTGACCTCTAGTTTTTACTTTTATTGTGAGGATGATTTGTGAGTAGTGGTTTTGTCACGAAATAGCCAAAAGGGGAGATTGTAAGTTCCTCATAATTTGATTGGCTTATTTCATTGACAAACCACATTGGGGATTATTTTTGTAAGGGTAAATTAGGCCTCATTGGGTGTGATCAAGCTTCAAGGGCATCATCCTTCTCAAGAGCACTTCAAAGGTATCTCATTTGTTTAACTCTCTTTGAATTGATCTAGTTACACACACTCACTTGCATGCATTATGTTCTTATATTCATGTATTTGAATGATGCATTGTATGCCCTTTTTCACTCTCCACACTTGTACTTTTTGCACATCTCTTAGTGTGTTGAGTTTGCCCCGAAAAGAGAATTTCTTCTCTTAGCGCTGCCTAGACCGCTTGGCAAGACATGCTTGCACCGCGGCATATAGAGCGGTACACCTCAGTAGGGTCATGCTTCTTGCACCGCTTCCTGTGCACTTGCACGCATAGCGGTCCAAGTCGCGGTGTTGTCCAGTAGGCCACTGTTGCCTATACCGCGGTCTGTGCACCTGCATGCATAGCGCCCTACACCGCGTTGTTGTCCAGATGGTGCACTGCTGTGTGTACTGCGGTCTGGACACTTGCCTGCGACGCGGTCCATCTAGCGGTATTGACGGGATTTTGTGCCCTAAGTTCAAAACGACACAGTTTTGACTAGGGCTTCCTTATATATATTCTCTCTTCTTCCTTGCTCGTTTTTGTGAGTTCAAGAAGCCATTTTTGAGAGGCCAAGCTTCCTTAAGAGAGAGAAACTCCCAAGAACTCATCTTTACTCAACCAAACACAAATCCATGTGCATCTAACGTCTTACAAGCATCATCTCATCATGGATTCTTCTTGCTTTCATTGACTAGGTAACTTGAACATGCCCTAAATCTTATTGTATTTATTTATGTTCTTGTTTGCCTAGGGTTACCTGTTTTATATGATTTTATTGCATATCTTTATGTTTATTGGCATTTATAACAAGTTTGAGTTGTTGTTTGTTGGTTGAGAGCTTTGTTCATTGATAGCTAGCATTTAGGACGATTTTATCCTTCTAGCTGAATCTTCATGCATTTGCATTTAGATATTGATATCTAGGATTTGCATTCATTGACATCTTTAAATCCTTAGATAAGCATTTAGTGTTGCCTAGCATTAATTGCATGTTTGAATATCTTTTACATATTCACATAGGTTGTTTAACCTCTTCATTGATTGTTAAGCTTTGGGACTAAGTGGGTTAGTGCACAAGCTTGTGGTCTAGAATCACTATTAAAGGCCCGTTGGGTAGAGTGAAAGGGTTAGTGACCAAGTAGGTGTGACTTGAGGTCAACCTAGGTTGTAAACTTTCGTTCAAATAGTGGATTTGAGGACTGTACGTGGCTAGAAGGATAGCCCGTGAGTTTTGCCCAATTGGAGGGTTTCTCACGTAAATCAATCCTTGTATTTTTATTGTTTTCCGCATATTTATATTGGATTGATTGATTGCTAATATGGGGTAGGACTATTAAAATTTATTAAGTCGAAAAGTTGATAATAAATCAACTAAAACCTATTCACCCCCCCTCTAGGTTGTATTAGATACACTTTGTGTATTTTCAAATATTGTGGGGTTCATATCTCTCAGCTCCGATTGAATTGTGTGTCCTACCACCTATGGATGGCAAGCCTCAGAGCTCTAGTTTCCGGCGCACTTTTCGGATCACAATTCCGATATTCCTAGAAGAAGTATGCTCGTTTTAGTACCCGATGGTCAAATCAGTCATAATTCCTTGAATAAAGACGGGATTTGTTTTGCAAGTTGTCGGATCGGCAAATATTACCTTCTTGGACATGAGTGGGAGTCTTGAAAAGCAAGTTGACACCTAATCCTAATCTTCCTTCAATAAGTAATCAATTTTAATGGTTTCGGAAAGAAATAAAATCCTAAAAATGTAGAGTTCTAAACGGGAATTGATTTCCTTGTTGTTTAAGGACTTGGCTTAGCATCTTAAGCCTATTTAAACCCCTTTGAACCCTAATTTCGAAAAGAGAGAAGTCAAGGGAGGTCCCAAGCCACCAAGGGGGTCGTCCCCCATCACACCACCACCATTGTTGCACTTGGAAGCTTGAAGAAGACATTCATGGGTTTTATCAACTCTTTCTCCTCTTCTTTTAATCTTTTCATGTGTAATTAATTCCATACTAGGGAATCGATGTGAACCTCTGTGATGCTCTTTGTTTTGATTTAATTCTATATTTATTCATCGATTCGAATTTAGATTTGTTCAATTCATTATACATCTTGATTCTTGACTTGTATTGATCTATGAAAATTAATTGATACTTGTCTAGGGTTTCAATAATTTGTTATTTGAGATTCGGCTATAGGAATAGAGGTAGTCTTAATTACTTTTCAATTGAATAAATATAATTGTTCTTGACATAGGAATATACGAGACAATTTTGGTTCTTAAATTCTTGCACAAAATGGGTTTTTAGCTATTGTTTACGCCTTGGAAAAGGGTGAGTAATGGTTGAAAGCACGTGGTTAAGCCCGAGTAGGAATAATGGTAATACCATAATTAAGATAAGAATGAACCCTAATTTGAATTGAATCTTATTAATGGAGTTAACTGATGAACATTGAGTATCATATATGGGGAGCATCGGTTACCTAGTCTTTCTTCCATTGATCACGAACCACCAATTCTTGTAATTGTTTCTTTAGTTTAATTTAATTTTGTTTTTAGATTAATCAATAAAACAATATCTTGGTTACTTTTAATTTAATTAGAATTAGAATTAGTTTAATCGATAAATCACTTTTCCTTGTGGGAACGATCTCTACTTGCCACTGTACTTATCTTCACTATTTGTGCACTTGCGAGTATTGTTTTATAGCACGATTTACAACAAATCAAGTTTTTGGCGCCGGTGCCGGGGATTAGTTGAATTTATTGATTATTTCTAGTTTTAGTTTAAGTTAATAGTTTTAGTTTAATTTTTTTTAGTAGTCGTGTCATTAGTAAATAGTCTATTTTTTATTTTTATTTAGATTTTGTTTTCTTTTTATTTATTTATTTCTTTTTTTTTCTTTCTTTCAGGAACAATGGATTTTTATGGGCAACAAGTTTATGATGAGGAAAGAGAAACACTTCATGGATTTGCTATGCAATTGGCTGCTTTAGAGCCACAAATGGAGAGATTGATAGTTTCAGCAAGAGCACAAGCCCGAGCAATGAATTCTTACAATCCGTGGCCTGTGCATGAACCTTTTAACATTCTTACAATCCGTATCCTATGAATTGAACATATGGAAATTCCCAAGGTCATTGGTCGAGTTATGCACCATATGACAATACTTACAACCCGGATTGGAGGAATCATCAAGACTTCTCATGGAGATACAATGAAGTCAATACCTATGAGCAACCGGTCTCACCATCACTTGAGGACATATTGAATAGATTCATGCAATTTACTCAGTAAAATTTCAAGGAAACCAATGTACAACTTCAACACATTGAGGCTTTAATAAGGAAGATGGAGGTGAAAATTGGACAGTTGGTTGAAGCTCAAAAGAAGGAGCCCGAAAGGTTCCCGAGCCAACCGGAGCAAGAAGATTCTATCACCATCCTTTCTAATGTTGAGATTATCGATACCATAGTGAGTCATGAATTTTCTGACGATTTTTCTAGTGTTACAGATGAAGAAGTAGAAAAGGAGGAGACGGAAGAAAAGGTGAAGGAAGCGGAAGATGTACCTTTCGAGGCACCGCTCCTATACAAGGAACTCAAGCCTTATGTCCCTCCCATTACCTTTCCGAGCTGCCTACACAAAAGCAAATGGAATAAGTGGTTTTCTGAAGTTAATTCATCACAATTTATAATGAACATTTACTTCCTTTTGGTAATTGTGTGTAGGAACATGCCGACGCGTGAAATTTTTTTCCATGACTTGATCGCGCGAAAACAGAAATTTGAGACATTGGAATTTGGTTGAGTCGTCCTTGCACCCGTCTTGCCGAGACGTTAAATAAAGCTCTTGGGGGGAGGCAACCCACCTGTATTCATTGGCGAAGAAATAAATTTTTCCGTCCATGTTCTGTTCATCGTGTTTTTGATATGAATTCCAATGGTATAAAGAACGTAAAATTCTGGGCGGTGGTTTAAAAGTTATGATTGTTTCTTCGACCAAAGGTCATGGGCGATGCCCTATTTTTGAAATTCTGCACGTGAATGTTTTTCGACGTCTGTTTTATCACTTCTCTGATTCGAATCTTGAGATAGTTTCTAAATAAAAAGTGTTAGTTTGCATGTCTATTTTCTTTTGTTAAAATTTGGTTAACGTTTATTGAGTATTTTGAGAGATATGCATTAAAGAAAAGATGTAGGTCAATTTCAAAAGTCACCAGTTTTTGAATTTTTGTCCTCCATTTTTTAGATGCTTCTTTTGTGTGCTTTAAGAGCCATAATGTATGATTTATTCACTGAGTTTAGACTATGTCTTGCCACTTAGAGTATTGCATTGCATTTTTTTTCAAAAATTTATGACAAGTTCTTGATGTGATAGTGGATATGATGCTTAGTTGGATAGCCTTGATTAATAGTGGAGACTACCCTTGCGAGTTCACTAAAACCAAAAAGCGTACATAAATATTATTATAGAGGGTTCTTTTGTTTCTACTCTTAAACACTTATTAGGTTCTTGGCATTAGAAATTGATCTCAATATGTTATGCATTGGATATTAAAGAACATTCATCATAAAAAGATATCACATGTGGACTTTGCTCTTGTTTTGGTTGAACCATTAGAAGTGATATAGGCAATGTGTGCTTGAACTCACTTAAAAGGCCTTAAATATTTCCTACACTTATGTGTGTGCTCCATAGCCAATTTTGAAGCCAAACACTATAAGCCTTTTTCTTTCATCACCCACATTAACTTAACTCCATTGAGCCGAATTTTAGCCATACCTTATAGCTTGGGATCATATTGAGGTGATGGAGATGTTTGAAGAGAGTTCCAAGTGGGTGACTCATGATGTGCATGTACCAAGGCAAAGCAAGAAGATTAAATTCAAAAGAAGGTTTTTGAAGAATTATTTAATTTATGTATAAAATTCTCATCTAAAAAGTGTTAAAAAAAAGGGTTGAAAAAGGAAAAAAAAAAGATAAATGAATGAGATGATGAATCAAATGAAAGTGAAAAGGTATAGAGTTTTACAATGAAGTGATGAGAAATCAAAGTCAACTCAAGAAGGAGGATGAACGAAAATTGTTCAAGAAGCCTGGATGTAAGTGAATGAGGAATTCAAAGAAATTCGGCCAAGTTTGAAGATTGTCGAAGAATTTCTCGATATGATCCTAGGTTTGTTTGCTATCATTTTCCCGTTCTTTCTTAACCTTCACCCAATGGCCCATTACAACCAAAAAAAAAGACCTAATTGATCTTTTGGGAATGCTAGCTCGAGTGTAAAGGTAAACATGTGCTCTATCTTGTTCTTAATGTCTGATTCAGTTCATGAGATCCTTTGTATAAAAATCAAGCGTTCTTTTTATTATATATTCATATGCGATTATATTTTGGAATTTCTTGTGCATAACTTCATTCGCATATGCTTGATGAGTGTATTTGCCTAGGTTCTGTGTGATATTAATGAGCGACATCCTGTGAGAATTAGAGTCGAGGCAATTATATCTATGACATTCAACGAAGGTGTTTTTGAACCTAGAGTGTCTTGAGTATGGGCTTTTCATTAAAACTAAGTAGTGCATTCAAATTTGTAGCATAATTTTAGTCTTTATTCAGTGGCTCTAACATGCATTGGCCTTGAATGGTACATGTGAGTATGCATCTTGATTTTTTTGGTTTTTCGTAGAAATATGTTTGTGGGTAGCATAGTTGTAAACCCTCAGGAGACAAAACTCCTCCTACTAGAGAAACCTAGAGGTTTAAAGGCTTGTAGCATATGTTCAATGCTATCGTATTCCCTACGAAAGTGGCTTGGTTTAAATTTTTTTCTTTTTAGTTTTTTAGGTTTTGTTTTTATTTTTATTTGTTTTTAGTTTTTGTTTTTATTCTAGTTTTGCTCGAGGACTAGCAAAAGATAGGTTTGGGGGTATTTGATCGGTCTATTTCTATACATGTTTTAGGTCCCCATTTCCTATTATTTGTGCTTTGTTCTTGGGTGAAATTGGATATTTTATGTGTTTATTGAGCATGTGTAGGTCGCATTCCTTAGATGAAGTGTTTGATGATATTTTCAAGGAAAAGAGCTTAAATGTGAAGAAAAAGGGCAAAACAGTCAACAACCGCTGCGTAGGTCGCTCTCCATGCATGACCTCAACCGCGGCACGTCCAACGGTACATTTCAGTAGGCTTTCTATTCTTTTCTGCGGTCCATACCGCTTTCCAGGCATCATCCTCAACCGCGGTCTATGCCGCGCAACACTTCGGGAAAGGAAGATTTTCGGCCAGTGCAGAACAACAATATTGTGGGGTTCATATCTCTCAGCTCCGATTGAATTGTGTGTCCTACTACCTATGGATGGCAAGCTTCAGAGCTCTAGTTTCCGGCGCACTTTTCGGATCGCAATTCCGATATTCCTAGAAGAAGAATGCCCGTTTTATTACCCGATGGTCAGATCAGTCATAATTCCGTGAATAGAGAAGAGATTTGTTTTGCAAGTTGTCGGATCGGGAAATGTTACCTTCTTGGACATGAGTGGTAGTCTTGAAAAGAAATTTGACACCTAATCCTAATCTTCCTTCAATAAGTAATCAATTTTAACGGTTTAGGAAAGAAATAAAATCCCAAAAAGGGAGAGTTCTAAAAGGGAATTGATTTCCTTGTCGTTTAAGGACTTGGCTTAGCATCTTAAGCCTATTTAAACCCCTTTGAACCCTAATTTCGAAAAGAGAGTAGCCAAGGGAGGTCCTAAGCCACCATGGGGGCCGTCCCCCATCACACCACCACCATTGTTGCACTTGGAAGCTTGAAGAAGACATTCATGGGTTTTATCAACTCTTTCTCCTCTTCTTTTAATCTTTTCATATGTAATTAATTCCATACTAGGGAATCGATGTGAACCTATGTGATGCTCTTTGTTTTGATTTAATTCTATATTTATTCATTAATTCGAATTTAGATTTGTTCAATTCATTATACATCTTGATTCTTGACTTGTATTGATCTATGAAAATTAATTGATACTTGTCTAGGGTTTCGATAATTTATTAATTGAGATTGGGCTATAAGAATATAGGTAGTCTTAATTACTTTTCAATTGAATAAATATAGTTGTTCTTGACATAGGAATATGCGAGACAATTTTGGTTCACAAATTCTTGCACATAATGGGTTTTTAGCTATTGTTTACGCCTTGGAAAAGGGTGAGTAATGGTTGAAAGCACGTGGTTAAGCCCGCGTAGGAATAACGGTAATACCATAATTAAGATAAGAATGAACCCTAATTTGAATTGAATCTTATTAATTGAGTTAATTGATGAACATTGAGTATCATATATGGGGGGCATCGGTTACCTAATCTTTCTTCCATTGATCACAAATCACCAATTCTTTTAATTGTTTCTTTAGTTTAATTTAATTTAGTTTTAGATTAATCAATCAAACAATATCTTGGTTACTTTTAATTTAATTAGAATTAGAATTAGTTTAATCGATAAATCACTTTTCCTCATGGGAACGGTCTCTACTTGCCACTGTTCTTATCTTCACGATTTGTGCACTTGCGAGTATTGTTTTAAAGCACGATTTACAACAAATCATTGCTTAGCAACAATGTCCCTAGGAACCTTTGGGCAGAGGCAGTCAATACGGCTTGCTACATAGGAAATAGAGTCTTCCTAAGGCGCGGTACTAGGCAAACCTCCAAAGAATTGTGGAAGGGTAGGAAGCCAAATGTTAGCTACTTCTACTCATTTGGAAGCAAATGCTACATACTTAATGACCGTGATCAACTTGGCAAGTTTGATGCCAAGAGTGATGAGGGAATTTTTATTGTCTATGCCTTTAATAGTAAGGCCTACCGAGTATTCAATTTGAAAATTTATAGTGTCATGGAATCATCCAATGTTGTTATAGATGATTGTAGGCCTAGAACTACAAACCATGATGAGGAGGTTGATGTGGTTCATGACTCTCGTTGGAAGAAATATAGTGAGACTTCTATTGATGTGAAGTCAAGTCATGATGATGAGGTCATTCAACCTCTTGATGGAGATCCTACTTTGGACTCTAAAGAACCTGCTCCATGGGTTAGACATCTCCACAACAAGAATGTTATTCTTGGAGATGTGAATAAGGGTGTTAGGAATAGGCGTTAAATAGCTAATCAAATTAGCTACACTTGTTACACCTCTCAAATTGAATCCAAAAAGGTTGATGAAGCCTTGAATGATGAGTTTTGGGTCCTTGCCATGCAAGAAGAGCTAAACCAATTTGAAAGAAATGAGGTTTGGACTCTTGTTCCTAGACCCAAAGACACTAATGTCATTGGCACCAAATGGGTTTATAGGAATAAGTCGGATGAGGATGGCAACATTGTGCGCAATAAGGCTAGACTTGTTGCACAAGGATACTCTCAAATTGAGGGTATTGACTTTGAGTAGACTTTTGCACCGGTTGCTTCGCCTTGAGTCCAGAAGGCTTCTCTTATCCATATCATGTGTGCACAAGTTCAAATTGCATCAAATGGATGTTAAGAGTACCTTTCCTCAATGGCTTCTTGCATGAGGAAGTGTTTGTTGAGTAACCCAAGGGGTTTGTGGATCCACACCACCCCAACCATGTCTATCGCCTCAAGAAGGCTTTATATGGGTTGAAACAAGCACCGTGGGCTTGGTATGAGCGCCTCACTCTCTATCTTGTTGACAATGGCTACTCAAGAGGTAGTGTTGACAAGACTTTGTTCATCAAGGGCAACAAAGATGAGCTTTTCATAGCTCAAATATATGTTGATGATATTGTTTTTGGCTCTACCAACAAATCCAAAGTCCAATAATTTATTGATGTCATGTCTCATGAGTTTGAGATGAGTCTTGTTGGGGAGCTCAATTACTTCCTAGGTTTGCAAATCAAGCAATTGCATGATGGGATCTTCATATCCCAAACTAAGTATGCTAAGAACCTAGTGAAGAAGTTTGGCCTTGAGAATGCCAAACATTGTGACACACCCATGAGTACCACCTTGAAACTAAGCAAGGATGCTAGTGGCAAGAGTGTGGACAAAAGTCTTTATCATCATATGATTGGTAGCTTGCTTTACTTGACCGCAAGTAGGCCTGATATAGCCTTTAGTATGAGAGTGTGCTAGGTACCGAGTGGATCCAAAGGAATCCTATCTCTCCTCTGTGAAAAGAATCATTCGATATGTGAATGGGACATCCAACTATGGGATATGGTACTCTTTTAACATTAATGCTAGTTTAGTTGGCTTTAGTGATGCAGATTGGGTAGGAAAATGTGATGATAGGAAGAGTACATCAGACAGTTGCTTCTTCCTAGGCAACAACTTGGTCTCATGGTTTTGCAAGAAGCAAAATTTCATCTCTCTATCCACAGCTGAAGCGGAATACATAGCCGCCGGGAGTGCTTGCACACAACTCCTGGATGAAGCAAATGCTTGTGGACTATGGCTTTGATCAAGGTACTCTAATCCTTTATTGTGATAACATGAGTGCAATTAATATTTCAAAGAATTCGGTTTAGCACTCTAGGACAAATCATATAGACATCATGCATCATTTCATTAGAGAGCTAGTTGAAAACAAATGTATTGCACTTTAGCATGTTGGCACTAATGATTAACTAGCTGACTTATTTACAAAGCCCTTAGACTCAACTAGGTTTAAGTCACTTAGTAGGTCTATTAGGATTTGTCATATGCCTTGATATGTGTTGGTTATTGACCACATATAGGGAGCTCAAGCAAAGATAGCAACCTTGCATTGTTGAAATAGGCTGAACATTGATCAATTTTATGCTCTTTAATTAATTGCTTGAGTATTTTGGTTGTGCTTATATATTATTATATGGCTTTTTATTCAATAAGTGTTTCTTTGCTTTGTTTGCAATCCGTGTCACCTTTATGTTCAAGCATGCATTTTTGGACTAGGAGAATTGATTGGGAAGTACAATTGAATGACCTATAATTTATCTCTATGACATGTGAACTTGGTTTTGACATGCTTAAATATTATGCATGAGTTATGTGTGCAAATGTGTGTGGAAGCAACTTGACAAGGCTAAACTTAATAAGGACCTTGTGTCCATGCAATAAATAAGGATTCTCATCCAATTTAGCTTTGTCTCCTTTCTTAGTGGTTGAACAAGACAACAACCAATAAGGATTTCATATCCATTCAATTAATAAGGATTCTATATCCAAGTCTTGATTGACCATTAAGGATTGACATAGTTGCTTGTGTGTGTTACAAAGTTTTAAAACTATATCTTGTTTATTTATGACAAAATGGTACAAATTGGTTTGAATTCCTTTGGAAACTCTTTTAAAGTTCACTTTGCCAAATACCATTTGCTTGAACCTTGATGTTGCATGTCTTGAAATCAAAGCAACAAATTTCACACATTTCTTTCAAATAAAACCTCCTTGATTCTCTCTCAATTAATTGAGTTGCATAAGGTTGTTGTATATGATTATGTACGTATCTTGCAAATAGCTCTATTTGCTAAAGTGACCCGTTTGAGGATTACTCTTTTGCCTATCTCATGAAAAAAAGGGGGAGTAATGTGAAGATTAGGGGGAGCCTTAGGGGGAGTTGCATAATAAGGGAGATTGTCGTGTTGAGGGGGAGTAACCCATTTAGGGGGAGCATTTGCATTGCACTTCATTTCATTCTTCTTGAAATGCTTGTATTTTCTTTTCACTCTTGATCACCTTACATACACTTGTCTTGGAAAGTGTAGTTATCCTATTTTGCAGGGACGATTATTCTACAAGAGATTGAAGGCTTAAGGATCTAGAGTTTAGGTATCTATTTGTAATGTAGAATATATCTTGTTGACCTCTTGGTTTTATTTTGTTTTGTGAGGATGATCTGTGAGTGGTGGTTTTGTCATGAAATAGCCAAAGGGGGAGATTGTAAGTTCCTCATATTTTGATTGGCTCATTTCGTTGACAAACCACATGGGGATTTGCTTGTAAGGGTAGTTTAGGTCGCATTGTTCGTGTTCAAGCTTCAATGTCATCATCATGATCAAGGGCACTTCAAGAAGGTATATCTCTTGCTTAACTCTTTGAAGAGATTTAGTTGCACACACACAATAACTCATATGCATATTTTTATTCATCTTGCTTAAGTGCTTAATTGCTTACATGTTTGCATTATTTTCCTATTTCTTTCTTGCTTGATTAGTATGTCATTTGGTAGTGCCTAAACCTCTTGAAAACCCCTTGAAAACACCTTTGAAAACCAAGTGGGTATGCAGATTTTTTGTTTGTCGCGGGACAGGTTCGTCTGGCATCCCGTGACCTCTCCTACGACATTCTCTCCAGTAGGGTTCGTGGGATAGCTGGTCGTCTCAGGTCATGCGACCCGTCCAGCGCCTTTTGTCTCAGTGTTCTTCGTGGGACAGCTCTTCGACGCTCGTCCCTCGACCCTTCCCGTGAAGTTGTCCCCAGTAGAGTTTGTGGGACACTTGTTCATCAGATGTACCGTGAAACGTCCCGCGACCAAAGCTACTAGTGGTCTTCGCAGGACAGCTCTTCGTCGCGCGTCTTGCGACCTGTCCCGCTACTGACGTCCTTTTAGGGGCATTTTCGACTTTTCCTTTGTGTCATTTTTCCTACCCTTTATATATCATCTTCTTCCCCAAAGAGACCTAGAGCTCTGAAATTTATTCCCTTAGTGAGACAAAGTAACTCCAAGAGAGAGAGAGCTCCAAGAACTCATCTTTACTCAACCAAACACCAATCCCTGTGCATTTAACATCTTCCAAGCATCATTTCACCATGGATTCATCTTGCTTTTGTTGACTAGGTAACTTGAACATGTTCGAAATCTCCATTGCATCTTTTATGTTCATGTATACCTAGGTTTTGCTCTTTTATTTGAATGTAATGCATATCTTTATGTTTAATGACATTTATAACATGATTGAGTTGTTGTTTGTTGGTTAAGAATATTGATTATTGATAGCTATCATTTAGGACCACTTTGCCCTTTAGCTAAATCTTCATGCATTTACATTTAGATATTGAAATCTAGGATTTGCATTTATTGACATCTTTGAATACCTAGATAAGCATTTAGTGTAGCCTAGCATTAATTGCATGATAAAATATTTTCACATATTCACATAGGTTGTTTTATCTCTTCATTGATTGTTAAGCTTTGTGGCTAAGTGGATTAGTCCACAAGCTTGTTGGTCTAGGATCACTATTGAAGGCCAGTTGGGTAGAGTGAAAGGGTTAGTGACCGAGTATGGTATGACTTGAGGTCAACCTAGGTTGTAAACTTTCGTTCAAATAGTGGATTTGAGGACCGTGTGTGGCTAGAAGGATAGCCCGTGAGTTTTTCCCAGTTGGAGGGTTTCTCACGTAAATCAATCCTTGTGTTTTTATTGTTTTGCCGCATTTTATTTTTGAATTGATTGTTTGCTAATATAGGGTAATCTCATTAAAATTGACTAAGTCGAAAAGTTGGTAATATATCAACTAAAACCTATTCACCCCCCTCTAGGTTAGTAGACACACGCTCTATAGTATTTTCATAGGTTCTGAGTGGAAAAAAAAGAGGGATCCCATGTGAGAACCTAGTGTTGAAGCGCATTATGCTCAAGGCGTGAGAGTGAGTAGTTTCCAAGGCGAGTGGGCTTTAAGTGTGGGATTCGTGTTATGCGAGTTTCCATTGGGGTGCCATGTAGTTATTTAGAACATTTTGCATTAGCCTATTCCTCACTCCCATTATCTCTTACTTATCTCTCAGTTAGTTGGCTTGCAGCGTATTTATTTGAGTTTAGGAATTTTTAGATCGAGTCACAGTTTGTGTGTCAAGTGTTTGTGTCTTTGTTTTGTTTTGAGTTTGCTCGAGGACGAGCAAAGGTTTGGTTTGGGGGTATTTGATCGAGTCAAAAATTTCATACATTTTGGCCCTCATATCCTTTCCCTTTGTCTCGTTCTTGGGAGTTTTTATGTGTATTTATGGATCTTTTGGTTGATATTGCAGGTATTTGGCGAAAAGGCATAAAAAGGGGTAAAAAAGACAAATGGTGCAAAAATGAGGAGAAGAAGGCCATAGTGTAGGGGTAGCATACTCGTGCACCACCCGTGCATCAACCCGTGCACCGAAAGGTGAAATTGGAGAAGACCTCAGTTCACGGGTAACTAGACGGGTATGACCCGTGCACTACCCGTGCAATCCATCAGACCAGAGAGCAAAGCCTCGGACAAGACCCAATTGCACGAGTCACTTATCCATGCAAAACCCGTGCACATTGCACAAACCAGGAAGGAAAATGAAGACTACACGGGTACCTTACCCGTGCTATACCCATGCTATAAGAGCATCAGACACGTCCACATCAGCATTTTGACCTATTTTTGGAGAGGGTATATAAGGAACCACATCTGATTTTTTAAAAATGACCATACACCCATCCTTACATCATTTCTCTCTCTAAATCTCAAAATCCATTCTCTCCCAAATCATCCAAAAACCCATCGTTATCTTCTTCAACTTGCTACTCAAGAGGACATTGGAGGTGGAATCAAGCTTGAAGATAGAAGGTTTCATATGGGTCTTCTCTATTTCCCTCTTTTCTTTCATTTTAATACTTTTGTCATGAGTAGCTAAATCCCACTAAAGGATTGATGTGATTCTTATGTAAATTGTGGGTATTGTAATGAACTCTATTTTATATATACCAATCTACTAAATATGCTTCATTCAATGTTTTAATTGTTTTCAAAGATGATTTGTTTTTATTGTACACTCCTCTTTTAACAAGTTGTTTGAGAAATTATTTGAGTAGAGAATTAGATATACACTCTATTTGATTCTCTAATGCTTAATTGAATGGAAGGATTGAACAAGAGTACACTCCTCAAGTGAAATCCGAATTATCTAATCTCTATCCTTTTCTAATCTTGAATGAGTAATTAACACTATACACTCTAGGATTAGTTGCTTGTAAGAGATTAAGCATTAATTCTATACACCCTAGAATTAGTGACTTTACATGAAATTAATCCCTTATTTTGTTAGATGCACATTCATGAACAATCATTTATGGATAGCCAATACTATTCACTCTAGATTGGAAACCCATAGGTGATATACAGTCAAGCTATACACTCTAGTTTGGTTATATTTGACTAATGTTCACTAATGAGAGTTCATCTTGCCCATAGTTTGCCTTAATGAATCCGTCAATTCCTTAGTCATTTATCATCTATTATCACCTACTATCTTAGTGCATTTAGTTAGTTTATATTTATCTTGCATTTTAGTTAATCTCCAATCATCAATCATCAATCATCAATCATTTCATTTTATTCTTGTTTGTAGTTAGCATTAAAGTATGATTAAATCATAGCTATCGCTTGATCCCTATGGAGCGATGCCCATACTTGTTGCATACTAGTTTTATACTTGTTTGAGCGTATCTTGGGATTTTATAAATTTGTTTTGCATACCCGGAAAAATACGTGTCACGGAGCTTGATTCCTAGGTGTTAACAGGAAAATTCACTCAAGGAGTAAAATTCCAGTTAGCACCCTTAACCGATATCGACAGGTGGCAGCAGGGTAGGTACCTTCGTTATCGAGACTTCTTACACTGGAGAGTAAGAGAGGAAAATCACAATGAAAGAAGTATGTGAAGAAGAAGATAAATGTGAATTAAGATAGACACTGTTTATTGAATATTCATCTCTAAAAATATTATAATACATTCTCTTTTATCTTTTTACAGAGAATTGTGATGGAGTACTGGTTCATGTCGGTAAGTGGCTAGAATTCTCTTAGCGATGGTCCCAAACCTCTCACAGTTTCCAGAAGCCTAAAAATCCTCCCAAAAAAACCCTCACTTCATCGTCCTTCATGGCCATATTTATGGACCCCTCTATTCCTGAGAATCTGGTTTATTTATTGAAAAATATTTGGAGTCCTTTTTTTAGGCATTGAAAGACGTTGAGTGAGGCTAAAGGCGCGGGATTTGATCCATCAAATTACTGTAGCATTTAAACTCTGATTCAATTGACTGTTTGGTCTCATTTATGGTGCTTTAAATGGCGAATAAGTCAACCCTTCTCCCCTACATTGTTTGGAGAAGAAAACTAACTCTATATCCTAATGGCGCAGTACACTAGTATACTGGTCTGTTATCACTGGTGTGATGCTTGGTCTTTACCTAGCTGGCATGGCGCTTGTGATACTCTACATCTTGATGACGTGGGTTACTGATGTACCGGTCTTCTCTTGCTAGTGTGGCGCTTGTTCTAGCATGCTGGTGCCTTCGTGGCTACATCATTCTTGCTCGGCAGGTAGGGTACCTATCTTGGGCGGATTCTTGATTGTTCGAGGTACTGGGGTACCGGATATATGTCGCGGTACTTAGGTGTTAGGTAAGAGGTACTAGGCATATGCGAGATACTGGGTACGTGGTATTGCGGTACCAGTTTTACCTGGTATCAGGAGCAAAAAGCATAGCATGGTACATGTTCTTATTGGTTCGTAATTCTGGTGCTTTATCTAGGTAGACAGGTAGACAAGGCAGTCGTGGTTATGGCCTCACCAGATATCATTTCTTCATAGACAGTAGGGCTGATGCTTTTGAGTACTTGGGAGCCGAGAGTGGTCCCCCTCAAGGTCCTACCAGGTACCAGTATGATGGAAAATTGTTCTTTGGACCCCTTTCAGAAAAGGCTATTAACAGAAGTCCCCCCTGACTTTAACACCGGTACCAAGTTGGGGTTGGAGTTAGGATTTGTAACACTTGGAGAATTTTCTGTAACCGGTTTTTTAGAATGAAATCTTCCTTCTACACGTTGCCATTAATGTCCTGTCCAATTGTTTGGATAGGATAAGCCACTTTCAAAAAAGGAAAGATTTGGAGGTGCGAATTTTTAGAAACTGTTTCCCCTTCATACTGAGTATCCCGCGTTATTAATGACCATTACTTCCTGTTGTAGGTAGCCGTTTTCTTCTCTATAAATAACACGACCCATTCACCTTGCTTTCAAACAGATTTCCCAACTCTTGACAAAACCCTAGCTTTCCTGAATCTCTACCTTCTTCTTCAATCCTCAACCTCTCCTATTTTCAAAAGCCCTTCAATCCTACTACCATTTCTTCCCCTAACAGCGCCAGTATCGAGTGATTCTTCACCGGTGACTCTACCACCAGCGGGTGCCTCGCTCATGGGAAGTGGACTCACAAAGACGAAGATGGCGGAGACGACATCCATGCTCTTCTGCACCGCCACTCAAACAAAAACGTCGCAATCGGGACAAGTTTCTCGAATGATCCCAATACTCCGATCGATGTTGATCAGGAGTCGAGCGAGGGGTCGGGCATCGCCAAGGTTGATTGAGGTCTGGCTGGGGATGTCGCGACCTCAACAGAAGGGATGCTCTTCCTTCCCTACTAGTATCGGTGTGTTCCAGACCCTACATGTACCACAGACACAATCAGGTGCTTGCGAAGGAATTTCACGATCTCCAACGATATTACCATCACCGTCCCTCATCAGGGGTATTAATTGTACACCCCTCTACTGGTGAGCTTCTGATTCATACGGCAGCCTTTGATTATGGAGTAAGGTTACCTCTCCACCCTACCTTGTGTAAGGAGCTACATACTTTGCAGGTCCAAGAGGGCAGTTCTATGCTCGGACAAAGAATAGTCTAAAATTTATGGTATCGGGAACCATGAAGAAAGATGCCTTTTGGAAGGAGAAATGGGTCATTTTCAAAGGCGACTGGGTAGCTCGGTCCATATTGGAGGATCTGAGTTCAAGGTTCCAACATGGTTCAGCGGTAAGCTAGCATGGGAGAAAAGCAATCTCTCAGCTGAATCGGAATTTTTTTTTGAAAGCCATCATGGCCCAATCCTACATCAACACGAGGTTTCTTACCTCGGATGCCTTTGAGGCAGGTAGGGTAGACCTCTACCTCCGTGTTTCCAATGCTTCTCCAGGTATATAACTTTTCTGGCTCTGCTTCTTTATATTCCTTTGTTGATTTTGTAGATACTAACTCTTTTCTCTTAGTAGTTTCTGTAGTGCCTCAATCGGTTCCTGATAAGGAGCCCGTCCAGACCGATGGCCAGTACGTTTCCCCACCGGCTTCCCCTACCAGGCCTTCATCTCAACCTAATCCTGTTGTAGGGGCTGGTACCCATAATGGGCCCAGCAGGTGCGCATTGATCCCGGCCGCGGTACCCAGGGCATTACCTCTTCCTGCTTCAGCTAGATCACCCTCTGGCAGACTTTGCAGCCAGATTGGCTAGGGTCAAGGGTGCCTCTAGTAAGGTGTTTAGTCAAGCTTCTACCACACTTATTGCTGCTGCTGCTATTACTGTTATACCAGTTCCCCCATCCCCCTCCTGCCATGGTGACCAAGCAACCTACCATAGTTGGGAGAGGTCAAGACTCTGACATGGACAAGTGATAATAGCCAGGACGAGGTCTTCGATAGGTTCATTGCTTCCTGCCCAGATGGGAATTTGGAAACCATGACCTCAATGCCCGTGGATGTCCTGCTCACCCAAGGGTTTACTCTCCTTGCCGAGGTAGGCTGTTTTCATCATGTCCTTTTCTTTTGTGAACTCCAGGTATCCTAGTGATAACTAACATGTATTGTACGTCTGGCATGCCTTCAAATTTAATGTGGCGATGAGCCACCAAGTTAGCTTTCTTTGGAAGCAGGTTGAAAACTCAACTACCGAGCTGGAGAATTCCAATGAGGAGTTAACGAAGGCCACGAGGAGAGTGGTAGCTCTGAACCAGTCGTTGACCAAAGCTGAGAAGGCCACTGCTGAGGTGCAGGTAGATAAGGAACGGATGTAGCGTGCTTATGACACAGACGTGCTCAGATCCCTGCACCGTAGATCACAAAGGGATGCCTTGAAGGAGAAGGTAAATGAGCTAGGGAAGGAGGTTCAGGCTCTGTGCGCTAGCATGGCTGCCTGAAGGCTAAGGTGGACTCCTCATTTGGGGATGACTACTTTTTTGGGGGGTACCAAGTGGCCCAAGCTGTGTCTATTGAGGCTGGTCCTTCTCAGGCTTCTAGGGCAAATAAAGAGGTGGATGATGAAGATCAGTGACCTATCTCCTCTCTTCTACCAGTTTATGCTGGGGCAGATCCCGGTTTGAAGATTCCTGATGTTGCAGTGGTCCAAGCTGAAGGTGGAGCTCTCGATCAGCTTACTTCTCCATCTGGATCTGTTATGGAGGTAGGGGTCCAGCCTGCTTCTAAGGATGAAGATTCTGACATGCCTCCCCCCCGCCCCCCCCCCCAATTTCTGGTTATGCCGAGGAGATAAATGACCAAGCTGATCTCAAGAAAGAGGTGGAGGACCAAGCTGACCTGGTGGCAACAGATGAGCTTCAGGCCGATCCATCTCAAATGGAGGCCCTAGTCGTGGTAGGTGCCAGGTAGCAGGTGAGGCCCTAACTGGTCCATGAGATGGCATTTCAATGGGAGCTATAGAGAAGGTGGCCAACCAGGAACAAGTGGATGCATGATCCAGCTTGTCCATTTATCAGTTACTTTTCAGTTTACTTCATTCATTATTTTTTAGCTCGTGACTGGGGGATGGGCTCCCTGGTTAAAAGCAATGAAAAGATTCTCTTTCTTTGCCATTATGTATGATTAACCTTCAGTCTGACCTCCTTGGTCGAATTCTGTTGCATGCTTCTAACTCTGATGTGGCATAAATCTGAGATGCAGATCCCAGTAGAAACCTAATTTAAACAATACCTAGTAACACAAGGAAAACTTAAAACTTGTTAAGAACGAGAATATGGCGTGATAGGTGACTGGTACCAGGGTACCAAGGTACTTAGTCAATGACTCCCAAAACATCCTTCTAAGAAACATCATTTGCACTGATTATTCCATCTAGGAAAACCAAGGTACTAGGCACTCCTTTTGTGGGAATCTTGGTACTTAGACAAAGATTTTGTTGAAAAAATCTAGGTACCAGGGATCCTCATTCTTTTGGGATTTCGGTACCTAGATGTAAAGTACTCATTTATAGATAGGCGCATGAGTGGATCTAGACACCGGGCATTCCCTTGTACATGGTATCCCGGTACTTAGTCGATATCACGATCAGGGTACCCAGTGCCTCTGTATCGAGAATCCTGGTACATAAGTAAAAAATCGGCAGGCGAAACTGGGTACCTATTGCTTCCTGTTCTTGGAAACATGGTACATAGGCAAAAAATCCATACGCAAAACTGGGTACCTGTTGTTCCTATTCTAGGAATCATGGTACATAGGCGGAATTGATCCTAGTAGGCAACTATGCCGTCCAGATCGTTCCTGGCGGGGGGTGGTACCAGGCCAAGGTAGTAGGGGCGCCATTTGGCTTGTCTTGGTCTTGAGGAAGCGACGAGCAACGAATGCCACAACTTCGCAACCTTGGTCTGGCAGGTAACTATGCTCTTACGAACAAGACCCTTCTTTGCGGGGGTGGTACCTGTCCAAGGTCTTGATCTGGTAGGCAACAATGCTTTTATGAAACAGATCCTTCCTAGCGGGGGGTGGTACCCGGCAAGGGCAACATGAATACCATGTGGCCTTTCTTGGTTTATGACGATCATGGCGAATTTTCATGGTGACTAATGGTGATAAAATACAAGCAAGCGTAGATGTAGAAAAATAGAAGATTCTTCTTTATTGATAGATCAAATGGTAGTACAAATAGTTGAGAGGTACAAGCATCCGGTAGAACCTATCCAGGGCGGTACCAGAGGTCTTCACTTGGGATCTCAACTCCTTTACGAATAAAATCACTTCACGTGATCTGCATTCTAGGTGTGGTCGATAGGACGTCCATCCATATCTTCCAACTTGTAGGCCCCACCTCGGATTACAATTCTAACCAAGTAGGGACCCTCCCAATTTGGTGCTAGTACCCCGTCTGACCTCTTCTGGGTGTTCTGGGTTACTTTCCTGAGGACCAAGTCCTCATCCTTGAAGCTTCATTTCCTGACTTTCTTGTTGAAGTATCGACCAATTCTGATTTGGTAGACTGCTACCCTTTCCGCAACCCTATCTTATTTTTCCTCTAGGAGGTCTAGGTTGGCCCTCAGCTTGTCCTCGTTGCCTTCTGGCTTAAAATGCTGAACCCTGAAGGAGGTTAGTTTATGCTCGATAGGAAGGACAACTTCTACCCCGAAAGCCAATTAGTAGTGGGTTTCTCCAGTAGCAGTCATTTTGGTCCTTTTGGTGGTGCGATAGGCCCATAGCAGATCCGGGAGCTCTTCTGCCCACTTACCCTTTTTCTGCTGAAGTTTCTTCTTTAGAAGTCTCTTGATGGTCTTGTTCGTGGCCTCTACCAGATAGTTGGTCTGAGGGTATGCCACTGATACGAAGCGGAGCTCGATTCCCAGGCTTTCACTGATATCCTGGAATCGAGCATTGTCAAACTGCTTTCCTAGATTGGTAATAATGACCATCGGGGTACTGAAATGGTAGACCATATTCTTTTTGATGAATTGAGTTGTGTTTGCATCCGTGATTTTGGAGAGGAGCTCCGCTTCCACCCACCTAGTAAAATAGTCGATGGCTACTATTGGGTGCTTTGCTTGACCATGCACGGTTGGGGGTGGTCCAATTAAATCTACTCCCCAGAAGGCAAATGGATATGGCGAGCTGATAGAGGATAGCCACTCTGGTTGAAGGTGATTCAGGTTGGCAGTCTTCTGGCATGGTTCACAAGACTGCACGAACTGTCTTGCATAGAGGTGCAAGGTTGGACATTAATATCCCATGTGAAGCACTTGGTAATCTAAGCTAGTAGCTCCCCCCCCCCCAGTATGATTTCCACAGTCCCCTGAATGCATATCTTTGAGTACCTAGCTAGCATCATCAGTGTTTAGGCATCTGAGTAGGGGGAGAGATCTTCCCCTATGGTAGAGATGCCCTTCTATCAAGTAATATCGAGCTGAGATTCTTTTAAGTTTACGAGCTTGATCGAGATTTTCAGGAAGCTTCTCTTCTTTAAGGTAGTCTACTATAGCATCCATCCAATATGGAGGCACTCCACATGGCCAACCTCTTTTCGTTCTGCTACGCTTGATTAGAAGATTATCTAGAGTGGTACCCCTTTTGGCAGCGCCTGTTCTTCATTCGCAGCTATCTTAACAAGGACATCGGCCCGATGATTTAGCTGTCTAGGTACCTGATCGATCTTGAATCCCTTGAACGGGCCATAAGATCCAGGGCCTTTCCGAGGTAAGCTGCTATATTATCTCCCTTGGCTAGGTATAAACCTGTTATCTGGTTGACTACCTACTGCGAATCACACATAACGTGGAGGTAATTAGCTCTGAGTTTTGCAGTCACCCTCATCCCTGCAAGCAATGCCTCATACACAGCTTTGTTGTTGGTGGTGCTGAACTCGAATATGAAACAATGATAGCATTAGTCTTTTTCTGGATCGTTTAGAACGATTCCTCCCCACTTCCTGCTTGATCGGACACCCCATCTGTATATAATATCTAGGTTTCTAGAGCAGTGGGCCAGTCTACAGGTTCTTGCTCATTCTAGAGGATAGGGATGGTATCAGGATCGGGAATGGTGCTGAACTTAGCCATGAAATCTGGTAGAGCCTGACCTTCATGGTAGTTTTGGCCTTGTACTTGATATCATACTAGGTGAGCTCGAGGGCCCATAGTACCAGCCTCCCTGATATGTCCGGTCTTTGAAGAAATTGACACAGACGTTGATCGGTGACCACCGCGATTTAATGGGCTTGGAAATAGGGCAGAGCTTCCATGCGGTGGATACCAGCGCAAAGGCGAGCTTCTCTAGGAGAGTGTGATTGTTTTCCTATTTGATCAAGTCGTGGCTTACATAGTAGATAGGTCGCTGAACTCCATCTCCACATTCTTTGACCAGAGCCTGCTAACGGCAGTCTCGGATACTGCCAGGTATAATTGTAGCTCATTTCCTGGTACCTGTTTAACCAGCAATGTTGGGCTGGCTAGGTACTCCTTCAGAGATTAGGGGGCTAGCTTGCTGTCTTGATTCCATTTCAAATTCTTTCCCTGCTTGATAGCTTTAAAGAAAGGGAGGCATTTGTCAGTGGACATCGATATGAAGCGGTTAAGAGCTGCTATCCGCATGGTCATGCCTTGAACCAAGTTAAGTGAGGTAGGAGATTCGAGTTCCAGGATGTTTTGGATTTTCTCCGGATTTGCTTCTGTTCCTCTCTTGTGAACAATAAATCTGAGGGATTTTCCAGCTGCTACCTCGAAGGTGCACTTGGTGGGTTTCAAACACATCTGATTCTCCCTGACTACCTGGAAAGTCTGACGGAGGTGGTCCTGGTGCTGCTCAGCTACTTGGGACTTGGTGATCATGTCGTCAATGTACACCTCCATTGTCTTTCCTATCTGCTATTTGAACAACCGGTTGACCAAACGCTGGTAGGTAGCACCTGCATTCTTAAGATGATGGACATTACCTTGTAGAAATATAAGCTCTGTCCGGTGATGAAACTGGTCTTGTCTTGATCGATAGGGTGGATCATGATCTGATTGTACCCCGAGAATGCGTTCATGAAGCTTAGGAGCTTGTTACCCATGGTCGAATCTACCAGCTGGTTGATCTTTGGTAGCGGGAAGCTATCCTTTGGGCAGGCACGGTTGAGATCTGTGTAATCAACGCACATGCACCATTTCCCGTTCACTTTGGTCACCATGACCACGTTGGCAATCCATTCGGGGGTACCGAGACTCCCCGATGAATTTAACCTTTAAAAGCTTGTCAATCTCCTATTGGTCCGTAGCATTACTCTCTGGGTTGAAATGCATATGCTTCTGTTTGACCGATTTACAGGTGGGGTCGACTGCCAATCTGTGAGCTGCTGAGGTGATAGGAATTCCGGCCATCTCCTCATGGCTCCAGGCGAAGATGTCGTTGTATTCCCAAAGGAGTTTTACCAGACCCTCATTTACTCTTACTTCCAACATTGCTCCTACCTTGACCAACTTTGAAGGATCATCCTCCATGATTGGTATTTTTAGTAAATCATATATAGGGCGGCCACTGGCCCACCCTCTGTCTTTCTCTTCCACGTTTTCTGTAACTTGAACCTCTGCCTTAGGCTCCTCTTCTATTGCCTCTATCTTTTCTTCAGCATCTTGGTCCTCAGGGTTCTCTCTTGGTAATTCCTGGTCCTGTATGACAGTTAGCTGCGCACATTGCTTGGCAATCACTGCTGGGTTGGTAGACACCGCGTAGCATTTGCGTGCTGCCTGCTGGTCTCCCTGTACCTCGCCTACCATGTCCCATACCGGGAATTTTAGTACGTTGTGGTAGATGGACATAATGCCCTTGATGGAAGATAGAAAAGGACTCACAAGGATGGCATTGTAGGCAGATGGGTTGTTAACCACGACGAAGTCTATCATAAGGTTCTGATGGAGTGGTGATGTCCCCACTATCACAGGTTGGATCATTGATCCCATTGGGATTAGTGAGTCCCCAGTGAACCCATATAGCGGGGTGGTGTAGCTGTTGGAACCCCGTTCACTGGTAACGCAGTGGAAATAGGTTTAAATTTTTTTTATACAGATCATAAACGATCCGTAACTAGTGAACTTGAGATCGTAATTATTTTTTCGGAATTAATACATACAATATGTAAACACAGGAAATTGTAATCAATACATTAAAAGAAAATTTAGAACCTTACCAATGTTTGGAGGCTCTTTCTCTTTACGATATGCTCCTGGTATGTACCACTGATCTTCCTATCTATTCCCGGAACAGGTAACTGAGTGTGGGCGCGTCAAGTACTTAGGAACTTAGGAGGATGTAGAGAAAAGTAGAAGATCCTATTTCTTCTTGTTCACTGTGCAACACTTGCACAATCTTTTAATAAGCGTTAATCAATAAATATTTTTCATGCACAAACCAATTTTGCATCTGATGCAACTTTTCATCAAAGGCATAAAACCACTTTTTTGTCTCTTTTGTGCGTGAGAATTATCTCTCACCATCAGGTTTTGTTTTTCACTTGCTGTAATTGATTCACTTGTGCACGTTGATTCACGCACACATCTTTTTCTCTTTTCAACTGTGTGTGTTCAAAACAAAATCTATGACTATTTCTCTCTTATCTAGTTATATAAATATATCATTACATATTTTTAAAACTAGATAATTATCTTTTTCCAAATATATCTTTATATATTCAAAAGATAATTAGTATTTAAGTGTCATAGGTAGAGTGGGATTCTAACTACCACATAACTCTAGTTGACTTAAACTTAAATACTAGACTTCTCAAAGAATAAAATAATCTAATTATTTTATGTCTTAGTCATGATTTGAACCCGCAACCTCCATTTAATAATTAATAATTATTAATTCATTAATTAAATAATCTAATTATTTAATTAATTTAATTATTAATATATTAATTAAATAATGTCATTATTCAATTAATCCCTGAATAAATACGTGTCACTTTCGTAACACAATTAATTGGACAATCCAATTAATTAATCGTGACCCTTGTTACCTAAATCGATCGGGCTAGCAAAGGGACCTAATGGACCTACAGTATTTTGAGCTCCAATAATCCTCGGAATCATTAATTAAACTTTTTAACTAATATTCCTTGATTATTAACTCCGGTGTCATTCCACTAAAAACCCGAAGCTGCACTCTCTCAACTGCAGATGCTTTTACACAGACCGATACAACTCGGTGTCTATCGATATAGCTAATATACATGGTGTGATCCTCCACAGTAGTTCATAATTAGAGCTGGGTCATAATGTCTGTTATACCCCTCTAATTATATATATCCTTTAAGTACCGTTGATTCTCTAATGGACAATAAATCTTATTTCCTCACGAAATCAGGAGAGCGCTCATATTGTCCAAGCCCTGAATCAACCTTTAAGGGAACTACCATCTACTTCTCACAAGAAGGAGTGGATTCCACTATTGTGTACATACCTTCCCAGTCACAAGCCAAACTGCAATCCCAACATACGGAGTATATTGATCAGGAACTGCATCTGACCTCACCCATGGTATATCAAAGATCACGATCTAACCTGAAGGAGTCGATAAGACATTCAGGAATTAAGATCACCCATATATAGCCATCATTAGTTGCTATGTATGAATCTCATCAGTAAACGGATCTTGCTGAGAGATTCATATAGATCATGGCCCAGTCTTATATGATCACATCATACAAGGTGCCTTCATTCCCATATCTCATATGAATGATTCAGGATAGAATCACCGTACATTACAAAATGGACCGCAACTATAGATTAACCACAAATAAAGTACCAAACTTTATTTGCTATCTATGGACTCTTTAGATTGCACGTCTCTTACTGTATCCATCTGTATATGACACTTATATACACAGTTTTAGATTACATTTGGCAATCTAGGATGTTAATATATGCACAAGTTATAAAATAAACTACACAACAAGAATGAATTGAACTTTTCTTTTTATTTATTTCATAAATCCATTTACAAATTACATCTTTAGGGCATAAACCCCAACAATCTCTCACTTGCACTAAAGCATGTGAGGCATGTCTCGTAACCCTAGACAATCTAGGTGACCAGAAAACACTTTAGCTGGTAAGGTCTTCGTAAATGGATCAGCATGATTGTCTTATGAGGCTATCTTGGTGACGATCACATCTCCTCTCTGCACTATCTCTCTAATGAGATGATACTTTCTCTCTATATGCTTCCCTCTTTTATGGCTTCTTGGTTCTTTGGAATTAGCCTACAGCACCATTGTTATCACAATAAAGTGTGATGGGCTTATCTAGATCTGGAACAACTTCTAGATCACTCAAGAACTTACGGAGCCAAACAGCCTCTTTAGCAGCTTCACAAGCGGCTACATATTCGACTTCCATGGTGGAGTCAGCAATGCAAGATTGCTTAATACTTCTCCGCACAATGGCTCCACCACCTAGGTGAAAACTGATCCAGACGTGGATTTCCTAGAATCCCTGTCTGACTGAAAATCAGAATATGTGTATCCTAACGGGATCAAATCCTGTCCAAAATACACTAGCATATAGTTTCTTGTTCTCCGAAGATACTTGAGAATAGTCTGGACAGCAACCCAATGATCCAATCCTGGGTTGGACTGGTACCTACTGACTACTCCCACTGCATAGCAGATGTCCGTTCTCATGCATAACATAGCATACATAAGACTACCTACTGCTGATGCATAGGGTACACGTCTAATATCCTCAACTTCTTGAGGTGTCTTAGGACACTGTTCCTTAGACAAATGAACTCCATGCCTAGAAGGTAAATTACCTTTCTTAGAGTTCTGCATCGAAAATTGCACAAGAATCCTGTCGATATACAATGCCTGAGACAGTGCTATGAGTTTGTTCTTACGATCCCTTATAAGTTAGATCCCCAGAATATAACTCGTCTCTCCAAAATCTTTCATTTGGAATTGGCTAGCAAGCCAGCCTTTTTCATCAGATAACACTCCCACATCATTCCCAGTGAGTAGGATGTCGTCCACGTATAGGACCATGAAAACTACCTTTTTGTCAATGATGCGCTTGTAGACACAAGGCTCATCAACGTTCTGCTCAAAGTCATAGGTTTTGATCACATCATCAAACCTTATGTTCCAAGATCTAGATGCTTGCTTAAGTCCATAGATGGACCTTTGCAACTTGCAAACCTTTTGCTCTTGATATAGAGACATGAATCCCTCTAGTTGCATCATATAGATGCTCTCGTCAAGATTACCATTCAAGAATGCAGTCTTGACGTCCATTTGCCAAATTTCATAATCAAAATAGGGAGCAATGGATAAAAGAATCCTAATAGATTTAAACATGGCTACTGGCGAGAAGGTCTCTTCATAATCGAACCCTTCTTTCTGGGTATAACCTTTAGCCACTAGCCTTGCTTTGAAGATCTCGAACTTCCCGTCTACTCCTCTCTTTCTCTTATAGATCCACTTACATCCTATGAGTTTTACCCCATTCGGTAAGTCTACAAGATCCAAGACTGAGTTGGAGTGCATAGACTTCATCTCGAGATTCATGGCTTTAAGCCATTCCTCTTTATCAGGATCTTCCATTGCATTCTTAAATGTCAATGGATCATCCACACTATCAGCAGAGACAACATCTTGTCCCTCACTCACACCCAAATAGCGTTCAGGCTGTCTCACAACCCTCTCACTACGTCTAGGAGGTAGTGTATCCTGATCGGGGACCATCTGACGCTCAGATGTTTGTGGATCAACAACTATTGTTGATGAAGCACTAGTCTCACCAGGCTCCAACTCATTCAATACAATCTTAGAGCGAGGTTTATGGTCACTAATATAATTATCCTCAAGAAATGTTGCATTTGTTGATACAAATACTTTGTTATCTTCGGGACTATAGAAGTGTCCACCTCTGGTCTCTTTGGAGTATCTCACAAATAGACAGACCACAGACTTGGAGTCTAGCTTTCCACTTCTGTTCTTCAGCACGTGTGCTGGAGACCTCCATAAGTGGAAATGTGGCAAACTAGCTTTACGACCATTCTACAACTCTAGGGGAGTCTTAGGAACAGATTTGGATGGCACTACATTAAAAATGTATGCCGCTGTTTGTAACGCATATCCGTATAAGGAATTTAGCAATGATGAGAAACTAATCATAGATCTCACCATTTCCATCAAGGTTCTATTTCTCCTCTCCGCTACACCATTTTGCTGAGGTGTACCGAGAGCTGTGAGTTGGGAAACTATCCCATGCTCGACCATGAAGTCTTCAAACTCTTGGTCAAGGTACTCACCTCCACAATTTGATCGTAGTTACTTGATAGTGATGAGAGGGTTTTTGCCGTCAGAAAACCGTCCGTCAAAACAATTTATAAAACCTATACGATGCGTTCACAAGTAAAACGGTAAGCACGGGTGTCGTCCACTGAGATCAGGGTAGCGGTGATAAGATTAGGATTAATATAATTAGTATGCATAAAACTAAAAGTGACGGTGAATGAAAATACAATATAAACTAAACTATGAAAGCAAATAAAATGGGATGACAATGGAGTGATGAATGAATGATGATGGAACTACGGAGTTGATGGACTCGTAAGTGAATATTGTGGCAATTGTAATAAACTCTCAATTAAGCATGTATTGACAAATGTAACCAACCTAGGGTGTATATTGTTGGTATTATCTCTAGCAAGAGGTCAACCTAGGGTGTATAGTGAAGACCTCCTACTAGCGATTAATCCCTCCTAAGCAACCAACAATGGCTAGTTACTCCATCGGGGACTTTTTCCATGAATGCTCATCTATCTAGCTATGGCTCAACCTATTACTAATGTAGCCATCCTAGGGTGTATAGTGAAGGCTTCCAATTCCCTCACAAGTGGCCGACCTAGGATGTATAGTGAAGGCCACCCGTTTGAGATTGGATGAGGCTCGAGGTTATCAACCGAATTCTACTCGAAGGTTAGTTCTTGTAAAATCACTAAAGTAGCCAACCTAGGGTGTATAGTGAAGGCTTCTAATTCTCTCACAAGTGGCTAACCTAGGATGTATAGTGAAAGCAACTAATTCAAGATAAGATTAAGGGCATGGTTGTAGAGCCAGATTTCCGAAAATCCTTCCATTCAATTGAGCATTAAACAACCTAATTGCCTACTCAAGTAATCTAAATCAATCATGCAAAGAGGGTGTATCCAAGCAAATCAATAATAGAAATCAATTCAAGCAATGGAATAAAACATAAAGATAGAATAAATATAACACATATAGTTTATTTACATAGCCCAAATATCCATCAAACAAATAACATCAACCCCATAGTGGGGTATTTTAGCTACTCATGTTCTATTACAAACCAATAAACTAAGAGAGAGTGTAGAGAGACAACCCTTGAAGATTGATCTCCTTCCTTGAAGCTTGAATCCAAGTCTCCTAGTTGCCTTTGATTGAGTAGAGATGGTTTGGATGATAGGGAGATGTGTTTCTAGCTTAAACTACAAGTGTTGGGAGAGATGGGTGCCCTCTTGGTTCGTTCCCATCCTTTTCTATATATAGAGGATGGAAAAATAGGTCACTTAAGCTTGAAAACAGAAGCTGTTGCTCGCAGAGTGCGGGTGGAGTGTGGGTGAATTACCCGCACTATACCCGCACTATATGGGTTGTCTTCATCTTTAGTTCTCTGATCTAGGCAATAGTGCGGGTGGAGTACGGTTGGATTACCCGCACTTTACCCGCACTTTACTCGCACTGGACTCGCACTCTGGTGTCAGGTGTAAATCCACTCCTCTGTCTTGAGCAATAGTGCTGGTGGAGTACGGTTGGATTACCCGCACTTTACCCGCACTTTAGTGTCAGGTGCAAATCAGCTCCTCTGTCTTAAGCAATAGTGCAGATGGAGTGCGGTTGAATGACCAGCACTGACCCGCACTTTATCTTTTCTTCATGAATCAGGTCCCGACTGTGGGAAGGAGTGCGGTTGCGACCCGCACTTGACCCGCACTGTAGAGCTGCTTATGATCCTTTGTCTTTCCTTTTGCCCCTTTTCTACCGGAACCACTGCAATTAGCTTCTAACACCAGAATTACATCTATTGCCTGCAATTAGCACCAACGAGCCTATTAGACATAAAATATATAGAAAATACACGCAAGAACGAGACAAAGGAATAGGAATGAGGACCGAAATATACAACAATTTAGGCACGATCAAATCACCCCCAAACCAAACCTTTGCTCGTCCTCGAGCAAACATAATCTAAAACAAATAAGACACAAACTAAAAATGACTCGAACTAAGAACTTTCCTAGACATAAAGAAAAACTTGCTGCAGAACCAACTAGCAGAGAGATATGCAAAAGCAAATGGGAGTGAGGAATGAGCATATGTAAAATGTTCTAAACAACTCAAAGGCACCCCAAGGGAAACTGGCACAACATGAATCGCACATTTAAAATGCCCTCGCCTCAGAAACTACTCACTCTCACACCTCGAGCATAATTCGGTTCGACGCTAGGTTCTCACATGGATTTTCTCTTATCTTTCCTCTCAGAACCTAGGTTCACGCTCATGCAACATGTATGCCAACGAATTTATGTAACTGAATCAACTTAGTTGCATACATTTAGTGTAGAATAAACGTTGTTTTCAGTGAGTGAGTCTCATGAAAGAATCACGTGTCATGAACGTGGAAAGAGCATTCATTAACTAATATTCCCAATCTAGACGTCCCCTAAGATCAACTAGGTCTTTTCCATTTGGTTGTAACATGGCCATGGTGAATGGTGATTAGAAGAATGAGAAATTTAGGCACAAGCACTAATGAACCAAGTTAAGGCAATACATTCTACACTTTAGCATTTAATTTCTCGTGCAACTCCACTTCCAAATACAATATGGCGTCCAGGCATACAATTAGACTCTACGTGCAATCTTTAACTACTCATGTTACCCATTTGAGTAGCATTTATAATTGACACAAGGCATTTGAAGCATATTTTTCTTTTGTTACTTTTTGCTTCTTTTCTTTTCTTTTTTTTTCATTCCTTTTTACTATGCACATTTTCACAAATCATTACTCTTGCCTAGGTACATGCCATTTATCAATTAAAGCACAACTTTACATTCCTAAGCCTCAACAAGATCAATTAAGAGAGGGTTGGCTAAGTGTTTAGGTTGCTTGGGTCATGGATAACGTGGGTGTCGAATGGAAAAGTCTATATGTGTTTGGCTTCAAAATTGGTTTGGGAGCACACATATTACGGGAATGGGAAGTATTTAGGCTTTCTTTTTGAGTGGCTACACATAGCCTAATATCACTTCAAAGGATCACTCTACCAAGGGAATACAAGTTTCCGTCAAGCAATCCACATATATGATGCATGTTCAATGACAAATGATGATTTTTGATGTAGTGAGACTATGCATGGTGTTTGAATAGTGTTTACAGATTTGAAAAACATTTTCCCTCAAATATACACACTTTTGGCTTGTGTTTGTGATCTCATAAGGGAAATCTCCACTATTAGAACAAGGCGCTTGAGCACCGAGTTCCCTATACTTGGACACTAGAAGATGAGACTAACTCATGAAGTGCAAGTGAGACCCCTAAAATGACTAAGAGTGATTGAATAAGCACACAAAGCAAACACACATTCGCCACAAACACTATGCTCCAGGTATCTCACCAAGCTAAATAAGCTCAAAATTCTGCCTAAGCAGCAACTTTTTCGAAAATAAGACACAAAAATGACTCAAGACACAAAAGACGACTCAAAAAGGCGTCTACACCCCCAAACCAAAACCCAACATTCTCCTCAATGTTGAAGACAAGAGAATCCGGCCTAGCGGCACGCACCTAACACAACTCAAACAAACCTAGGCACTAATCAACCACAATCAATGCCCCAACAAAATAAAAGTGACTCAAACAAGGCTCACAAAATTAAAGGCAATTCATGCAATATATCGTTGAAGCACAAGTCAAGCTTAACATCATGCATTTTATCCAAATTGACGGAATGGGGCATAAACAACCCCCAAACCAAATTAAACAATATAAAGCACATGCATTCATACTTGCACAAGAGCCTCCGACTCTTTCATCCACAAATATAATCAATAAATTCAATGTGCAAATATCCACAAAATATAGCATTCGAACAAAACTATCCCAACATCATAATTTATTGAATTTAAACAACATAAAACATAAAACTAACTACATGCATCAAAATTATTCAATGGGATGCATTCATGGAGAGGCTAGGGTCCTCTTGTTAGGATTATGCTCAATAGCAAGAGTGTAATATTGTAATTGACAATCTTTTCATATAAATAAAGTGATTTCTGATTCTGCAAATCTTATAGCATTTATAATTATAATTGTCAAGGTAAATAATCATAAGGTCAAAAGACTATGAGATATGACGAATTGTTTGTACATCCGGATATGTATGAGGTAGACACAATT
Source organism: Dipteronia sinensis (assembly GCA_033220585.1). Taxonomy (NCBI): domain Eukaryota; kingdom Viridiplantae; phylum Streptophyta; class Magnoliopsida; order Sapindales; family Sapindaceae; genus Dipteronia; species Dipteronia sinensis. The sequence continues at coordinate 25,510,766 of CM065643.1, read as the reverse complement.
CTTTAGTTAGTCTTGAATAACGTTCACAACTTAAGTTAAATGTTGGGCACCTCTATCTTGATAAAGTTGTAGAATTCTTTTACTAGCATTTGAGTGGGACCAAATGAGTTATGATGAGTCTAAAATCATCGAAAGGTTTTCGAGTAAAAGAATCTAGTGCACTGTGTGCATTGAACTGGATCACAATGAAATACTTTATCTAGAACCGTCACTAGATATAAGTCTTTTCATTATCAGGACAATCAGAGAGTCTATCTAAATCCTGAGATAGATGATGGACTTATGGTTGCAAGTGTTATCATTTGAGCTATCAATGAGTACGATTATATAGCATAGTCTATCCTCGATAGTTTGGTGGTATTCATTTGTTAATCGATAGAGGACTTCATTTATAGATATGGAAATCGTGGCTCCATTTATTAAATGAGAGTATAATATCATCATATGGATGTTTTGAGGTATTGGATACTAAATCTCAACGTTGAGTTTTCAATAATGATTATTGAAGACATGGCTTCTGGACAAGTCAAAATATCCAAGTTCAAAATGTGGTCATATGAGGAAATATGGTAACTTGGAGAGCTATAGGCGGTCTATGAGCTCTTGGCGATTACTGATATTATTCAAGAGGATACACCATCTCCTATAAGACTTGTCTAGGGTATGAATGAGAAACATATCCTTATTCTATCTTTATTTAAGAGTTTAATTTTAGCTCTTTAGTGGAATGAGTTAAAATTAATAGATCGGACCTAAGTGAATCATTTGTTGATTGTGATTAGGTTATGTCTATTGAAGCTTAAATTTAGATAGCCCGCCAAGATCCATAATCCACACGTACTTGCATGGATCACTTGATATATTCTACCGGACCAATTTATGGGTCCATCTAGAATTGCATTTAATATATTAAGAATATAATATGTCTATTATTTATTTAATGGGATGCACTATTATATTAATATATTAAGAGGAGACATGTAGGCTTGTTTCTTTTAGTAAGAATAAGTCTGGTTCACATGTGGGCTTTTATTTAAAGTCTAATGGATTAAATAAAATAAGAAAAATAATATTGGGCCCATATATACATGGTGTGGGCGGCAAGGCTAAATAAAATAGCCCAAGATATTATTTTATTTTATTGTTTTGATTAAATGGGAATTAATTAATTATTTAATTAATTAATAGTTTAAATCAAAATATTTTCCTAATCAGTAAATTAAATACTATGTGTTGGATTAGGGTTGGAATTCTTTTAAGTGATAGGAGTCCTAATGTGGTAAGGATTAAGTCCACATACACTCCTTATTATACAAAGAATTCGGCCACCACTAGTCCTACAAGGGTTAGAATTCTTGAATTGATAGGAATTAGGGAAAAGGACAATTCCTTTTCAAGTAAGGAAATTAACCAACCCTAGATTTCCTATTCAATGAATTAGGCCAACCCTACTTGGTGAAGGAGAAAATCCGGCCAACCTATAAATATAATGTTATGAATTTTCGGCCACCAAGAAGCAAAATAGAGAGAGATTTTTGTTTGTTTTGAAAATAAAAAATCCTACTCTATACACATAGATTTTTGGCCAAGAAAGAAAAAGAAAATAAGTTCTCATTCGATAGTGCACTTACAAGCCTTTAACATCAAAGGTTTTGTGCACACTTTCGATTTAGGGTTACGCGAGTTTCAATCATATTGATTGTGAATTCAAAAGTGACCAGAACTATTTTTTTAGGCTCTTGGAGTTTTACTATTGAAGATCAAGATCAGAAATTCCATACATCCATTCTAAGGTAAGCAATTCAAAGAAAAAGGGAGACCACGCTCCTAGGTGATTCACGTACTGTGCTAGGATTGAAGATCTTACTGATTACCATCGACGTAAGTCAATCGGAAATTCTCTATTTTTCACTACCCAAATAAATTTAGGTGACTTCATTATCTTTTCCCTTTTCATGTTTCTATATAAGTGCACTTGGTCTTTCCTTACCCATATTCGCTTGACCCTAGGTGGACTCCACCTATTCCTAGGACCTCTAGGTTTCCTATGTTGATTTAACTTGTAATTTTTAGCCTTAAAATGCTCTATCCTAGAACATGCATAGCAAAAGGTATTTGAGTTAGAGGAACTCCCCTTTGATGCGTGGTCTTAAGGACGTTTAATTTGTTTCACTTGTAACGACTTGACCTCCTCCTCCTTTTTGCTTAGTGCTACCTTTGCTTCCTCTAAGGCATTGGCTTTTTGATCAACCTCCATTTGCATCTTCATTGACTTGTGAGCTATCTCATCTTCAAAATCTTTTGATAGCCTCACTAAGTACTCCAAATCCTTCGATGCGGTACTCTTTTCGGCTTCAAATCTCTCAATTTGTTCTTCCAATTCTTTGTTCTTGTCGGAGACTTCGCCATTGGTCTTCTTGAGAGTACCATTCTCAACCCTGAGCATCTTCACTTCATATAATAGTTTCTTGTTCAACTCTTGGAGATTACTCACCTTTTCCATTCCCAAGGCTTCTCTCTCTTGAAGTGCTTCATTCTCTTCTTTCCACACACCCCTTTCCAACACTAGCTCTATGCTCACGCTCATAAGCTCTTGGTTTATCTTGTCCATCTCATCCATTCTCTTGCTTCGCTTCACTTTAAATTCTATTCGGAGCTTATACATGTCTTCTTTTGAGAAATTGGAGGAATCCACCGGTTTGGTTGCTTTAACTTGGAAACAACTATGATTTACCGGGGTGGAATGTTGGGCGGATTCGAGCATTTGGATGGTTTTCTCTTCTATGAAGGCTTGAGTCTCTTGTTGAGAAGCTATCATCTGCTCAGTCTCCCGCACATGATTCTTCATGAATTTTCCTAGTTGATCTTCAACGGAATTTGACTGGAATGACGAGATGTAGGTATTCTCGTTAGGCTCGTAGCTTGACCATGAATTTTGCCAAAAGGAATCCATAGAGTCCTGAAACAAACAAAAACAAAAACTACCAAAGCAATAAAAAGAAACTAACAAAACTAAAAACAACTAATAAACTAATAGTATTTGAAAATACACTAAGAGTGATAAAACTAACCTAGAGGGGGAGGGGGGGTGAATAGGTTTTAGTTAAATTAAATGCCATCTTTTTGATTAATCAAAATTAAACAACACAACCCCTAATCTCTAACACCATCAATCATTGCCATAATAAAAATGAGGAATAAACAAAATGACACAATGATATGATTTACGTGAGAAACCCTCCAACTGTGTAAAAACTCACGAGCTTAATTGCCAATCGAACCCTCAAATCCACTATTTGCAAAAATGATTACAACCTAGGTTGACCACAACACACCTAATCGGTTACTAATCCGTTCTTGCTACCCACAAGCCTTTAATAGTGATTTTAGGCTCTTGCTCGTATACTACCAAAGGCAAATACAAGACTTAACACTTAAATGAAGAGATATGAAACCTAAAGTGAATATGATGATATTCTAAATGCACAAAATGCAAGGTCAACACATTTAATGCTTATCTAGTCATGAATGAATGCTTCAAACAATCCTAGATATCATGTTGCTATATGACACACATATAACCTAGCTATATGAAATCAAAGCATTCCTAGATGCAATAGCTATCACAATACAACAACCCAAACATCAACAAAAATCTCTATTTATAATGAAAAATTATAATCTAGATGCATAAAAACCATAAAAAAGATTTCTTGTTAAGCAAGAACACAAAGATAGATGAGAGTCGTGTTCTACTTACCAAGTAAGCTATGTTGATCAAGACCCATGCTTAGAAACATCCTAGATGAAGCTAGATAATGATAGAACCATGAATGAATGATGGGTGATTGGGTTTTGGATAATAAAAATGGTTTCTTGCTACCTTTTCTTGCAAGACACTCTTGATCTCTAAAAGGAATGAAAGATAGTGGATTCTGAAACTCTAAAGAGGCAAGGAAGAGGAAAGGGCATATATATATGAAGCCCTAGACCAAATGACACCGTTTAGAAAACAGTAACAAAATCCCATCATTACCGCTGTGCGTACCGCGGCTCGGGCAAGTTGTCCAGACCGCGGTCCACGAAGCAGTGAACCTACTAGACAGCAACGCGGTTGGGACGGCTATGCATGTAGTGCACATGCCGCGGTCAAGACAGCAGGGGCCTACTGATGTGAACCGCTCAGTATGCCGCGGTACAAGCAGTGCTTGCCAAGCGGTCTAGGCCCCGGTCATAGAAGAAACCCTATTTTCTAGGCAGACTTAACACACAAAGTGATGTGCAATATGTGCAAGTGTGGAGTGTGATAAGTGACATACAATGCATCATCCAATTGTATGTAAACAAGAATATAATGCATGCAAGTGAGTGTGTGCAGCTATATCCCTTCAAGTTAAAGTAGAGTCAAGTAATCTACCTTTCTTGAAGCACTTGGAGTCAAATGAAAGATCTTCAATTCCTAATCTACCCTTTTACAAAGATTAACCCCAATTGTGATTTTGTCAACGAAATAAGCCAATCATAAAGTGAGGCACTACAGTATTAAAACTAATCTAATCACTACTATGCACACCGATCCCCGACAGTAGACATGACGGTTGAATGCGGTTGAATGACTTATCGGTCTATTTCTATACATATTTTAGGTCCCCATTTCCTATTATTTGCGCTTTGTTCTTGAGTGAAATTAGGTATTTTATGTGTTTGTTGAGCATGTGTAGGTCACATGTCCTTAAAAGAGGTGTTTGTTAATTTTTCCAAGAAAAGGAGTCTAAAAGTGAGAAAAGGGCAAATCTGTGAAGCACCGCTGTATAGGTCGCTTTCCATGCACTGCATAAGTCGCGGTCTACCAAGCGCTGCAGATCAATAGGTACTCGTTTGTTACCCGCGGTCCATACCGCTTGACAAGAATTACTTCAGTCGCAGTCCACCAAGCGCTGAAGATCAGGAGGTACATAGCTACTCAGACCGCGGTTCAGGCATGAGTCCGCCAAGCGGTATAGAGAGCGGTCGTGCACATTCCTTGTTTTCGAAGGAGTTCTTAAAGCCCTAATTTTTGGAGATCATATAAATACTTCTTATTGAGAGAGAAAGAATGAACTTTTCACTTTTCTACTCTTTATTCCTAGAACAACAACACACTCATCCATCTTTACACATTGAAGATTTGAAGACGAAGAAGATTACAATTGAAGATCTTAATGGGTTTTATCTTTTCTTTCTCTTCTCTTTTTATTTTAAATATGTGTAACTAATCCCATAACTAGGGAATCAATGTGAACCTTTTGTGAATGCTCATATATGGATTAATTATTATTTCATCAATTTAATTCTTGATTTATTCATTGTTCTTAATTGTTTGATCCTCATTAATTTTAATATTTATTCACACCATAGACCAAGGGTGAATAACTATTTGGCATGATTTTAGGGTTAAGACTATCTGAGAATTAGGGTTAGAGTATAGACCAAACCTAATCTTAATTAATGCTCTTTTGAATGAATGAATTTTATCTTTAGCATAGGCCAAGCAAAGTATAGAATTTGGTTCTTAATTCTTGAGCTTAAAGGGTTTCCGATCACTGTTCACACCATAGACCAAGGGTGAATAGTGGTTGGAAGCACGTGACTCATCCCATGACCATACGGTAATAGTCATATTAAAGACAAAGAATGAACCCTAGAATTGATTGAATCTTGTTTATAAATTAATTCCATATATCGAGTGTTCATAATTGGGGATCATTGATAACCTAGTGCTTTCTACCTCTTGATCACAACCATATTCTTTTTAATTGTTTTCTTAGCTTAATTTAATTTAGTTTTAGTTTAATTAAATCATCAACAAATCTTTGGTTACTTTAATTTAACTTTAATTAGAATTAGTTTAAATTATTAAATCTCTTTTCCTCGTGGGAACGAACCTTACTTGCCGTTGTGCTTATCTTCACGATTCGTGCACTTGCGAGTATAGTTTTTAATAACACGATTTTACACCATCAAGTTTTTGGCGCCGCTGCCGGGGAAAAGTTGAATTTATTGGTTAATTCTAGTTTTAGTTTTAGTTAATAAATTTAGTCTAGCTTAGGTAGTCGTGTCATTAATTTTTAGATTTTTTATTTTTATTTTATTTGATTGTCGTAGTTTACCAGTGTGTCTGTCTTTGGTTACAGGATTTCAACGGTGAATGCAAGGTAGAAGATCACTGCAAGGAGAATTACTACCGTTGAACGACAACATTGATCGTATTAGACTAAGAGCAATGGCAGACGATGGAAATCGCAACATTCAACAGGTTCCAGATCCACCAGCTGTACTTATCAAAACCATGAAGGATTATAGTAGGCCTTTTGTTGACAACCATCCTTTGTGCATCGCACTAGATGAGGCAGCACAAAACTATGAGCTGAAGAGCTTCCATTATAATTTGCTGCCAGCTTTTCATGGTCTACCGAATGAAGATGTGCTCAAATTCCTCAGAGAATTCTATGCAGCAATTCAAGCCTTTCCAAACAATAGGGTGACAGAAAACCAGCTGCGTATGAGGTGTATTCCACATGCCTTGAAGGACAAAGCGAAGACTTGGTTGTTGACCCTGCCTCCAGCCTCACTGACAACCTGGGATGAGGTAGTAGAGAAGCTGACTGACCAATTCTACTCTCCTCAGAAAACCAGTGAGATAAGGGCCAAGATTACTAATTTCTTCCAAAGAGACCAAGAAACATTCTATGAAGCCTGGGAGCATTACAAAATGCTTCTTTTTGATTGTCCTCAGCATGGGTACCATACCCACCAACTTTGTCAATGGTTCTATGATGGCCTTAATGACGTCTCAACAGTTTTGGTGAATAACGCTTGTGGAGGATCCATGACTGACAAGACACCGGAAGAGCTGAAATCGATCTTTGAAAAATTAGCCAATAATTCTCATCAAAAGAGTTCTAGGAGAAGGAAGGGAATTTATGAAGTCGATGCTAATACCGGGAATTCAATGCAAATGTCACAAATGCAAAAGTCCATCGAATTACTTGTGAACCAGGTAGGACAAATGAGAGAAAATAAATGCATGGGATGTGAACAACCAGGGTATGGCATGGAAGCTTATCAAGCAAGAGGTACTGGACCTAATGAAGAGGAAGAGATTCAAGCCATGAATAATTTCAATTCAAGACCACGGAATGATCCCTTCTCAAATACCTACAATCCGGGGTGGAGAAATCATCCAAATTTCTCATGGAGCAATAATCAAAATTCCGAAAATCAATGGGGAAACAACAATAATTATGATCAGAGACAATACAATGCCGGTGCCAAGAATCCTGAATATCAATCCAAAAACTCGTCGCTGGAAGATACAATGAAGCAATTCATACAAAATATGGATCAAAGATTGAATCAAGCTGAACAAGATAATATTGTACGATTCCAAAACATGGATGCGTCTATTCGAAAGCTGGAAACTCAAATTGGACAAATGGCTGAAGCTAAGCAAAGGAGCGAACCAGGAAAATTTCCCAGCCATACTGAACAAGCAAAGGCCATGACAGTTCTCAGGAATGGTAAGGAATTAATTAATAATAGACCTGCTGAACTTTCTAATAATTCTACTGATGTTTCAGGTCCTTCAGAAACAAACATGGTACCAGAAAAAAAAGATGAGATAGTGGTGGAAAAGTCAAAGAAAACACCACTTCTGCATAAATCACCAAATCCATATGTTCCTCCGGTTCCATTCCCAGGAAGATTGCAAAAGAGCAAATTGGAAAAATCATACAAAGATATATATGACATTCTGTCAAAGGTCAATGTCAATTTGCCTCTATTGGAGATGATCCAGAAAATGCCAGCCTATGCAAAAATCTTCAAGAGTCTTCACACTTACAAGCCGAGGTTTCTAGAGAATCATCAGGAATTCATGGCCGGAAGCACCAATGCTGTCCTTCAAAAGTCTCTGCCACCAAAACTCCAAGATCCCGGAAGTTTCTGCATCAATATTACTATTGGAGGTACCACCTTGGAGAGAGCAATGTTAGATCTGGGAGCCAGCATCAATTTGATGCCCTACAATATCTATGAGCAATTGGGGTTGAATGATCTAAAGAAGACAACCATGTCATTATTGCTAGCGGATGGTTCAGTCAGATACCCAAGAGGTTATGTTGAAGACGTACTGGTCCAGGTAGACAATCTTATTATTCCTGCTGACTTTGTAATTCTTGACATGGATGAGGGAGCCAAGGAAAGAGGTAGCAAGCCAATTCTATTGGGAAGACCTTTCATGGCGACTGCAAAGACCTTTATTGATGTACAGAATGGGAAGCTAACAATGACAGTGTTAGATGAGACTGTGGAGTTCAAGGTCTTTGAAGCATTGAAATTGCCTGAGGCAGCCGACGATGGCTATTCGGTCGATTGTTGTTCGGTTGAAGTGGTTAATTCCGCAATCCAAGAGGAATTATCAAATGAAAGCCTTGACGAACTACTGGACTGGGTGAAAGACGTCTTCGAAGATAATGAAGAAGAACAACAAGAAGAGGGTATAGAAGACAATGTTGATATTACAGAAGTCATTGCAGAAATTGAAGATGAAATCAACAAATTCTTGATGCCATCTACGAGTTCTCCCCCAGCATTAGAACTTAAACAACTTCCTTCTACTCTAAAATATGCTTTCTTAGGTGAGAATGAAACCCTCCCAGTGATCATAGCTTCTGACCTAGATGAGGAAAAAGAAGAAAAGTTACTTACGGTACTCAAGGAACATAAAGCTGCAATTGGATGGACTATAACAGATATTAAGGGAATAAGCCCTTCCATTTGCATGCACAAGATCTTATTAGAAGATGATGCAAAGTACTCTAGAGAGACTCAAAGAAGGATTAATCCAAACCTGAAAGAAGTTGTACGGGAAGAGGTCTTGAAACTACTCAAGGTGGGTATTATATACCCAATATCTGATAGTAAGTGGGTGAGTCCGGTCCATGTGGTACCAAAGAAGTCAGGAATCACTGTTGTTGCCAATGAGAACAATGTGTTGATTCCAACAAGGAAGACAACAGGATGGAGAGTGTGCATAGATTACAGCAAGCTCAACACGGCAACCAAAAAGGATCACTTTCCTTTGCCGTTCATTGACCAGATGCTTGAGCGCTTGGCGGGACATGCTTATTATTGTTTCCTGGATGGATTTTCAGGATACAATCAAATTGCCATTGCTCCAGAGGACCAAGAGAAGACAACTTTCACATGCCCCTTTGGCACCTTTGCATATCGAAGAATGCCTTTCGGGTTATGCAACGCTCTTGCCACTTTCCAGAGATGCATGATGTCAATTTTCTCCGACATGTTAGAGAAGTTTATCAAGGTATTTACGGATGATTTTTCTGTTTTTGGCAACTCTTTTGACCATTGTCTTGATAACTTAACTCTTGTTTTGAAAAGATGCACTGAGACTAATTTGACACTTAGTTGGGAGAAAAGTCATTTTATGGTTAAATCTGGAATAGTTTTAGGGCATGTTATTTCTGAAAAAGGGATAGAAGTAGATAGAGCTAAAATTGAGGTAATTGCAAAACTTCCACCTCCCACCTCGGTGAAGGGAGTGAGAAGTTTTCTTGGTCATGCAGGTTTTTATAGGCGTTTTATTAAAGATTTTTCAAAAATTAGTCGCCCCCTATGTAATCTCTTGACCAAGGATACTGCATTTGTGTTTGATGATGATTGCTTACATGCTTTTGAATCTCTGAAAAATAAATTGACATCTACTCCTATAATTATGCCCCCTGATTGGTCCCTTCCTTTTGAATTAATGTGTGATGCATCTGACTATGCTGTAGGAGCTGTTTTAGGACAGCGAATAGATAAATTACCTCATGTTATTTACTACACTAGTCGTACTTTGAATGATGCACAATTAAATTACTCCACCACAGAAAAAGAATTGCTTGCTGTTGTTAGTGCTTTAGAAAAATTTCGATCATATTTGATAGGATCTAAGGTAATTGTTTATTCTGATCATGCTGCATTAAAGTATTTGCTAACTAAAAAGGAAGCAAAACCGAGATTACTCCGGTGGATCCTTTTACTGCAAGAATTTGATTTGGAAATCAGGGACAAAAAGGGAAGCGAGAATGTGGTGGCAGATCATCTCTCTCGATTAGTAGAAGATGATGAAATAAAAGAGCATACTGAGAACTTACCCATTAATGAGAACTTTCCAGATGAGCAGCTTCTGAAGATAGTAGGCAAAGATCCATGGTATGCGGACATTGTGAATTATCTCGCAAATGGAATCATACCACCTGAGATGAGCTCGCAAGCAAAGAGAAGATTTCTCTCCATCACCAAGCATTATGTTTGGGACGAACCATACTTGTTCAAATTTGGTGCCGATCAAATCATTCGGCGATGTGTCCCTGAAGAAGAGCAGCAAGATGTGCTGAAATTTTGCCACAATCTTCATTGTGGAGGGCACTTTAGTGCTAAAAAAACTGCTTTTAAAGTTCTTCAATCAGGTTTCTTCTGGACATCATTATTTAAAGATGCTTATACTTTTTGTATTTCTTGTGACAGGTGCCAGAGGACTGGGAACATTGGAAAAAGAGATGAGATGCCATTATCAAACCAGTTGGTTGTGGAAATATTTGACGTATGGGGAATTGACTTTATGGGACCCTTCCCATCTTCGTACGGATATAATTACATTTTAGTTGCTGTGGACTATGTTTCGAAATGGATTGAAGCAATAGCAACTAAGACGAATGATAGCCAAGTGGTGGTGAAGTTTGTCAAGGAGAATATTTTTACCAGGTTTGGGACTCCTCGTGCAATCATAAGTGACGGAGGGAGCCATTTTTGTAACAAGGTTTTTGCCTCGTTAATGAAAAAGTATAGTGTCAAACACAATGTGGCAACTCCATATCATCCTCAAACATCTGGACAGGTTGAGGTAAGTAACCGGCAAATTAAGCAGATATTGGAGAAGACGGTGCAACCAAATCGGAAGGATTGGTCACTCAAGCTTAATGATGCCTTATGGGCATATAGAACTGCTTACAAAACCCCAATTGGGATGAGTCCTTACAGGATAGTTTTTGGGAAAGCATGTCACCTGCCAGTGGAATTGGAACATAATGCCTATTGGGCCCTGAAGAAGTTGAATTTCGATTTAGATAAAGCTGGAGAAGAGAGGAGTTTTCAAATGAATGAACTAGAAGAGTTTCGGAACAATGCCTATGAGAATGCAAAGATATATAAAGAGAGGACTAAAGAACTGCATGATAAGAATATTCGTCGGAAAGAATTTCATCCTGGAATGTTAGTCCTTGTATATCAATCGCGTTTGAGGTTGTTTCCAGGAAAGCTAAAAACGAAATGGATGGGGCCATTCTGTGTTACCCAAGTTTTTCCTAATGGAGCAGTCGAGATTCAGAATTTAAAGAGCGGAGGATCGTTTAAAGTCAATGGCCATAGGTTGAAACCTTATTTGAACCCATCAAATGAAATCTGTACCATTGAATGGATCGTGCTCAAAGAGCCGTAGAGCTCTCATAAGTCTTGCCTAGACGTTAAATAAAGCGCTTGGTGGGAGGCAACCCACCCTGGTATTTTCTTTCTTTTCATTTAGTTTATTTTATTTTATTTTATTTCTATTTTTATTTTCTTCTATTTTGTCATATAATAGTGTGTGTCTCGAGTGCTTGTTAATTTGAGTTGAACATTGTCATTTTATTTTGTTTTGAATTTTGTTGACAGATAATGTTTAATTCAGGTTTGGGGGTATCTCGAAGGTTTAGTTTTCAAGTTAAGAATTAATACTTTTCAATGTATGCAAATTTGAGCTGAACAGAACAGGTTTAGGCAGAAGGAGAGATCCGTACGCTCTACGTACCGCTTTCTAGGCACACTGCCTGGACCGCGGTATTAAAAGCATGCAACTTCTGAAGTTTACCGCCTCATATACCGCTCTGTAGGCATACACCTACATCGCGGTCTGGCGAGGGTGTGCATTCTGACATGTACCGCTAGTTGTACCGTGCTTTGGGCAGTCTATCCGCACCGCGTGCTACAGAGCGTAACATCACTGGACTGTACCGCTTTGTGTACCGTGTTCCAGGTAAGTTGCCTGTCCCGCGTTATATTACATAAAACGGTGCATTTTACAGGTTCAGGAGAAGATATTTAGGCAGCACCGCGTGGTATACCGCGACGCAGGTAAGTGACCCGCACCGCGGTAGGGCATAATTTTGTGCTTATAAGGAACAGCACAGCTCGTGGAATTCAAATTTCCCACAGCAGCTGCGCCAATTCCCTCTTCCCTCTCTTTGGTTTTCTTCTTCCTTTACTTCATCTAAATTCTTCCCAAATTTGTTTTGTTTCATTAAAGTAAAGGTATGTCTCTCTCTCTCTCTTATGATTTTCTTTTAAATTCGTTTGCTACTTTGAGTGCCAATAGGATTAATGAGATGTTTTATTGTGTTTCTATGGAATTTGAGGCTCTCATGCACATATGATTAATGGGTTTTGAATTAATTGCATTATACATTTACATGTATTTGTTGAATTTTGATTTGGATTGTTTTAGTTAATTTAAAATTCCATGAGATGAATATTGAGAGAGAAGAATTGGATTGAATTGATTCAACAAAATGTCTTCAATATATGGATTCCGTTTGCCTTTACATGGGAATTACTCCATTTGCAATTTTTAATAACTTATGAGAAGTTATGTGTTTACTTTTTGATGTTAAATTGTGTTCATTTCCTTTTTGATGATGTGGAAGAAGTAATGCGCTCTTTGAGTCGAATTGCTGCCGGATTTTTACAGAATTTTTGGCTTAACTTCTTTATTTGTTTGTTCTTACACAGATGAGAAACACGTCTTTGGCCAAGCGATCCAGGACCGGTGCTTCTACCAAAGGAAAGCAACAAGCTATACCTCGTTTGGCCCAAAACAAAGATTTCAAAAGCCGTTCATCTAAATATCAAGACCGGCCATGGATAATTGAGAAGGGGATAGATATTTCCAGTTTGGCAGATACTCCTGTCCCTGGGATGGTGGCTGCTCGCCACTGGGCGAGATATGTTGAACGGCCTCCACGGCCGAATAAGAGAGTGGTGGCTGAGTTTTATGCCAGTATGGTCCTAGAGAGATTTCTGACGGGTGGACCTGTTTTGGTTCAAGGTGTGTCTGTTCACATTACTCCTGAAGCTATTTCTGAATACTTTGCTGTTCCGGAGGTTCAGGTTAATACCGACCATGGGATTGAATGGATAGAGGAGGTTGATCAGTACAGGGGACGATTAGCTGCCGTTCTTCGGATGGATGGTCGAGAGGAGTGGAACCAGATGGTTAAACTATATCAGCGTGATCTTCGGGTTGATGCAGCCTTTTGGAACATTTTCAGTTCATATTCATTGATGCCGATTCGACATCGGACAGAGTTATTTTATGAACCAGCTAGATTGTTGCATCGTCTGGTCTCGAGCCGACCAATCGATATTGGTCGAGTTATATTTCGAGATATTTGTCAGAGTGGGTCCGACGATACCCTTTCAATGGTTTTTCCATGTTTGATTACCGCCTTTTGTCGGACTATGGGTATTGATGTGGACACTGGTTTAGAGGAGCAGACACCTACTATGATGGGTCTTACTCATTGGAATAATCGGCTTCATTCTCACGGCCTTCCCACTATTGGACCGTATAGAGAGAGACGTCGTCGCCGTGAGGAGCATGAGGCACGTGATGCTCTGGCTGCTCATGATGCTGAGATGGAGGAGCAGCTGCAGATTGATGCTGCATCGCCTATTCCAGGTGCACAGCCAGGCCATGCACAGCCAGATTCTGGTCATTTTGATTTTTTCATGCAGGCATTGAAGGACCATATGGATTCACGTTTAGGAGAATTGGAGGGGTGAATGAACCAGCGCTTTGATGGTGTTCAGGCGAGTATTGAGGAGGTGCGTTCGATGGTTAGCCGGTTTTCTGTGGCTAGCGGGAGTGGTGCCCCTTTCCATACTTCTGCTTCAGGGGCAGATTTTGATGCAAGAGATGGTTCCGGATTTTATCAGCCTGATGTCAGAGATGGAACCCCTGTGATGCATTTTCATGATGAAGAACATCGTGACCCGGATTCGGATCAGGGAACCGAAGTTCTGCACCTTTCAGACGAGGACAACAGATCATAGAGAGGATATGTTTTTCTTTTTCTCATGTTTTCTTTTGTTTCTTTCGGATTTCGTTATTTATTTTCTTGTTTGGATATTCTATTTTCTGTCTTTCATTTTGGATTTATTTTCTGTTTTTCACCCCATTTTTGTTTCTTGTCACCATTGGGGGCAATGCTGAATTTAGGTTTGGGGGTGTATTTAGGGTAGGGGGTTTAAGTTAAGGGGGGTTTAAGTTAAGTTTTTGTTTTTAGTGTCTGTTTTCTTGTGAATCCTTGATAAACTACTTTGAATTGTGCCCCGAGATAATATGCATTACTCACTGAGTTTACACTAACGTCTTGCCATTTAGAGTATTACATTGCATTTTTCAAAATTTATGACATGCTCTTGATGTGATGGTGGATAGGATGCTTAGTTGGATTGCCATGATTAATAGTGGAGACTACCCTTGTGAGTTCACTAAGCCAAAAAGCGTACATAAATGATACATTATGAGGGATTTGTTTCTACTCCTAAACACTCAGTAGGTTCTTAGCATTAGATTTGATCTCTATAGGTTATACATTGAGCATTATAGAACTTTCATCAATAAAAGATTTCACATGTTTATTTTGATCTTGAGTGAGTCGAACCAGTGGAAGTGATGATTAGACTATGTGTGTATGAACCATTTAAAAAGGCCTTAAATATTTCCTACCTTTATGTGTGTGCTCCATAGCCCTGTTTGAAGCTAAACACTGAATAAGCCTTTCTTTCTTCACCACATCTAATATAACCCAATAAGCCATAACTTAGCCATACCTTATAACTTGGGATCATGCTTTGAGGAAGTGAAGAAGACGTGATGGTTCTGCGTGTGTATATTAGTCGAAGACCATTGAAGGAAGAGCTGTATTCAATCCAAAAGTGTAAGTTTGATATTTGTGAATTTCTATGTAATTCTCTGATTCGAAATATTATTTCAAAAAAAAAAAATAAATAAAAAAAAAGAAGAAAAAAAGAAGAATATGAAAGTAGGTGAAGAGAATCAGAGAATAATTTTTCATTAGTGCAATTACTATAATCAACTCAAGAGGAGTTTTGTTAAGAAGGAAATGGTGACTTTTGAAGATTTTGACTGAGATGAATGAAAATTTCATTTACAATGAATTCAATGAAGACTACGAAGATTTATGTGAAGCCGGAAGAGCAATTGAAGATTCTCATGGTGTGGTCCTAGGTTCTTGAATTCCATTTTTCCCATTCTTTCTTAACCCTCACCCAATGGCCCCATTACAACCTAAATGAAAGTCTAACTGATCTACTGGTCCTTGCTATGAAAGTATAAATAATTCATGTGATTATCTTGTTCATAATGTTTGATTCTTTCATGAGATCTTTTGCATACATTTGAGCGTTCTTTTAATTATAAATTCATATGCGATCAATACTTGAATTTTCTTGTGCATAACTTCTATCGCATATGCTTGATGAGTGTATCAGCCTAGGTTCTGTGTGAATTAATGAGTGATATACTGTGAGAATTAGAGTCAAGGCGAATTACATCTATGGCATCTAGTGAAGGTAGCTTGGAAACTTGAACGTTTTGAGTGTGGGCTTTTCATTTAATTGAGCAATGCATTCAGTTTCGTGACTTAACTTTAGTTTTTACTTATTGGTTTTTGCATGCATTGTCTCAATATGGGCACTTTTCAAATATATTTTGGATGACAGGTATTTGCAGGATAACTTTTTAGGTTTATAGGTGTTTTACTTATGAGTCTAAAGGCTTGTAGCATATGCTCAATGCTATCGTGTTCCCTACGAAAATGGCTTAGATTATGAGGGATTTGTTTTGGTTTTTAGATTTTTGTTTGTTTTTAGTTTTTGTTTTATTCTAGTTTTGCTCGAGGACTAGCAAAAGATAGGTTTGGGGGTATTTGATCGGTCTATTTCTATACATATTTTAGGTCCCCATTTCCTATTATTTGCGCTTTGTTCTTGAGTGAAATTAGGTATTTTATGTGTTTGTTGAGCATGTGTAGGCCACATGTCCTTAAAAGAGGTGTTTGTTAATTTTTCCAAGAAAAGGAGTCTAAAAGTGAGAAAAGGGGCAAATCTGTGAAGCACCGCTGTATAGGTCGCTTTCCATGCACTGCATAAGTCGCGGTCTACCAAGCGCTGCAGATCAGTAGGTACTCGTTTGTTACCCGCGGTCCATACCGCTTGACAAGAATTACTTCAGTCGCGGTCCACCAAGCGCTGAAGATCAGGAGGTACATAGCTACTCAGACCGCGGTTCAGGCATGAGTCCGCCAAGCGGTATAGAGAGCGGTCGTGCACATTCCTTGTTTTCGAAGGAGTTCTTAAAGCCCTAATTTTTGGGGATCATATAAATACTTCTTATTGAGAGAGAAAGAACGAACTTTTCACTTTTCTACTCTTTATTCCTAGAACAACAACACACTCATCCATCTTTACACATTGAAGATTTGAAGACGAAGAAGATTACAATTGAAGATCTTAATGGGTTTTATCTTTTCTTTCTCTTCTCTTTTTATTTTAAATATGTGTAACTAATCCCATAACTAGGGAATCAATGTGAACCTTTTGTGAATGCTCATATGTGGATTAATTATTATTTCATCAATTTAATTCTTGATTTATTCATTATTCTTAATTGTTTGATCCTCATTAATTTTAATATTTATTCACACCATAGACCAAGGGTGAATAACTATTTGGCATGATTTTAGGGTTAAGACTATCTGAGAATTAGGGTTAGAGTATAGACCAAACCTAATCTTAATTAATGCTCTTTTGAATGAATGAATTTTATCTTTAGCATAGGCCAAGCAAAGTATAGAATTTGGTTCTTAATTCTTGAGCTTAAAGGGTTTCCGATCACTGTTCACACCATAGACCAAGGGTGAATAGTGGTTGGAAGCACGTGACTCATCCCATGACCATACGGTAATAGTCATATTAAAGACAAAGAATGAACCCTAGAATTGATTGAATCTTGTTTATAAATTAATTCCATATATCGAGTGTTCATAATTGGGGATCATTGATAACCTAGTGCTTTCTACCTCTTGATCACAACCATATTCTTTTTAATTGTTTTCTTAGCTTAATTTAATTTAGTTTTAGTTTAATTAAATCATCAACAAATCTTTGGTTACTTTAATTTAACTTTAATTAGAATTAGTTTAAATTATTAAATCTCTTTTCCTCGTGGGAACGAACCTTACTTGCCGTTGTGCTTATCTTCACGATTCGTGCACTTGCGAGTATAGTTTTTAATAACATGATTTTACACCATCAATGACCCGCACTGACCCGCACTTTATCTTTTCTTCATGAATCAGGTCCTGACTGTGGGAAGGAGTGCGGTTGGAGTGCGGTTGCGACCCGCACTTGACCCGCACTGTAGAGCTGCTTATGATCCTTTGTCTTTCCTTTTGCCCCTTTTCTGCCGGAACCACTGCAATTAACTTCTAACACCAGAATTACATCTATTGCCTGCAATTAGCACCAACGAGCCTATTAGACATAAAATATATAGAAAATACAAATAAGAACGAGACAAAGGAATAGGAATGAGGGCCTAAATATACAAAAATTTAGGCACGATCAGATGGTCCTATCTAATTGATTCTCAACTTCAGCTTGGAATTCTTTGAACTTTTCAAATGTTTCCTACTTTCGTTGCATCAGATAGACATATCTATATCTTGAGTAGTCATCTATAAAGGTGACATAATGCTCATAGCCGCCCCTAGCTTTAACATTCATCGGTCCGTAGATGTCTGTATGCATGAGTTCTAGTGGCTCTATAGCTCTAAGCCATTTTCTAGTAAAAGGTCTCTTGGTCATCTTACCTTCTAAACATGATTCGCAGACAGGTAAGGTGCCAACCTTTAACTCACTTAAAGGTCCGCTTTTTACTGGTCTGTCTATCCGGTCAAGGTTGATATGACCAAGCCTTAGATGCCAGAGATACGTGTCATTATCTGGAGAAATCTTATGTCGTTCAGTTTTTGGTTTTTCAACCTTAAACATTCCAGTGTTAAGCACTGTAGTATGTATTAACGGTTTTAACACATACAAATTGTTTTCATTAATTCCTGAACAAATATTCAAACCATTCTTTCCAATAATAACAAACTTATTATTAAAAGAAACAGAATATGATTGTTCTAACAACTTAGAAACGGAAATCAAATTCCATGTAAATCTAGGAATATTAAAAACATTGTTCAACAATAGAAAACTATTATTATTACAAAATTGCAATCTTATTGCTCCCACTGCTTTTGCCGACACGACATCCCCCGACCCCACACGTAATGAAAAGGCTCCCTTCTCTAGCTGTGCCTAAGAATCAGTCAACTACAAAGAAGAACAAACATGGGTAGTAGCCCCCAAATCAACTATCCCAGGTGAAGAATCATCTTCCACTAAACAAGATTCAAGAACAAGTAAATCATATTTACCTTTCTTCTTCTTCTTATTTGCTACCTCCTCCAGGTACTGAGGACAACTCCTCCTCCAGTGCCCGACCTTGTCACAATGGAAACATTTTCTCTTGCCCTGGTCGGTGGAAGTGCCCTTCTTTTTGCTCTGGGCTTTCTTGGGTTTGGGCTTACCCTTTGCCTTCCCAACATAACTCTTCCTCTTCTTATTATTGGAGGAAGATGGTTCGACAACATTTTCCTCACCGGTCTTACTTATGCTGTCTTTAGTCAAGGACTCAAAAGTAGCGAGCTCATTGAGCAACTGTGTGAGACTTAACCTTAACTTGTTCATCCCGTAGTTTCTCTTAAACTGATCGAACCTCTTCGGAAGAGTCGTCAGTATGATGCTCACTTGACTGGATTCGTCAATGGCCCCACCATTGACTTCTGCCATGTTGAAGTAGGACATCATGCTCAGGACATGTTCCCGAACTGATGTACCTTCCTTCATGCGAGCTAGCATAGCGTAACGAATAGCTTCGTGTCGCTTTTGCTCGGAGGGCTGCCCGAACATAGCTTGCAATGACTCCATAATTTCGAATGCATTAGTCATTGCTTCGTGCTTTGTGACAAGCACGTCTGTCATAGAAGCTAACAAATATGTTCGGGCCTTCTCATCAGATGAGACCCATCGCTGATATGCCTCACGAATAGTTCGTATGGCATTGGCAGTAGGCACCGGGGGACATTCCTCCGTAAGTACAAACTTGAGGTCTTTGGTGACCAATATTACAATAATATTAAGTTTCCACTTAGTGTAGTTATCACCAATTAATTTGTCGTTTGTAAGAATTTGAAGTAATGCAGAAGACATAATTGCTGAAATAAATAAAACATTCATTCAGTCATTTATTAAAAACAAGTGCGAGTGCTTTGGCATAAATTTAAACATGATGCATGAACATGTTTAACAAACTAGAAATACCCAAAAACAGTTACTATACCACGACAATCCAACATACCACAAAGAAGTTCCGCCTTAGGGTCGGTCAAGTCTTTGCATGTTGGACCGAGACATTCTCAATCAAATGACATTCTAGAATAACTCTTATTCCATATCATTCGACCATCGTTTATTCAGTCAGGTTTTTAATTAACAAAACTTAATCAAAACCTTCGTGAGTGTAACCCACCATTTCAGATCTCACGAGCTTAACTCGAGAATTGCCGCCTTAGGGTCGGTCAATCCTGAAATACCCTCAGAAATTCTATCCGTTAGGAAGTCAACCTTGGTATTGATCTTTGTGGAAACCCTCCTTAGGGAGGACGAAAGCAAAGCCGTCACAAGGCCCCACTCGGATCTCACGGTGTTGAACTAATGATGGAGACTGTGGGATATATATGTCATTTATCTCTCTCCCACTCACTATTTAAAAATTAGGGTTTTCTATTATCCGTTAATGCACCTAGACTCTACAAGATCAAACGGCTAACTTTAATCAAGTTATCTAGCGCATTAACAAATTCATTATTAGAAATAAATTATAATTAATTAATAAATTATTAATGATTTTTAACAATTAAAAATCTAATCTATTAGTGAATAATCTAAGCCTTTGTAAACTATTTGGTCAGATTATTGTGATAGTGTTTACCAAGTTTTAACTATTAAAACTCTAACACTTTATTCGGTTCATTTATTATTAGGTTATTAATCATATTAATACTAATTACAATAAATGACCCTATTAATCTAACTTATTAAACACTTTAATAACTAGATTAATATTAATGAGAATTAACAAGTTTTCTAACTATCAAAAAACTAATCTCATTTTCATAGCCAATAATGTATTTACCTACTTTAATCATATTAAAAAAATACATAAACTATTAGGCTATGAATGCATGTATGACATATCAAATATATTTGTGTAGACACATCTAATCTAAATGACATACATATGCATGGCAATGCTTTTATCATCACATAATATAAAGCATACATGGATTGACCGAGTACTGTGGATTATTGAACCTAAAAAAATTGGAATCTAAAATTACAAAAATATCCCCAAGGCATTCCTTGGTCTTCTTGTAGTTTTCGAGTCTTCTAGTCTCTTCAGGTCACTCTGATTCATCTCATGAATCCGAAATAGGAAGTCCACACGGAACGCACTAGGCAACACTTGCCAACGGAACCGTGCAAGACGATGTGAACAGTGCCCGACTGTCTGCGTGAACAGTACCCCCGCATGAACAGTGTCGTGAACAGTACCGTGTGAACAGTCGTATGAACAGTCATGACACAGTGTTTGTAAATAGTACCCGCGTGTATTTCCAATTTCGCCCTTACGTCTTCGCAATTTTTCTAGGTCTTAAATATAGGTTACATTTTTTTTTACAATACAATACCAGAAAAAAAATACATAAAATATAAAATATAATACAACCCATGAACCCTAAATCCACAGTACCATATAATTAACGATCAATCATGTTTTTGTAAATTAACAAATTTAATATACATACAAAAACAACATACAGTAAATTTAAATAGTGCCTACACAATCATACATACAGGAGCATTGAAAACAATTTCCTGTTCCGAAAAAAAATTGGACTCTGATACCAATTGTTGGAACCCTGTTCACTGGTAATGCAGCGGAAATAAGTTTAAATTTTTTTTGATATAGATCATAAACGATCTGTAACCAGTGAACTTGAGATCGTAATTATTTTTTCGGAATTAATACATACAATATGTAAACACAGGAAATTGTAATCAATATATTAAAAGAAAATTTAGAACCTTACCAATGTTTGGTGGCTCCTTCACTTTATGATATGCTCCTAGTCTGTACCACTGATCTTCCTAGCTATTCCCGGAACATGTAACTGCGTGTGGACGCATCATGTACTCAGGAACTTAAGAGGATGTAGAGGAAAGTAGAAGAAACTATTTCTTCTTGTTCATTGTGCAACACTTGCACAATCTTTTAATAAGCGTTAATCAATAAATATTTTTCATGCACCAATTTTGCATCTGATGCAACTTTT
The DNA here is from genome assembly GCA_033220585.1 of Dipteronia sinensis. NCBI lineage: Eukaryota > Viridiplantae > Streptophyta > Magnoliopsida > Sapindales > Sapindaceae > Dipteronia > Dipteronia sinensis. The sequence continues at coordinate 25,489,095 of CM065643.1, read as the reverse complement.
CATCAAAAAGCATAAAAACACTTTTTTGTCTCTTTTGTGCGTGAGAATTATCTCTCACCATCAGGTTTTTTTTTCACTTGTTGTAATTGATTCACTTGTGCACGTTGATTCACGCACACATCTTTTTCTCTTTTCAACTGTGTGTGTTCAAAACAAAATCTATGACTATTTCTCTCTTATCTAGTTATATAAATATATCATTATATATTTTTAAAACTAGAAAATTATCTTTTCCCAAATATATCTTTATATATTCAAAAGATAATTAGTATTTAAGTGACATAGGTAGAGTAGGATTCTAACTCCCCATAACCCTAGTTGACTTAAACTTAAATACTAGACTTCTCAAAGAATAAAATAATCTAATTTTTTTATGTCTTAGTCACGATTTGAACCCGCAACCTCCATTTAATAATTAATAATTGTTAATTCATTAATTAAATAATCTAATTATTTAATTAATTTAATTATTAATATATTAATTAAATAATCTCATTATTCAATTAATCCCTGAATAAATACATGTCACTTTCGTAACACAATTAATTGGACAATCCAATTAATTAACCGTGACCCTTGTTACCTAAATCGATCAGGCTAGCAAGGGGACCTAATGGACCCCCAGTATTTTGAGCTCCAATAATCCTCGGAATCATTAATTAAACTCTTTAATTAATATTCCTTGATTATTAAATCTGGTGTTATTCCACTAAAAACACGAAGCTGCACTCTTTCAACTGCAGACGCTTTTACACAGATCGATACAACTCGGTGTCCATCGATATAGCTATTACACATGGTGTGATCCTCCACAGTAGTTCATAATTAGAGCTAGGTCATAATGTCTGTTATACCCCTCTAATTACATATATCCTTAAGTACCGTTGATTCTCTAATGGATAATAAATCCTATTTCCTCACGGAATTAGGAGAGCGCTTATTTTGTCCAAGCCCCGAATCAACCCTTAAGGGAACTACCATCTACTTTGCACAAGAATGAGTGGATTCCACTATTGTGTACATACCTTCCCAGCCACAAGCCAAACTGTAATCCCAACATATGGAGTATATTGATCAGGAACTGCATCTGACCTCACCCATGGTATATCAAAGATCACGTTCTAACCTGAAGAAGTCGATAAGACACTCAGGATTAAGATCACCCACATATAGCCATCATTAGTTGATATATATGAATCTCATCGGTAAACGGATCTTGGTGAGAGATTCATATAGATCATGGCCCAGTCCTATATGATCACATCATACAAGGTGCCTCCATTCCCATATCTCATATGAATGATTCAGGATAGAATCACCGTACATTACGGAATGGACCGCAGCTATAGATTAACCATAAATAAAGTACCCAACTTTATTTGCTATCTATGGACTCTTTAGATTGCATATCTCTTACTGTATCCATCTGTATATGACACTTATATACACAGTTCAAGATTACATCTGGCAATCTAGGATGTTAATATATGCACAAGTTATAAAATAAACAACACAACAAGAATGAATTGAACTTTTCTTTTTATTTATTTCATAAATCCATTTACAAATTACATCTTTAAGGCATAAACCCCAACATCAGCTGTTGTAGCAAGGATTTTTCAGGTTGAATTATTCCAGAGCGCCTTTGAAGATATTGTCAATGCTGCTACCGGTACCGATAAGGATACGGTGGACTAGGTAGTTGGCTATCTGTATGGTGATGACCATGGGGTCATCATGGGGCTGTATGGTGTTGTACACATCACCTTTAGTGAAAACAATCTGAGATGAATGAGGAAATCTAGGTGATCCCTCTGTGATCATGAGGATCTTCTGGCCTATATTAAGCTGGGGCACCTTCCTGGCGTGATTCATCCTGGAGTTATTAGTGGTTTCTGTTAGGGTGGGACCTCCAGTAATAGTGTGGACTATATGGATCTGCTCCATCTAATCCTTCCCTTTTGCTTTCCCTTTGTCCTTTGTTGCTCTAATATATGCTTGTACCTCCTTCCTAGTCTGGATGTTGTCTTGCACCTGTTATAGAAACTCTACCAAGCAACCTCCTCATACCAGTGCCTCGATCTGGTTGCGTAGGTTGTAGCACTCTGAGTTGTTGTGTCCCACATCCTAATGGAGGTCGAACTATTTGTAGCTATTTCGCAAATCTGCTTGTGCCTTAATCGAATTAGGCTTCTTGAGCAGCCCCTTATCGTGAATGGAAAGGTTGATTGTTTCGTGGGAAGCATTGGGAGGGGTGTAATGAGTGTACCATTTCTCTTCTTTGGCTATTCGCGTTTCTTCCCTTGGTAGGGGTGTTGCTCTAGGTGAGGTCCGTCTGGCTAGGTACCGGTCCCGCTGAGGCTGATAAGGTGGCAAACGGTACGTAGATCAGTTAGGAAGTCTATTCTGGCCCTTCTAGACAAGTGCAGGATTGGGCACCTTCTTTTTTGGGGGCTTGGCAGATCTCATGTCATCGTGTTCCATCTTAACCCTGAGTTGTTCATCTATCTCCACCTGTTCGAGGGCCATGTCATAAGCCTCTTAGTACATCTAGGGTGGGTGCTTTACGAAGGATCAGAATGGTCTGCCAGCCCATAAGTTTCTCCTGAAATTGGCCAGGGTCTTCTTTTTAGTGAAGACCCCTATCTGGATCACCTCTGTGTGGAACCTCTCCACATAGGGTCTGAGTGATTCACCCTGCTCCTGGATCACGTATTGCATGTGAATGGGATCTTTGGGGCGAGGCTTGATACCCTAGAATTGAGCACAGAAATCAGTGGTTAACTTAGTAAATAAGTCTACACTACCTGCCAGTAATTCTCTGAACCAAGTCTTGGCATAGTCAGTCAGCGTGGTTGGAAATTTTCAGCACATGGCGTCTTGTGATAGGTCGCGATCGAGGTTGAGAGATAATAGCCAGAATAAAGTCTTGGCCAGGTTTGCAGCTTCTTGCCCAGGTGGACGTTTGGAGGCCATGAATTCCATGCCCAATGATTACATAGTCTCCAAAGGTTCTGCTCTTCTGGCTGAGGTAAGCCATCTTGTTTGGTCTTTTATCTTGATTTCATAACTAGCAATATTCCAACTCATGTTTTATACTTGGCAGGCCTTCAAATTCAATATAGTTATGAACCATCAGGTTAGCTCCCTCAGGAACCAGGCTAATGAGGCTAATGTCAAGCTAGAAAAGGTCATGGAGGAGCTCGCTAAGGCTGCTGAGGGCGTGGTAGTTCTGAACCAGTCCCTAACTAGCGCTCAGAAAGAAGTGGATGAGGCAAAGGTAGATAGAGAGCAGATGCAGGATGCTTTGGACACAGAGAGACTCAGGTCCCTCTGTCATTGAGATGAGAGGGAGATTGCAAAGGATAGAGTAGCGGAGCTAGAGAAGGAGGTTCAAGTTCTTCGTGATAGCATGGCTAGCTTGGAAGCTCAGGTGGATATTGCCTTTGTGAATGGCTCCTTCTTTGCTGTTTACCAGATAGCTCTAGCTTTCCCTCCTCTATTTGATCTAGTGGGTCATCGATGGTTGGAACAGGGAGGAGATCATGGCTAAAGCCACCGAACTAGCTGGGGTTGCTCCCTCCGATGTAGCTGGACCTTCTCGAGCTGCTGGGGCGAGTGGAGCAGTAGGTGGTGAAGGCCATAGTTCCATCTTCTTTCTTCCACCAGACAATGTTGGAGCAGATCCCAATCTGAAGGCTTCTGAAGCTGGAATGGCTCAAGTTGAAGGATGGGTTTCTGACCCAACTGTCTCTCTGCCCAGATCCGTCGAAGTAGTAAGAAGCCAGCTGGCTTCAAAAGAGAGAGAATCTGCCATGCCCATCCCTTCTTCTGATTCTGCCTAGGTAACGGAGGACCAGGCCGCTTCGTCTAAGAAAGTGGGGGAGCATTCTAACCTAATGGTAACAAGGGAGCTTCAAGTCGATCCATTTCAAGTGGAGCCTCTGGTTGTGATAGGTACCTAGGTAGCAAGCGAGGCTCTAACTGGTCTCAAAGATGGAGAGACTCTAATTGGTAGAGCTGGAGAAAAGACGGCCAACCAGGAGCAGGAGGATGCATGATCTAGTTTGATCCTTTACCCAGTCAACTTTATCTTTCCCTAATTTTTTAGCGCGTGATAGGGGGATGGGCTCCCTGATTTGATCAATGATGAAGCCCCTTTTTATGTACTTGTCTAGCTGTTCTATATGTTTTCCTTACTTGACTTTTGTTGCATGCTTCTAACTGTGGTATGAAATTTGGACAAGAACCCCTAGCATAAATCTGCCTTAACCAAAATTTGGTAACGCGAGGAACTTGATATGAACAGGAGTATAGTGTGATAAGCAACTGGTACTAGGGAACCTTAGCCAATGGATCTTTGGACATCTTTCTAGGTGTAAGCACTTCTTTGCAAATGGTACCACAGATCCTAGTTGATATGACGATCGAGGTATCCGATATCCTTGTATCGAGGATTCTGGTACATAGGTGAATATACTTAGTCGAACCTGGTACCTAGCGCTCATGTTTAAAGGGTTATGGTACCTAGGTGAACAATCTGGCAAATTTACGTACCTCGTATTCCTGCATTATGAATCTCGGTATCTAGGTGAACATACTGGCTGAAAACATTATCGAAATTGAGTACCTCGCATTCCTGTTCTAGGAATCTTGGTACTTTGGCGAACATATTGGCAGCAAGATCTTGATAGGCGACCAAGGCCAATTTAGCACCAGGTTTTTGTTGGCGGGGGGAGGTGCCCGGCCAAAGCCTTGATCTGGCAGGCAACTATTCTCTTACAAACCAGACCCTTCTTAGCAGCGGGTGGTGACCCGGCCAAGGTTTGATCCATCAGGCAACTATGCTCTTACGTACTGGATCCTTCCTAGCGGGGGGTGGTACTCGGCTAGGGCATCACGAATGCCATGTGGCTCGTCCTGGTTTTGAAGAGATCCTCTTGGAGGAATTAACCCAGACTAGGGCATCAGGGGGGCTATGTCGCTCTCTTGGTCTTAAGGCGAACATGGCGAGTTTACGTAGATAGATGTACACAAGTGTAGATAGATGTAGATGGAGAAAAGATCTTCTTTATTGATGAATCAAGAGGTGATAAAAATATTCATGAGCACTAATATTCACTAGTACCTATTCAAAGCGATTCCTGTCGGTCTCCATTGTAGGTTCTATGGGTGGAACCTCCTCAAATGATCTGCGTTCCAAGTATGGTCGATGGGGCGTCCTTCCATGTCCTCCAACTTGTAGGCCCCGTTCTGGACTACCATTTTAACTAGGTAAAAACCTTCCTAATTAGGCAATAGTACCTTATCAGACCTTTTCCGGGTATTTTGGGTTACCTTTCTGAGAACCAAGTCCCCTTCCTTGAAGCTTCGGTTCCTGACTTTCCTGTTGAAGTACATGGCAATCCGGCTTTGGTAGACTACTACCTTCTCTGTGATCCTATCTTGTTTCTCCTCCAGGAGGTCTAAGTTAGCGTTTAGCTTATCTTTGATCCCCTCTAGGTTGAAGTGATGAACCCAAAAAGAGGTGAGTTTTTGCTTGATGGAGAGGAAAGCTTCTACCCCGAAAGCTAGTGAATATAGGGTTTCTCCAATAGCAGTCCTTTTGGTGGTGCGGTAGGCCCATAGCACATCCGGGAGTTCATCTGCCCACCTACCTTTCTTTTGTTGGAGCTTTCTCTTTAGTAGCCTCTTGATAGTCTTATTTGTGGCTTCTACCGAGCCATTAGTTTGGGGATGTGCTATGGATGCAAAACGAAGCTCGATTTCCAAGTTCTCACAGAGTTCCCAAAATCTGGCATTGTCAAATTGTTTGCTTAAATCCATGATAATGACCATCAGGGTGCCAAACCGGTAGACCGCATTCTTCTTAATGAACTCAGTCGTGTTTGCCTTTATGATTCTAGAGAAGGGCTCCACTTCTACCCATCTGGTAAAATAATCAATGGCTACAATCGCGTGCTTTTGTTGACCAGGTGGGTTGGAAGAGGTCCAATTAAGTCTACTCCCTAGTAGGCAAATGGATATTGTGAGCTTATTAAGGATATTCGTTCTGGAGGTAAATGGTGCAAATTGGCCGTTTTTTGGCATGGTTCATAAGATTGCACGTACTTCCTCGCATCATGGTACAAGGTTGGCCAGTAATATCCCATGTACAGCAACTGGTAAGCTAGTGCTTCTCCTCCGGTGTGATTCCTACAGTCTCCTGAATGTACCTCTCTGAGTGCCCAGTTTGCATCATCGGGATGCAGACATCTGAGTAAGAGGAGAGATCTTCCTCTTAGGTAAATGTATCCCTCCACCAGGTAGTAACGGATTGAGGTTCTTTTGATCTTACGAGCTTGCGAGCTTGATCAGAATCTTCAGGGAGCTTTTCTTCATGGAGGTAATCTACAATGGGATCCATCTAGCATGGAAGTCGTTCCACAAGGTTGACTTATCTTCCTTCTGCTATGCTAGGTCTAGAGACTATCTGGAGAGGTACCCCTTTTGGCACACCTGTCCTCTGCTTACAGCTATCTTGTCTAGGACATCAGCTGATGATTCTGCTGCCTGGGTACCTGCTCGATCTTGAACCGCTTGAAACGGGATACAAGTTCTTGGAACTTTTCGAGGTAGGTTGCCATGTTTCCTTCTTTGGCCTGGTATAGACCTGTTATCTGATTTACTACTAGTTGCGAGTCACACTTAGCAAGAAGGTAAACAGCTCCCTGCTCTGCTGCTGTTATTATTCCTGCTAATAAAGCTTTATACTCAGCTTCGTTGTTGGTCATGTTAAACTCAAATCTGAAACAGTGACATCATTCGACCTTTTATGGATTGGTTAGAATGATTCCACCCCCGCTTCCTGCTTGACTGGATGCCCCATATGTGTATAAGACCTAGGTTTCTCGATTGGTGGTCCAATCTTCAAGTTATTGCTCCTTCTAAGGGTTCAGATCCGAGATCAGGGTGGTATCGCGATCAGGTGTTATACTGAATTCTACCACGAAATCTACCAAAGCTTGGGCCTTGATGGTAGTTCTGGCTTTATACTTGATGTCAAACTAAGTGAGCTCGAGGGACTATAGTACAAGTCTTCATGATATGTCCTAGCCTTTGGAGAAATTGTCGCAGGGGGTGATTAGTGACCACCGCGATTGTATGAGCTAGGAAGTAGGGGCGGAGCTTCCTAGTGGTGGTTATTAATGCAAAAGCGAGCTTCTCTAAGAGAGTGTAATTCTTTTCTGACTTGGCCAAGGCAGGGGTCACATAGTAGATAGGTCACTGAATTCCACCTCCACATTCTTTTATCAAGGCCCCGCTAACAGCTGTCTCGGACACAGCCAGGTACAGCTGTAATTCTTCCCCTGGTACCGGGTTAGTTAGCAGTGGTGGGCTAGCAAGATATCTCTTTAATGATTGAAGTTAACTCACTGTTTTGGTCCCACTTCATATTCTTCCCTTGTTTGATGGCTTTGAAGAAAGGAATGTACTTATCAGTTGATCGTCATATAAGGCGGTTCAAGGCTACTATCCATCCGGTCACGCCTTGTACCTATTTGAGCGAGGTAGGAGATTCGAGGTCCAGGATGGCTTTGATCTTCTTCGGTTTTGCTTCAATCCCTCTCTCATGGACCATAAACCTAAGGAATTTCTCTGATGTAACCCCAAAGGCAGACTTAGTAGGGTTTAACAGCATCTGATTTTCTCTGACTATCTGGAAAGTTTGACGGAGGTGATCCTGTTGCTAATCGGCTACCTGGGACTTCGTGATCATGTAATCGATGTATACCTCCATTGACTTTCCTATCAGCTCCTTGAACAAATGGTTCACCAGTCGCTGGTAGGTAACCCCTGCATTCTTGAGTCCGAAGGATATGACCTTGTAACAATATAGGCCGTGCCTAGTTATGAAACTAGTTTTATCCTGATCAGCAGGGTGCATCATAATCTGGTTATACCCCGAGAAGGTGTCCATGAAGCTTAGGATCTTGTTACCCCCGGTTGAATCTACCAGCTGGTCGATTTTCGGTAGCGAGAAGCTATCCCTCGGGGCAAGCGCGGTTGAGATCAGTGTAATCAACTCACATGCGCCGTTTCCCGTTTGGTTTGGTCACCATGACTACGTTGGCAATCCATTTAGGGTACCGGGACTCCCTGATGAACTTTGCTTTTAGTAGCTTGTTTACCTCCTCTTGTACTGCGGCATTTCTTTCTGGGTTGAAATGCCTCCTCTTCTGTTTAACCGGCTTTAAGATGATCAAGCCAAAATTGTAGTGATTATAGGCATTCAATGGATTTCAAGGGCTGGAATCAGAAACCGGATCTTTCGGGTGAAAAAAAAGTCAAAAGTCAGAGAAACAGTGCCTAAAAGCATAGTGCATGGGTCTCATACCCGTGCACTGGACGTGCATCAACCCATACACCAAGTGAAGATCAGAAAGAAGTGCCTGTGCGCAGGTAATTGCGCGGGTTTTACTCGTGCAATTATACCCGCGCACTTACACTAGTGCACTGCCCGTGCAATTACCCGTGCACTGGGTGACGGAAGATTATGAAGAGCCTGTGCAGGGGTATGTGCGCAGGTCTGATACCCGCGCACTACGTGATCCAGCAACGCTAAAGTTACATTTTCAGCCATTTCAACAAAGGGCAAAGGAGTCCTTTCACGCCTATTTCTTACCTTAGCCTTCCAAGCTTATAAATAGACCATTATTTCTCATTTGAAAGCTCTCTTCTCTTTTGATATATCTAAATCACCCTTTTTCCCTTCTATCCCACAATTCTAATCCTAATCACTAAACCAAAAATCTAACCATCATCCTTCTCATTTACTTAAGGACACATAGGAGATTGGATTCAAGGTTGAAGGAAGGAGAATGTCTACATGAGTCTTCTCTATCTCTCTTCTCCTATTTATTTTATTTTATTTGTCATGAGTAGCTACATCCCATTAAGGGATTGATATGATTCATTTGTAAATATGGGTATTTGTAATGAACTCAATATCTTCAATTAAAAATCTATCTCATTTTGTTCTATTCAATGTTTTATTTGATTTCAAAAGCAATTTGTGTTTGATTGTGCATGATTCTCTTCATGAGTTGTTTGAGAAATTATATGAAATTAACTCGGACAAGGGGAGATCCACGTCAGAGCTCTCTGATTTAGAGATTAGGGACGATGAAGAGAAGGGATGGGCCAGTGGCCATCCCGCTAGAGGAGTTAGAAGAGATACCTATCGGGAAGGACGATCCTTCCAAGGTAGTTAGGATATGTTCAACATTGAAGGCGAAAGTAAAGGAAGATTTGATAAAGCTCCTACGAGAATATAATGACATCTTTGCATGGAGCCATGAAGAGATGCCAGGGATACCTGTTGCTTTAGCAACTCACAGGTTAGCGGTAGATCCCACATTCAAGCCAGTCAAACAAAAGAGAAGGCATTTCAACTAGGCAAGAAATGCTGCAGTGCAAGAAAAGGTAAACAAACTGTTAAAGGAAGAATTCATCAGGGAGTCTCGGTACCCCGAATAGATCGCCAACGTAGTTATGGTGACCAAGGTGAACGGGAAGTGGCACATGTGTGTTGATTATACGGATCTCAAGCACGCCTGCCTAAAAGATAGCTTCCCGTTCTTGATTTTTATGGACGCCTTCTCGGGATACAACCAGATAATGATGCACCCAGTTGACCAGGATAAAACCAGTTTCATAACCGGTCAGGGCCTTTACTACTACAGGGTCATGCCCTTCGGGCTCAAAAACAGTTGGGGCTACCTACCAGCGCCTGGTCACCCGATTGTTCAAGAGACTGATAGGAAAGACGATGGAAGTATACATCGATGATATGATCACGAAGTCTCAGGTAGCTGATCATCACCAGGACCATCTTCGTCAGACGTTCCAGATAATCAGAGAGAACCAGATATGATTGAATCCTGATAAATGCGCCTTCATAGTTACAGCCAAGAAATTTCTTGGATTCATGGTCCATGAGAGGGGGATCAAAGCTAATCCCGAGAAGATCAAAGCCATCCTAGATCTTGAGTCCCTCACCTTACTTAGACAAGTGCAAGGTTTGACTAGAAGAATTGTAGCCCTGAATCGTTTCATATCACGATCCACTAACAAGTGTATCCTATTCTTCAAGGCAATCAAACAAGGAAGAACATGAAATGGTACTAGGACAGTGAGCTGGCTTTCCAATCGCTGAAGCAGTACCTCGCTAGCCCGCCCCTGCTAGCTAGCCCGGTACTAGGAGAAGAACTGCAATTATACCTGGAAATATCTGAAACAGCGGTCAGTGGAGCATTGGTAAAGGAATGCCCTGATGGGGTCCAGTGCCATGTCTACTACGTGAGCCGCGCCCTAACCAAATCAGAAAAGAACTACATCCTCCTAGAGAAGCTCGCTTTCTCCTTGGTGGTTGCTTCCAGGAAGCTCCGCCCTTATTTCCTTGCCCACACAGTCGTGGTAGTCACTGATCAACCTCTGTGTCAATTTCTCCAAAGGCCGGACGTATCGGGGAGACTTGTGTTTTGGGCCCTTGAGCTTACCCAGTTCGATATCAAGTACAAAGCCAGGACAACCATCAAAGCCCAAGCTTTGGTAGATTTCATGGTAGAATTCAGTGTAATTCTCGATCAAGATGCTATCCCTGCCCTGAGTCAAGCTCTGCAGAAAGAGCAAGAGCATGCAGATTGGCCCACCAATCAAGTCTGGATCTTATATACCGATGGGGCATCCAATCAAGCAGGAAGCGGAGGTGGGATCATCCTAACCGACCCTGAAAAGGTCAAGTGTTGTCACTGTTTACGATTGGAGTTCAATACCACCAATAACGAAGCTGAATATGAAGCCTTGTAAGAAGGAATGAGAACAGCGGCTGAGCTAGGGGCTAATTACCTCATTGCCAAATGTGACTCGCAACTGGTAGTTAATCAAAAAACCGGTATGTACCAGGCAAGAGAGGATAACATGGCAACCTACCTCGAAAAAGTCCAGAAACTATTGCCCCATTTCAAAGGTTTCAGGATCGAGCAGGTACCTAGGCAGCAGAATCATCGAGCTGACGTCCTAGCTAAGATAGCTGCATGTGGAGGACAAGCTTTGCCGAAAGGAGTACCACTCCAAATAATCACTACTTCAAGCATAGCTGAAGGTAGGGAAGTCAACCCTGTGGCACGACTCCCGTGCTGGATGGATCCCATCGCGGATTATCTTCAGTCAGGAAAGCTCCCTCAAACCCCTGATCAAGCTGGCAAGATCAAGCGAACCTCGGTACGATACTTCTTGGTAGAGGGGCACCTTTACCGCAGAGGTAGGTCGCTCCCCTTACTTAGATGCCTGCATCCCGATGATGCAGACTGGGCATTGAAAGAAGTGCATTCAAGAGACTAGTGGAAATCATGCCGGGGGAGAAGCACTGGCTTACCAGGTGCTACGCATGGGATATTTTTGGCCAACCTTACACCACGATGCAAGGCAGTTCGTAAAGTCCTGTGAACCATGTCAGAAAATGGCCAACCTGCATCACCTACCTCAAGAACGATTATCTACCATCAGCTCGCCGTATCCGTTTGCCTTGTGGGGGATAGACCTAATTGGGCCTCTACCAACCGCGCCAGGTTAGCAGAAGCATGTGATCGTGGCTATTGATTACTTCACCAGATGGGTGGAAGCAGAACCCCTCTCTAGAATTACTGAAGCAAATACAACATAATTCAAGAAGAATGTGGTCTGTCGGTTCGGCACCCCGATGGTCATCATCACCGACCTGGGTAAGCAGTTTGACAACGCCAGGTTCCGGGAATTCTGTAAGAGTCTGGGGATTGAACTTCGCTTCGCATCTGTAGCATGCCCTCAGACTAATGGCATAGTAGAGGCCACAAATAAATTTATCAAGAAGCTCGTGAAGAAGAAACTTCAATAGAAGAAAGGGAGATGGGCTGATGAACTCCCGGACGTGCTGTGGGCTTAGTCGCACCACCAAGAGGACCGCTACTGGAGAAACCCCCTATTCACTATCTAACAGGGTAGAAGCGGTCCTTCCTATAGAGCATAAGCTCACTTCTTTCCGGGTTCAACATTTTGACCCCGATGAAAATGAAATCAAGCTGAGAGCCAACTTGGACCTCCTGGAGGAAAAACAAGACAGGGTTGCTAAAAGGATAACAGTTTACCAGGGCCAGATTGCTCGTTACTTCAATAGGAGAGTAATAACCCAGAGCTTCAAAGAAAGGGACTTGGTTCTTCAGGAAGGTTACTCAGAATACCCGGAAGAGGTCAGACGGGGTACTGTTACCCAATTGGGAAGGTCCCTACCTAATCAGAATGGTGATCCAAGGTGGGGTATACAAGCTGGAAGACATGAATGGACATCCAGTAGACCACACTTGGAATGATGATCACCTCAATAGGTTCTACCCATAAGTCATTCAACGGAAATCGGCCTGGATTACCCCGAACGAATGTTAGAAGATGTTAGTAATCGTGAGTACTTGTATTCATTTTTCTTTGGTCATCAATAAAGAATGTTTCTTTCTCCATCTGTTTTTGCCTACATTTGTCTACATCTATCTGCTTTAGTTTCAATAATCGAATCCGCCATGATGATCGCCATAAGACCAGGAGAGCCACATAACACTCCTGATGCCTTGGACCGGATAAGATCCCTCTAGGAGGATCGCCATAAATCCAGGAGAGCTACACAGCACTCCTAATGCCCTGGATCAGATTAGTCCATCCAGGAGGATCTCCCCAAGACCAGGAAAAGCCACATGGCATTCCTGTTTCCCTGGCCGGGCACCACCCCCCGCTAGGAAGGATCCAATACGTAAGAGCATAGTTGCCCGACGGATCAGACCTTGGCCGGGCACCAGCCCCGCTAATAAGGATCTGGATAGTAAGAGCATAGTTGCCAGCCAGATCAAGGCCTTGGCCGGGTACCACCCTCTGCTAAGAAAGACCAGGTGCTAAAGTGGCCTTAGTTGCCTACCTGGATCTTGCTGCCAGTATGTATTCGCCATTGTTTCCGCCAAAGTACCAAGATTCCTACAAACAGGAATGCGAGGTATCTGAATATGATCTCTTTATTTTCTCCAATGATAGCCTCAAGACTAGAAATGACCATATGGCCTTCCTGCTGCCTTGGCTGGGAGCCACCCCCCGTCAAGAAGAGTCTGGTTAGTAAGAGTGTAATCGCCTGCCAGATAAGGGCCTTAGCAGGGTACTATCCCCCGCTAAGAAAGACCTGGTGCTAACACGGCCATAGACGCCTACCAGGATCTCGTTGCATACACGTCCTCCATAATGTTCGCCACGATACCAAGATTTCTAGAGCAGGAATGCGAGGTACAAAGATTGACCAAATTTGTTCGCCAAGGCACCAAAGCTCCTACAAACGGAAACAAGAGGTGCCCTGTTTCGCTAGAATACTCACTTGGGGACCTAGGCTCCTTGAAATAGGAAGACTAGGTACCAGGTTATTTGCCGAGGCACCAAGATTCTTACAAACAGGAACACGAGGTGCCCAGACTTGCCAGAATATCCACCTAGGGACCTAACTTCCTTGAAACAGGAAAGCTAGGTACCCGATTATTCAATAAGGTACTAAAATCCTTTCAAAGCAGAAATGCAGGGTACCCAGACTCGCCAGATTACTGGCCATATTACCGAGGGTCCTAGAATGGGAATGCAAGGTACCTAGATTACGAGATTATATACCAGTATGCTCACCATCATCAAGGAACCAAGATTCCTGGAACAGGAATATGAGGTGCCCAGTTCTTACAGATTTTTTCCACCAAAGTTCCAAGATCCCCAGAAAGTATAATGATCTCTAGTACCCAGATTACCATCGGCTAAATTTCTGCAAGGTTATCAAAGGGCCCTGAGATTCTTTGACTAGGTACCATGGTACCAGACACTCGCCGTTTTTCTATACACATTTTCTTATTAGGTTCCTTGCACTACCAAGTACTGATGAAGTCAGGTTTATGCTGGGGACTAATGCTCGAATTTATGCTACAATCAGAAAGTGTGCGACAGAATTCAGTCAATAGCTATGAATGGAAAGGGATTTCTCCTTTCATTAATCAAATCATGACCCAATAGAGGATGGACCGCCGAATCTACACCTAAGTACCAGGATTCATCCGAGGACAAGTATCTATGAGATCGAAATTACATTGGGGATCTCATTCCAGATTATGGCGAAGTTCGATTAAGAGTTTAATAAACTGCACGTATATGAAGCTAAGGAGAAACAAAAAAGCTTGTCATTACTGAAACTGGGGAGCCACCATCCCCCGATCACGGGCTACAAGAAGATAAAATTATCTAGATACTACTGGGTAAGGGGTCAAGCTGGATCACGCATCCTCCTGCTCCTGATCAGCCATCTTCTCTCCATCTCTGCTAGTTAGAGCTTCCCCCTCTACTGCACCAGATGGAACCCTGCCTGCTTCCTGGGTACCTACACCAACCGGAAGCTCCGTTTGAGACAGATCGTCCCGAAGCTCCCCTGCTGCTGCTCGATCAGAATCTCATCCAAATTCCTTGATCAGAGCAGCCTGACCTTCCTCTACCTGGGCAGGGTCAGAAGATGAGATAGGCGGGGAAGATTCTCCATCGTCAGTAGCAGGCTGATCCCCTATCTCGTTGACAGATTCTGATGGAGGAGCAGAAAATGTAGGAACCCCTCCTTCAGCCTGAGCCACACCAGCCTCAAGATCCTTCAAACTGGGAGTTGCTCCAGCATTGCTTGGTGGAAGAAGGGAGATATAACTCTGGTCTACCCCTCCAACCACTCTACTGGCTCCAGAAACCTGGAAGGGTCCAGCCACATTAGAAGGCACTGCCCCAGCTAGTTCAGCAGCCTTTGCCATGATCTCCTCTCGGTCCCATCCAGCGATGACACCCAGATCAAACTGAGGAGGGAGAGCTAGAGCCACCTGGTAGCCAGTAAAAAAGTAACCGTCCCCGAAGGCGGTGTCTACTTGAGCATCCATATCGGCCACACTACCACGAAGGGATTGGACGTCTTTCGCCAGCTCTGTTACTCGTCCAGTAGCAACATCCCTCTTCTCCTTTCGACGAAGGGACCTGTGCCTTTCAGTATCCAAAGCATGCTGCATCCTCTCCCTGTCAACCTACGCCTTGTCAGCTTCCTTTTGGGCATTGGCCAGCGACTGGTTCAGAGCTTCCATTCCACGAGCAGCCTCAAAGAGCTCATCCTTAGACTTCTCCAGCTCGGCAGTAGCACCTCTAACTTGCTCCAAGAGGGAGCCGACTTTTTGGCTCATAGCCACGTTGAACTTAAAAGCCTGACAAGAACAAAGCACTAGTCAAGATATCTCTCATGCTTAAATCGGGAAAGAAGATGAAAACAAGACAACTTACCTCAGCCAGAAGAGTAGATTCCCTTCTGATTAGCAGTTTGGTGGGCATGGCCATCATGACACCCAAGCATCCACCTAGGCAAGAGGCAACGAAGTTGGCCAAAACTTCATCATGGACAAGTCAAAATATCCAAGTTCAAAATGTGGTCATATGAGGAAATATGGTAACTTGGAGAGCTATAGGCGGTCTATGAGCTCTTGGCGGTTACTGATATTATTCACGAGGATACACTATCTCCTATAAGATTGTCTAGGGTATGAATGAGAAACATCTCCTTATTCTATCTTTATTTAAGATTTCAATTTTAGCCCTTTAGTGGAATGAGTTAAAATTAATAGATTGGACCTAAATGAATCATTTGTTGATTGTGATTAGGTTATGTCTATTGAAGCTTAAATTTAGATAGCCCGCGAAGATCCACAATCCACACATACTTGCATGGATCACTTGATATATTCTACCGGACCAATTTATGGGTCCATCTAGAATTGCATTTAATATATTTAGAATATAATATGTCTATTATTTATTTAATGGGCTGCACTATTATATTAATATATTAAAGGGAGACATGTAGGCTTGTTTCTTTGAGTAAGAATAAGTCTGGTTCATATGTGGGCTTTTATTTAAAGTCTAATGGATTAAATAAAATAAGAAAAATAATATTGGGCCCATATATATATGGTGTGGGCGGCAAGGCTAAATAAAATAGCCCAAGATATTATTTTATTTTATTGTTTTGATTAAATGGGAATTAATTAATTATTTAATTAATTAATAGTTTAAATCAAAATCTTTTCCTGATCAGTAAATTAAATACTATGTGTTGGATTAGGGTTGGAATTCTTTTAAGTGATAGGAGTCCTAATGTGGTAAGGATTAAGTCCACATACACTCCTTATTATACAAAGAATTCGGCCACCACTAGTCCTACAAGGGTTAGGATTCTTGAATTGATAGGAATTAGGGAAAAAGATAATTCCTTTTCAAGTAAGGAAATTAACCAACCCTAGATTTCCTATTCAATGAATTCGGCGAACCCTACTTGGTGAAGGAGAAAATTCGGCCAACCTATAAATATAAGGTTCTGAATTTTCGGCCACCAAGAAGCAAAATAGAGAGAGATTTTTGTTTGTTTTGAAAATAAAAAATCCTACTCTATACACATAGATTTTCGGCTAAGAGAGAAAAAGAAAATAAGTTCTCATTCGATAGTGCACTTACAAGCCTTTAACATCAAAAGGTTTTGTGCACACTTTCGATTTAGGGTTACGCGAGTTTCAATCATATTGATTGTGAATTCAAAAGTGACCAGAACTATTTTTTTAGGCTCTTTGTGTTTTACTATTGAAGATCAAGATCAGAAATTCCATACATCCATTCTAAGGTAAGCAATTCAAAGAAAAAGGGAGACCACGCTCCTAGGTGATTCACGTACGTGCTAGGATTGAAGATCTTGCGGATTACCATCGACGTAAGTCAACCGGATCACGAGACAAGAGGTATTTAACTCTAACCGTATATTTGAGTTTAATTAATTAAAGGGTTAAGGTTCAAATCTTTAGAAAAATTTTAAACTATATGAAAATTATTTTTTCGCCTTCCGCTGCGGTTTTAAGCAATTTTTCCCTACACGTACCTCTCCCTACTGAAGCTCCCGATATCAACTCAAGACCAGTACAATGGTAGATTGCACACCTAGCACCCCTTAAGTGCCTCGACATCAGTCAAGGCACCCGGTCCCCCGATGCCCGCCTTGGTACTACCTCGACTTCAACCTGGTACTTACTACCTCGATGTTTATATTCGGAGCCCTTCCAAGGCAGGTACCTTGTCTGGCAAGCGATACGAAGATGATCGCGGAGACACAAGCGCCATTCCATCAAGAAACAGAACAAGCTCCATGCTGATAAAATCCTACTAGTATACCTGTACCTTGTCCTGCCAAAAAATTTAGAATCAGAGTTTTCCCTCCAAGCTCCATAAAGAAGGAAAGTTGACTCCATCACCAAAATAAAGCACCATTAATGAGACCTGATTAGAATTCGGATTCGACAGTAATTAACGGGATCAAATCCCGTGCCTTTAGCCCCACACAATGCCTAAAATAGGACACTCGATAATCCTCATTAAGGGAACCAGATTTCATGGGGATTCTTTGAAGAACTATATATACGGCATTGAAAGGTAGACAGAGGAGGCCTTTTTTTGAATTATAGAGATCGCCAAAGACAGAGAGAGATTATCTTCTGGCAGAATTCCCTTCTAAAATTCTCCGAACCCAGTGAGAGTCCATTGACTATCATTGGAACGAAATATCCACTTATCGACATATACGTTTTCTCCACCGTCACCCTATGTAAGAGAGTGAGAAACGAGAGAAGAGTGTATATCGTGTAACTTTGTTATAGTATTCTTGAATAAAACAGTGTTATTTCATATCTCTTTGATCTTTCCTATACTACTTCTTATTTACATTACGAGGAAGGGTCGTGGTACCGAAGGTACATATCCCGCTACTGGCTAATGGTAGTGGGTGAGGGTGCTAACCGAGATTTTGTTCCCTGAGTGATTTTTCTGTTAACATATAGAAATAAGCAAAAGAATATGGAGGGGTGAGAATGGTGATTAAATGAGAAAAAATAAAATGGTGGATAGGAGAGATGCATGATAATGGACACATAGGGGCAATAAGCTCACCAAACACAAAGGCATATCTATTAGATGGTTAAGCAATCAAGCACATTCAATTAAGTTAAGGGTCCGTTCTTGCCTCAATCCGATTTATACCCATTCATAGAGCTAACGGTTGAAGAGTGTGTTGAGAGCCTCTCAAACATGAAACCGTAACCAACATATGTGAACCAATTCTACAAACCAATGCTAGATTGAGCCCCAATACTAACATGGTAATGTAAAATGGCAATGTTAAGTCTAATGAATGTGGAAAGAGTAATTGTTCCTCCAACCATAACTCACCTAGAGCCCCTAGAGCAAGAAATAGCTGAATTCCCAATTATTGTAACTCTAACCACAACTCACCTAGAGCCCCTAGTGGGAGAAGTAGCCAAAGTCCAATTTATAACAAAAACAATGAACCAAAACTCTTCTAATATGGCAATTATTAGTTTCACCCATTCTTCCTAGCTAATTAGCCAAGACAATGCCTAAAGAGCCCCTCTTAAAGCATAATCCTAACTCTAATTCACTCAAATCCATCCATACACATGCAATTTCGACCTTCTATCAACATACATAGATAAATGGGATGACTGATTACAACGAATCCTACAATTACATTAATCTACTCCGAATCACATCTATGAACACATATTAATTTCCAATCTACATACACAAGCATTTCAAGATAAGAAATATAATCAATCATGGCAAGAATGAAACAAAACTCAAATGAACATAAAAATCATCATTTATAAATAGCCAAAGTGTAGGATTACAAATATTCCCAAATGGGGATTACACAAATGGAAAACAAGATATACATGGAGAATGAGTTTAGATACAACCCTTGAAGAAACCCCACCAAGAGCTCCATCCTTTGCCTAGTACGAAATTGGTCAAAGACCTCTCCTAACTCCATGAAATCTACTCACAAATGTGGGGAAAGATGGGTAGAAATGGTGGTGGTGAGCTTTCCATGGAGGATAACCTCCATGGAAGCTTGAAAGCTTCTCTCTCTCTCTCTCTCTCTCTTGATTTGATGAAGAAGAATGAAGAAAATGAGGTTTGGGCTGTGTATATTCTGAAAAGAAAGAGGAAAAGGTGTTTATATAGTGTTGGGAGGCTAGGGTATGAAATGGTAGTGAAAGGATGAAAATGCCCCTCAATTTCGGGCAAAAACTCGACCTCCAGGTCCCGATCGGCGGTCAAAACAGCAGCCAAGGTGTTAGCCGAATTGATAGCCAAAATGTTAGTCAAAGCTACTGTCCTAATTCGGCGGTCAGAACGGCAAATGATTTCCTGCCGAATGCCATTTCTGGTCTATGCACCAGTTACTCAAGCAGGCATAACTTCCTCCAGAAAAGTCAGAATCGCAATCCGTAAAAATTTCTGAAAACTATAGGAGTTATGGCACCCACAAGTCGAACGTTCTGTACAGGCCCATACAATTTCAACCCATAAGCTGTCGGAATATTAGAGGGGTTCATGCATTCTGTCTCGGTGTTGTGTTCTTGCTTGAATATGGATCATCCATGGAAACATCTGGATTTGCTTGACCATGGATGGGCTTAGATCACGTTGCGGTCTGTATCAACGATGAGGCGCGGTAACTTTGAGTACTTCTATTTATTCTCATTTTTGGCTCTTTTTGCCTCCCAAACTAATCTTTAAGCTCCAAACCTTGAAATATGGAATATATACCTACACAAGGCTCAACAAACAGATTATATATAAAATACACTCAAAAACGAGAACAAACAATAGGAAATTGGGAACCTAAAAATAGGTGTAAAATAGTCCGATCAATGGTCAAGCTCCTACCGTTCCTATTACTGTTGTTACTGTTGCTGCTGCTCAGCTAGTCCCCTCTCCCCCTCATGTCATGGTGACCCAGCAACCTATTAGGGTTGGGAGGGGCCCTGACTCTATCACTGCTGCTCAGGTTGCTCCTCACTATCAGTCTCGATCACGGTCGA
Source organism: Dipteronia sinensis (assembly GCA_033220585.1). Lineage (NCBI taxonomy): Eukaryota > Viridiplantae > Streptophyta > Magnoliopsida > Sapindales > Sapindaceae > Dipteronia > Dipteronia sinensis. Next base: position 25,469,050 of record CM065643.1, on the reverse strand, counting down.
CAGATAGCATCCAAGACGAATAGTACACTCAAGAAGAAGAATGGTGAAGTCTCAGACAAGAACAAAGAATTTGAAGCACAAATTGAGAGACTTGAAGCTAAAAATAATATGTCATTGAAAGACTTAGTGGACTTAGCGAAGATATCGAAGGAATTTGAAGATGACATAGCTCGCTTGTCAAAGAAGATGCAAATGGAAGTTGTACAAAAAGACAATGATCTCAAAGAAGTGAAAGAGGCACTTAGACACAAAGAGGAGGCTCTCAAGATAGCTCAAGTGAAAGAGTGTGATATCATCACTCAATTAGATAAGGTCGAGAAGGAGGTCAAGTCGCTACAACTTCAGCAAATCCAAAGACCTCAAAGTCACTCATCAAAAGGGAGTTCCTCTAACTCAGTTCCTATTTGCTATGTGTGTTAAAAGAGGGAGCATGTTAGAGCTAAAAATTGCAAATTTGATAGACATAGGAGAACAAGAGGTCGTAGGGATAGGAATAGCCCACCTAAAATAAAGAAAATATGGGTATAGAAAGATTTGATTAACCAAGTAAGAATCATGGGGACAGACACAAATGGAAACTTGCCTAAATTTGTTTGGATTGCAAAGAGTAAAGAGTTTCCCAACTTGGTTAAGCCACCTTTAGCATAATATTGAAAATCTTTGATACATGGTTGAATTGCACAATCTATTTCTTTTATGACTTTTTGTTTCCTATTTTGTTAGCGGGAAAATTCGCTCTTGCTGAAAATTCTGATCAACACCCTCAACCCGCTACCCCGGAGGTCGCAGCGGGGGTAAGTACTTTGTACCGTGGTTCTGGTAAAGTGAAAGTGAGATAGGTGCCATGATACGAGACTAATCATCCCACCCATCGGGGCTTCGAGGATAGGTAGAAGAGATGGTGCTTGAAGTCCCCTTGCTAGTATGGGAGACTAGTCTTGGTCCCGGACCCTGGTCCATGATACCTGGTCCATGATGCCTGGTTCTGATACCTGGTCCTGTAGGGAAAAATCGATATAAAATGCAGTGGAAGAAATGAAAAATAGATTTCGTATGGTTTTAAAATTTTTCTCAAAGTTGAACCTTAACCTTTTAATTAATTAAACTCAAATATATACGGTTAGAGTTAAATACCTCTTGACGCGTGATCCGATTGACTTACGTCGATTGGTAATCGGCAAAATCTCTTCCGATGCCCGTGAACAGTACCCGCATGAACAGTGATCGTGAACAGTACCCCCGCCGTGAACAGTGATTGTGAACAGTACCGCGAGATCTTCCAATCCGAACACCTACGTGAATCACCTAGGAGCGTGGTCTCCCTTTTTCTTTGAATTGCAAACCTGAGAATGGATGAACAAAGTTTTCTTTTTCTTTTGTTAGTCACAAAACAATCAAAAGAAGACAAAAATTATCCGGTCACTTTTGAGTTCTCAATCTAATGATCGAAACTCGTGTGAACCTAATTCGATGTTGAACACACAAGCTTATTGATGAACAAGCAATCAGTGTACTATCAAAGAATAATCTCTTCTCACTTTTATGTTTAGTAGAATAAAAATTATCCTTTTCTATGAATTGAGAAGAAAAAGAAAAATTGAATCATTCAATCAACTATCGTGGCCGAATTCTATATGTGGTATTATATAGGTGGCCGATATTTTGCTTCCTATTATATTTAGGATTGCCGAAATCTTCCTCTAAATGGATTAGGGTTGCCGCAAATAACATACCAAAAAGAGTTTGTGTTGCACCCTAATTTCCATCAATCTTTAGACTTCAAAACCTAATCCAACTAATAGATATTTTTATTCTTTTATTGACTAAATAAAAAGACTTCTTATTTGACTAAATAAATAAAATTAATTATTTATTTTCTTATCAAACAAGTCTTTTACTTTTAATATACTACTACCAATAGTATAACTTTAGGAAATATATTTCCTGATCAGAAAAAGATTTGTTTCTTAATTAAACAATTAATTAATAAATTAACTAATTCTTATTTAATTAAAACAATGAAACAAACTAATATATTAGGTTAATATATACACCTTGCCGCCCCACTTATATAAATGGGCCATATATTATTTTCTTATTTCATTTAATCCATTGGACTTTAAATAAAAGCCCACATGTGAACCAGACCCATTCTTACTAAAAGAAACAAGCCCACATGTCTCCTTTTAATATATTAATATAATAGTGTAGCCCATTAATTAAATAATAGACATATTATATTCTTGATATATTAAAAAACAATTCTAGATGGACCCATAAATTGGTCCGGTAGAATATATCAAGTGATCCATGCAAGTACGTGTGGATTGTGGATCTTGGCGGGCTATCTAAATTTAAGCTTCAATAGACATAACCTAATCACAATCAACAAATGATTCACTTAGGTCCGATCTATTAATTTTAACTCATTCCACTAAAGAGACAAAATTGAACTCTTAAATAAAGATAGAATAAGGAGATGTTTCTCATTCATACCCTAGAAAATCTTATAGGAGATGTTGTATCCTCGTGAATAATATCAGTAATTGCCAAGAGCTCATAGACCGCCTATAGCTCTCCAAGTTACCATATTTCCTCATATGACCACATTTTGAACTTGGATATTTTGACTTGTCCAGAAGCCATGTCTTCAATAATCATTATTGAAAACTCAACGTTAAGATTTAATATCCAATACCTCAAAACATCCATATGATGATACTATACTCTCATTTAATAAATGGAGCCACGATGTCCATATCTATAAATGAAGTCCTCTATCGATTAACAAATGTATACCACAAAACTATAGAGGATAGACTATGCTATATAATCGTACTCATTGATAGCTCTAATGATAACACTTGCAACCATAAGTCCATCATTTATCTCAAGATTAAGATAGACTCTTTGATTGTCCTCTTTAATGAAAAGACTTATATCTAGTGACGGTTCTAGATAAAGTATTTCATTGTGATCCAGTTCAATGCACCTAGTGCACTAGATTCTTTTACTCGAAAACCTTTCGATGATTTTAGACTCATCATATTCATTTGATCCCACTCAAATGCTAGTAAAAGAATTCTACAACTTTAACAAGATAGAGGTGCCCAACCTTTGACTTAAGTTGTGAACGTTATTCAAGACTAACTAAAGAATTGTGTCTACCTCATACATATCCGGATGTATGAACAATTCTTCATGTCTCATAGTCTTTTGACCTTATGATTATTTACCTTGACAATTATAATAATAAATGCTATAAGTAATTGTAAGAATCAGAATTCACTTTATTAATATGAGAAGATTGTCAATTACAATATTACACTCTTGCCATTGAGCATAATCCTAACATCACAAAATAGAGGTTCTTACACCGGTCTTCTTAAATGAGACCAAAACGGTCAACCGAATCAGAGTTTAAACACGGCAGCGATTAACGGAATTCAATCCCGCGCCTTTAGCCTCACTCAACTCCTTTCAAATGCCTAAAATAGGATTCTATATAATCCTCATTAATACAACCGGATTCTGAGGGATATAGGGGGTCTATATATATGGCCATGAAGGACAGAGAGGGGGTCGGATTTTTTATCACCAAAAAGAGACATTTAACTCCAAAGAATCCCTTCTGAATTCTTGGAAGCCAGTGAGAGTTTGAAACAATCACTGGGAGGACAATAGCCACGTATCGACATAAACGTATTCTCCACCACCATCTTGTGTAAAAAAGAGAGAAAAGAGAGAAAAGAGTGTGTTGTAGCATCGATATAGCAAATCTTCAATAAATAAGTATCCTTCATATCCTTCTGATTCTTTTGCATTTGTTCGTATTAATATCCAGTTTAAAAAAGAAACCTCGGTACCGAAGGTACCTACCCCATTACCACCTACCAGTAGTGGACAAAGTTGTTAACTGGAATTTCGCTCCCTGAGTGGATTTTCTGGTCAACAATTTTTGGCGCCATCTGTGGGAAACACCACACCCTTAAAAGAAAGCCTGTTAACCTCGTTTTCTTGTATCATTACCAGTATGAAACTCTAGTCTTCTCAAGATCATCCTGATCTGTCGGGCACTAATCAAATGCTTTAACCCGGAAGGGTCAGAATCGAAAGAAGGGGGGAAGAGTCATAATCTCGCTCCAAAGCCATCAGCTACCGTGCGAGCTACCCTCAGATACCTGCCACCCCGGTAGTTAACCATGCCAGTCAGAACCAACAACTCGCGGCCTTCATAGAGAGTATCCTCCTTTGAGTGGTTACGAAAGGTGGAGCCAGTCAGCCTACTATACCAGATAACAGGGGAGATGTAAGTCGGCAAGGTACCAGGGTACCCCCCCCCCCCATTCGACAGGTTGGGACCACCACCTCTAATACCGGTCCACGACAGGCTAGGGCCCATGCTTCTGATGCCATCAGTCCATGACAGACTCGGGCCCATGCCCCGACTCCATGACAACCTGAAAGGTACCGACCTCGACAGGTGAGATCCGCCATCAACCTCCCCCCTAGGGAATGCCACTACCCTGTTCAACCAGAAGCTGCTTCTGAACGACCTCAACCAGAAGTGACCAGAAGGCAACCTCGGTCAGTGGCAGGAGGTACCACTAGAAGTGTCCAAGAAAACCTTCCCCGGGGAAATAATCAAGATGAAACCTCATTAGCATTAGAGGAGTCTGATGACAGAGACTTAAAAGCGGAATCCAGGAATGATGGCAACAAGCTCCTTCGAGACCAGGTAGCCAAAATGGCGAAAGAGATCCATGAGTTAAAGAAGGGCAAGCATCGGGAAAATCAGAAGGATCTCTTGTGAGAGATGAATTCTCCCTTCTCTAGGAGGATCAAGGAGGCAGAACTACCTCCCAAGTTCAAGATACCAACCGATAAATATTCGGGACTAAAGATCCCCTGAGCCACCCAGAGAGCTTCGTTCAACAGATGGAGGTCTTAAATTCTACCAGGGCCACCATATGCAGGATGTTCCCTACCAGGCTAACTGATTATGCCAAGACATGGTTTAGAAAGCTACCAGCAGGGAGCGTCGACTCATTCACCAAATTGACTACCGACTTGTGCGCTCAGTTCCAGGGCATCAAACCTCGCCCCAAGGATCCCATTCACCTTTCGTATGTGATCCAGAAGCGGGGTGAATCACTAAGAACCTATGTGGAGAGATTCCACAAGGAAGTAATTCATATGGGGGTCTTCGTAGAGAAGGAGACCTTGGCCAATTTCAGAAGAATTTATAGGCAGACAGGTTGTTCAGATCCTTCGCCAAGCATCCATTAGAGACATAGCAGAAGGCCTATGATAGGGCTCTTGAACAAGTGGAAATAAATGAACAGCTCCATGTCAAGGTGGAGCATGATGACATGAGATCTGCCAAGCGCCAAAAGAAGGAGGCGTCCAAGCCCGCTCAAATTCAGAAGAACTAGAATAAACCTCCCAACAAGTCTACGTACTGGATACCACTTTACCAACCTCAGTGTAACCAATACCTAGCTAGCCGGACTCCTCCTAGAGCTATACCTCCACGTAGGGAAGTGGTGCGGATAGCTAGAGAAAAAGAGGGTACACCCATTACACCCCTCTGAATGCGTCCCACGAGACTATCTACCTCGCCAACCGTGAAAAGAGGCTACTCAGGAAGCCAGGTCCAATAAAGACACGAGCCGATCAACGGAACCACTACAAGTACTGCGACTTCAAGAGGATGTGGGACACAACACGTCGGAATGCTATAGTTTACGCAACCAGATCGAGGCACTGGTAAGGGGAGGTTGCTTGACAAAATTTCTCCAACAGGTGCGTGATAGCATTCAAACTGGGAAGGAGGTACAAGCAGACATTAGAGCAACATAACAGAGAAGGAAAGCGAAAGGAAAGGATCTGATGGAGCAGATCCATATAGTCCACACCATCAGTGAAGGTCCCACCCTGGCAAGAACCTCTAACAATTCCAGAAAGAACCACGCCAGTAAGGTGCCCAGGCTAGATACGTGCGAAAATGTCTTCAAGGTAACCAGAGAATTTCCTAGATCTCCTCATTCACCAAAGATTATCTTTACTGAGGATGATATGTACAACACTGTGTAGCCCCATGATGACCCCATGGTTGTCACTGTGCAAATTGTGAATTATCTGGTCCACCGTGTCCTGATCGATACCGGTAGCAGCGTGGACATTCTTTTCAAGGGCACTTTAGAGCAGTTCAACTTAAAAATCCCTACTACAGCAGCTGTACCACTCCGCAGTATGGATTTATTGGGGACTCGTTGATCCCCACCAGGTCCATGATCGTACTGGTGATAGTAGGGACAGCACCGCTTCAGCAGAATCCCATGACAGATTTCGTCGTGGTAGATAGTTCATCTGCCTACAACACCATCCTTGGGAGACCTTAGTTGTCTGCCCTTAAAGGTGTTCTGTCAATCTACCACAATGTTCTAAAATTCACGATAAGGGACAAGGTAGGCGAGGTACGGGGAGACAAGCAGGCAGTGCGCAAGTGTTATGTAATGTCTGCCAACCCTGCGGCCCTTGCCAAGCAGTATGCATAGATAACTATTGTGCAAGATCAGACCTTACTAGAGGAGGACCTTGAAGATGAGATAGGTGTTAGGATTATGATCAATAGCAAGAGTGTAATATTGTAATTGACAATCTTTTCATATAAATAAAGTGATTTCTGATTCTGTAAAATCTTATAGCATTTAAAATTATAATTGTCAAGGTAAATAATCATAAGGTCAAAAGACTATGAGATATGAAGAATTGTTTGTACATCCGGATATGTATGAGGTACACAATTCTTTATTTAGTCTTGAATAACGTTCACAACTTAAGTTAAAGGTTGGGCACCTCTATCTTGATAAAGTTGTAGAATTCTTTTACTAGCATTTGAGTGGGATCAAATGAGTTATGGTGAGTCTAAAATCATCGAAAGGTTTTCGAGTAAAAGAATCTAGTGTACTGGGTGCATTGAACTGGATCACAATGAAATACTTTATCTAGAAATGTCACTAGATATAAGTCTTTTCATTATCAGGACAATCGGAGAGTCTATCTAAATCCTGAGATATATGATGGACTTATGGTTGCAAGTGTTATCATTTGAGCTATCAATGAGTACGATTATATAGCATAGTATATCCTCGATAGTTTGGTGGTATTCATTTGTTAATCGATAGAGGACTTCATTTATAGATATGGACATCGTGGCTCCATTTATCAAATGAGAGTATAATATCATCATATGGATGTTCTGAGGTATTGGATATTACATCTCAACGTTGAGTTTTCAATAATGATTATTGAAGACATGGCTTCTGGACAAGTCAAAATATCCAAGTTCAAAATGTGGTCATATGCGGAAATATGGTAACTTGGAGAGCTATAGGCGGTCTATGAGCTCTTGGCGATTACTGATATTATTCACGAGGATACACCATCTCCTATAAGATTGTCTAGGGTATGAATGAGAAATATCTCCTTATTCTATCTTTATTTAAGAGTTCAATTTTAGCTCTTTAGTGGAATGAGTTAAAATTAATAGATCGGACCTAAGTGAATCATTTGTTGATTGTGATTAGGTTATGTCTATTGAAGCTTAAATTTAGATAGCCCGCCAAGATCCACAATCCACACATACTTGCATGGATCACTTGATATATTCTACTGGACCAATTTATGGGTCCATCTAGAATTGCATTTAACATATTAAGAATATAATATGTCTATTATTTATTTAATGGGCTGCACTATTATATTAATATATTAAAAGGAGACATGTAGGCTTGTTTCTTTTAGTAAGAATAAGTCTGGTTCACATGTGGGCTTTTATTTAAAGTCTAATGGATTAAATAAAATAAGAAAAATAATATTGGGCCCATATATATGTATGGTGTGGGCGGCAAGGCTAAATAAAATAGCCCAGGATATTATTTTATTTTATTTTATTGATTAAATAGGAATTAATTAATTATTTAATTAATTAATAGTTTAAATCAAAATCTTTTCCTGATCAGTACATTAAATACTATGTGTTGGATTAGGGTTGGAATTCTTTTAAGTGATAGGAGTCCTAATGTGGTAAGGATTAAGTCCACATACACTCCTTATTATACAAAGAATTCGGCCACCACTAGTCCTACAAGGGTTAGGATTCTTGAATTGATAGGAATTAGGGAAAAGGACAATTCCTTTTCAAGTAAGGAAATTAACCAACCCTAGATTTCCTATTCAATGAATTCGGCCAACCCTACTTGGTGAAGGAGAAAATTCGGCCAACCTATAAATATAAGGTTATGAATTTTCGGCCACAAGGAAGAAAAATAGAGAGAGATTTTTGTTTGTTTTGAAAATAAAAATCCTACTCTATACACATAGATTTTCGGCCAAGAGAGAAAAAGAAAATAAGTTCTCATTCGATAGTGCACTTACAAGCCTTTAACATCAAAAGGTTTTGTGCACACTTTCGATTTAGGGTTACGCGAGTTTCAATCATATTGATTGTGAATTCAAAAGTGACCGGAACTATTTTTTTATGCTCTTGGTGTTTTACTATTGAAGATCAAGATCAGAAATTCCATACATCCATTCTAAGGTAAGCAATTCAAAGAAAAAGGGAGACCACGCTCCTAGGTGATTCACGTACGTGCTAGGATTGAAGATCTTGCGGATTACCATCGACGTAAGTCAATTGGATCACGCGACAAGAGGTATTTAACTCTAACCGTATATTTGAATTTAATTAATTAAAGGGTTAAGGTTCAAATCTTTAGAAAAATTTTAAACTATACGAAAATTATTTTTTCGCCTTCCGCTGCGATTTTAAGCAATTTTTCCCTACAATAGGTGCATTAGAACCCGAGGTAGAAGTTCCATATAAAGAAGACAGAGATGAGGAAGACAAGGGGTGGGCCAGTTGTCACCCTATAGAAGATTTGAAAGAAATACCAATCAGAAAGGATGATCCTTCGAAGGTGATCAAGGTATGGGCAACGTTGGAAGCATGAGTGAAAGAGGTATTGATAGGACTCCTTCAGAAATACAGCGCCGTCTTTGCCTGGAGCCACGAGGAAACGCCCGGAATTTCTATCACTCTGGCGGCTCACAGAATGGTGGTTGATCCCACCTGTAAGCCGGTCAAACAGAAGCAAAGGAGTTTTAACCTAGAACAAAATGTGGCGATTCAAGACGAAGTTGATAAGCTTCTAAAGGCGAAATTCATTAGGGAATCACGGTACCCAGAGTGGATCGCCTATATAGTGATGGTGACCAAAGCAAATGGGAAATTGCGTATGTGAGTTGATTACACTGATCTCAACCGTGCCTGCCCTAAGGATAGCTTCCCTTTACCAAAGATTGATCAGTTGGTTGATTCAACTACGGGCAACAAACTCTTAAGCTTCATGGATGCATTCTCGGGGTATAATCAAATCATGATGCACCTCGCCGATCAGGATAAGACCAGTTTTGTCACCAGGCAGTGTCTATATTGCTATAGGGTAATGCCTTTCGGACTCAAGAATGCAGGTGCTACTTGCCAATGCATGGTCAACCATCTATTGAAGGAGCTGATAGGAAAGTCAATGGAGGTGTACATCGATGATAAGATCACCAAGTCCTAGGTAGCCAAGCAGCACCAGGGCCACCACCGCCAGATTTTCCAAATAATAAGAGAAAACTAGATGCGGTTAAACCCTGCCAAATGCGCATTCGGAGTAACAACCGAGAAATTTCTTGGATTTATGGTCCATAAGAGAGGAATAGAAGTGAACCCACAGAAGATCAAAGCCATCCTAGACCTTGAGTCTCCTACTTCGCTCAAGCAAGCACAAAGCCTAATCAGACGAATAGCAGCCCTGAACCGTTTCATATCACGATCCACTGATAAGTGCGTCCCTTTTTTCAAAGCTATCAAACAAGGGAGGAATGTGAAGTGGGACCAAGATAGCGAGCTAGCTTTACAATCATTAAAAGGATACCTTGCTAGCCTACCACTGCTAGTTAACCCGCTACTTGGAGAAGAATTGTGAATGTACCTGGCTGTATCCGAAACAGCTGCTAGTGGGGCCTTGGTAAAAGAATGTGGACATGGAATTCAATTACCTGTCTACTATGTAAGTCATGCCCTGACCAAGTCGGAGAAGAATTACACTCTGCTAGAAAAGCTCACTTTCGCATTGGTAACCGCTGCCAGGAAGCTCTGCCCTTATTTCCTAGCTCACACAATCGCAGTGGTCATTGATCAACCCCTGTGCCAATTTCTCCAAAGGCCGGATGTATCAGGGAGACTGGTATTATAGGCCCTTGAGCTTACCCAGTACGATATCGGATACAAGGCTAGGACCACCATCAAGGCCCAAGCTCTGGTAGACTTTGTAGCTAAGTTCAACGCAATACCTGATCATGATGCTACCCCGAGCTCGGATCAAGCTCCCCAAAAAGGCAAGAATTAGCAGGTTGGCCCATCAATCAAGAAACCTGGATTCTATATACGAATGGAGCTTCCAGCCAAACGGGAAGTGGGGGAGGAATCATTTTAATTGATCTCGAGATGGTGGAGTGCTGTTATTGCTTCAGATTCCAGTTCAGTACCACCAAAAATGAAGCCGAGTATAAGGCTTTATTAGCAGGAATGAGGACAGCAGCGAAGCTTGGAGCTAATTACCTCCTTGCTAAGTGTGACTCACAACTGGTAGTTAATCAGATAACAGGTATGTACCATGCCAAAGGAGATAACATGGCAGCCTACTTCAGAAAGGTCTGAGAACTTACGGCCTGATTCAAGAGGTTCAAGATCGAGTAGGTACCTAGGCAGCAAAATCATCAGGCCGATGTCCTAGCTAAGATAGCTGCCAAATGAGGACAAGCACTGCTAAAATGGGTACCTCTCCAGGTAATAGTCCAATCAAGCATAGCGCAAGGAAAGGAAGTTAGTCATGTGGATCGCCTTCCATGCTAGATGGATCCCATTATAGATTACCTCTAAGAAGAAAAGCTCTCTGAAGACCCCGATCAAGCTCGCAAGATCAAGAGAACCTTAGTTCGGTACTGCCTGGTAGAGGGACACCTTTACATTAGAGGAAGATCTCTCCCCCTACTCAGATGCCTACACCCAGATGACGCAAGTTGGGCACTCAGAGAGGTACACTCAGAGGAATGTGGAAATCATACCAGAGGAGAAGCGCTAGCTTACCAGGTGCTGCACATGGGATATTACTGGCCAACCTTGCACCATGATGCGAGGCGGTTCGTACAATCTTGCGAACCATGCTAGAAAATGGCTAACTTGCACCACTTACCTCCAGAATGATTGCCCTCAATCAGCTCACCATATCCATTTGCCTACTAGGGAGTAGACCTAATTGGACCTCTCCCAACTGCGCCTGGTCAACAGAAACATGCAATAGTGGCCATTGATTACTTTACCGAATGGGTGGAAGTGGAGCCCCTCTCCAAGATCACTGAGGCAAACATGACTGAATTCATTAAGAAGAACTTGGTCTGCCAGATCGGTACCCCGATAGTCCTTATCTTGGATTTGGGCAAACAATTAGACAATGCTAGATTCTAGGATTTCTGCAAGAACCTGGAAATTGAGCTTCGTTTTACATATGTAGCACATCCCCAAACCAATGGCCTGGTAGAGGCCACAAACAAGACTATCAAGAGGCTCCTAAAGAGAAAGCTCCAACATAAGAAAGGTAGATGGGCAGATGAACTCCTAGATGTGATATGGGCCTACCGCACCACCAAAAGGACTGCTACTAGAGAAACCCCATATTCACTAGCTTTTGGGGTAGAAGTTATCCTTCATATTGAGCATAAACTCACCTCCTTCCAGATTCAAGAAGGGAACGAAGACAGGTTGAGGGCCAACCTAGACCTCCTGGAGGAGAAATAGGAAAGGATTGTAGGAAGGGTAGTAGTCTACCAAAGCCGGATTGCCCGATACTTCAATAAGAAAGTCAGAAACCGAAGCTTCAAAGAAGGGGATTCGGTTCTTAGAAAAGTAACCCAGAATACCCAGAAGAGGTCTGATGGTGTATTATCGCCTAATTAGGAAGGTCCCTATCTGGTTAGAATGGTAATCAGAAGCGGGGCCTACAAATTGGAGGACATGGATGGGCGTCCAATAGACCACACTTGGAATGCAGATCCTACAATAAAGACCAATTGATGTCCCCCTGGATAGGTATTCGTAGATGCCAGTAGTCATGAATATTTGTATCGCCTTTTGATTCATCAATAAAATAAGATTCTTCTTTACTCTCCAATCTCCATCTATCTACATTATGTCGCCATTATTCACTTCGTGAAATTCGCCATGATCGCCTTAAGACCTAGAGAGTGGCATAGCTCTCCTAATACCCTCGAATGGACTAATCCCTCCAAGAGGATCACCTCAAGACCAGGACAAGCCACAAGGCATTCCTGACACCTTAGCTGGGCACCACCCCCCTCTAGGAAGGATCTGGATAGTAAGAGCATAGTTGCTTATCAGATCAAGGCCTTACTTGGGTACCACCCCCCGCTAAGAAAGACATGGTTCTAAAGTGGTCTTAGTTGCCTACCAGGATCTTATTGCCAATATGTTCGCCTTGTTTTCGCTAAGGTACCAAGATTCCTAGAACAGGAATGCGAGGTACCTAGATTTGCCAATATGTTTGCCTTGTTTTCGCCAAGGTACCAAGATTCCTAGAACAGGAATGCGAGGTACCTAGATTTGCCAATATGTTCTCCTTGTTTTAGCCATGGTACCAAGATTCCTAGAAAAAGAATGTGAGGTACCTAGATTCACCAATATGTTCGCCTTGTTTTCGCCAAGGTACCTAGATTCCTAGAATAGGAATGCAAGGTAACTAGATTCACCAAATATTTTCGCCTTGTTTCGCCAAGGTACCAAGATTCCTAGAACAGGAATGCGAGGTACCTAGATTCGACAATTTATTCACCTTGTTTCCGCCAATGTGCCAAAATTCCTTGAAATAGGAAGGCTAGATACCATGATCCACCTATGTACCCTGATTCTTGAAAAATGAGAAGTCAGGTACCACGGTTCGACAACATTATCAACTAAGTACCAAGATTCCATGAAATAGGAAGGATAGGTATCGTGATTCACCGGAGTACTGTTTTGAACAATAAGAACACCAGGGACTGGTACTCGCCATAGATTTTCGCCTAAGTGCCAGGACATCCAGAAAGCGAACGCCTGGTACCTCAACCCTTCCTAGATGGAGCAGTCAGTATTGATAATATAACTGAGAAAAATGCTTTAAAACTCATCGATTGAGTATCCTGGTAACATGGTACCAGCCACTTGTCATGCTACGTTCCTGTGCTTATCAAGCTCCTCACATTACCAGGTATCGGTTAGGTCAAGTTTATGCTGGGGAATGTCCCTCAAATTTATGCTACATCAAAGTTATAAGCATGCAACATAATCCAAACAAGGAAATCATAAGGGTAGCCAGACAAATACAGAAAAAAGGGTTTCTTCATTGATCAAATCTGGGAGCCCAATTCTTTTTTTAGGCTACATATAAAAAAAAGATGATGAAAACCCGAGTGTTCTAGCTTCCGTCTAGCGTTCCTATCCACCTTCCTGACCTAATCGCCCAGGGACACAGATCTCCATCAAGTCGGATGTTGACGAGGTCATCATGATCATTGGAGGTAGGGTCAGGGACCATGCTGAAACCATCAGCAATTGAGGAAAGCAAAAGGATGGTATTGAAACCATCCACGTTCAAGATGCAACTAGGCGTGAGGATGTAACTTGCGTGGGTAATGTCTACACCATTGGCAAGGGTGTAACACCATGAGCCGCCCTTCTTCCTGGTTATAAGGATCATAAGCTCGACCAACCTTGATTCCCTAGTGACTCAATCCATCTCGCAATGCTCTTTCCATAATACCAAGCACCCAGCCAGCCAGAGAGATCATACCTCTTCTTCCTTTCAAGTTGCTAACCATAGTGACAAACATTGATCGATCTGCTGAAATTTTCTACTCCGTTAAAGAACAAAGGAACAATGTAAAGAACTGTTAAATAGGTCAGGATATTTATAGAAGGAGAAAGTGAGTATCTGGAATAAAAGGATAAGATCATTAGTGAGGCACGACACCCGGTATATGGGAAAGAATAGCTCGCGAAACGTGCGCCTCCAAAGTTTAATGTTTGAAGAAAACGAGCCTATCCTGAGTTGACACATGTAAAAAGCAATTGAGTATAATGTCCAAACCAAAAATTCCTATGCAGGGATTCCAAGAAGAGGTTTTCACTAGAACAACCTCGAATAATGGACCATGGAAATCTCTATTACCAGGTACCGCGATCCGTGTTCAACTGAAGCCTTGGTACAACTCCTAGACCAATCACGTTAACAACCGCATTTGATCGAGGTTTAATGGAAGATATATCCCCAAGTCTACACCTTGGTACCAGGGTTCCACAGGAGACGAATATCCCTGGTACGTAGATTCTTTGAACTGTAGCTTCCCCTAAGTACCTAGATTCTTTCAACTGCAGTTTTGCCTAAGTACCTAGATTCTCAGAACAAGAATGCCTGGTACCCTGTTTCATCCCAAGTGAGACCGGTTACTAGGACCTAGGAGATCCTCGTACCAGTTACAAGCTATGATACACCTTCCAATCTCACCAAATTCCAAAGCTCATTCGATTACCCGGAAGTTATTGAGATGGATTTGGGTTGGGGGCTGCCTTTAGATTAAGGTAGGATTCAACCAAGGAAATCAGCAAGCGAGATACACGAAGTTAAAGAAAAATAAGGGAATGTTTTTGAATGCTTTAATTGGGGAGCCCATCCCCCAGTCTACAGGCTACAAACTAATAGAAACAAAATAAAATCAAAAACAACAGGTAAATAGCTAAACTGGGTCACGCATCTAATTTCTCTTGGATGGCCGCCTCCTCTCCAGCTTCACTGATTCAAACCTCATTGTAGGGAAAAATTGCTTAAAACCGCAGCGGAAGGCGAAAAACTAATTTTCGTATAGTTTAAAATTTTTCTAAAGATTTGAACCTTAACCCTTTAATTAATTAAACTCAAATATACGGTTACAGTTAAATACCTCTTGTCGCGTGATCCGATTGACTTACATCGATGGTAATCCGCAAGATCTTCAATCTTAGCACGACCGTGAATCACCTAGGAGCGTGGTCTCCCTTTTTCTTTGAATTGCTTACCTTAGAATGGATGTATGGAATTTCTTATCTTGATCTTCAACAGTAAAACACCAAGAGCCTAAAAAAAATAGTTCCGGTCACTTTTGAATTTACAATCAATATGATTGAAACTCGCGTAACCCTAAATCGAAAGTGTGCACAAAACCTTTTGATGTTAAAGGCTTGTAAGTGCACTATCGAATGAGAACTTATTTTCTTTTTCTCTCTTGGCCGAAAATCTGTGTATAGAGTAGGATTTTTTATTTTTAAAACAAACAAAAATCTCTCTCTATTTTGCTTCTTGGTGGCTGAAAATTCATAACCTTATATTTATTGGTTGGCCGAATTTTCTCCTTCACCAAGTAGGGTTGGCCGAATTCATTGAATAGGAAATCTAGGGTTGGTTAATTTCCTTACTTGAAAAGAATTTGTCCTTTTCCCTAATTCCTATCAATTCAAGAATCCTAACCCTTGTAGTACTAGTGGTGGCCGAATTCTTTGTATAATAAGGAGTGTATGTGGACTTAATCCTTACCACATTAGGACTCCTATAACTTTAAAGAATTCCAACCCTAATCCAACACATAGTATTTAATTTACTGATCGGGAAAAGATTTTGATTTAAACTATTAATTAATTAAATAATTAATTAATTCCCATTTAATCAAAACAATAAAATAAAATAATATCTTGAGCTATTTTATTTAGCCTTGCCGCCCACACCATGTATATATGGGCCCAATATTTTTTTTCTTATTTTATTTAATCCATTAGACTTTAAATAAAAGCTCACATGTGAACCAGACTTATTCTTACTAAAAGAAACAAGCCTACATGTCTCCTTTTAATGTATTAATATAATAGTGCAGCCCATTAAATAAATAATAGACATATTATATTCTTAATATATTAAATGCAATTCTAGATGGACCCATAAATTGGTCTGGTAGAATATATCAAGTGATCCATGCAAGTACGTGTGGATTGTGGATCTTGGCGGGCTATCTAAATTTAAGCTTCAATAGACATAACCTAATCACAATCAACAAATGATTCACTTAGGTCCAATCTATTAATTTTAACTCATTCCACTAAAGAGATAAAATTGAACTCTTAAATAAAGATAGAATAAGGAGATGTTTCTCATTCATACCCTAGAAAATCTTATAGGAGATGTTGTATCCTCGTGAATAATATCAGTAATTGCCAAGAGCTCATAGACCGCCTATAGCTCTCCAAGTTACCATATTTCCTCATATGACCACATTTTGAACTTGGATATTTTGACTTGTCCAGAAGCCATGTCTTCAATAATCATTATTGAAAACTCAACGTTGAGATTTAATATCCAATACCTCAAAACATCCATATGATGATACTATACTCTCATTTAATAAATGGAGCCACGATGTCCATATCTATAAATGAAGTCCTCTATCGATTAACAAATGAATACCACCAAACTATCGAGGATATACTATGCTATATAATCGTACTCATTGATAGCTCAAATGATAACACTTGCTACCATAAGTCCATCATTTATCTCAGGATTTAGATAGACTCTCTGATTGTCCTGATAATGAAAAGACTTATATCTAGTGACGGTTCTAGATAAAGTATTTCATTGTGATCCAGTTCAATGCACTCAGTGCACTAGATTCTTTTACTTGAAAATCTTTCGATGATTTTAGACTCATCATAACTCATTTGATAGCACTCAAATGCTAGTAAAAGAATTCTACAACTTTATCAAGATAGAGGTGCCCAACCTTTAACTTAAGTTGTGAACATTATTCAAGACTAACTAAAGAATTGTGTCTACCTCATACATATCTAGATGTACAAATAATTCTTCATATCTCATAGTCTTTTGACCTTATGATTATTTACCTTGACAATTATAATTATAAATGCTATAAGATTTTGCAGAATCAGAAATCACTTTATTTATATGAAAAGATTGTCAATTACAATATTACACTCTTGCTATTGAGCATAATCCTAACAATCTCCCACTTGCGCTATAGCAAATGTGTCATATCTCTCATTCCCATGTTCTTTAGGTGCCCATTAAAACTCTTCTGAGGTAGAGCCTTTGTGAAGGGATGTGCTAGATTTTCTGCCGATGCGATTTTGGTAATCGTCACGTCTCCCCTATGAACAATCTCCCTTAAAAGATGATACTTTCTTTCAATGTGTTTTCCTCTCTTATGACTTCTTGGTTTTTTCGAATTAGCCACTGCTCCACTGTTGTAACAGTAGATAGTGATCTGCTTATTCCCGCTAGGAACTACTTCTAAGTCAATCAAGAATTGGCGAAGTCAAACAGCCTCCTTGGCAGCTTCGCATGCAGCTACATACTCTGCTTCCATGGTGGAGTCAGCAATACAAGATTGCTTGATACTCCTCCAAATGACTGCTCCTCTTGCAAGAGTAAACACAGATCCTGATGTGGGTTTTCTAGAGTCAGAATCCGATTGGAAATCAAAATCTGTATACCCAACGGGGATTAAATCCCCTCCAGAGTATACAAGCATATTATCTTTCATTCTCCTAAGATACTTGAAAATATGCTTGACTGCCGTCCACTGATCAGGACCAGGTTTCGATTGAAACCTGCTAACTATGCCAACAGCAAAACAAATATCTGGTCTAGTACAAAGCATTGCATACATGAGACTTCCAACTGCCAAGGCATATGGAATTCTACTCATGAATTGCTCTTCATGCTTATTCTTAGGAACTTGTTCCTTAGAAAGTTTGATTCCATGCCTAAAAGGTAACATACCTTTCTTGGAATCTTGCATGGAAAACCTAGACAATATTTTTTCTATGTATGAAGCTTGGGATAGTGCAATCGTTTTATTCTTTCTATCCCTTATTACTTGGATACCTAGAATAAAACTTGTTTCTCCTAAGTCCTTCATATCAAATTGTTTTGCTAACTATTCTTTTACTGATGTCAATACTCCCACATCGTTTCCAATGAGTAATATATCATCTACGTAAAGAATAAGGAAAACCAACTTGTCACCTTTGATCCTTTTGTATACACAAGGTTCTTTAAGGTTCTGTAAAAATCCAAAACCTTTTACATCTTGGTCGAACCTTATGTTCCAGAATCTGGATGCTTGCTTTAATCCATCAATTTATTTCTGTAACTTGCATACCTTTTCCATTTGGCCTTTTTCAATGAATCCTTCTGGTTGCATCATATGGATGCTTTCGTCAAGACTTCCGTTAAGGAAAGCTGTCTTGACGTCCATTTGCCAAATCTCTAAATCTAAAGAAGCTACAATGGATAAGAGTATCCTAATGGATTTAAGCATGGCCACAGGAGAGAAGGTTTTCTCGTAATCGATACCTTCTTTCTGTGTGTAACCTTTAGCTACCAATCTAGCTTTAAAAGTTTCCACATTTCCATCCATACCTCTTTTCCTCTTGTATACCCACTTGCACCCAATGGGTTTTATCCCTTTAGGCAGGTCTACAAGGGACCAGACTTTGTTATCGAACATGGATTCAATCTCAGATTGCATTGCCTTTTGCCAATGGTGACAATCAACATCCTCCATTGCTTCCTTGTACGTGTAGGGATCATCGTCGTCAGGGAGATTCTCAACAGATTCTCCTAGACCGATGTATCTTTCAGGTTGGGTTCTAACCCTCGCACTACGACGAGGAATGGTAGGTTGTTGATTTTGTGTTTGAGTGGAAATTACAATTGGGTTAGGTTGTGAAACCTCTTGTGGAATTGTATCTCCTGACATATCATTCAGGACAATTCTACTTTTGGGAACAAAATCATTCATACAGTCCTTTTCCTAGAAATGTAGCATTTGTTGAAACAAACACTTTTAGATCTGAAGGACTATAGAAATAATATCCTTTAGTTCCTTTTGGATACTCCACAAATATCCATGTTTCCGAACGGGACTCCATCTTTTCTGTCTTTCCTTTTAACACATGTGCAGGACAACCAAATATCCTTATGTGTTGTAAACTAGGCTTTCATCCAGTCCACAACTCATATGGTGTTCCAGGAACCGACTTCGATGGTACCACGTTTAGAATATATATTGCAGTTTGTAAAGCATATCCCCAAAAAGAAATAGGAAGTGTTGAATAACTCAACATAGACCTAACCATGTTCAAAAGAGTTCTATTTCTCCTTTCTGCTACCCCATTTTGTTGAGGTGTACCTGGTGCAGAAAACTGAGAAACTATCCCATTATCAATAAGATATTGCTGAAACTCACCAGATAGATATTCTCCAACACGATCAGATCTCAAGATTTTTATGCGTTTCTCAAGCTGATTTTCTACTTTAGCTTTGAATGCTTTGAACATGTCAAAAGCATTCGACTTATGTCTCATGAGATACATATAACCAAATCTTGAGTAATCATCTGTGAAGGTGATGAAGTACTTGTTAACGGAAATTTTGCTCGGGATGAGAAATCTCTGTTAACGCCCTCGAGACCACTACCACGTAGGTGGTGGCCAAAATTCTTTATATATGTGACAGTGGTTTATATAGTTACAAATAAACAAGAACGTTTTTATTTAGCATGCATGGTACACGAATACAAAGATTCTTCTCTCTTTTTTCTCAACTCTCTTTGGTGAATGGTCGATTGCTAGTCGTATGTCTGTCGAATAGTAGTCTCTTCTTTTCATTTCTTTTCTTTTCTATTTAAACATGGTTTGTAGGTCAACAGACTGATTCTCCCTTGATTGTCTCAGTGATTGTCTCAGTCTCTTCCTTATCGGGCGGGATTTCTTGCGTTAATATCATTTGACTTTTAGATTGACGCCCGAATTGAGAGTATCGTGGTGGAGATTAGTTTGTTTCCTTTTTGAATTTCATTACTTGTTCTGCATGTAGATAACGCTTCCAGGTATGATTTTATGCATTCCTCGTATCCTTTCAGTATGATCCTTATAGAAGTCGCGGGACATGACGATATGGTATGATGCATCAACCAGGGAGGTTGTTTAGTATTTCGACCTTAATGTCTGAGAAGTTTCATCCAGCTTGGAGCCAGATCTGGCTTCTCTTGACTTTTTAGAAGCTAGATGTGGCCTCCACTGACCTTTTTGAAGCTAGGTGTGGCTTCGACTGACCTCGCGGCCTTCTAGGGACATTCTTCTGTGTCAATCGAGGTACAGACGAGTTTCTTGAGCATTTGCGAGATGACCTTGACTTCGGGGAGCTTCTAGTTTTGATGATGCAGGCTAAGTCCGATCATTCAGGGCTCTATCCCGGATGTTTTCGGAGCCCGCCCTTGTTCCTGGGGTGGTATCGCAGTTCGGCCCTGGATAGAGAGGTCTCCTGGTGGAAGCTCTCGGGTCCGGGCTTTATCCCAGATGTTTCTGGAGCCCCCCCTTGTGCCTGGGGTGGTATCGTAGCTTGGCTCTAGATATAGAGGTCATCACGTGAAAATTTCGGGTATGGAACCAGGTCTAGGAAGTGGAAAATTTCCCTTTGGTCCTTAGCCAATTTTGGCTATTAACAGTACTCATATCCACCTTTAGCTTGAATGCTCATAGGACCACATACATCAGTGTGTATTAGTCCTAAACATTTAGTGGCTCTTGCACCTTTGGTATTGAATGGCCTTTTGGTCATTTTACCTTCCAAACAAGATTCACAAGTTGGTAGATCATCAACCTTTAAGTCACTTAAAGGTCCGTCACATACCATTCTTTTAATCCTATTAAGGTTAATGTGACCTAGGCGTAAATGCCAAATGTAGGTTTCATCTTTTGATAATTTTACTCTTTTATGATTAGGTTCCGTTATTTCTGTGTCTAACGAGTGAGAGATATTTCTATGCAAAAAGAATAGACCGTTTTCCAATGTACCTTTGCAAACAATTTTGTCATTCTTACTAATAATAAAAGCTTTATTAAAAGTAACCGAATATCCAAATTTATTTAAACAAGAAACTGAAATTAAATTCCTCTTGAATTGAGGTACATAATAAACGTCTATTAAATCTAAATGCCCACTAGAATCTATAATAACTCTAATATCTCCCACTGCACTTGCAGACACTAACGATCCGTTGCCCAAGCGCAAATTGATTTCGTTCTTATTCAACCTTCTCCTTTCTTGGAACCCCTGTAAGGAATAACAAACATGATTAGTGGCTCCAGAGTCTATGATCCACAAATCTGTAGAATCTGCCAGAAAACATGTTTCAAGATAATTAATATTACCTTCTTCCTTCTTGTTCTGGGACTTTGGGCAATTTCTTTTCCAATGTCCCTTTTCACCACAAAGGAAGCATTTCCCTTTGATCTTGGTTACTTTCTTGGTCTCCTTCTTGGTAGGCCCAAGTTTCTTTTTCTTCTGTTGTTTCTTGACCTTCTGACGGGTCTTAACAGTAGCAACTTTAGCAACCATATGAATCTCTTGACCTTTGCTTTTCACAAGGATCTTTTCAACGCTTATGAACATCTTCCATCAGGCCCTGCAAGGTGTATTCTTTTTTGTTCAAGGTGTAGTCCAACTTGAACTGATCAAAGGAATCTGATAGTGAGTTGACAACCATGTCAATTTTGGTCTCACCATCTATTTCAGCGCCATTTAATTCTGCAATATTTAGATGTGCTATGAATTTCATCATGTGATCTTTCACAGCCTGTCCAGGTTACATCCTAAGATTCATAAAAGTAGTCACTGCCTCTCTCTTAGACGTCCTAGACCTCATAGCAAACATCTCTTCCAGAGACATCATAATATCAGCAGCAGACCCCATTCCTTCATGCTGCTGTTGCAACACGTCGGAGATAGTAGCCGTAATGTAACATTTGGCCATATCATTTGAGGTCTTCCACTGCTCATACTCATCTCTTTGCAAAATAATTGATTCATTATTAGGAGAAGGTGGTTTAGGAGTAGTTAGAACAAACTTATGTTTTTCACTTTGCAGCAACAACCCAATTTTCCTTTTCCATGTGACATAATTATCTCCAGTTAAAGTGTTATCTTTCAGGATGTTCATAAGTGATGGGGTCATGATTTCTGAATAAAACAAAAAGCATATATAAGTAAATAATCATGATAAAGCACTTTCAAATATTTATCTTGAATTAATTAAATAACTCAATCGTGAAAAATTCATTGGTGATCCAACACCCAAAAATGTTACGCCTCCTTCCGGAGTTCGCACCATTTACTAGTTGGACTAGGTCCCACCTAATTGTTAACATAACAACCAACGTTTTCAATTTTAGCCTTGCAATTTTATTAACAAGAACTCTCGGGAGGATATTAATAAAATTACATTGAGTGTGTTACCAAGATATCGACCTTCAATTTTCTCTCACGAAAATCCCTCCTCTGGGAGTAGATCTCGTTTGAGTCAATTGTCTAGTCTATCCTTGTAAGGAAGTATTTTGCTAAATTCCATTTATGGATGCCCCTTGGGGGGATTACCAATAAATAATAAAGCTCAACTAACCTTGGAGGCCATAGGTGCTCTAACACACCTTCTCTCACTCAATTATTTAAGGCGTGTGATTAAATTCCAAAGAATGATTTTACCAAGTTATCTAGATGCCAATTAGATACCTAAATCATTCAATGCATGTTCATACCAAAAGAGATATATGAGTGGCACTCCTATTCTATATGACATGTTATCATACAATAACAAATATTGTAATATTTATACATAAAAATAAATAGCCACAATTTTGGTCCATCCTAGAAAAGCATGTAAATTACAATTGTACGGAATACAAAAACTCCTTTCTTGGCGAACAAGACTTCAAGCGACCATCTCGCACACGTAACTCGCGCGCCTGAAGATCACCAAGCAGCCCATGCGCACGCCTAGCCCATGCAAGGGCATGAGCTGCCGCATGGCCAGCCCATGCATGGGTCGCGCGTGCTGCTGCACCGCAACAAGCTCAGCTGCACGCTTGGTTGCGTGCGTGCTTGTTGTCTCGGTGCGCGCGGGTGCCAAGCTCGGTTCCGGATGCTCCAATTTCTTCAAATCTTCGAGTCTTCGAATCTTAAATATATTACAACTTATTTTATACAATAAAATACTGCAGAAATATATATTTTTTTTTTTACAAATAAAAAACTGCACTTATTTTTTAGTACAATAAAAAAATTGTACTAAATTTTAATACAATAAAAAACTGCAGTATTTTTACAATAAAATTAATAAAAACTTAGCAACTACCAAGAAGGAATTATGGCGATAATAGACCACCCTTCTTGTTACAATTCCGAAACAAAAAATACATTGAAATTCTAGGACCAAAATCGAGCAATAACAATTCACTTTATAACAACATATATAAATCCATACATTCCACATGTAATTATATATGCGAATACCTAGAGTGCCATCTCTTTCTAAAACATGCATAATCACAATAAAAAGAAATAGATTCACGTATATATAAGTTAATTAATTAAAGGGTACAACCAAAGCTCTGATACCAATTGCAGGGAAAAATTTCTTAAAACCGCAGCGGAAGGCGAAAAAATAATTTTCGTATAGTTTAAAATTTTTCTAAAGATTTGAACCTTAACCCTTTAATTAATTAAACTCAAATATACGGTTAGAGTTAAATACCTCTTGTCGCGTGATCCGATTGACTTACGTCGATGGTAATCCGCAAGATCTTCAATCCTAGCACGTACGTGAATCACCTAGGAGCGTGGTCTCCCTTTTTCTTTGAATTGCTTACCTTAGAATGGATGTATAAAATTTCTAATCTTGATCTTCAATAGTAAAACACCAAGAGCCTAAAAAAAATAGTTCCGGTCACTTTTGAATTCACAATCAATATGATTGAAACTCGCGTAACCCTAAATCGAAAGTGTGCACAAAACCTTTTGATGTTAAAGGATTGTAAGTGCACTATCGACTGAGAACTTATTTTCTTTTTCTCTCTTGGCCAAAAATCTGTGTGTATAGAGTAGGATTTTTTATTTTTAAAACAAACAAAAATCTCTCTCTATTTTGCTTCTTGGTGGCCGAAAATTCATAACCTTATATTTATAGGTTGGCCGAATTTTCTCCTTCACCAAGTAGGGTTGGCCGAATTCATTGAATAGGAAATCTAGGGTTGGTTAATTTCCTTACTTGAAAATGAATTGTCCTTTTCCCTAATTCCTATCAATTCAAGAATCCTAACCCTTGTAGGACTAGTGGTGGCCGAATTCTTTGTATAATAAGGAGTGTATGTGGACTTAATCCTTACCACATTAGGACTCCTATCACTTAAAAGAATTACAACCCTCATCCAACACATAGTATTTAATTTACTGATCAGGAAAAGATTTTGATTTAAACTATTAATTAATTAAATAATTAATTAATTCCCATTTAATCAAAACAATAAAATAAAATAATATCTTGGGCTATTTTATTTAGCCTTGCCGCCCACACCATGTATATATGGGCCCAATATTATTTTTCTTATTTTATTTAATCCATTAGACTTTAAATAAAAGCCCACATGTGAACCAGACTTATTCTTACTAAAAGAAACAAGCCTACATGTCTCCTTTTAATATATTAATATAATAGTGCAGCCCATTAAATAAATAATAGACATATTATATTCTTAATATATTAAATGCAATTCTAGATGGACCCATAAATTGATCCGGTAGAATATATCAAGTGATCCATGCAAGTGTAGGGAAAAATCGATATAAAACGCAGCGGAAGAAACGAAAAATAGATTTCGTATGGTTTTAAATTTTTTCTCAAAGTTGAACCTTAACCTTTTAATTAATTAAACTCAAATATATACGGTTAGAGTTGAATACCTCTTGACGCGTGATCCGATTGACTTACGTCGATTGGTAATCCGCAAAATCTTTTCCGATGCCCGTGAACAGAACCGTGTGAACAGTGATTGTGAACAGTAAACCCCCCCCCCCCCCCGGTGAACAGTGATCGTGAACAGTACCGCGAGATCTTCCAATCCGAACACTTACGTGAATCACCTAGGAGCGTAGTCTCCCTTTTTCTTTGAATTGCAAACCTGAGAATGGATGAACAAAGTTTTCTTTTTCTTTTGTTAGTCACAAAACAATCAAAAGAAGACAAAAAGTATTCCGGTCACTTTTGAGATCTCAATCTAATGATCGAAACTCGCGTGAACCTAATTCGATGTTGTACACACAAGCTTATTGATGAACAAGCAATCAGTGTACTATCAAAGAATAATCTCTTCTCTCTTTTATGTTTAGTAGAATAAAAATTATCCTTTTCTATGAATTGAGAAGAAGAAGAAAAATTGAATCATTGAATCAACTATGGTGGCCGAATTCTATATGTGGTATTATATAGGTGGCCGAAATTTTGCTTCCTCTTCTATTTAGGATTGCCGAAATCTTCCTCTAAATGGACTAGGGTTGCCACAAATCACATACCAAAAAGAGTTTGTGTTGCACCCTAATTTCCATCAATCTTTTGACTTCAAAACCTAATCTAACTCATAGATATTTTTATTCTTTTATTGACTAAAAAAAACGACTTCTTATTTGATTAAATAATTAAAATTAATTATTTATTTTCTTATCAAACAAGTCTTTTACTTTTAATATACTACTAACAATAGTATAACTTTAGGAAATATATTTCCTGATCAGAAAAAGATTTGTTTCTTAATTAAACAATTAATTAATAAATTAACTAATTCTTATTTAATTAAAACAATGAAACAAAATAATATATTAGGTTAATATATACACCTTGCCGCCCCACTTATATAAATGGGCCATATATTATTTTCTTATTTCATTTAATGTATTGGACTTTAAATAAAAGCCCACATGTGAACCAGACCCATTATTACTAAAAGAAACAAGCCCACATGTCTCCTTTTAATATACTAATATAATAGTGCAGCCCATTAATTAAATAGTAGACATATTATATTCTTGATATATTAAAAACAATTCTAGATGGACCCTTAAATCGACCCGGTAGAATAGATCAAGTGATCCATGCAAATACGTGTGGATTGGGGATCTTGGCGGGCTATCTAAATTTAAGCTTCAATAGACACAACCTAATCACAATCAACAAATGATTCACTTAGGTCCAATCTATTAATTTTAACTCATTCCACTAAAGAGCTAAAATTGAACTCTTAAATAAAGATAGAATAAGGAGATGTTTCTCATTCATACCCTAAACAATCTTATAGGAGACGGTGTATCCTCGTGAATAATATCAGTAATCGCCAAGAGCTCATAGACCGCGTATAGCTCTCCAAGTTACCATATTTCCTCATATGACCACATTTCGAACTTGGATACTTTGACTTGTCCAGAAGCCATGTTTTCAATAATCATTATTGAAAACTCAACATTGAGATTTAACATCCAATACCTCAAAACATCCATATGATGATATTATACTCTCATTTAATAAATGGAGCCACGATGTCCATATCTATAAATGAAGTCCTCTATCGATTAACAAATGTATACCACCAAACTATCGAGGATAGACTATGCTATATAATCGTACTCATTGATAGCTCTAATGATAACACTTGCAACCATAAGTCCATCATTTATCTCAGGATTAAGATAGACTCTCTGATTGTCCTCTTTAATGAAAAGACTTATATCTAGTGACGGTTCTAGATAAAGTATTTCATTGTGATCCAGTTCAATGCACCTAGTGCACTAGATTCTTTTAATCGAAAACCTTTCGATGATTTTAGACTCATCATATTCATTTGATCCCACTCAAATGCTAGTAAAAGAATTCTACAACTTTAACAAGATAGAGGTGCCCAACCTTTAACTCAAGTTGTGAACGTTATTCAACACTAACTAAAGAATTGTGTCTACCTCATACATATCCGGATGTATGAACAATTCTTCATGTCTCATAGTCTTTTGACCTTATGATTATTTACCTTGACAATTATAATAATAAATGCTATAAGTAATTGTAAGAATCAGAATTCACTTTATTAATATGAGAAGATTGTCAATTACAATATTACACTCTTGCCATTGAGCATAATCCTAACAATCTCCCACTTGCTCTATAGCAAGTGTGTCATATCTCTCATTCCCATGTTCTCTAGATGTCCATCAAAGCTCTTCTAGGTAGAGCCTTTGTGAAAGGATCCGCTAGATTTTCTACTGACGCGATTTTGGTGATCGTCACGTCTCCCCTATGAACAATTTCCCTCAAAAGGTGATACTTCCTTTCAATGTGTTTACCTCTCTTATGACTTCTTGGTTCTTTCGAATGAGCCACTGCACCACTGTTGTCACAGTGTATAGTGATCTGCTTATTCACACTAGGAACTACTTCTAAGTCAATCAAGAATTGGCGGAGCCAAGCAGCCTCTTTGGCAACTTCGCATGCAGCAACATACTCAGCTTCCATGGTGGAATCAGCAATACAAGATTGCTTGATACTCCTCCATATGACTGCTCCTCCTCCAATGGTAAACACAGATCCTGATGTGGATTTTCTGGAGTCAGAATCCGACTGGAAATCAGAATCTGTATACCCAACGGGAATTAAATCCCCTCAAGAGTATACAACCATATAATCTCTAGTTCTCTTGAGATACTTGAAAATATGCTTGACTGCCGTCCAATGATCAGGACCAGGTTTCGATTGAAACCTGCTAACTATGCCAATAGCAAAACAAATATCTGGTCTAGTATAGAGCATTGCATACATGAGACTTCCAACTGCCGAGGCATATGGAACTCTACTCATGAATTGCTCTTCATGCATATTCTTAGGTGTTTGACCCTTAGAAAGTTTGATTCCATGTCTAAAAGGTAACATACCTTTCTTGGAATCTTGCATGGTTAATCTAGACAAGATTTTATCAATGTATGAAGCTTGGGATAATGCAATCGTTCTATTCTTTCTATCCCTTATTACTTGGATACCCAGAATATAACTTGCTTCTCCTAAGTCCTTCATATCAAATTGTTTTGCTAACCATTCTTTCACTGATATCAATACACCTACATCGTTTCCAATGAGTAGTATATCATCAACATAAAGAATGAGGAAAACCAACTTGTCGCCTTTGATCCTCTTGTATACACAAGGTTCGTCAAGGTTTTGAATAAATCCAAAACCCTTTACAACTTAATCGAACCTTATGTTCCAGGATCTGGATGCTTGCTTTAGTCCATATATGGACTTTTGCAACTTGCATACTCTTTCTTCTTGGCCTTTTTCAATGAATCCCTCTGGTTGCATCATGTAGATGTTCTCGTCAAGACTTCCATTAAGGAAAGTTGTATTGACGTCCATTTGCCAAATCTCTCGGTATAGAGATGCTGCAATGGATAAGAGTATCCTAATGGATTTAAGCATGGCCACAGGTGAGAAGGTTTCCTCGTAATCGATACCTTCTTTCTGTGTATAACCTTTAGCTACTAGTCTGGCTTTAAAGGTTTCCACCTTACCATCCATACCTCTTTTCCTCTTGTATACCCACTTGCACCCAATGGGTTTTATCTCTTTAGGCAAGTCTACAAGGGACCAGACTTTGTTATTGAACATCGATTCAATCTCGGATTGCATTGCCTTTTGCCAATGACGACAATCAACATCCTCCATAGCTTCCTTGTACGTGTAGGGATCATCGTCGTCCGGGAGATTCTCAACAAATTCTCCTAGACCGATATATCTTTCGGGTTGTGTTCTAACCCTCCCACTATGACGAGGAATGGTAGGTTGTTGATTTTGTGTTGGAGTGGAACTTACAATTGGGCTGGGTTGTGAAACCTCTTGTTGAATTGTATCTCCTGACATCTCATTCAGGACAATTCTACTTTTGGACACAAAATTATTCATATAGTCCTTTTCTAGAAATGAAGCATTTGTTGAAACAAATACTTTTAGATCAGAAGGACTATAGAAATAATATCCTTTAGTTCCTTTTGGATACCCCACAAATATACATGTTTCCGAACGGGACTCCATCTTTTCTGTCTTTCCTTTCAACACATGTGCAAGACAACCAAATATCCTCATGTGTTGTAAACTAGGCTTTCGCCCAGTCCACAATTCATGTAGGGTTTTAGGGACAGATTTAGATGGTACATCGTTTAGAATATATATTGCTGTTTGTAGAGCATATCCCCAAAAAGAAATAGGAAGTGTTGAATAACTCAACATTGATCTAACAATCTCTAAAAGAGTCTTATTTCTCATTTCTGCTACCCCATTTTGTTGAGGTGTACCTGGTGCAGAAAGCTGAGAAACTATCCCATTATCAATAAGATATTGCTAAAACTCTCCAGATAGATATTCTCCACCACGATCAGATCTCAAGATTTTTATATGTTTCTCAAGCTGATTTTCTACTTCAGATTTGAATGCTTTGAACATATCAAATGCATCCGACTTATGTCTCATGAGATACACATAACCAAATCTTGAGTAATCATCTGTGAAGGTGATGAAGTACTCATATCCACCTCTAGCTTGAATGCTCATAGGACCACATACATCAGTGTGTACTAGTCCTAAACATTCAGTGGCTCTTGCACGTTTGGTATTGAACGGCCTTTTGGTCATTTTAGCTTCCAAACAAGATTCACAAGTTGGTATATCATCAACCTTTAAGTCACTTAAAGGTCCGTCACATACCAATCTTTTAATCCTATTAAGGTTAATGTGACCTAGGCGTAAATGCCAAAGATAGGTTTCATCTTTTGATAATTTTACTCTTTTATGATTAGCTTCCGTTATTTCTGTGTCTAACGAGTGAGAGATATTTCTATGCAAAAAGAATAAACTGTTTTCCAATGTACCTTTGCAAATAACTTTGTCATTCTTACTAATAATAAAAGTTTTATTAAAAGTAACCGAATATCCAAACTTATTTAAACAAAAAACTGAAATTAAATTCCTCTTGAATTGAGGTACATAATAAACGTCTATTAAATCTAAATGCCTACTAGAATCTAAAATAACTCTAATATCTCCCACTGCACTTGTAGACACTAACGTTCCGTTGCCCAAGTGCAAATTGACTTCATCTTCATTCAACCTTCTCTTTTCCTGAAACCCCTGCAAGGAATAACAAACATGATTAGTGGCTCCAGAGTCTATGATCCAAGAATCAGTAGAATCTGCCAGAAAACATGTTTCTAGATAATTAACATTACCTTCTTCCTTCTTTTTCTGGGACTTTGGGCAATCTCTTTTCCAATGTCCCTTTTCACCACAAATGAAGCATTTCCCTTTGATCTTGGTTACTTTCTTGGTTTCCTTCTTGGTAGGCCCAAGTTGCTTTTTGTTCTGTTGTTTCTTGACCTTCTTACGGGTCTTAACAGTAGCAACTTTACCAACCAAATGAATCTCTTGACCTTTGTTTTTCACAAGGATCTTTTCAGTGCTTTGAACACCTTGCATCAGGCCCTACAAGGTGTATTCCTTTTTGTTCAAGGTGTAGTCCAACTTGAACTGATCAAAGGAATCTGACAGTGAGTTAACTACCATATCAATTTTGGTCTCACCATCAATCTCAGCACCATTTAGTTCAGCAATATTGAGATGTGCTATGACTTTCATCATGTGATCTTTCACAGATTGTCCAGGTTTCATCCTAAGATTCATAAAAGCAGTCACTGCCTCTCTCTTAGACGTCCTAGACCTCATAGCAAACATTTCCTCTAGAGACATCATTATATCAGCAGCGGACTCCATTCCTTCATGTTGTTGTTGCAATACGTCGGAGATAGTGGCCATAATGTAACATTTTACCATATCATCAGAAGTCTTCCACTGCTCATACTCATCTCTTTGCATCACATTAGATTCATTATTAGGAAGGGGTGGTTTAGGAGTGGTCAGAACAAACTTATGTTTTTCACTTTGCAGCAACAACCCAATTTTCCTTTTCCATGTTACGTAGTTATCTCCAGTTAAGGTGTTATCTTTCAGGATTAGAGATGCACATTTGGGGAATGAGGATGGATATAGGTCCCCCCATCCCCATCCCCACTTCTCAAACCCTTCCCCCATCCCCCCCCCCCCCATTTCCCCATTTGGGGAAAATGGGGATGGGGAATTTTGGAGGGAGGTGTATCCATCCCCAACCCCAGTTCCCCGTTTTCCCCGTTTTTCCCCATTTTTTCCTGTTTCCCCATTCTCCCTTTTGATTAAAAATTAAAAATTAAAAAAAATAATTTAATTACAAATTAAAATTAAAATCCATTAGTGCATTATAAATACATAATTAAATCATAAAATGTGCATTACAATACATAATAAAATCATAAAATGTTACATAATATATTTATTTATTTATATATGTTTTGGGGGAAATGGGGATGGAGTGACCTCCCCCCAACCCCATCCCCATTTCAAAATATTTATGGGGGAAATGGGGAAATAGGGATGGGGGGACCTCCCCCCATCCCCATCCCCATTTCAATTTGGGGATGAAAATCATCCCCATCCCCACCCCATTCCCCATTTTTCCCCAAAAATAATTCTCCAAATGGGGATGGGGACGTGGGGATTTGGGGATCCGGGGGAAAATGTGCATCTCTATTCAGGATGTTCATAAGTGATGGGGTCATGATTTCTGATTAAAACAAAAACATATATAAGTAAATAATCATGATAATAGCACTTTTAAAAATTTATCTTGAATTAAAATAAATAATTCAATCATAAAAATTCAACGGTGATCCAACACCCATAAATATTACGCCTCCTTTAGGAGTTCGCACTATTTACTAGTTAGACTAGGTCCCACCTAATTGTTAACATAACAACCAGCGTTTTTAATTTTAGCCTTGTAATTTTTATTAACAAGAACTCTTGGGAGGATATTAATAAAATTACATTGAGTGTGTTACCAAGATATCGACCCTCAATTTTCTCTCACGAAAATCCCTCCTTGGGGAGTAGATTTCGTTTAAGTCAATTGTCTAGTCTATCCTTATAAGGAAGTATATTGTTAAATTCCATTTATGGACGCCCCTTGGGGGGATTACCAAAAATAATAAAACTCAACTAATCTTGGAGGCCATAGGCGTTCTTGCACACCTTCTCCCACTCAATTATTTAAGGCGTGTGATTAAATCCCAAAGAATGATTTTTACCAAGTTATCTAGATGCCAATTAGATACCTAAATCATTCAATGCATGTTCATACCAAAAGAGATATATGAGTGGCACTCCTATTCTAAAATGTCATGTTATCATACAACAACAAATATTGTAATATTTAAGCAAAAATTAAATAGCAACAATTTTGGCCCATCCTAGAAAAGCAAGTAAATTACAATTGTTAGGAATACAAGATCTTCAAGTGGCCATCAACCATACGCTCATCCCTCGGCCTCCTCCCATGGACGTGCACAGCCCACAACCCCACAAAGGGGCTGCCTTGCGCAGCCCATAAGGCCACACAAGGCTGCCGTGCGCAGCCCACCAAGGATTGGGCTTGCCATGCGCAGCCCAATCCAGTCCTAGGGTGCGCACGGTGTTCGTTCTCGGTTCCGGTTGCTTCGTTTTTCTTCGTGTCTTGGAATATTCAATACCCGAATACATTACATCATATTATGAATAAACTACTGCAACAAATTTTATTTTATTTTTATTTTACTGCAGTAAGATTTACAAAAAAAATAATACTGCACCTGATTACAAAAAAAAATACTGCACTTATTTTACATATAAAAAAAATAAAACCCTAGCAACTACCAAGAAGGAATTATAGCGATAATAGACCATCCTTCTTGTTACAAATCCGAAACAAAAATTACATTAAAATTCTATGACCAAAATCGAGCAATAACAATTCACTTTATAAAACATATATAAATCCATACATTCAACATGTAATTATATATGCGAATACCTAGAGTGCCATCTCTTTCTAAAACATGTATAATCACAATAAAAAAAAAATAGATTCACATATATATACGTTAATTAATTAAAAGGTACAACCAAGACTCTGATACCAATTGTAGGGAAAAATCGATATAAAACGCAGCGGAAGAAACGAAAAATAGATTTCGTATGGTTTTAAAATTTTTCTCAAAGTTGAACCTTAACCTTTTAATTAATTAAACTCAAATATATACGGTTAGAGTTGAATACCTCTTGACGCGTGATCCGATTGACTTACGTCGATTGGTAATCCGCAAAATCTTTTCCGATGCCCGTGAACAGTACCCGCGTGAACAGTACCCCCGTGTGAACAGTGATCGTGAACAGTACTTGCGTGAACAGTGATCGTGAACAGTACTCGCGTGAACAGTGATCATGAACAGTACTCGCGTGAACAGTGATCGTGAACAGTACCGCGAGATCTTCCAATGCGAACACGTACGTGAATCACCTAGGAGCGTGGTCTCCCTTTTTCTTTGAATTGCAAACCTGAGAATGGATGAACAAAGTTTTCTTTTTCTTTTGTTAGTCACAAAACAATCAAAAGAAGACAAAAATTATTCCGGTCACTTTTGAGTTCTCAATCTAATGATCGAAACTCGCGTGAACCTAATTCAATGTTGTACACACAAGCATATTGATGAACAAGCAATCAGTGTACTATCAAAGAATAATCTCTTCTCTCTTTTATGTTTAGTAGAATAAAAATTATCCTTTTCTATGAATTGAGAAGAAGAAGAAAAATTGAATCATTCAATCAACTATGGTGGCTGAATTCTATATGTGGTATTATATAGGTGGCCGAAATTTTGCTTCCTCTTCTATTTAGGATTGCCGAAATCTTCCTCTAAATGGACTAGGGTTGCCGCAAATCACATACCAAAAAGAGTTTGTGTTGCACCCTAATTTCCATCAATCTTTTGACTTCAAAACCTAATCTAACTCATAGATATTTTTATTCTTTTATTGACTAAATAAAAAGACTTCTTATTTGATTAAATAATTAAAATTAATTATTTATTTTCTTATCAAACAAGTCTTTTACTTTTAATATACTACTAACAATAGTATAACTTTAGGAAATATATTTCCTGATCAGAAAAAGATTTGTTTCTTAATTAAACAATTAATTAATAAATTAACTAATTCTTATTTAATTAAAACAATGAAACAAAATAATATATTAGGTTAATATATACACCTTGCCGCCCCACTTATATAAATGGGCCATATATTATTTTCTTATTTCATTTAATCCATTGGACTTTAAATAAAAGTCCACATGTGAACCAGACCCATTCTTACTAAAAGAAACAAGCCCTCATGTCTCCTTTTAATATATTAATATAATAGTGCAGTCCATTAATTAAATAATAGACATATTATATTCTTGATATATTAAAAACAATTCTAGATGGACCCTTAAATCGGCCCAGTAGAATATATCAAGTGATCCATGCAAATACGTGTGGATTGGGGATCTTGGCGGGCTATCTAAATTTAAGCTTCAATAGACACAACCTAATCACAATCAAAAAATGATTCACTTAGGTCCAATCTATTAATTTTAACTCATTCCACTAAAGAGCTAAAATTGAACTCTTAAATAAAGATAGAATAAGGAGATGTTTCTCATTCATACCCTAGACAATCTTATAGGATATGGTGTATCCTCGTGAATAATATCAGTAATCGCCACGAGCTCATAGACTGCCTATAGCTCTCCAAGTTACCATATTTCCTCATATGACCACATTTCGAACTTGGATACTTTGACTTGTCCAGATGCCATGTTTTCAATAATCATTATTGAAAACTCAACGTTGAGATTTAATATCCAATACTTCAAAACATCCATATGATGATATTATACTCTCATTTAATAAATGGAGCCACGATGTCCATATCTATAAATGAAGTCCTCTATCGATTAACAAATGTATACCACCAAACTATCGAGGATAGACTTTGCTATATAATCGTACTCATTGATAGCTCTAATGATAACACTTGCAACCATAAGTCCATCATTTATCTCAGGATTAAGATAGACTCTCCGATTGTCCTCTTTAATGAAAAGACCTATATCTAGTGACGGTTCTAGATAAAGTATTTCATTGTGATCCAGTTCAATGCACCTAGTGCACTAGATTCTTTTACTCAAAAACCTTTCGATGATTTTAGACTCATCATATTCATTTGATCCCACTCAAATGCTAGTAAAAGAATTCTACAACTTTAACAAGATAGAGGTGCCCAACCTTTAACTCAAGTTGTGAACGTTATTCAAGACTTACTAAAGAATTGTCTTTACCTCATACATATCCGGATGTATGAACAATTCTTCATGTCTCATCGTCTTTTGACCTTATGATTATTTACCTTGACAATTATAATAATAAATGCTATAAGTAATTGTAAGAATCAGAATTCACTTTACTAATATGAGAAGATTGTCAATTACAATATTACACTCTTGCCATATAGCATAATCCTAACAGCAAGTACGTGTGGATTGTGGATCTTCGCGGGCTATCTAAATTTAAGCTTCAATAGACATAACCTAATCACAATCAACAAATGATTCACTTAGGTCCGATCTATTAATTTTAACTCATTCCACTAAAGAGCTAAAATTGAACTCTTAAATAAAGATAGAATAAGGAGATGTTTCTCATTCATACCCCAGACAATCTTATAGGAGATGGTGTATCCTCGTGAATAATATCAGTAATCGCCAAGAGCTCATAGACCGCCTATAGCTCTCCAAGTTACCATATTTCCTCATATGACCACATTTTGAACTTGGATATTTTGACTTGTACAGAAGCCATGTCTTCAATAATCATTATTGAAAACTCAACGTTGAGATTTAATATCCAATACCTCAAAACATCCATATGAAGATACTATACTCTCATTTAATAAATGGAGCCACGATGTCCATATCTATAAATGAAGTCCTCTATCGATTAACAAATGAATACCACCAAACTATCGAGGATAGACTATGCTATATAATCGTACTCATTGATAGCTCAAATGATAACACTTGCAACCATAAGTCCATCATTTATCTCAGGATTTAGATAGACTCTCCGATTGTCCTTATAATGAAAAGACTTATATCTAGTGACGGTTCTAGATAAAGTATTTCATTGTGATCTAGTTCAATGCACCCAGTGCACTAGATTCTTTTAATCAAAAATCTTTCGATGATTTTAGACTCATCATAACTCATTTGATCCCACTCAAATGCTAGTAAAAGAATTCTACAACTTTATTAAGATAGAGGTGCCCAACCTTTAACTTAAGTTGTGAACGTTATTCAAGGCTAACTAAAGAATTGTGTCTACCTCATACATATCCGGATGTACAAACAATTCTTCATATCTCATAGTCTTTTGACCTTATGATTATTTACCTTGACAATTATAATTATAAATGCTATAAGATTTTGCAGAATCAGAAATCACTTTATTTATATGAAAAGATTGTCAATTACAATATTACACTCTTACTGTTGAGCATAATCCTAACACTCATTTCCAGGCCAGCAGGGACCTCATCTGCTACCTGGACGCCTGCTACCACTGAAACCTCCACTTGAGCAGATTTGACCTGGAGCTGTTCTGTCGTCATCATACCAGTTGGTTCCCCCACTTCCTTGGTTGAAACAGCTTGATCCTCCACCTCATTGGCAAGCTCGATAAGGGGACTAGTATGTCGGACCCTCTATCCTTAGTACTCGATAGACCTGGATGAAGAAACAGGTAGGTCCAGAGCTACCTTCAACCTGGACCAATGCATTTTCAAGAGCCTTCAGACTGGGAGCTGTAAAAACATTGCTTGGCAGAAGAGAGGAGATAGGTCGCTGGTCTTCATCATTGACCATTTCATTAGCCCCAGTAGTCCGAAAATGACCAGCTTCATCAACAGGTAAGCATTTGCCAACTCTGCAGCCTTAACCATGATCTCCTCCCTGTTCCACCCATCAATGACCTTCATATCAAACGGAGAAGGGAGAGCCAAGGCTACCTGGTAACCAGCAAAGAAGTAACCATCCCCAAAAGAGGTATCCACTTAGGCTTCTAGGTTGGCCACACTATCACGAAGAACTTGAACCTCCTTCTCCAGCTTCGCCGCTTTTTCTATCACGGCATCCCTTTCAGTCTTGTTACACATAGAATTGAGTCTCTATGTGTCCAAAGCGTGCTGCATTCTCTCTCTATCTACCCTCGTTGCATCCACCACCTTCTCGGTCTCCTCCAAGGACTAATGCAGGATTACTACTCTCTAGGCAGCCTTGGCCAATTCTTCCTTGGATTTCTCCAGCTCGGCGGTAGCATCCTTGACCTGCTTCTAGAGACAGTCGACCTGAAGGCTCATTGCTACGTTGAACATGAAGGCCTGCCAAATACAAAACATGAGTTAGAATGTTGCAAATTTTGAAATCGAGATAGACGACCAAACGAAATAGTTTGCCTCAGCCAGAAGAGCATATCCTTTGGAGATCATATAGTGGACAAGCATGGAAGTCATGGCCTCCAAACCCTTACCAGGATAGGAAGCTGCAAACTTAGCCAAGACTTCATCTTGGCTGTTGTCTCTCGACCTTGATCGCAACCTATCACGAAGAGCAACCTGGGCAATAGCGGCAAGATCAGAACCCCTCTCCACCCGGGTAGATCGGTCGATCACCACAACAGAAGAGGCATAAGGGGTAGATTGAGCAGTAGTAGTAGCAGCAGTGGAAGTAGCTGGGGCGGTAGGTAATAGACCTTCCATCTGGTTGGGAGTACCTCGAAACCGGCTAACTCAGGCCGTAAAAGCCTCCAACGATCTATCCAAAAGAGGAGGAGGAGGAGCTGAAGCCCCAGTGCCTCAACCGAGATCTTGCTAGATCCAGCAGGGGTACCCATCCCTCCATCGAGGTCAGAGCCAATTGAAGCTGGAAGCCTGATAGGGGAAGTCGGTGGGGAATCATTTGTATCACCGGCCTTGAGCTCCTCCACTATAATAGATGGAAGCACTGTAGAGACTACCAAGATAGCTAAAGTTAATGTCTACAGAATTAATAAAGCAACATGATAGAAGCAAAATCAAGAATAATTTCTACCTAGGGAAGCACTAGAGATGCGGAGATAGCGATCTACCCTTCTTGCTCCGAAGGCCTCCGAGGTAGGGAATTTCATGTTGACATAATTTCAAGCCAAAATAGCTCTCAAAATCTTCTCTGGTTCAACAAAGAGATGGTTTTTCTCCGATTAGGGCTTACTGCTGAAGCAGATGAGGACTCTGAACTCAGATCCTCTTATATGGACCGAGCTACCCCATTCGCCTTTAGCGATGATCCACTCCTCCTTCCAAGAAGCGTTTTTCTTCCTAGCCCCCAGCACCATGAATTTACGGCCATTCCTAGTCCGAGCATAGAATTGCTCTTTCAGGCCAGGAGCATTGGCAGCAACCAGAAAAACAAACCCTAACTCATCCGGCCCTGGTTCCCGATCAATTTGGTCCATCTCACACTGTTCCCGCCACAGCACGAGGAACCCAACCAAGTGCCTCAAGAACCCAGGTGTCAACTTGAGGGGTGCTAGTAGCAAGGCTTACAGCGCCCTACGTAAGGTAGGATGTAAGGGTAGCCTAACACCACAGTCAAAGGCTGCCGTATGAATCTGAAGCTCGGGGGATTGGGGGTGTATATGTAATACCCATGAGGGGGTACGGTGATCGTGATACCTTTAGGGATCCTAAAATCCCTCCGTAAATGCCCGATGGTATCTGGAGTACTAGTAGAATCAGAGATGCACCTATATTAGTAGGAAGGGTGAGCACCCTCCCCACGGTGTCCGCGACTTCGCCAGCCCAGTCTCCACCAGCCCGGATAGCATTCTATTCCCAGCTCGATTCCTTGTCAACATCAACCGCGTTATCAGGGTCATTGGAGAAACCGGTCCCGATAGCAACAGTTCTGTTGGAACGGCGGCGTTGAAAGACAAGGGCGTCGTCTCCGCTGTCATCGTCATCGCAAACCCTTTTCCTTGGGGCAAGACACCTGTTAGCAGTTGCATCATCATCCAACAGCTGCTAGACACTGTCGCTAATGGGGGAAGACATTATAGCGAAATCGAAGCGGGAATTCTTGGAAATATAATGAAAATACAGTCTAAAACGTGT
The DNA here is from genome assembly GCA_033220585.1 of Dipteronia sinensis. NCBI lineage: Eukaryota > Viridiplantae > Streptophyta > Magnoliopsida > Sapindales > Sapindaceae > Dipteronia > Dipteronia sinensis. The sequence goes on along the minus strand of CM065643.1, from coordinate 25,429,765 downwards.
GTCTAATAACTTAGAGGGGGTGAATGGGTTGTTAATCGATTGTTACCAATTTTTCAATTAGTCAATATTAATAACAATTAAACCAACAAAACAAACATGAAAAATCACGTAAAGTGCGGAAATATAAATAACACTTGATTTTTATATGGAAACCCTTCAAAAAGGGAAAAACCACGGGCTATCCTTCTAGCCACACACGATCACAGAAATCCACTATATGAATAAAAGATTACACCCTCAAGTGATACTCGGACTCTCACTCTCGAAAACCTCAGGCTATGGACACTACCACTCGCCACTCTTGGTTCAATCCCTAGTGATATCCCTAGATCCACTACTCTTGGAGTGAGCACCTCCTACTCTACCCGGGCCTTTTACAGTGGCACTTGACCAATGCTTGCCAACCCACCCTTGGTTGCAAGACTTTACTTGCTTGTGCAACTTCACCTAGGAAGCCATACGACTTTGACTCTATGAAGAGTATAAGGTCTAAGTGAAAGTGAGACAGTAGGCTCAAATGCAATAATGTGTAAGACCACACACAAAATACTTAACTAGATGTTATAATGCAAATTAACAACCTAGTTATCAAATAATGCATGCATGCCCATACATAAGGACTCAATTAGATGCAAAAGGATTATAGCAACCTAATTGTCAAATAAAGTCCAACCAACACAAGTTGTCACAACATATTACAAGGGCAATAAATATGCAACCAATAAATGCAATCAATGAGGCATAAAATCAAGGTCTAGATTCAAGGCATAAAGACTTATCTAGAAGAGCAATATGGTCCTAAATTCTAGCTATCACAATACAAACCCCAATCATTTCATAACTTCAAATGATATACAATTAACATGAAGATTTGCTAACCTAAGCAATAAATGACATGTCTTGATAAGCTAGAACAATAAATGAGCAAGAATGATAGTTCTACTTACCATGTAAAGACATTAATGAAAACCCATGCTTCAATGTTGCTAGAAATGCAAGATGAAGATGGGTTTTGGGGTTTGGAGAGTCAAGGAACAAAGCTTGAAGCTTTCTCTCTCTAGGGAAGCTCTTTATCTCAGTAGGAATGTAAATTTCAGAGCTTTAGGTCTGATTGGGGAAGCAGCTGATGTATTCATATGATCCAAGTGAAGCCACGTCATTTTGGATAAGGAAAGATTGATTTCGAACAACAAAAAGCGACCTTAGGGCGACCTGGAGGTCAGGTCACTTCAAGGTCGCTATTCTCTCGAGTAAGAAACGTGACAACACAATAGGTCCAGTTTCGAACGACCCAAAACACGACCAAACGACATCGAGAACTTTCGTATAATATACCGTTGGAAAGGTATGAAAGTCTACTTTCTACTTCAATTGACAAAATAAGATTTGGATGTCGGTAGAAATATTTATTGTCAAAAGAGTGACCAAAGGTTAAAATTGGTCAATAACAAAAATCCCCAAACTCATGGTATAAGACCATGTAACCAAAAACCAATCCAAGAGAGCACAAATGGAGCCTCTCTATGGTCACAAATCGCGTAAAGACCCAAACACACCAACGTGCAAGGGCGGACATGACACAAGCACACCATCGTGTGAGTGAGGACGTTTCCGAACACACAAGGAAAACGTAAAACAAAACAACCACACGTAAAGACAAATAAAAATGTGCTCGTGTGAGTTGTGTAATGGATGCACACATATACATAAAAAAGAACACAAATGCAAGATGAACAAAGCATGCATAAAGTGTGTGTGTGTGTGTGTGTGCGCACGCGCACCTAAACTCTTCATGAGACAAAGTCAAGTGAGTATACCTTTTTTCTCTTGAAGTCATGGAGATGCTTGGAAGCTTGCCGACAAGGACCTAAGCTACCTATTACACAATCATCCCCAATGTGGTCTGGTTTGTCATGAAATAAGCCAATCATAAAATCGAGGTCCTTACAATCTCCCCCTTTGGCTATTTCATGACAAAACAACCACTTACAAATAATTCCTCACAAAAACAAAAGAAATCTAGCTATTGACAATGAGAGTCCATTCTACGTTACAAAAAGAGATACCTAATATTTTAAGTCTTCAAGGTCTTCAATCTCTTCGTAGATCATCATACCTACATACAATAGCAAGAAAGCACTTTCCAAGAACAAGTGCAAGTGAGGTGAATAAATATAAAAAGCAATTGCACTCAATAAAGCAATATAAAGAAATGCATGTGCAATGCTCACCCTAAAAGCTTACTCTCTCTCATGATATCTCCCCCAAAGCATAACCAATGCTCCCTATATATCTCTCAAGACTTCTCCCCATTTTGTCATGAGATAGGCAAAAGAGCTCCCCCTATCGGGTTGCTTTAGCAAAAAGAGCTATTCGCACAAATACATTGCATAATCATATACACAAACTTTATGCAACTTAAATATTTGAGAGAGATTCAAGGAGTTTCATCTAATGAAAATGTGTGAAATTGTTGCTTTGCATGCAAGACATGTATCATTCAAGTTCAAGCAATGGTACTTGGCAAAGCAAACATCAAAAGAGTTTCCATAAGAATTCAAACCAATTTGTACCTGTTAACAGGGTTTTCTGACAAGGGACCAAAGAAGAATTTTCCAATAGGGACCTTCCTAGGAAGATTCATCCAGATACTTCAGTAAACCAACAAGATCGGTACCACAGCCTAGAAGGAGCCGATATTTGACAAGGTCGAAACCTCGACTACCTATCTATCTGGATAGGATATCAGCTCTACGAGCAAACGAAGGCATGTACCTCGCTTCAACTGAAGCTCCTGATGTCAACCTCAGATCGGTACAATGGTAGCTCGTACGCCTAGTACCCCATGAAGTACCTTGACATCAATCAAAGTACATGGTACCTCAATATCAGCCAAGGCGTTGTCTCAACTCCAACCTGATACCTAGCACACCTACTCGAAGCCCCTCCAAGACAAGCACCACACCTGCCAAGCAATACGAGAATGAACATAAAGACACAAGCACCATTCCAGCAAGACACGAAATAAGCTCTATCAGTCTGATATACTGGCACCTCAATCTGCCAGAGACCAGAATTTCCCTCCAAAGCTCCACGAAGTAGGAAAGTTGACTCCATCGCCAAAATAAAGCGCCATTAATGAGACCAAATAGTCAACATAATCAGAATTTGAATTCGACAGTAATTAATGGGATCAAATCCCGCGCCTTCAGCCCCACTCAATGCTTTTCAACCCTTAAAATGGGACTTTCAATAATCCTCATAAAGGAGACTGTATATTATATATACAGCTTTGAAGGGTAAAGAAGGGATGGAACATCATTTTTTATCACCAGAAAAGAGAGTTTAATTTCCAGAGGAATACTCTTTGGATTCTTTGAAGCTAGTGAGAGTCTATTGACAATCATTGGAAGGAAATATCCACTTATCGACGTAAACGAAGGCTCAGCCTTCATCCTGTGTAAGAGAAAATAGAGTGTTTAGTGTGAGAAGAGTCTGAATTGTAACGATACTACTGAAACCCTTTTTTTTTTTGAATAAAACAGTGTTATTTCATATCTCATCGATCCTTCTTATCTTGCTCCTTATTTACATCTGTTTACATTATGAGGAAGGATCGTGGTACCGAAGGTACCTATCCCGCTACTGGCTACCGGTAGTGGGTGAGGGTGCTAACCGAGATTTCGCTCCCTGAGTGATTTTTCTGTTAACACTTTTTGGCGCCGTCTGTCGGAAAATCACCACACCCTCAAAAGAAAGCCAGTGTGCCTCGTTTTCTTATCTTACCATTAAAATGAAGCTCCGATTCTCTCAGGTTCATCCTGACCCGTCAGGACATCAGTCATACGCTTCAACCCGAAAGGGGCAGAAGCCGAAGAAGGAGGGAAAGGGTCACAAACCCGACTCGAAGTCGTCAGCTACCGCACGGATTACCCCTCAGGTACCTACTACCCCAACAGCTGGACCTGCCAATCTAGACCAACAGGTCGCGGCCTTTATAGAGAGCATTCACCTCCGAATGCTTGCCGAAGGTAGTACTAGTCAGCCTGTGGTACTGGATCCCAGAGGAGATGTCAATCGAAGGTACCAGGGTACCTCCCTTCGACAAGTTTGGACCCCCACCTCCCGTACCAGTCCATGATAGACTCGGGCCCAAGCCCCCACCACTATCAGTCCATGACAAGCTCGAGCACATGCCCCCGGTTCCAGGGCATCCTATAGGTTATCAACCCCGGCGTGCGAGATCTGCCATCGATCTTCCACCTAGAGAGTGCAACCTATCTGGCTGAACCAGTATCCTATTCTAGACAACCTCACCAGGAAACGACTAGGGGACGCCCTCGCTCAGTGGCGGGAGGTAGCAACAGGGGCGCCGGAGAAAACCTTCCCTAAATAGAAAATCAGGATGAAGCTTCTGCAACATCGGAGGGGCCTGATGACAGAGATTCTAAGGTGGAATCTGGGAATGATGGCAATAAACATCTCATGGACAAGGTTTCCTGGATGGCAAAATAAATCCAGGAGTTAAAAAAGGGCAAGCATCAGGAAAACCAGAAAGACCCCTTGGGAGAGATGAATGCTCCCTTCTCTAGGAGGATCAAGGAGGCAGAACTACCTCCCAAATTTAAGATGCCAACCGACAAATACTCTGGGACCGAAGACCCCCTACGCCACCTAGAAAGCTTTGTTCACCAGATGGAGGTCCAGAATGCTACTAGGGCCGCTATGTGCAGAAGGTTCCCTGACCAAGCTAACATACTAGGCCAAGACATGGTTCAGGAAGCTACTAGCGGGAAGCATTGATTCATTCACCAAATTGACGACTGACTTCTGTGCCCAGTTTCAGGGCATCAAACCTCCCCCCAAAGATCCTATTCACCTTCAATACGTGATCCAGGAGGGGGGTAAGTCGCTCAGATACTACATGGAGAAATTCCTTAAAGATGTAATCCAGATGGGAGTCTTCGCGGAGAAGGAAACCTTGGCCAATTTCAGAAGGAATCTTTGGGCAGGCAGACTATTCAGATCTTTCACCAAGCATCCCCCGGAGACCTACCAGGAGGCCTACGATAGAGCTCTAGAGTAGGTTCAGATAGATGAATAGCTTCGAGTTAAGATGGAGCATGATGATATGAGAACTGCCAAGCGCTAAAAGAAGGAGGCGCATAAACCTGTACCCATTCAGAAAAATCAAAACAGGCCTCCCAACAAATCTACATATTGGTCGCCACCCTATCAGCCTCTACGGAACCTGTACCTGGTGAGGCTGACTCCACCCAGAGCTATACCTCCACCCAAAGAGGTAGCGCAGGGTAGATAGAGAGGAAAGTGGGTACTCCTACTACACCCCCTTGAACACTTCTCGCGAGACTAGTTACCTCGCCATCCATGACAAAGGACTACTCAGGAAGCTGGGTCCAATAAAGACACCAGTCTATCAACGGAACCGCTACAAGTATTGTGACTTCCACGAGGATATAGGTCATCATACCTCGAAATGCTATAGCCTGTGGAACCAGATTGAATCCCTGGTTAGGGGAGGTTGCTTGGAGGAATTCCTCCAACAAGTACGTGACAACATATGCACTATGACGGAGGTGTAGGCCGATATCAAAGCATATGAAGAAGGAAGGAAAGCAAAAGGGAAGGATCTGATAGAGTAGATTCATATTGTCAATACCATCAGTGAAGGTCCCACTTTGGCAAGAACCTCCAATAATGCTCTAAAGAACCACGTCAGGAAAGTTCCCAGAGTAGAAACAGGCCAGAATGTTTTCAAGGTTACTAAAGGACCACCACAGTCTCCTCCTGCTGTACAGATCATCTTTATAGAAAAAGACGTATTCAACACCGTCCAGCCTCATGATGATCCCATGGTCATCACTATTCAAATAGCCAACAACTTGGTCCACCGTGTTTTGATTGACACGGGTAGCAGCGTTGATATTCTCTTCAAGGGTGCTTTGGAACAATTCAACCTAAAAAGACCTTGTTACAACAGCTGCACCACCCCATTGTACGGGTTCACAGGATATTCGTTGATTCCCACCGGGTCTATGATCCTACCAGTAATAATCGAAACATCGCCACTCCAGCAGAACCTAATGACAGACTTCGTTGTGGTAGACACCATGTCTGCCTACAATGCTATACTGGGAAGGCCCTACTTGTCTGCCCTCAAAGAGGTCCTGTCAATATACCATAACATCTTGAAATTCCCAGTAGGAGACAAGGTGGGTGAACTCCGGGGGGATCAGCAGGCTGTTCATAAGTGCTATGCAGTGTCAACCAACCCAGCGGTGATAGCCAAGCAATGTGTGCAAATAACCATTAATCTGTAGGGAAAAATTAACTAAAACCGCAGCGGAAGGCGAAAAGTAGATTTTCGTATAGTTTAAAATTTTCTAAAGATTTGAACCTTAAACCTTTAATTAATTAAACACAAATATACGGTTAGAGTTAAATACCTCTTGTCGCGTGATCCGATTGACTTACGTCGATGGTAATCTGTAAGATCTTCCATCCTAGCACGCACGTGAATCACCTAGGAGCGTGGTCTCCCTTTTTCTTTGAATTGCTTACCTGAGAATGGATGTATCGAACTTCTGATCCTGATCTTCAATCCCAAAAACACCAAGAGCCTAGAAAAATAGTTCCGGTCACTTTTGAATTCACAATCGATATGATTGGAACTCGCGTAACCCTAAATCGAAAGTGTGCACAAAACCTTTTGATGTTAAAGGCTTGCAAGTGCACTATCGAATGAGAACTTATTTTTCTTTTCTCTTCTCTCTTGGCCGAAATTCTATGTGTATTGAGTAAGATTTTTATTTTTTAAAGCAAACAAAAATCTCTCTCACTCAAGCTTCATAGTGGCCGAAATTTATCACCTTATATTTATAAGGTGACCGAAATTTCTCCTTCTCAAAATAGGGTTGGCCGAATTCTTTGTGTAGGAAATCTAGGGCTGACCAATTTCCTTACTTGAAAAGGAATTGTGCTTTTCCCTAATTCCTGTCAATTTAAGAATCCTAACCCTTATAGGACTAGGGTGGCCGAATTCTTTGTGTGGTATGGAGTGTATGTGGACTTAATCCTTACCACATTAGGACTCCTATCACTTAAAATAATTCTAACCCTAATCCAACACATAGTATTTTATTTATTGATCAGGAAAAGATTTTGATTTACTATTAATTAATTAATTTCCATTTAATCAAAACAATAAAATAAAATAATATCTTGGGCTATTTTATTAGCCTTGCCACCCACACCATATATATATGGGCCTAATATTATTTTTCTTATTTTATTTAATCCATTAGACTTTAAATAAAAGCCCACATGTGAACCAGACTTATTCTTACTAAAAGAAACAAGCCCACATGTCTCCTTTTAATATATTAATATAATAGAGCAGCCCATTAAATAAATAATAGACATATTATATTCTTAATATATTAAATGCAATTCTAGATGGACCCATAAATTGGTCCGGTAGAATATATCAAGTGATTCATGCAAGTACGTATGGATTGTGGATCTTGGCGGGCTATCTAAATTTAAGCTTCAATAGACATAACCTAATCACAATCAACAAATGATTCACTTACGTCCGATCTATTAATTTTAACTCATTCCACTAAAGAGCTAAAATTGAACTTTTAAATAAAGATAGAATAAGGAGATGTTTCTCATTCATACCCTAGACAATCTTATAGGAGATGGTGTATCCTCGTGAATAATATCAGTAATCGCCAAGAGCTCATAGATCGCCTATAGCTCTCCAAGTTACCATATTTTCTCATATGACCACATTTTGAACTTGGATATTTTGACTTGTCCAGAAGCCATGTCTTCAATAATCATTATTGAAAACTCAACGTTGAGATTTAATATCCAATACCTCAAAACATCCATATGATGATATTATACTCTCATTTAATGAATGGAGCCACGATGTCCATATCTATAAATGAAGTCCTCTATCGATTAACAAATGAATACCACCAAACTATCGAGGATAGACTATGCTATATAATCGTACTCATTGATAGCTCAAATGATAACACTTGCAACCATAAGTCCATCATTTATCTCAGGATTAAGATCGACTCTCCGATTGTCCTGATAATGAAAAGACTTATATCTAGTGACGGTTCTAGATAAAGTATTTCATTGTGATCCAGTTCAATGCAGCCAGTGCACTAGATTCTTTTACTCGAAAACCTTTCGATGATTTTAGACTCATCATAACTCATTTGATCCCACTCAAATGCTAGTAAAAGAATTCTACAACTTTATCAAGATAGAGGTGGCCAACCTTTAACTTAAGTTGTGAACGTTATTCAAGACTAACTAAAGAATTGTGTTTACCTCACACATATCCGGATGTATGAACAATTCTTCATATCTCATAGTCTTTTGATCTTTTGATTATTTACCCTGACAATTATAATAATAAATGCTATAAGTATTTGTAAGAATCAGAAAACACTTTATTAATATGAAAAGATTGTCAATTACAATATTACACTCTTGCTATTGAGCATAATCCTAACAATCTCCCACTTGCGCTATAGCAAGTGTGTCATATCTCGCATTCCCATATTCTCTAGGTGCCCATCAAAACTCTTCTAAGGTAGAGCCTTTATGAAAGGATCTGCTAGATTTTCTGCTGACGCAATTTTGGTGATCGTCACGTCTCCCCTATGAACAATTTCCCTTAAAAGGTGATATTTTCTTTCTATGTGTTTACCTCTCTTATGACTTCTTGGTTCTCTCGAATTAGCCATTGCTCCATTGTTGTCACAATGTATAGTGATCTGCTTATTCGCATTAGGAACCACTTCCAAGTCAATCAAGAATTGGCGGAGCCAAACAGCCTCTTTTGCAGCTTCGCATGCAGCAACATACTCAGCTTCCATGGTGGAATCAGCAATACAAGATTGCTTGATACTCCTCCATATGACTGCTCCTCCTCCAATGGTAAACACAGATCCTGATGTGGATTTTCTGGAGTCAGAATCTGACTGGAAATCAGAATCTGTATACCCAACGGGAATTAAATCCCCTCCAGAGTATACAAGCATATAATCTCTAGTTCTTTTAAGATACTTGAAAATATGCTTGACTGCCGTCCAATGATCAAGACCAGGTTTCGATTGAAACCTGCTAATTATGCCAACAGGAAAACAAATATCTGGTCTAGTACAGAGCATTGCATACATGAGACTTCCAACTGCCGAGACATATGGAACTCTACTCATGAATTGCTCTTCATGCTCATTCTTAGGAACCCGTTCCTTAGAAAGTTTGATTCCATGTCTAAAAGGTAACATACCTTTCTTGGAATCTTGCATGGAAAATCTAGACAAGATTTTATCAATGTATGAAGCTTGGGATAATGCAATCGTTCTATTCTTTCTATCCCTTATTACTTGGATACCAAGAATATAACTTGCTTCTCCTAAGTCCTTCATATCAAATTGTTTTGCTAACCATTCTTTTACTGATGTCAATACACCTACATCGTTTCCAATGAGCAGTATATCATCAACATAAAGAATGAGGAAAACAAACTTGTCGCCTTTAATTCTTTTATATACACAAGGTTCGTCAGGGTTTTGAATAAATCCAAAACCTTTCACAGCCTGATCGAACCTTATGTTCCAGGACCTGGATGCTTGCTTCAGTCCATATATTGAATTTTGCAATTTGCATACTCTTTCCTCTTAGGCCCTTTTCAATGAATCCTTCTGGTTGCATCATGTAGATGCTCTCCTCGAGACTTCCATTAAGGAAAGCTGTCTTGACGTCCATTTGCCAAATCTCTAGGTCTAAAGATGCTGCAATGGATAAGAGTATCCTAATGGATTTAAGCATGGCCACAGGAGAGAAGGTTTCCTCGTAATCGATACCTTCTTACTGTGTATAACCTTTAGCTACCAGTCTAGCTTTAAAGGTTTCCACCTTACCATCCATACCTCTTTTCCTCTTGTATACCCACTTTCACCCTAATGGGTTTTATCCCTTTAGGCAAGTCTACAAGAGACCAGACTTTGTTATTGAACATCGATTCAATCTCAGATTGCATTGCCTTTTGCAAATGACGACTATCAACATCCTCCATTGCTTCCTTGTACGTGTAGGGATCATCGTCGTCCGAGAGATTCTCCACAGATTCTCCTAGACCGATGTATCTTTTGGGTTGTATTATAACCCTCCCACTACGACGAGGAATGGTAGTTTGTTGATTTTGTGTTGGAGTGGAACTTACAATTGGGCTAGGTTGTGAAACCTCTTGTGGAATTGTATCTCCTGACATTTCATTCAGGACAATTCTACTTTTGGGCACAAAATTATTCATATAGTCCTTTTCTAGAAATGAAGCATTTGTTGAAACAAATACTTTTAGATCATTAGGACTATAGAAATAATATCCTTTAGTTCCTTTTGGATACCCCACAAATATACATGTTTCTGAACGGGACTCCATCTTTTCTGTCTTTCCTTTCAACACATGTGCAGGACAACCAAATATCCTCATGTGTTGTAAACTAGGTTTTTGCCCAGTCTACAATTCATGTGAGGTTTTAGGGACAGATTTAGATGGTACATCGTTTAGATGTATATTGCTGTTTGTAGAGCATATCCCAAAAAAGAAATAGGAAGTGTTGAATAACTCAACATTGACCTAACCATCTCTAAAAGAGTTCTATTTCTCCTTTCTACTACCTCATTATGTTGAGGTGCATGATGGGAAGGTTTTTGCCGTCAGAAAACCGTCCATCAAAACAATTTATAAAACCTATGCGATACGTTCACAAGTAGTAATACAAGTAAAGCGGTAAGCACGGGTGTCGTCTACTGAGATCAGGGTAGCGGTGATAAGATTAGGATTAATATAACTAGTATGCATAAAAGTAAAGTGATAGGTGAATGAAGATACAATATAAACAAAATTATGAAAGCAAATAAAATGGGATGACAATGGAGTGATTAATGAATGATGATGGAACTACGGAGTTGATGGACTCGTAAGTGAATATTGGGGCAATTGTAACAAACTCTCAATTAAACACGTTTTGACAAATGTAACCAACCTAGGGTGTATAGTGTTGGTATATATCTATAGCAAGAGGTCAACCTAGGGTGTATAGCGAAGACCTCCTACTAGAGATTAATCCCTCCTAAGCAACCAACAGTGGTTAGTTACTCAATTGGGACCTGTTCCATGAATGCTCATCTATCTAGCTATGGCTCAACCTATTACTAATGTAGCCATCCTAGGATGTATAGTGATGGCTTCCAATTCCTTCACAAGTGGCCGACCTAGGATGTATAGTGAAGGCCACCCGTTTGGGATTGGATGAGGCTCGAGGTTATCAACCGAATTCTACTCGAAGGTTAGTTCTCGTAGAATCACTAAAGTAACCAACCTAGGGTGTATAGTGGAGGCTTCTAATTCTCTCACAAGTGGCTAACCTAGGATGTATAGTGAAAGCCACTAATTTAAGATTAGATTAAGGGCATGGTTTTACAGCCGGATTTCCAGAAATCCTTCCATTCAATTGAGCATTAGACAACCTAATTACCTACTCAAGTAATCCAAATCAATCATGCAAAGAGGGTGTATCCAAGCAAATCAATAATGGAAATCAATTCAAGCAATGGAATAAAACATAGAGATAGAATAAATATAACACATAGAGTTTATTTACAAAGCCCAAATATCCATCAAACAAATAACATCAACCCCATAGTGGGGTATTTTAGCTACTCATGTTCTATTACAAACAAATAAACTAAGAGAGGGTGTAGAGAGAACCCTTGAAGATTGATCTCCTTCCTTGAAGCTTGAATCCAAGTCTCCTAGTTGCCTCTGATTGAGTAGAGATGGTTTGGATGATAGGGAGATGTGTTTCTAGCTAAAAATACAAGTGTTGGGAGGTATGGTGATCTTTTGGTTCGTTCCCATCCTTTTCTATTTATAGAGGATGGAAAAATAGGTCACTTAGGCATGAAACCTGAAACGGTCGCGCGTGGAGTACGGGTGGAGTGCGGGTGAATTGCCCGCACTGTACCCGCACTGTAAAGGTTTTCTTCATCTTCAGGTCTCTGATCTGGGCAATAGTGTGAGTGGAGTGCGGTTGGATTACCCGCACTTGACTCGCACTTGACCCGCACTGAAGTCGCACTTAAGTCGTACTGTACTGTCAGGTGAAAAATCCCTTCTCTGTTTTGAGCAATAGTATGGGTGGAGTGCTGGTGGATGACCCGTACTGTACCCGCACTCTAATGTCAGGTGCAACTTTAACTTCTCTGGTTTGGCAACAGTGCGGGTGGAGTGCGGTTGGATGACCCGCACTGTACCCGCACTTTAACGTCAGGTGCAACTCAGCTTCTCTGGCTTTGGCAACAGTGCGGGTGGAGTGCGGTTGGATGACCCGCACTGGACCCGCACTGTAACTCTTCTCCTGTATCAAGTCTCGGCTATGATCATGAGTGTGGTTGGATGTGCGGTTGGAGTGCGGTTGCGACCCGCACTTGACCCGCACTGTAGAGCTGCTTATTATCCTTTGTCTTTCCTTTTGCCCATTTTCTGCCAGAATCACCGCAACATGCTTCCAAACCCAGAATTACATCTATTGCCTGCAATTAGCACTAATGAGCCTATTAGACAAAATATATAGAAAATACACACAAGAACGGGACAAAGGAATAGGAATGAGGGCAGAAATATACAACAATTTAGGCACGATCAAACACCCCCAAACCAAACCATTGCTCGTCCTCGAGCAAACATAAAATGAAACAAATAAGACACAAACTAAAAATGACTCAAACTAAAAAATTTCCTAGACACAAAGAAAAACTTGCTGCAGAACCAACTAGCAGAGAGATACGCAAAAGCAAATGGAAGTGAGGAATAAGCGTATGCAAAATGTTCTAAACAACTCGAAGACACCCCAAGGGAAACTGGCACAACACGAATCCCACACTTAAAATGCCCTCGCCTCAGAAACTACTCACTCTCACACCTCGAGCATAATTCGCTTCGAAACTAGGTTCTCACATGGATTCTCTCTTATCTTTCCTCTCAGAACCTAGGTTTACACTCATGCCACATGTATGCCAATGAATTTATGTAACTGAATCAACTTAGTTGCATACATTTAGTGTAGAATAAATGTTGTTTTCAGTGAGTGAGTCTCATGAAAGAATCACGTGTCATGAACGTGGAAAGAGCATTCATTAACTAATATTCCCAATCTAGACGTCCCCTAAGATCAATTAGGTCTTTCCATTTGATTGTAACGTGGCCAGGGTGAATGGTGATTAGAAGAATGAGAAATTTAGGCACAAGCACTAATCAACCAAGTTAAGGCAATACATTCTACACTTAAGCATTTAATTTCTCGTGCAACTCCACTTCCAAATACAATATGGCGTCTAGGCATATAATTAGACTCTACGTGCAATCTTTAACTACTCATGTTACCCATTTGAGTAGCATTTACAATTTACACAAGGCATTTGAAGCATATTTTTCTTTTGTTACTTTTTGCTTCTTTTCTTTTCTTTTCTTTTCTTTTCATGCCTTTTTACTATGCACATTTTCACAACTCATTACTCTTGCCTAGGTACACGCCATTTATCAAATTAAAGCACAACTTTACATTCCTAAGCCTAAACAAGATCAATTAAGAGAGGGTTGGCTAAGTGTTTAGGTTACTTGGGTTATGGATAACGTGGGTGTAGAATGGAAAAGTCTACATGTGTTTGGCTTCAAAATTGGCTTGGGAGCACACATATTACGGGAATGGGAAGTATTTAGGCTTTCTTTTTGAGTGGCTAAAACACACATTGCCTAATATCACTTCAAAGGATCAATCTACCAAGGGAATAAAAGTTTCCGTCAAGCAGTCCACATATATGATGCATGTTCAATGACAAATGATGATTTTTGATGTAGTGAGACTATGCATGGTGTTTGAATAGTGTTTATAGATTTGAAAAACATTTTCCCTCAAATATACACACTTTTGGCTTGTGTTTGTGATCTCACAAGGGAAATCTCCACTATTAGAACAAGGCGCTTGAGCACCGAGTTCCCTAAACTTGGACACTAGAAAATGAGACTAGCCCATGAAGTGCAAGTGAGACCCTTAAAGTGACTAAGAGTTATTGAATAAGCACACAAAGCATACACACATTCGCCACAAACACTATGCTCCAGGTATCTCACCAAGCTAAATAAGCTCAAAATTCTGGCTAAGCAGCAACTTTTTCAAAAATAAGACACAAAAATGACTCAAGACACAAAAGACGACTCAAAAAGGCGTCTACACCCCCAAACCAAAACCCAACATTTTCCTCAATGTTGAAGACAAGAGAATCCGGCCTAGCGGCATGCACCTAACATGACTCAAACAAACCTAGGCACTAATCAAACACAATCAATGCCCCAACAAAATAAAAATGACTCAAACAAGGCTCACAAAATAAAGGCAATTCATGCAATATATCATTGAAGAACAAGTCAAGCTTAACATCATGCATTTTATCAAAATTGACGGAATGGGGCATGAACAACCCCCAAACCGAATTGAACAATATAAAGCACATGCATGCATACTTGCACAAGAGCCTCCGGCTCTTTCATCCACAAATATAATCAGTAAATTCAATGTGCAAATATCCATAAAATATAACATTCTAACCAAACTATCCCAACATCACAATTTATTGAATTTAAACAACATAAAACATAAAACTAACTACATGCATCAAAATTATTCAATGGGATGCATTCATGGAGAGGCTAGGGTCCTCTAAGGGTGGTTTGACTAAGTTAGGAAATTCCCTATTTTTCACTACCCAAATAAATTTAGGTGCCTTCATTATCTTTTCCTTTAACATGTTTCTATATAAGTGCACTTGGTCTTTCCTTACCCATATTTGCTTGACCCTAGGTGGACTCCATCTATTCCTAGGACCTCTAGTTTTCCTATGTTGATTTGGCTTGTAATTTTTAGCCTTAAAATGCTCTATCCTAGAACATGCATAGCAAAAGGTATTAGAGTTAGAGGAACTCCCCTTTGATGCGTGGGCTTGAGGATGTTTGATTTGTTTCACTTGTAACGCCTTGACCTCATCCTCCTTTTTATTTAGTGCTACCTTTGCTTCCTCTAAGGCATTGGCTTTTTGATCAACCTCCATTTGCATCTTCATTGACTTGTGAGCTATCTCATCTTCAAAATCTTTTGATAGCCTCACTAAGTTCTTCAAATCCTTCGATGCGGTTCTCTTCTCGGCTTCAAATCTCTCAAGTTGTTCCTCCAATTCTTTGTTCTTGTTGGAGACTTCACCATTTGTCTCTTTTAGAGTACCATTCTCAACCTTGAGCATCTTCACTTCAAATAATAGTTTCTTGTTCAACTCTTGGAGATTACTCACCTTTTCCATTCCCAAGGCTTCTCTCTCTTGAAGTGCTTCATTCTATTCCTTCAACACACCCCTTTCCAACACTAGCTCTGTGCTCACGCTCATAAGCTCTTGGTTTATCTTGATCATCCTGTCCATCTCGTCCATTCTTTTGCTTCGCTCCACTTCAAATTCTATTCAGAGCTTATACATGTCTTCTTTTGAGAAATTGGAGGAATCCACCGGTTTGGTTGCTTTAACTTGGAAACAACTCTGATTTACCGGGGTGGACTGTTGGGCGGATTCGAGCATTTAAGTGGTTTTCTCTTCTATGAAGGCTTGAGTTTCTTGTTGAGAAGCTATCATCTGCTCAGTCTCTCGCACATGATTCTTCATGAAATTTCTTAGTTGATCTTCAACGGAATTTGAATGGAATGACGAAATGTAGGCATTCTCATTAGGCTCGTAGCTTGACCCTGAATTTTGCCAAAAGGAATCCATAGAGTCCTGAAAAAAACAAAAACAAAAACTACCAAAATAATAAAAAGAAACTTACAAGACTAAAAACAACTAATAAACTAATAGTATTAAAACTAATCTAATCACTACCATGCACACCGATCCCCGGCAGCGGCGCCATTTGATGGGAAGGTTTTTGCAGTCAGAAAACCGTCCTTCAAAACAATTTATAAAACCTATGCGATACGTTCACAAGTAGTAATACAAGTAAAGCGGTAAGCACGGGTGTCAGTCCACTGAGATCAGGGTAGCGGTAATAAGATTAGGATTAATATAACTAGTATGCATAAAAGTAAAGTGATGGTGAATGAAGATACAATATAAACTAAATTATGAAAGCAAATAAAATGGGATGACAATGGAGTGATGAATGAATGATGATGGAACTACGGAGTTGATGGACTCGTAAGTGAATATTGGGGCAATTGCAACAAACTCTCAATTAAATACGTTTTGACAAATGTAACCAACCTAGGGTGTATAGTGTTGGTATATATCTATAGCAAGAGGTCAACCTAGGGTGTATAGCGAAGACCTCCTACTAGAGATTAATCCCTCCTAAGCAACCAACAGTGGCTAGTTACTCAATTGGGACCTGTTCTATGAATGCTCATCTATCTAGCTATGGCTCAACCTATTACTAATGTAGCCATCCTAGGATGTATAGTGATGGCTTCCAATTCCCTCACAAGTGGCCGACCTAGGATGTATAGTGAAGGCCACCCATTTGGGATTGGATGAGGCTCGAGGTTATCAACCGAATTCTACTCGAAGGTTGGTTCTCATAGAATCACTAAAGTAGCCAACCTAGGGTGTATAGTGGAGGCTTCTAATTCTCTCACAAGTGGCTAACCTAGGATGTATAGTGAAAGCCACTAATTCAAGATTAGATTAAGGGCATGGTTTTAGAGCCAGATTTTCGGAAATCCTTCCATTCAATTGAGCATTAGACAACCTAATTGCCTACTCAAGTAATCCAAATCAATCATGCAAATGAGGGTGTACCCACGCAAATCAATAATGGAAATCAATTCAAGCAATGGAATAAAACATAGAGATAGAATAAATATAACACATAGAGTTTATTTACAAAGCCCAAATATCCATCAAACAAATAACATCAACCCCATAGTGGGGTATTTTAGCTACTTTTGTTCTATTACAAACAAATAAACTAAGAGAGAGTGTAGAGAGGAACCCTTGAAGATTGATCTCCTTCCTTGAAGCTTGAATCCAAGTCTCCTAGTTGCCTTTGATTGAGTAGAGATGGTTTGGATGATAGGGAGATGTGTTTCTAGCTAAAAATACAAGTGTCGGGAGGTATGGTGATCTCTTGGTTCGTTCCCATCCTTTTCTATTTATAGAGGATGGAAAAATATGTCACTTAAGCTTGAAACAAGAAACTGTCGCGCGCGGAGTGCGGGTGGAGTGCGGGTGAATTGCCCGCACTGTACCCGCACTGTAAAGGTTTTCTTCATCTTCAGGTCTCTGATCTGGGCAATAGTGTGAGTGGAGTGCGGTTGGATTACCCGCACTTGACTCGCACTTGACCCGCACTGAAGTCGCACTTGAGTCGCACTGTACTGTCAGGTGCAAAATCCCTTCTCTGTTTTGAGCAATAGTGCGGGTGGAGTGCTGGTGGATGACCCACACTGTACCCGCACTCTAATGTCAGATGCAACTTCAACTTCTCTGGTTTGGCAATATTACAGGTGGAGTGCGGTTGGATTACCCGCACTGTACCCGCACTTTAACGTCAGGTGCAACTCAGCTTCTCTGGCTTTGGCAACAGTGCGGGTGGAGTGCTGTTGGATGACCCGCACTGCACCTGTACTGTAACTCCTCTCATGTATCAAGTCCCGGCTATGATCATGAGTGTGGTTGGAGTGCGGTTGGAGTGCGGTTGCGACCCGTA
Source organism: Dipteronia sinensis (assembly GCA_033220585.1). Classification (NCBI taxonomy): domain Eukaryota; kingdom Viridiplantae; phylum Streptophyta; class Magnoliopsida; order Sapindales; family Sapindaceae; genus Dipteronia; species Dipteronia sinensis. The sequence continues at coordinate 25,411,902 of CM065643.1, read as the reverse complement.
CTTGACCCGCACTTAACCCGCACTGTAGAGCTGCTTATGATCCTTTGTCTTTCCTTTTGTCCATTTTCTGCCAGAATCACCGCAACATGCTTCCAAACCCAGAATTACATCTATTGCCTGCAATTAGCACTAATGAGCCTATTAGACATAAAATATATAGAAAATACACACAAGAACGAGACAAAGAAATAGGACTGAGGGCCGAAATATACAACAATTTAGGCACGATCAGCGTACCTGGTGCAGAAAACTGAGAAACTATCCCATTATCAATAAGATATTGCTGAAACTCTCCAGATCGATATTCTCCACCATGTTCAGGTCTCAAGATTTTTATATGTTTCTCAAGCTGATTTTCTACATCAGCTTTGAATGCTTTGAACATGTCAAAAGCATCTGACTTATGTCTCATGAGATACACATAACCAAATCTTGAGTAATCATCTGTGAAGGTGATGAAGTACTCATATCCACCTCTAGCTTGAATGCTCATAGGACCAATACATCAGTGTGTATTAGTCCTAAACATTCAGTGGCTCTTGCACCTTTGGTATTGAACGGCCTTTTGGTCATTTTACCTTCCAAACAAGATTCACAAGTTGGTAGATCATCAACCTTTAAGTCACTTAAAGGTCCGTCACATACCAATCTTTTAATCCTATTAAGGTTAATGTGACCTAGGCGTAAATGCCAAAGATAGGTTTCATCTTTTGATAATTTTACTCTTTTATGATTAGCTTCCGTTATTTCTGTGTCTAACGAGTGAGAGATATTTCTATGCAAAAAGAATAGACAGTTTTCCAATGTACCTTTGCAAACAATTTTGTCATTCTTACTAATAATAAAAGCTTTATTAAAAGTAACCGAATATCCAAATTTATTTAAACAAGAAACTGAAATTAAATTCCTCTTGAATTGAGGTACATAATAAACGTCTATTAAATCTAAATGCCTACTAGAATCGAAAATAACTCTAATATCTCCCACTGCACTTGCAGACACTAACGTTCGTTGCCCAAGCGCAAATTGACTTCATCTTCATTCAGCCTTCTCCTTTCTTGGAACCCCTGCAAGGAATAACAAATATGATTAGTGGCCCTAGAGTCTATGATCCAAGAATCAGTAGAATCTGCCAGAAAACATGTTTCAAGATAATTAACATTACCTTCTTCCTTCTTATTCTGGGACTTTGGGCAATCTCTTTTCCAATGTCCCTTTTCACCACAAAGGAAGCATTTCCCTTTGATCTTGGTTACTTTCTTGGTTTCCTTCTTGGTACGCCCAAGTTGCTTTTTCTTCTGTTGTTTCTTGACCTTCTTACGGGTCTTAACAGTAGCAACTTTACCAACCAAATGAATCTCTTGACCTTTGTTTTTCACAAGGATCTTTTCAGCGCTTTGAACATCTTGCATCAGGCCCTGTAAGGTGTATTCCTTTTTGTTCAAGGTGTAGTCCAACTTGAACTGATCAAAGGAATCTGACAGTGAGTTAACTACCATATCAATTTTGGTCTCACCATCAATCTCAGCACCATTTAGTTCAGCAATATTGAGATGTGCTATGACTTTCATCATGTGATCTTTCACAGATTGTCCAGGTTTCATCCTAAGATTCATAAAAGCAGTCACTGCCTCTCTCTTAGTCGTCCTAGACCTCATAGCAAACATTTCCTCTAGAGACATCATTATATCAGCAGCGGACTCCATTCCTTCATGTTGTTGTTGCAACATGTCGGAGATAGTGGCCATAATATAACATTTTGCCATATCATCAGAAGTCTTCCACTGCTTATACTCATTTCTTTGCATCACACTAGATTCATTATTAGGAAGGGGTGGTTTAGGAGTAGTCAGAACAAATTTATGTTTTTCACTTTGCAGCAACAACCCAATTTTCCTTTTCCATGTGACATAATTATCTCCAGTTAAGGTGTTATCTTTCAGGATGTTCATAAGTGATGGGGTCATGATTTCTGATTAAAACAAAAACATATATAAGTAAATAATCATGATAAAGCACTTTTAAATATTTATCTTGAATTAAATAAATAATTCAATCGTAAAAATTCAACGGTGATCCAACACCCATAAATCTTACGCCTCCTTTGGGAGTTCGTACTATTTACTAGTTGGACTAGGTTCCACCTAATTGTTAACATAACAACCAGTGTTTTCAATTTTAGCCTTGCAATTTTATTAATAAGAACTCTTGGGAGGATATTAATAAAATTACATTGAGTGTGTTACCAAGATATCGACCCTCAATTTTCTCTCACGAGAATCCCTCCCTGGGGAGTAGATTTCGTTTAAGTCAATTGTCTAGTCTATCCTTGTAAGGAAGTATTTTGTTAAATTCCATTTATGGACTCCCCTTGAGGGGATTACCAAAAATAATAAAACTCAACTAACCTTGGAGGCCATAGGCGTTCTAACACACCTTCTCCCACTCAATTATTTAAGGCGTGTGATTAAATTCCAAAGAATGATTTTACCAAGTTATCTAGATGCCAATTAGATACCTAAATCATTCAATGCATGTTCATACCAAAAGGGATATATGAGTGGCACTCCTATTCTGTATGACATGTTATCATAAATAACAAATATTGTAATATTTATACATAAAAAATAAATAGCCACAATTTTGGTCCATCCTAGAAAAGCATGTAAATTACAATTGTACGAAATACAAAAACTTCTTTCTTGGCGGACAAGACTTCAAGCGACCATCTCGCGCACGAAACTCGTGCGCCCAAAGATCACCACAGCAGCCCATGCAAGGGCATGAGCTGCCGCACGGCCAGCCTATGCATGGGTCACGCGCTGCTGCACCGCAACAAGCGCAGCTGCACGCTTGGTTGCGTGCGCGCTTGTTGTCTCGGTGCGCGCAGGTGCCAAGACGGGTTCCGGATGCTCCAATTTCTTCAAATCTTCGAGTCTTCGAATCTTGAATATATTACATCTTATTTTGTACAATAAAATACTGCAGTAATTTTATTTTATTTTTTTTATTAACCACTGTAGTATTTTTTTACAAATAAAAAACTGCAGTATTTTTAATACATTAAAAAAAAACTGCACTATTTTATACAACATAAAAAAAATTAAGCAACTATCAAGAAGGAACTTGTGACGATAATAGGCCACCCTTCTTGTTACAATTCCGAAACAAAAATTACATGGAAAATCTAGGACCAAAATTGAGCAATAACAATTCACTTTATAACAACATATATAAATCCATACATTCGACATGTAATTATATATGCGAATACCTAGAGTGCCATCTCTTTCTAAAACATGCATAATCACAATAAAAAGAAATAGATTCACGTATATATACGTTAATTAATTAAAGGGTACAACCTGGCTCTGATACCAATTGTAGGGAAAAATTAACTAAAACCGCAGCGGAAGGCGAAAAGTAGATTTTCGTATAGTTTAAAATTTTTCTAAAGATTTGAACCTTAACCCTTTAGTTAATTAAACACAAATATACAATTAGAGTTAAATACCTCTTGTCGCGTGATCCGATTGACTTACGTCGATGGTAATCCGCAAGATCTTCAATCCTAGCACGTACGTGAATCACCTAGGAGCGTGGTCTCCCTTTTTTCTTTGAATTGCTTACCTGAGAATGGATGTATGGAACTTCTGATCTTGATCTTCAATCCCAAAAACACCAAGAGCCTAGAAAAATAGTTCCGGTCACTTTTGAATTCACAATCTATATGATTGGAACTCGCGTAACCCTAAATCGAAAGTGTGCACAAAACCTTTTGATGTTAAAGGCTTGCAAGTGCACTATCGAATGAGAACTTATTTTTCTTTTTCTCTCTTGGCCGAAATTCTATGTGTATTGAGTAAGATTTTTATTTTTCAAAGCAAACAAAAATCTCTCTCACTCAAGCTTCATAGTGGTCAAAAATTATCACCTTATATTTATAAGGTGACCGAAATTTCTCCCTCTCAAAATAGGGTTGGCCGAATTCTTTGTGTAGGAAATCTAGGGTTGGCCAATTACCTTACTTGAAAAAGAATTGTGCTTTCCCTAATTCCTGTCAATTTAAGAATCCTAACCTTATAGGACTAGGGTGGCCGAATTCTTTGTGTGGTATGGAGTGTATGTGGACTTAAACCTTACCACATTAGGACTCCTATCACTTAAAATAATTCTAACCCTAATCCAACACATAGTATTTTATTTACTGATCAGAAAAAGATTTTGATTTAAACTATTAATTAATTAAATAATTAATTAATTTCCATTTAATCAAAACAATAAAATAAAATAATATCTTGGGCTATTTTATTAGCCTTGCCGCCCACACCATATATATATGGACCTAATATTATTTTTCTTATTTTATTTAATCCATTAGACTTTAAATAAAAGCCCACATGTGAACCAGACTTATTCTTACTAAAAGAAACAAGCCCACATGTCTCCTTTTAATATATTAATATAATAGAGCAGCCCATTAAATAAATAATAGACATATTATATTCTTAATATATTAAATACAATTCTAGATGGACCCATAAATTGGTCCGGTAGAATATATCAAGTGATCCATGCAAGTACGTTTGGATTGTGGATCTTGGTGGGCTATCTAAATTTAAGCTTCAATAGACATAACATAATCACAATCAACAAATGATTCACTTACGTCCGATCTATTAATTTTAACTCATTCCACTAAAGAGCTAAAATTGAACTCTTAAATAAAGATAGAATAAGGAGATGTTTCTCATTCATACCCTAGACAATCTTATAGGAGATGGTGTATCCTCGTGAATAATATCCGTAATAGCCAAGAGCTCATAGACCGCCTATAGCTCTCCAAGTTACCATATTTCCTCATATGACCACATTTTGAACTTGGATATTTTGACTTGTCCAGAAGCCATGTCTTCAATAATCATTATTGAAAACTCAACGTTGAGATTTAATATCCAATACCTCAAAACATCCATATGATGATATTATACTCTCATTTAATAAATGGAGCCACGATGTCCATATCTATAAATGAAGTCCTCTATCGATTAACAAATGAATACCACCAAACTATCGAGGATAGACTATGCTATATAATCGTACTCATTGATAGCTCAAATGATAACACTTGCAACCATAAATCCATCATTTATCTCAGGATTAAGATCGACTCTCCGATTGTCTTGATAATGAAAAGACTTATATCTAGTGACGGTTCTAGATAAAGTATTTCATTGTGATCCAGTTCAATGCACCCAGTGCACTAGATTCTTTTACTCGAAAACCTTTTGATGATTTTAGACTCATCATAACTCATTTGATCCCACTCAAATGCTAGTAAAAGAATTCTACAACTTTATCAAGATAGAGGTGCCCAACCTTTAACTTAAGTTGCGAACGTTATTCAAGACTAACTAAAGAATTGTGTCTACCTCACACATATCTGGATGTACGAACAATTCTTCATATCTCATTGTCTTTTGACCTTATAATTATTTACCTTGACAATTATAATAATAAATGCAATAAGTATTGTAAGAATCAGAAAACACTTTATTAATATGAAAAGATTGTCAATTGCAATATTACACTTTTGCTATTGAGCATAATCCTAACATAATCAAGATCTGTGGGGAAAAATCGATATAAAACGCGGCGGAAGAAACGAAAAATAGATTTCGTATGGTTTTAAAATTTTTCTCAAAGTTGAACCTTAACCTTTTAATTAATTAAACTCAAATATATACGGTTAGAGTTAAATACCTCTTGACGCGTGATCCAATTGACTTACGTCGATTGGTAATCCGCAAAATCTTTTCCGATGCCCGTGAACAGTACCCGCGTGAACAGTGATCGTGAACAGTACCCCCGCCGTGAACAGTGATCGTGAACAGTACCGCGAGATCTTCCAATCTGAACACGTACGTGAATCACCTAGGAGCGTGGTCTCCCTTTTTCTTTGAATTGCAAACCTGAGAATGGATGAACAAAGTTTTCTTTTTCTTTTGTTAGTCACAAAACAATCAAAAGAAGACAAAAATTATTCCGGTCACTTTTAAGTTCTCAATCTAATGATCGAAACTCGCGTGAACCTAATTCGATGTTGTACACACAAGCTTATTGATGAACAAGCAATCAGTGTACTATCAAAGAATAATCTCTTCTCTCTTTTATGTGTAGTAGAATAAAAATTATCCTTTTCTATGAATTGAGAAGAAGAAGAAAAATTGAATCATTCCATCAACTATGGTGGCCGAATTCTATATGTGGTATTATATAGGTGGCCGAAATTTTGCTTCCTCTTCTATTTAGGATTGCCGAAATCTTCCTCTAAATGGACTAGGGTTGCCGCAAATCACATACCAAAAAGAGTTTGTGTTGCACCCTAATTTCCATCAACCTTTAGACTTTAAAACCTAATCCAACTCATAGATATTTTTATTCTTTTTTTTAACTAAATAAAAAGACTTCTTATTTGATTAAATAAATAAAATTATTTATTTATTTTCTTATCAAACAAGTCTTTTACTTTTAATATACTACTACCAATAGTATAACTTTAGGAAATATATTTCCTGATTAGAAAAAGATTTGTTTCTTAATTAAACAATTAATTAATAAATTAACTAATTCTTATTTAATTAAAACAATGAAACAAAATAATATATAAGGTTAATATATACACCTTGCCGCCCCACATATATAAATGGGCCATATATTATTTTCTTATTTCATTTAATCCATTAGACTTTAAATAAAAGCCCACATGTGAACCAGACCCATTCTTACTAAAAGAAACAAGCCCACATGTCTCCTTTTAATATATTAATATAATAGTGCAGCCCATTAATTAAATAATAGACATATTATATTCTTGATATATTAAAAACAATTCTAGATGGACCCTTAAATCGGCCCGGTAGAATATATCAAGTGATCCATGCAAATACGTGTGGATTGGGGATCTTGGCGGGCTATCTAAATTTAAGCTTCAATAGACACAACCTAATCACAATCAACAAATGATTCACTTAGGTCCAATCTATTAATTTTAACTCATTCCACTAAAGAGCTAAAATTGAACTCTTAAATAAAGATAGAATAAGGAGATGTTTCTCATTCATACCCTAGATAATCTTATAGGAGATGGTGTATCCTCGTGAATAATATCCGTAATCGCCAAGAGCTCATAGACCGCCTATAGCTCTCCAAGTTACCATATTTCCTCATATGACCACATTTCGAACTTGGATACTTTGGCTTGTCCAGAAGCCATGTTTTCAATAATCATTATTGAAAGCTCAACGTTGAGATTTAATATCCAATACCTCAAAACATCCATATGATGATATTATACTCTCATTTAATAAATTAAGCCACGATGTCCATATCTATAAATGAAGTCCTCTATCGATTAACAAATGTATACCACCAAACTATCGAGGATAGACTATGCTATATAATCGTACTCATTGATAGCTCTAATGATAACACTTACAACCATAAGTCCATCATTTATCTCAGGATTAAGATAGACTCTCCAATGGTCCTCTTTAATGAAAGGACTTATATCTAGTGACGGTTCTAGATAAAGTATTTCATTGTGATCCAGTTCAATGCACCTAGTGCAATATATTCTTTTACTCGAAAACCTTTCGATGATTTTAGACTCATCATATTCATTTGATCCCACTTAAATGCTAGTAAAAGAATTCTACAACTTTAACAAGATAGAGGTGCCCAACCTTTAACTTAAGTTGTGAACGTTATTCAAGACTAACTAAAGAATTGTGTCTACCTCATACATATCTGGATGTATGAACAATTCTTCATGTCTCATAGTCTTTTGACCTTATGATTATTTACCTTGACAATTATAATAATAAATGTTATAAGTAATTGCAAGAATCAGAATTCACTTTATTAATATGAGAATATTGTCAATTACAATATTACACTCTTGCCATTGAGCATAATCCTAACAATCTCCCACTTGCTCTATAGAAAGTTTGTCATATCTCTCATTCTCATGTTCTCTAGATGTCCATCAAAGCTCTTCTGAGGTAGAGCCTTTGTGAAAGGATCCGCTAGATTTTTTGCTGACTCGATTTTGGTGATCGTCACGTCTCCCCTATGAACAATTTCCCTCAAAAGGTGATACTTCCTTTCAATGTGTTTACCTCTCTTATGACTTCTTGGTTCTTTCGAATTAGCCAATGCACCACTGTTGTCACAGTGTATAGTGATCTGCTTATTCGCACTAGGAACCACTTCTAAGTCAATCAAGAATTGGCGGAGCCAAACAGCCTCTTTGGCAGCTTCGCATGCAACAACATACTCAGCTTCCATGGTGGAATCAGCAATACAAGATTGCTTGATACTCCATGGTGGAATCAGCAATACAAGATTGCTTGATACTCCTCCATATGACTGCTCCTCCTCCAATGGTAAACACAGATCCTGATGTGGATTTTCTGTAGTCAGAATTCGACTGGAAATCAGAATCTGTATACCTAACGGGAATTAAATCCCCTCCAGAGTATACAAGCATATAATCTCTACTTCTCTTGAGGTACTTGAAAATATGCTTGACTGCCGTCCAATGATCAGGACCAGGTTTCGATTGAAACCTGCTAACTATTCCAATAGCAAAACAAATATCTGGTCTAGTACAGAGCATTGCATACATGAGACTTCCAACTGCTGAGGCATATGCAACTCTACTCATGAATTGCTCTTCATGCACATTCTTAGGTGCTTGACCCTTAGAAAGTTTGATTCCATGTCTAAAAGGTAACATACCTTTCTTGGAATCTTGCATGGTGAATCTAGACAAGATTTTATCAATGTATGAAGCTTGGGATAATGCAATCGTTCTATTCTTTCTATCCCTTATTACTTGGATACCAAGAATATAACTTGCTTCTCCTAAGTCCTTCATATCAAATTGTTTTGCTAACCATTCTTTCACTGATGTCAATACACCTACATCGTTTCCAATGAGTAGTATATCATCAACATAAAGAATGAGGAAAACCAACTTGTCGCCTTTGATCCTCTTGTATACACAAGGTTCGTCAAGGTTTTGAATAAATCCAAAACCCTTTACAGCTTGATCGAACCTTATGTTCCATGATCTGGATGCTTGCTTTAGTTCATATATGGACTTTTGCAACTTGCATAATCTTTCTTCTTGGTCTTTTTCAATGAATCCCTCTGGTTGCATCATGTAGATGCTCTCGTCAAGACTTCCATAAGGAAAGCTGTCTTGACGTCCATTTTCCAAATCTCTAGGTCTAGAAATGCTGCAATGGATAAGAGTATCCTAATGGATTTAAGCATGGCCACAGGTGAGAAGGTTTCCTCGTAATCGATACCTTATTTCTGTGTATAACCTTTAGCTACTAATCTAGCTTTAAAGGTTTCCACCTTACCTTCCATACCTCTTTTCCTCTCGTATACCCACTTGCACCCAATGGGTTTTATCCCTTTAGGCAAGTCTACAATGGACCAGACTTTGTTATTGAACATCGATTCAATCTTGGATTGCATTGCCTTTTGCCAATGACGACAATAAACATCCTCCATAGCTTCCTTGTACGTGTAGGGATCATCGTCGTCCGGGAGATTCTCAACAGATTCTCCTAGACCGATATATCTTTCGGGTTGTGTTCTAACCCTCCCACTATGACAAGGAATGGTAGGTTGTTGATCTTGTGTTGGAGTGGAACTTATAATTGGGCTGGGTTGTGAAACCTCTTGTGGAATTGTATCTCCTGACATCTCATTCAGGACAATTCTACTTTTGGGCACAAAATTATTCATATAGTCCTTTCCTAGAAATGAAGCATTTGTTGAAACAAATACTTTTAGATCAGAAGTACTATAGAAATAATATCCTTTAGTTCCTTTTGGATACCCCACAAATATACATGTTTCCGAACGAGACTCCATCTTTTCTGTCTTTCCTTTCAACACATGTGCAGGACAACCAAATATCCTCATGTGTTGTAAACTAGGCTTTCGCCCAGTCCATAATTCATGTGGGGTTTTAGGGACAGATTTAGATGGTACATCATTTAGAATATATATTTCTGTTTGTAGAGCATATCCCCAAAAAGAAATAGGAAGTGTTGAATAACTCAACATTGATCTAATCATCTCTAAAAGAGTCCTATTTCTCCTTTCTGCTACCCCATTTTGTTGAGGTGTACCTGGTGCAGAAAGCTGAGAAACTATCCCGTTATCAATAAGATATTGCTGAAACTCTCCAGATAGATATTCTCCACCACGATCAAATCTCAAGATTTTTATATGTTTCTCAAGCTGATTTTCTACTTCACCTTTGAATGCTTTGAACATATCAAATGCATCCGACTTATGTCTCATGAGATACACGTAACCAAATCTTGAGTAATCATCTGTGAAGGTGATGAAGTACTCATATCCACCTCTAGCTTGAATGCTCATAGGACCACATACATCAGTGTGTACTAGTCCTAAACATTCAGTGGCTCTTGCACCTTTGGTATTGAACGGCCTTTTGGTCATTTTACCTTCCAAACAAGATTCATAAGTTGGTAGATCATCAACCTTAAGTCACTTAAAGATCCTTCACATACCAATCTTTTAATCCTATTAAGGTTAATGTGACCTAGGCGTAAATGCCAAAGATAGGTTTCATCTTTTGATAATTTTACTCTTTTATGATTAGCTTCCGTTATTTCTGTGTCTAACGAGTGAGAGATATTTCTATGCAAAAAGAATAAACTGTTTTCCAATGTACCTTTGCAAATAACTTTGTCATTCTTACTAATAATAAAAGTTTTATTAAAAGTAACCGAATATCCAAACTTATTTAAACAAAAAACTGAAATTAAATTCCTCTTGAATTGAGGTACATAATAAACGTCTATTAAATCTAAATGCCTACTAGAATCTAAAATAACTCTAATATCTCCCACTGCACTTGTAGACACTAACGTTCCGTTGCCCAAGTGCAAATTGACTTCATCTTCATTCAACCTTCTCTTTTCCTGAAACCCCTGCAAGGAATAACAAACATGATTAGTGGCTCCAGAGTCTATGATCCAAGAATCAGTAGAATCTGCCAGAAAACATGTTTCTAGATAATTAACATTACCTTCTTCCTTCTTTTTCCGGGACTTTGGGCAATCTCTTTTCCAATGTCCATTTTCACCACAAAGGAAGCATTTCCCTTTGATCTTGGTTACTTTCTTGGTTTCCTTCTTGGTAGGCCCAAGTTGCTTTTTCTTATGTTGTTTCTTGACCTTCTTACGGGTCTTAACAATAGCAACTTTACCAACCAAATGAATCTCTTGACCTTTGTTTTTCACAAGGATCTTTTCGGCGCTTTGAACATCTTGCATCAAGCCCTGCAAGATGCATTCCTTTTTGTTCAAGGTGTAGTCCAACTTGAACTGATCAAAGGAATCTGACAGTGAGTTAACTACCATATCAATTTTGGTCTCACCATCAATCTCAGCACCATTTAGTTCAGCAATATTGAGATGTGCTATGACTTTCATCATGTGATCTTTCACAGATTGTCCAAGTTTCATCCTAAGATTTATAAAAGCAGTCACTGCCTCTCTCTTAGTCGTCCTAGACCTCATAGCAAACATTTCCTCTAGAGACTTCATTATATCAGCAGCGGACTCCGTTCCTTCATGTTGTTGTTGCAACATGTCGGAGATAGTGGCCATAATGTAACATTTTGCCATATCATCAGAAGTCTTCCACTGCTCATACTCATCTCTTTGCATCACATTAGATTCATTATTAGGAAGGGGTAGAACAAACTTATGTTTTTCACTTTGCAGCAACAACCCAATTTTCCTTTTCCATGTTACGTAGTTATCTCCAGTTAAGGTGTTATCTTTCAGGATGTTCATAAGTGATGGGGTCATGATTTTTGATTAAAACAAAAATATATATAAGTAAATAATCATGATCATAGCACTTTTAAAAATTTATCTTGAATTAAAATAAATAATTCAATCATAAAAATTCAACGGTGATCCAACACCCATAAATATTACGCCTCCTTTGGGAGTTCGCACTATTTACTAGTTAGACTAGGTCCCACCTAATTGTTAACATAACAACCAGCGTTTTTAATTTTAGCCTTGTAATTTTTATTAACAAGAACTCTTGGGAGGATATTAATAAAATTACATTGAGTGTGTTACCAAGATATCGACCCTCAATTTTCTCTCACGAAAATCCCTCCTTGGGGAGTAGATTTCGTTTAAGTCTATTGTATAGTCTATCCTTGTAAGAAAGTATATTGTTAAATTCCATTTATGGATGCCCCTTAGGGGGATTACCAAAAATAATATAACTCAACTAATCTTAGAGGCCATAGGCGTTCTTGCACACCTTCTCCCACTCAATTATTTAAGGCGTGTGATTAAATCCCAAAGAATGATTTTTACCAAGTTATCTAGATGCCAATTAGATACCTAAATCATTCAATGCATGTTCATACCAAAAGAGATATATGAGTGGCACTCCTATTCTAAAATGTCATGTTATCATACAACAACAAATATTGTAATATTTAAGCAAAAATTAAATAGCAACAATTTTGGCCCATCCTAGAAAAGCAAGTAAATTACAATTGTTAGGAATACAAGATCTTCAGGTGGCCATCAACCATACGCTCATCCCTCTGCCTCCTCCCATGGACATGCACAGTCCACAACCCCACAAAGGTTCTGCCTTGCGCAGCCCATAAGGCCACACAAGGCTGCCGTGCGCAGCCCACCAAGGATTGGGCTTGCCATGCGCAGCCCAATCTAGTCCTAGGGTGCGCACGGTGCTCGTTCTCGGTTCCGGTTGCTTCGTTTTTCTTCGTGTCTTCGAATTTTCAATACCCGAATACATTACATCATATTACGAATAAATTACTACATCAAATTTTTTTTTATTTTACTGCAGTAAGATTTACAAAAAAAATACTGCACCTGATTACAAAAAAAAAACAAAATACTGCACTTATTTTACATACAAAAAAAATAAAACCCTAGCAACTACCAAGAAGGAATTATGGCGATAATAGACCACCTTTCTTGTTACAAATCCGAAACAAAAATTACATTGAAATTCTAGGACCAAAATCGAGCAATAACAATTCACTTTATAAAACATATATAAATCCATACATTCAACATGTAATTATATATGCGAATACCTAGAGTGCCATCTCTTTCTAAAACATGTATAATCACAATAAAAAAGAAATAGACTCACGTATATATACGTTAATTAATTAAAAGGTACAACAAAGGCTCTAATACCAATTGTAGGGAAAAACCGATATAAAACGCGGCGGAAGAAACGAAAAATAGATTTCGTATGGTTTTAAAATATTTTTTTTCTCAAAGTTGAACCTTAACCTTTTAATTAATTAAACTCAAATATATACGGTTAGAGTTAAATACCTCTTGACGCGTGATCCAATTGACTTACGTCGATTGGTAATCCGCAAAATCTTTTCCGATGCCCGTGAACAGTACCCGCGTGAACAGTGATCGTGAACAGTACCCCCCCCCCCCCCCCCGTGAACAGTGATCGTGAACAATACCGCGAGATCTTCCAATCCGAACACGTACGTGAATCACCAAGGAGTATGGTCTCCCTTTTTCTTTGAATTGCAAACCTGAGAATGGATGAACAAAGTTTTCTTTTTTTTTGTTAGTTACAAAACAATCAAAAGAAGACAAAAATTATTCCGGTCACTTTTGAGTTCTCAATCTAATGATCGAAACTCGCGTGAACCTAATTCGATGTTGTACACACAAGCTTATTGATGAACAAGCAATCAGTGTACTAGCAAAGAATAATCTCTTCTCTCTTTTATGTTTAGTAGAATAAAAATTATCCATTTCTATGAATTGAGAAGAAGAAGAAAAATTGAATCATTCCATCAACTATGGTGGCCGAAATTTTGCTTCGTCTTCTATTTAGGATTGCCGAAATCTTCCTCTAAATGGACTAGGGTTGCCGCAAATCACATACCTAAAAGAGTTTGTGTTGCACCCTAATTCCATCAACCTTTAGACTTCAAAACCTAATCCAACTCATAGATATTTTTATTCTTTTTTTTTGACTAAATAAAAATACTTCTTATTTGATTAAATAAATAAAATTAAGTATTTATTTTCTTATCAAACAAGTCTTTTACTTTTAATCTACTACTATGAATAGTATAACTTTAGGAAATATATTTCCTGATCAGAAAAAGATTTGTTTCTTAATTAAACAATTAATTAATAAATTAACTAATTCTTATTTAATTAAAACAATGAAACAAAATAATATATAAGGTTAATATATACACCTTGCCGCCCCACTTATATAAATGGGCCATATATTATTTTCTTATTTCATTTAATCCATTGGACTTTAAATAAAAGCCCACATGTGAACCAGACTCATTCTTACTAAAAGAAACAAGCTCACATGTCTCCTTTTAATATATTAATATAATAGTGCAGCCCATTAATTAAATAATAGACATATTATATTCTTGATATATTAAAAACAATTCTAGATGGACCCTTAAATCGGCCCGGTAGAATATATCAAGTGATCCATGCAAATACGTGTGGATTGGGGATCTTGGCGGGCTATCTAAATTTAAGCTTCAATAGACACAACCTAATCACAATCAACAAATGATTCACTTAGGTCCAATCTATTAATTTTAACTCATTCCACTAAAGAGCTAAAATTGAACTCTTAAATAAAGATAGAATAAGGAGATGTTTCTCATTCATACCCTAGACAATCTTATAGGAGATGGTGTATCCTCGTGAATAATATTAGTAATCGCCAAGAGCTCATAGACCGCCTATAGCTCTCCAAGTTACCATATTTCCTTATATGATCACATTTCGAACTTGGATACTTTGACTTGTCCAGAAGCCATGTTTTCAATAATCATTATTGAAAACTCAACGTTGAGATTTAATATCCAATACCTCAAAACATCCATATGATGATATTATACTCTCATTTAATAAATGGAGCCACGATGTCCATATCTATAAATGAAGTCCTCTATCGATTAACCAATGTATACCACCAAACTATCGAGGATAGACTATGCTATATAATCGTACTCATTGATAGCTTTAATGATAACACTTGCAACCATAAGTCCATCATTTATCTCAGGATTAAGATAGACTCTCTGATTGTCCTCTTTAATGAAAAGACTTATATCTAGTGACGGTTCTAGATAAAGTATTTCATTGTGATCCGGTTCAATGCACCTAGTGCACTATATTCTTTTACTCGAAAACCTTTCGATGAGTTTAGACTTATCATATTCATTTGATCCCACTCAAATGCTAGTAAAAGAATTCTACAACTTTAACAAGATAGAGGTGCCCAACCTTTAACTTAAGTTGTGAACGTTATTCAAGACTAACTAAAGAATTGTGTCTACCTCATACATATCCGGATGTATGAACAATTCTTCATGTCTCATAGTCTTTTGACTTTATGATTATTTACCTTGACAATTATAATAATAAATGCTATAAGCAATTGTAAGAATCAGAATTCACTTTATTAATATGAGAAGATTGTCAATTACAATATTACATTCTTGCCATTGAGCATAATCCTAACAAGATCACCAGTCCTTAGAGGAAGATTTTAAAGATGAAACAAACTCAGTTAATGGGAGATCCACATCAGAGCTCCCCGATATAGAGATCAGGGAGGAGGAAGAGAAGGGATGGACCAGTGGCCATCCTGTAGCGGAATTAGAAGAGATACCTATCAGAAAGGACGATCCTTCCAAGGTAGTCAGGATAGGTTCATCATTGAAGGCGAAGATAAAGGAAGATCTGATTAAGCTCTTACGAGAATATAATGACATCTTTGCATGGAGCCATAAGGAGATGCTGAGGATACCTGTTGCTTTAGCAGCTCACAGGTTAGCGTTAGATCCCACCTTCAAGCCAGTCAAACAAAAGAGAAGACATTTCAACCAGGCAAGAAATGCTGCAGTGCAAGAGGAGGTAAACAAACTACTAAAGGCAGAATTCATCAAGGAGTCTCTGTACCCCGAGTTGATCGCCAACGTAGTTATGGTGACCAAAGCAAACGGGAAGTGGCGCATGTGTGTTGATTATAAGGATCTCAACCGCGCCTGCCCAAACGGGTTTAAGGGTGTTTGATCGTGCCAAATATGTAGTTTATTTAGGCCCTCAAATCCTTATCTCGCGTTCTGTTTTCATGCGTTTTGGTATCTCTAATGGGTTGTTATGTATGTAATTGTAGGAAATGGTGCAAATATGGGTTTGGAAGGATGTTGCGGTGATTCCGGCAGAAAAGGGGCAAAAGAAAAGACAAAGGATCATAAGCAGCTCTACAGTGCGGGTCAAGTGTAGGTCAAGTGTGGGTCACAACCGCACTACAACCGTACTCCAACCGCACTCATGCTCATAGCCGAGACCTGATACAAGAGAAGAATTAAAGTGCCTGTCTAGTGTGGGTCATCCAACCGCACTCCACCCGCACTTTTGCTCAAGATCGGAGAAGCTGATTTGCACCTGACATTAGAGTGCGGGTACAGTGCGGGTCATCCAATCGCACTCCACCCGCACTATTGCTCAAGACAGAGGAGTGGATTTTGCACCTGATAGTAAAGTGCGAATCAAGTGCGGGTCAAGTACGGGTCATCCACCCGCACTCCACCCGCACTATTTCCCATATCCGAGAACAAAAGATAAAGACAACCCATACAGTGCGGGTAAATCACCTGCACTCCACCCACACTCCACGCACGCCAGATTGATTTTTGAAGTTTAAGTGACCTATTTTTGTATGTTGTATAAATAGAAAAGGATGCAAATGTTTTCTAGAGCTTTTGACTCCCTTTTTTAGAGGTTTTACACACTTAGATCTAGCATCTCTCTCTTTCTCTCACATACTTACATTCTCTACTCAACTTCAAGGAAGGTAGGAGATTGAAGCAACTTCAAGGAAGGAGATGTTCTCTAAGGGTTCTTTTTATTTCCTTTCTCTTATTTTCCTAGTTGTAATGAATAGCTAAATCCCCTCTAAGGGGTTGATGGAGTAGTTAGTTGGATATTGGGCTTGTACATAAACTTGATGCTATATTTATATTCATGTCTATCTTTCATTGATCTATTCTTTCTTTGAATGGTTGCCATTGATTTCTTGTGTAGATACATCCTCTTAGTCTCTTTGGATTATGTATGAGTATTGCATCTAGATATACATCCTATTTAGTTGTCTCTTACTCTAATGAATGGACGGATCGTCATGAATTCTGACTCTTGAACCGCGGTCTTAATCTAACCTCGGTCGAGTTTTCGGCACTAAACATCCTAGGTCGAAGCCCGTGAGAGGATTAGAAGTCATCACTATACATCCTAGGTTGACTACGTTTATAATCGGTTGAGTCATTGATAGGTAGAGAAGTTTCATTTTCAGAATCCGTAAACAACCAACACTATACATCCTAGGTTAGTGGTTTATGATGGATTAATCCCAAATAGGGGGTCTTCACTATACATCCTAGGTTGGCCACTTTCTAGGGATAAATAACTGACTATATACACCCTAGGTCGGTTACCTTGGAGTAGATGTGCCTATTGACAAGTTTGTTGCATTGCCCAGTATTTACTTTCGTATCCGTTAACTCCTTAGTTTCCATCATCTATATATCCTTCATCACATTTCCCCTTAATCTAGCTTGCATAATTAATTTAGTGTTACTAATAGGATAATTCACCGTTTACATCTTCATCATTTTATGTTTCGTTTATTATATATATATACATTAACATTACTTTAGCAATAACTAATCTTAGCTGACTCCGCTCCCTGTGGACGATACCCCACTTGCCACCATACTTGTGTTTTTCGAACCAATTTAGGCTTAGTGAGGTTTTTACAATTATTGTTGACGGATTGATCTTTAAAACGACACACGAGAATTGACCAGTCAAATGGCACCGCTGCTGGGGAGCGACAAGTTTAGTTTGATTAGTTTTGCATGAGTAATTTTTATAGTTATTGACATTTTTGCTATTACTTTGTTTGTATATTTTTACGTTATGGATAGTTTTTGTTTCTTGATATTCTAGGTTCATGGATGCCCTTTGGACAAATTCAGGATCTGAGTACGAGCTTGATATTGACCCATTTAGTCAGGAATGGGGATGTGAGCAGAAATTTTATGGGGGATGCAATGTGGGCGAAGAGTTTTGAACCGAAGAGAGACTGACAGCTTTGCTAAAGGACTACTTGTAAGGGAATGAAGAGACCCCATTAGTAGAGCAGAGAACAAGGGAAATTGTGCAAGTGGCACAGATTCCAGAGGACATTAATACAGGTCAGCCAAGTATGGGAACATTTGATGAATGGATAGGAGAGTTCATGCAGTCAGCCAACCAGGATACGCAAGAGGTCCAGCTGCTACAACAAGCACATTTAGAGAGTTTGGAGACATACATGTGGAAGAATGATAGACAATCAAACGAGATGGATGCGTCTATTCACAGGATTGAGTTCTAAATAGGTTAGTTGGCTGAATTGTTACAAGGAAGAGAGAAAGGGAAATTTCTGAGTCAACCGGAATAGGCTAGTGCAAAGGTAGTCCTAAGAAGCGGAAGGGTTTTGAAAGAAAATGATAAGCAAACGGTCACAGGCGAAGATGAGGTAGTTCATACAGAGGTAGAGAGTGAGAAAGAGTTAGAAAAGGAAAAAGGTGTTTAGTTAGCAGACCCAGAACCAAGACCTCAGCTCTATAAGTAATCAAACCCCTATGTGCCACCTATACCCTTTCCAGGGAGGCTAAAAAACTCTAAATTGGAGAAATCGCATCAGGAAATCTATGATCTCCTTTCCAAGGTAACCATCAACTTACCACTCTTAGATGCTATTAAGAAAATACCGGCTTATGGTAAATTTTTCAAAGATTTGAGTAAGGATAAAAAGAGGTTTAGGCCAAAACAACAAGAGCGTCTAAATGAGAATGTCAGTGCAGTAATTCAACGGTCATTGCCCCAGAAAATGAAAGACCCAGGAAGTTTTATAATTGACATTACAATTGGTGGTTCAAACCGCGAACGAGCAATGTTGGACTCAGGAGCAAGCATTAACCTCATGCCGTTCTCGGTCTATAAGAAGCTGGGTTTGAATGACCTCAGGAAAACCACCATGTCTCTTGTCTTAGAGATGCTTCTACGAGAAGCCCTAAGGGCATTGTCGAAGATGTGTTAATACAGATAGAAAAGTTAATCATACCTACTGACTTTGTGGTGATTGACATGGATGAAGGAAGAGACGAAAGAGATGTGAAGTTACTTTTGGGTAGGCCTTTCATGGAAACAGCTAGGGTAGTGATTGATATGCATGTAGGGAAGCTTACCATGAAGGTAGTAGATGAAACAGTGGAGTTCAACATCTTTGACTCTTTGTCATACCCAGTGGGTTCCCACGATTGTAACACCGTGTATTTCTTAGAGGAGGAGTTAGATATCACTGTTGAGGAGGAATTCGAAAGGGAAGGAAATAAAGATGACCTGGTACCATTAGAAGAGCTTCTTCCAAAACCAGAATTGAAAGCACTCCCATCGAACTTGAAATATGTGTTTCTAGACGAAGAAAAGTTGAACCCAGTTATCATTGCCGCTAATTTGGAGGAAAGTCAAGAAGATGATTTACTTGGAGTGTTGAACGAATGTAGAGAAGCCATTGGTTGGTTCATAGATGATATAAAGGGAATAAGTCCCACCATGTGTATGCATAAGATTTTGCTAGAAGAAAACGCCAAACCAACACGGGAGGCATAAAAGAGACTGAATCCGATTATGCAAGAGGTGGCAAAAAAGAAGATATTGAAGCTTCTCGATGCAGGGATTATCTACCCCATATCAGATAGTAGATGGGTTAGTCTCATTCATGTGGTCCCAAAGAAATCTGGAGTTACAGTAGTGATGAAAGAGATGAGTGAGTTAGTAGCACAAAGACTCCAGACAAGGTGGCACGTTTGCGTGGACTACCGCAAGTTGAATGCGGTTACCAAGAAGGACCGTTTTCCCTTACCTTTCATTGATCAAGTCCTAGAGCGATTGGCAGGGCATCAGTTCTACTGCTTCCTGGATGGATATTATGGGTATAATCAGATAGTTATTGCTCCAGAGGACCAGGAGAAAACCACGTTTACATGTCCCTATTGAACCTATGCTTTCAGAAGAACGCTCTTTGGCCTTTGCAATGCCCCAGGTACGTTTTAAAGTTGTATGGTTTTGTTGTTTTTGGATATGGTGGGAGAGATTATTGAAGTCTTCATGAATGATTTCTCTGTATTCGGGACTCTTTCAGGTTGTGTCTTGACAACTTATCGTTAGTGCTACAAAGATGTATGAAAAACAACTTGGTGTTGAACTGGGAGAAGTGCCACTTCATGGTGCAACACGGGATTGTCTTGGGTCACATAATATCTAAAAAAGGGATTGAGGTAGACAAGGCAAAGGTTGTAGTAATCAAGAGTTTGCCACCTCCTCGCACTGTCAAAAACATCCAGTTGTTCCTTGGTCATGCGGGTTTCTACAGGAGATTCATCAAGGATTTTTCAAAGATCTCCAGACCACTATGCTTGTTGCTACAAAAGGACAAGGATTTTGTGTTTAGTGCAGAATGTGTGGTGGCATTTGAGTCTTTAAAAGAGGCTTTGACCTCATCTCCGGTAATTGCACCACCAGTTTGGGATTTACCATTCAAAATAATATGTGATGCATCTGAGTTTGCTGTAGGTCCAATTTTAGGTCAGAGAGTTGGAAAAGACCCACATGTTATATATTACTCATCCCGGATTTTGAATGATGCACAGTTGAACTACTCAATAACAGAGGATGAATTACCGGCTGTCATTTTTGCTCTTGAGAAATTCAGACAGTACTTGGTAGGTGCCAAGGTTGTGGTATACTCAGACCACGCGGCTTTGTGATATTTACTCCAAAAGAAAGATGCAAAGCCCAGGCTGATTAGGTGGGTATTGCTGTTGTAGGAGTTTGATTTAGAAATCTGGGACAAGAAGGGTTGCGAAAATGTGGTAGCAGACCACCTTAGTAGGATAGTTCGTGATAGCCAAATAGAGGGGGATGAGATTCCTTTGAGAGAAAGTTTCCCTGACAAACATCTATGGGCTGTACAGGATAAGGAACCCTGGTATGCAGATCTGGCAAACTATCCGACACATGGGGTATTTCCCCCTGATCTAGATTGGCAGGGTAAGAAAAGGTTTGTTAGGAGATCAAAGGAATACTTCTGGGATGAACCTTATCTTTTCAAACACGGGGCAGATCAGGTAGTTAGGAGATGTGTGCTAGAAAATGAGCAATATGATGTGTTGCGATTCTGTCATGAGTTGCAATGTGGAGGCCATTTCAGCGCACGTAAGACAGCGCTTAAGGTGCTGCAATCAGGGTTCTTCTGGGTATCACTTTTTAAAGATGCTTATCAGTTTTGTGTAGCATGTGATATGTGCCAGCGCACAGGGAACATTGGTAAACAGAATGAGATGCCACAAACTGGAATTTTTGTGGTTGAAATATTTGACACTTGGGGTCTTGATTTTATAGGACCGTTCCCACCTTCTTGTGGAAATAGCTATATTTTAGTGGGGGTTGACTATATTTCCAAATGGGTTGAGGCTATTGCCACAAAGACCATTGATAGTAATATGGTGGTAAAATTCGTAAAAGAACATATTCTGACCCGATTTGGGGTTCCAAGGGTGATCATTAGTGATGGAGGGAGCCATTTCTGTAATAAAGTCTTGGGAAATCTATTGAAGAAGTATGGGGTGCGTCACAAGGTGGCCACACCATACCACCCATAGACATCGGGACAGGTTGAAGTAAGTAACAGGCACATCAAGCAGATTCTGGAGAAGACGGTCTCCTCAACTAGGAAGAATTAGGCATTGAAACTATCTGACGCCTTATGGGCGTACCGAATGGCTTTCAAAACTCTTATTGGGATGAGCCCGTAGAGTTTGGTTTTTGGTAAGGCTTGCCACCTTCCAGTAGAACTAGAACATAAAGCTTGGTGGGAGATTAAGAAGTTGAATTGGGAGTATGACAAGGCAGGTGAAGAAAGATGCAATCAATTGAAGGAGTTGGATGAATTCAGGTTGGAAGCCTATGAGAGTTCACGGCTTTACAAAGAAAAAACAAAATTTATTCATGACAAGTGATTAGTAAGGAAAGAGTTCCAACCGGGCATGCTGGTGTTACTTTATGAGTCCCGTTTGAAGTTGTTCCCTGGGAAGTTGAAATCGAGATGGTCAGGCACACACCGTGTTATTAATGTCTCACCTAACGGAGCTGTAGACATTCAGAATTTGAGGAACGATGGAATATTCAAAGTTAATGGGCATAGGCTAAAACCGTATTTTGGACCAGAAACCTACTGTAAGGGTGTTGGTGCCATGGAACTTACTGAGCCATAGAACATCTATCATGTCAGAGAACTGGTGGGAGGCAGCCCGCTCAGGTCATATTTAAAGTTTTAGCTTTCTTAGTTTTATTTCAGTTGGTATATTGGTTTTTCTTTTCTTTTTGCATTTGACTTTGTTTGGTAGAGTTTTTGTGTGGTTTTAAGCTAGGTTGTGCATCTTTTGGGAAGCACACGACAACACGCATGGACAACGAACTAACTTCCTTTTAAAGGGAGTTTCTACCTTCAATTTTTTACTTCAGTGCATTAAGTTTTCGATGAATGCGATTTAGATTTTATTAATATGAATGAGCATGGTTGAGTGCATATTGATCATATACTTGTGCGAGTTTTGAGCTTATGTCTAGATCTGGTTTGGGGGTGTTGAACCCTCATTCCGTAAATTATTGTGATTATGCTTGTTATTGGTTGTGCTTTATGAATGTTCATAAATTTTGAATCGTCTATGGTGTTTCTCCTCCGTTAGAACCACCTCGTGGATTCCAACAATGGGGACATTGTTGAGTTTTGGTTTGGGGGTGTGTTACGCCTTGTACAGTCGTCCTTGTAGTCTCATAGTGTCAAATTTTTCAATTTTGTCGCTTGTCCAATTTTCAAACTGTAAGCAGTATGGGTATGATGCCTCTAGCGTGTACTTTTGGTGAGTTCTTTGTATGTGCTTTGACATTGTGACATAGTTTGGTGCTACTTAAGGGTTCGCTTGCACCGCCATGGGATCGTCCCACCTGTTGGTGTTAAGTATTGGGGACTCAATGTTCCCATGTCTAGTTCTAATAGTGGAGATGCCAGTGAGATCACAAACACAAGCGTTAAAGTGCGTATTTTGAGTGTATTATTGATTATAAACACGCATCTCGTCATTTATGTCATGTGCCATAGGACTTGCATATCATTTTGTGAAGTGCATGATGGATGCTTTCATTCCCTTTTTAGAAGGTTGTGGAAGTGATATTAGGGAATGTGTGTGCACGGAATTACCTTTACTAGCCTAAAAACCACATACCATATTGTGTGCTCCAAAGTCAAGTTTGAGGCCAAACACTTACTCTTTTATTTGGTACCACATTCAACCATATACCTAATAGCCTAAACACATGCCTACCCTTGTACTAATCATGTTAGGATGTGAAATGGTGGTGATGAAAGGAGTTAAGCTCTAAATGGTCAAAGAGCGGGTAAAATGAAATAATTGTTGAAAATATGCAAGGAAAGGGCTAAGAATTGTCCTTGTGTGCCTTAAGTGCCCAAGAAAGGGAAATTGTAACAACTCAAAAGAGAGTACAACATTGTGATTGTGAAATTGTAAAAAAAAAAATTCAAAGGGAAATTGTACTTGTGTGCCATAATTGTGATTGTGTTCTGCTAAATACGCTCAAACAGAGTGCAACATTGAAGGCACGAATGTGGGTTAAACGATTGCCTAGAGGTTTGCATATGAGTGATAAAAGAACATGGTGTGGGTGTAGGGATATATTCTAGCATGATTGGTGAGTTTGAACTCCAAATGTCCATATTCTTTGTGTAACCTCATTAAACCCCATAACCACACTATAAACGGTGGAAAAGCCCTATTTGATCCATATAATGTCTAGTTTGGGAATGTCGGTTGAAGCACGATCTTTCACGTCCATGGCATAGTGACTCTTTTCTAGGATAGTTCATTGCTTAAATTTTGTGCAGAATTCATCTTTGCATACTCGTTTGTGTGGAACTTAGGACTCTGTGAGGAAAGAAAAGAGAGAATCCATGCGAGCTTTAGAATTGAAGCGAATTATGCTCAAGGTATGGGAGTAAGTTGTCCCTAATTCATGAATGCCTTTAGGTGTGGGATTCGTGTTCGTACGAGCCTCCATTGAGTGTCTCCAAATTGCTCTTGATCTTGTGCATATGTTTTTCTCATCTCTATCACACCTATATGTATCATATCATACATTGGACTTGCGGCATTGTTGAATTATTGTTTTGGCATCTGATTGTTTTAGATTATGTTTGCTTGAGGACGAGCAAAGGTTTGGTTTGGGGGTATTTGATCGTGCCAAATATGTAGTTTATTTAGGCCCTCAATGTTTGGATTATGCTCAATGGCAAGAGTGTAATATTGTAATTGACAATCTTCTCACATTAATAAAGTGAATTCTGATTCTTACAATTACTTATAGCATTTATTATTATAATTGTCAAGGTAAATAATCATAAGGTCAAAAGACTATGAGACATGAAGAATTGTTCATACATCCGGATATGTATGAGGTAGACACAATTCTTTAGTTAGTCTTGAATAACGTTCACAACTTAAGTTAAAGGTTGGGCACCTCTATCTTGTTAAAGTTGTAGAATTCTTTTACTAGCATTTGAGTGGGATCAAATGAATATGATGAGTCTAAAATCATCAAAAGGTTTTCGAGTAAAAGAATCTAGTGCACTAGGTGCATTGAACTGGATTACAATGAAATGCTTTATCTAGAACCGTCACTAGATATAATTCTTTTCATTAAAGAGGACAATCGGAGAGTCTATCTTAATCCTGAGATAAATTATGGACTTATGGTTGCAAGTGTTATCATTAGAGCTATCAATGAGTACGATTATATAGCATAGTCTATCCTCGATAGTTTGGTGGTATACATTTGTTAATCGATAGAGGACTTCATTTATAGATATGGACATCGTGGCTCCATTTATTAAATGAGAGTAAATATCATCATATGGATGTTTTGAGGTATTGGATATTAAATCTCAACGTTGAGTTTTCAATAATGATTATTGAAAACATGGCTTCTGGACAAGTCAAAGTATCCAAGTTCGAAATGTGGTCATATGAGGAAATATAGTAACTTGGAGAGCTATAGGCGGTCTATGAGCTCTTGGCGATTTCTGATATTATTCACGAGGATACACCATCTCCTATAAGATTGTCTAGGGTATGAATGAGAAACATCTCCTTATTCTATCTTTATTTAAGAGTTCAATTTTAGCTCTTTAGTGGAATGAGTTAAAATTAATAGATTGGACCTAAGTGAATCATTTGTTGATTGTGATTAGGTTGTGTCTATTGAAGCTTAAATTTAGATAGCCCACCAAGATCCCCAATCCACACGTATTTGCATGGATCACTTGATATATTCTACCGGGCCGATTTAACGGTCCATCTAGAATTGTTTTTAATATATCAATAATATAATATGTCTATTATTAATTAATAGGCTGCACTATTATATTAATATATTAAAAGGAGACATGTGGGCTTGTTTCTTTTAGTAAGAATGGGTCTAGTTCACATATGGGCTTTTATTTAAAGTCCAATGGATTAAATGAAATAAGAAAATAATATATGGCCCATTTATATAAGTGGGGCGGCAAGGTGTATATATTAACCAAATATATTATTTTGTTTCATTGTTTTAATTAAATAAAAATTAGTTAATTTATTAATTAATTGTTTAATTAAGAAACAAATCTTTTTCTGATCAGGAAATATATTTCCTAAAGTTATACTATTCGTAGTAGTATATTAAAAGTAAAAGACTTGTTTGATAAGAAAATAAATAATTAATTTTATTTATTTAACCAAATAAGAAGTCTTTTTATTTAGTCAATAAAAGAATAAAAATATCTATGAGTTGGATTAGGTTTTGAAGTCTAAATGTTGATGGAAATTAGGGTGCAACACAAACTCTTTTTGGTATGTGATTTGCGACAACCCTAGTCCATTTAGAGGAAGATTTCGGCAATCCTAAATAGAAGAGGAAGCAAAATTTCGGCCACCTATATAATACCACATATAGAATTCGGCCACCATAGTTGATTGAATGATTCAATTTTTCTTCTTCTTCTCAATTCATAGAAAATGATAATTTTTATTCTACTAAACAAAAAAGAGAGAAGAGATTATTCTTTGATAGTACACTGATTGCTTGTTCATCAATAAGCTTATGTGTACAACATCGAATTAGGTTCACGCGAGTTTCGATCATTAGATTGAGAACTCAAAAGTGACCGGAATAATTTTTGTCTTCTTTTGATTGTTTTGTGACTAACAAAAGAAAAAGAAAACTTTGTTCATCCATTCTCAGGTTTGCAATTCAAAGAAAAAGGGAGACCAGGCTCCTAGGTGATTCACGTACGTGTTCGGATTGGAAGATCTCGCAGTACTGTTCACGATCACTGTTCACGCGGGTACTGTTCACGATCACTGTTCACGCGGGTAATATTCACGGGCATCGAAAAAGATTTTGCGGATTACCAATCGACGTAAGTCAATCCGATCACGCGTCAAGAGGTATTTAACTCTAACCGTATATATTTGAGTTTAATTAATTAAAAGGTTAAGGTTCAACTTTGAGAAAAAAAAATATTTTAAAACCATACGAAATCTATTTTTCGTTTCTTCCGCTGCGTTTCATATCGATTTTTCCCTACAATTGGTATCAGAGTCTTGGTTGTACCTTTTAATTAATTAACGTATATATACGTGAATCTATTTTTTTTATTGTGATTATACATGTTTTAGAAAGAGATGGCACTCTAGGTATTCGCATATATAATTACAT
Organism: Dipteronia sinensis; assembly: GCA_033220585.1. NCBI lineage: Eukaryota > Viridiplantae > Streptophyta > Magnoliopsida > Sapindales > Sapindaceae > Dipteronia > Dipteronia sinensis. Next base: position 25,384,816 of record CM065643.1, on the reverse strand, counting down.
GTTGAATGTATGGATTTATATATGTTTTATAAAGTGAATTGTTATTGCTCGATTTTGGTCCTAGAATTTCAATGTAATTTTTGTTTCGGATTTGTAACAAGAAGGGTGGTCTATTATCACCATAATTCCTTCTTTGTAGTTGATAGGGTTTTATTTTTTTTGTATGTAAAATAAGTGCAGTTTTTTTTTTGTAATCAGGTGCAGTATTTTTTTTTTGTAAATCTTACTGCAGTAAAATAAAAAAAAATAAAAAATTTTGCTGCAGTAATTTATTCGTAATATGATGTAATGTATTCGGGTATTGAAAATTCGAAGACACGAAGAAAAACGAAGCAACCAGAACCGAGAACGAGCACCGTGCGCACCCTAGGACTGGATTGGGCTGTGCATGGCAAGCCCAATCCTTGGTGGGCTGCGCACGGCAGCCTTGTGTGGCCTTATGGGCTGCGCAAGGCAGCCCCTTTGTGGGGTTGTGGGCTGTGCACGTCCATGGGAGGAGGCCGAGGGATGAGCGTATGGTTGATGGCCACCTGAAGATCTTGTATTCCTAACAATTGTAATTTACTTGCTTTTCTAGGATGGGCCAAAATTTGTTGCTATTTAATTTTTGCTTAAATATTACAATATTTGTTGTTGTATGATAACAAGACATTTTAGAATAGGAGTGCCACTCATATAGCTCTTTTGGTATGAACATGCATTGAATGATTTAGGTATCTAATTGGCATCTAGATAACTTGGTAAAAATCATTCTTTGGGATTTAATCACACGCCTTAAATAATTGAGTGGGAGAAGGTGTGCAAGAACGCCTATAGCCTCCAAGATTAGTTGAGTTTTATTATTTTTGGTAATCTCCCCAAGGGGCGTCCATAAATGGAATTTAACAATATACTTCCTTACAAGGATAGACTAGACAATTGACTTAAACGAAATCTACTCCCCAATGAGGGATTTTCATGAGAGAAAATTGAGGGTCGATATCTTGGTAACACACTCAATGTAATTTTATTAATATCCTCCCAAGAGTTCTTGTTAATAAAAATTACAAGGCTAAAATTAAAAATGCTGGTTGTTATGTTAACAATTAGGTGGGACCTAGTCTAACTAGTAAATAGTGCGAACTCCCAAAGGAGTCGTAATATTTATGGGTGTTGGATCACCGTTGAATTTTTATGGTTGAATTATTTATTTTAATTCAAGATAAATTTTTAAAAGTGCTATTATCATGATTATTTACTTATATATGTTTTTGTTTTAATCAGAAATCATGACCCCATCACTTATGAACATCCTGAAAGATAACACCTTAACATGAGATAACTACATAACATGGAAAAGGAAAATTGGGTTGTTGCTGCATAGTGAAAAACATAAGTTTGTTCTGACCACTCCTAAACCATCCCTTCCTAATAATGAATCTAATGTGATGCAAAGAGATGAGTATGAGCAGTGGAAGACTTCTGATGATATGGCAAAATGTTACATTATGGCCACTATCTCCGACGTGTTGCAACAGCAACATGAAGGAATGGAGTCCGCTGCTGATATAATGACGTCTCTAGAGGAAATGTTTGCTATGAGGTCTAGGATGACTAAGAGAGAGGCAGTGACTGCTTTTATGAATCTTAGGATGAAACCTGGACAGTCTGTGAAAGATCACATGATGAAAGTCATAGCACATCTCAATATTTCTGAACTAAATGGTGCTGAGATTGATGGTGAGACCAAAATTGATATGGTAGTTAACTCACTGTCAGATTCCTTTGATCAGTTCAAGTTGGACTACACCTTGAACAAAAAGGAATACACCTTGCAGGGTCTGATGCAAGATGTTCAAAGCGCTGAAAAGATCCTTGTGAAAAACAAAGGTCAAGAGATTCATTTGGTTGGTAAAGTTGCTACTATTAAAACCCGTAAGAAGGTCAAGAAACAACAGAAGAAAAAGCAACTTGGGCCTACCAAGAAGGAAACCAAGAAAGTAACCAAGATCAAAGGGAAATGATTCCTTTGTGGTGAAAAGGGACATTGGAAAAGAGATTGCCCAAAGTCCCAGAAAAAGAAGGAAGAAGGGGTTTCAGGAAAAGAGAAGGTTGAATGAAGATGAAGTCAATTTGTGCTTGGGCAACGGAACGTTAGTGTCTGTAAGTGCAGTGGGAGATATTAGAGTTATTTTAGATTCTAGTAGGCATTTAGATTTAATAGACGTTTATTGATGAGAAGGTTTTTGCCGTCAGAAAACCGTCCGTCAAAACAATTTATAAAACCTATGCGATGCGTTCACAAGTATAAATACAAGTAAAGCAGTAAGCACGGGTATCGTCCACAGAGATCGGGGTAGCGGTGATAAGATTAGGATTAATATAACTAGTAGGCATAAAAGTAAAAGTGATGGTGAATGAAAATACAATATAAACTAAACTATGAAAGCAAATAAATGGGATGACAATGGAGTGATGAATGAATGATGATGGAACTACGAAGTTGATGGACTCGTAAGTGAATATTGGGGCAATTGCAACAAACTCTCAATTAAGCACGTTTTGACAATTGTAACCAACCTAGGGTGTATAGTGTTGGTATATATCTATAGCAAGAGGTCAACCTAGGGTGTATAGCGAAGCCCTCCTACTAGAGATTAATCCCTCCTAAGCAACCAACAGTGGCTAGTTACTCAATTGGGACTTGTTCCATGAATGCTCATCTATCTAGCTATGGCTCAACGTATTACTAATGTAGCCATCCTAGGACGTATAGTGATGGCTTCCAATTCCCTCACAAGTGGCCGACCTAGGATGTATAGTGAAGGCCACCCGTTTGAGATTGGATGAGGCTTTAGGTTATCAACCGAATTCTACTCGAAGGTTAGTTCTCGTAGAATCACTAAAGTAGCCAACCTAGGGTGTATAGTGGAGGCTTCTAATTCTCTCACAAGTGGCTAACCTAGGATGTATAGTGAAAGCCACTTGTTCAAGATTAGATTAAGGGCATGGTTGTAGAGCCGGATTTTCAGAAATCCTTCCATTCAATTGAGCATTAAACAACCTAATTGCCTACTCAAGTAATCCAAATCAATCATGCAAAGAGGGTGTATCCAAGCAAATCAATAATGGAAATCAATTCAAGCAATGGAATGAAACATAGAGATAGAATAAATATAACACATAGAGTTTAATTACAAAGCCCAAATATCTATCAAACAAATAACATCAACCCCATAGTGGGGTATTTTAGCTACTCATGTTCTATTACAAACAAATAAACTAAGAGAGAGAGTAGAGATAACCCTTGAAGATTTATCTCTTTCCTTGAAGCTTGAATCCAAGTCTCCTAGTTGCCTTTGATTGAGTAGAGATGGTTTGGATGATAGGGAGATGTGTTTCTAGCTAAAAATACAAGTGTTGGGATGTATGGTGGTCTGGTGCGTTCGTTCCTATCCTTTTCTATTTATAGAGGATGGAAAAATAGGTCACTTAAGCTTGAAACCAGAAGCTGTCGCGCGCAGAGTGCGGGTGGAGTGTGGGTGAATTACCCGCACTGTACCCGCACTGTAAAGGTTTTCTTCATCTTCAGTTCTCTGATCTGGGCAACAGTGCGGGTGGAGTGCGGTTGGATTATCTGCACTTTACCCGCACTATACTCGCACTGTACTCGCACTCTAGTGTCAGATGTAAATCCACTCCTCTGTCTTGAGCAACAGTGCGGGTGGAGTGCGGTTGGATTACCCGCACTTTACCCGCACTTTATCTGTCAAGTACGAATCAGCTCCTCTGTCTTGAGCAACAGTGCGGGTGGAGTGCGGTTGGATTACCCGCACTTTACCCGCACTTTATCTGTCAGGTACGAATCAGCTCCTTTGTCTTGAGCAATAGCGCGGGTGAAGTGCGGTTGGATGACCCGCACTTAACCCGCACTTTATCTTTCCTTCATGATTTAGGTCCCGGCTGTGGGAAGGAGTGCGGTTGCGACCCGCACTTGACCCGCACTGTAGAGCTGCTTATGATCCTTTGTCTTTCCTTTTGCCCCTTTTCTGCCGGAACCACTGCAATTAGCTTCTAACACCAGAATAACATCTATTGCCTGCAATTAGCACAAACGAGCCTATTAGACATAAAATATATAGAAAATACACACAAGAACGAGACAAAGGAATAGGAATGAGGGCCGAAATATACAACAATTTAGGCACGATCAAACACCCCCAAACCAAACCTTTGCTCGTCCTCGAGCAAACATAAAACGAAACAAATAAGACACAAACTAAAAATGACTCGAACTAAAAACTTTCCTAGACACAAAGAAAAACTTGCTGCAGAACCAACTAGCAGAGAGATACGCAAAAGCAAATGGGAGTGAGGAATGAGCTTATGCGAAATGTTCTAAACAACTCGAAGACACCCCAAGGGAAACTGGCACAACACGAATCCCACACTTAAAATGCCCTCGCCTCAGAAACTACTCACTCTCACACCTCGAGCATAATTCTCTTCGAAGCTAGGTTCTCACATGGATTCTCTCTTATCTTTCCTCTCAGAACCTAGGTTCACACTCATGCAACATGTATGCCAATGAATTTATGTAACTGAATCAACTTAGTTGCATACATTTAGTGTAGAATAAATGTTGTTTTCAATGAGTGAGTCTCATGAAAGAATCACGTGTCATGAAAGAATCACGTGTCATGAACGTGGAAAGAGCATTCATTAACTAATATTCCCAATCTAGACATCCCCTAAGATCAACTAGGTCTTTTCCATTTGGTTGTAACGTGGCCACGGTGAATGGTGATTAGAAGAATGAGAAATTTAGGCACAAGCACTAATCAACCAAGTTAAGGCAATACATTCTACATTTAAGCATTTAATTTCTCGTGCAACTCCACTTCCAAATACAATATGGCGTCCAGGCATACAATTAGACTCTACGTGCAATCTTTAACTACTCATCTTACCCATTTGAGTAGCATTTACAATTAACACAAGGCATTTGAAGCATATTTTTCTTTTGTTACTTTTTGCTTCTTTTCTTTTCTTTTCTTTTCATGCCTTTTTACTATGCACATTTTCACAACTCATTATTCTTGCCTAGGTACACGCCATTTATCAAATTAAAGCACAACTTTACATTCCTAAGCCTCAACAAGATCAATTAAGAAAGGGTTGGCTAAGTGTTTAGGTTGCTTGGGTTATGGATAACGTGGGTGTAGAAAGGAAAAGTCTATATGTGTTTGGCTTCAAAATTGGCTTGGGAGCACACATATTACGGGAATGGGAAGTATTTAGGCTTTCTTTTTGAGTGGCTAAAACACATATTGCCTAATATTACTTCAAAGGATCAATCTACCAAGGGAATAAAAGTTTCCGTCAAGTCGTCCACATATATGATGCATGTTCAATGACAAATGATTATTTTTTGATGTAGTGAGACTATGCGTGGTGTTTGAATAGTGTTTACAGATTTGAAAAACGTTTTCCCTCAAATATACACGCTTTTGGCTTGTGTTTGTGATCTCACAGGGGAAATCTCCACTATTAGAATAAGGCGCTTGAGCACCGAGTTCCTTAAACTTGGACACTAGAAGATGAGACTAGCCCATGAAGTGCAAGTGAGACCCCTAAAGTGACTAAGAGTTATTGAATAAGCACACAAAGCATGCACACATTCACCATAAACACTATGCTCCAGGTATCTCACCAAGCTAAATAAGCTCAAAATTCTGGCTAAACAACAACTTTTTTCGAAAATAAGACACCAAAATGACTCAAGACACAAAAGACGACTCAAAAAGGCGTCTACACCCCCAAACCAAAACCCAACATTGTCCTCAATGTTGAAGACAAGAGAATCCGGCCTAGCGGCACGCACCTAACATGACTCAAACAAACCTAGGCACTAATCAACCACAATCAATGCCCCAACCAAATAAAAATGACTCAAACAAGGCTCACAAAATAAAGGCAATTCATGCAATATATCATTGAAACACAAGTCAAGCTTAACATCATGCATTTTATCAAAATTGATGGAATGGGGCATGAACAACCCCCAAACTGAATTAAACAACATAAAGCACATGCATTCATACTTGCACAAGAGCCTCCAGCTCTTTCACCCACAAATATAATCAAAAAAATTCAATGTGCAAATATCCACAAAATATAACATTCTAACCAAACTATCCCAACATCACAATTTATTGAATTTAAACAACATAAAACATAAAACTAACTACATTAATCAAAATTATTCAATGGGATGCATTCATGGAAAGGCTAGGGTCTTCTAAGGGTGGTTTGACCAAGTTAAGAAATTCCCTATTTTTCACTACCCAAATAAATTTAGGTGACTTCATTATCTTTTCCTTTAACATTTTTCTATATAAGTGCACTTGGTCTTTCCTTACCCATATTTTCTTGACCCTAGGTGGACTCCATCTATTCCTAGGACCTCTAGTTTTCCTATGTTGATTTGGCTTGTAATTTTTTAGCCTTAAAATGCTTTATCCTAGAACATGCATAGCAAAAGATATTAGAGTTAGAGGAACTCCCCTTTGATGCGTGGTCTTGAGGACGTTTGATTTGTTTCACTTGTAACACCTTAACCTCCTCCTTCTTTTTGCTTAGTGCTACCTTTGCTTCCTCTAAGGCATTGGCTTTTTGATCAACCTCCATTTGCATCTTCATTGACTTGTGAGCTATCTCATCTTCAAAATATTTTGATAGCCTCACTAAGTTCTCCAAATCCTTCGATGCGGTACTCTTCTCGGCTTCAAATCTCTCAAGTCGTTCCTCCAATTCTTTGTTCTTGTCGGAGACTTCGCCATTGGTCTTCTTGAGAGTACCATTCTCAACCCTGAGCATCTTCACTTCATATAATAGTTTCTCGTTCAACTCTTGGAGATTACTCACCTTTTCCATTCCCAAGGCTTCTCTCTCTTGAAGTGCTTCATTCTCTTCCTTCAACACACCCCTTTCCAACACTAGCTCTGTGCTCACGCTCATAAGCTCTTGGTTCATCTTGATCATCCTGTCCATCTCGTCCATTCTCTTGCTTCGCTCCACTTCAAATTCTATTCGGAGCTTATACATGTCTTCTTTTGAGATATTGGAGGAATCCACCAGTTTGGTTGCTTTAACTTGGAAAAAACTCTGATTTACCGGGGTGGACTGCTGGCCGGATTCGAGCATTTGGGTGGTTTTCTCTTCTATGAAGGCTTGAGTTTCTTATTGAGAAGCTATCATCTGCTCAGTCTCCCGCACATGATTCTTCATGAAATTTCTTAGTTGATCTTCAACGGAATTTGACTGGAATGACAAGATGTAGGTGTTCTCGTTAGGCTCGTAGCTTGACCCTGAATTTTGCCAAAAGGAATCCATAGAGTCTTGAAACAAACAAAAACAAAAACTACAAAAATAATAAAAAGAAACTAACAAGACTAAAAACAACTAATAAACTAATAGTATTAAAACTAATCTAATCACTACTACGCACACCGATCCCCGGCAGCGGCGCCAATTTGATGAGAAGGTTTTTGCCGTCAGAAAACCGTCCGTCAAAACAATTTATAAAACCTATGCGATGCGTTCACAAGTATAAATACAAGTAAAGCAGTAAGCACGGGTATCGTCCACAGAGATCGGGGTAGCGGTGATAAGATTAGGATTAATATAACTAGTAGGCATAAAAGTAAAAGTGATGGTGAATGAAAATACAATATAAACTAAACTATGAAAGCAAATAAAATTGGATGACAATGGAGTGACGAATGAATGATGATGGAACTACCGAGTTGATGGACTTGTAAGTGAATATTGGGGCAATTGCAACAAACTCTCAATTAAGCACCTTTTGACAATTGTAACCAACCTAGGGTGTATAGTGTTGGTATATATCTATAGCAAGAGGTCAACCTAGGGTGTATAGCGAAGACCTCCTACTAGAGATTAATCCCTCCTAAGCAACCAACAGTGGCTAGTTACTCAATTAGGACTTGTTCCATGAATGCTCATCTATCTAGTTATGGCTCAACCTATTACTAATGTAGCCATCCTAGGATGTATAGTGATGGCTTCCAATTCCCTCACAAGTGGCCGACCTAGGATGTATAGTGAAGGCCACCCGTTTGAGATTGGATGAGGCTTTAGGTTATCAACCGAATTCTACTCGAAGGTTAGTCCTCGTAGAATCACTAAAGTAGCCAACCTAGGGTGTATAGTGGAGGCTTCTAATTCTCTCACAAGTGGCTAACCTAGGATGTATAGTGAAAGCCACTTGTTCAAGATTAGATTAAGGGCATGGTTGTAGAGCCCGATTTTCGGAAATCCTTCCATTCAATTGAGCATTAGACAACCTAATTGCCTACTCAAGTAATCCAAATCAATCATGCAAAGAGGGTGTATCCAAGCAAATCAATAATGGAAATCAATTCAAGCAATGGAATGAAACATAGAGATAGAATAAATATAACACATAGAGTTTAATTACAAAGCCCAAATATCCATCAAACAAATAACATCAACCCCATAGTGGGGTATTTTAGCTACTCATGTTCTATTACAAACAAATAAACTAAGAGAGAGAGTAGAGATAACCCTTGAAGATTGATCTCTTTCCTTGAAGCTTGAATCCAAGTCTCCTAGTTGCCTTTGATTGAGTAGAGATGGTTTGGATGATAGGGAGATGTGTTTCTAGCTAAAAATACAAGTGTTGGGATGTATGGTGGTCTGGTGCGTTCGTTCCCATCCTTTTCTATTTATAGAGGATGGAAAAATAGGTCACTTAAGCTTGTAACCAGAAGCTGTCGCGCGCAGAGTGCGGGTGGAGTGAGGGTGAATTACCCGCACTGTACCCGTACTGTAAAGGTTTTCTTCATCTTCAGTTCTCTGATCTGGGCAATAGTGCGGGTGGAGTGCGGTTGGATTACCTGCACTTTACCAGCACTATACTCGTACTGTATTCGCACTCTGGTGTCAGGTGTAAATCCACTCCTCTGTCTTGAGCAACAGTGCGGGTGGAGTGCAGTTGGATTACCCGCACTTTACCCGCACTTTATCTGTCAGGTACGAATCAGCTCCTCTGTCTTGAGCAACAGTGCTGGTGGAGTGCGGTTGGATTACCCGCACTTTACCCGCACTTTATCTGTCAGGTACGAATCAGCTCCTCTGTCTTGAGCAATAGTGCGGGTGAAGTGCGGTTGGATGACCCGCACTTAACCCACACTTTATCTTTCCTTCATGATTTAGGTCCTGGCTGTGGAAAGGAGTGCGGTTGGAGTGCGGTTGCGACCCGCACTTGACCCGCACTGTAGAGCTACTTATGATCCTTTGTCTTTCCTTTTGTCCCTTTTCTGCCGGAACCACTGCAATTAGCTTCTAACACCAGAATAACATCTATTGCCTGCAATTAGTACAAACGAGCCTATTAGACATAAAATATATAGAAAATACACACAAGAACGAGACAAAGGAATAGGAATGAGGGCCAAAATATACAACAATTTAGGCACGATCATTTATTATGTACCTCAATTCAAGAGGAATTTAATTTCAGTCTCATATTTAAATAAGTTTGGATATTCGATTACTTTTAATAAAACTTTTATTATTAGTAAGAATTGATAAAGTTGTTTGCAAAGGTACATTGGAAAACGGTTTATTCTTTTTGCATAGAAATATCTCTCACTCGTTAGACACAGAAATAATGGAACCTAATCATAAAAAAGTAAAATTATCAAAAGATGAAACCTATCTTTGGCAATTATGCCTAGGTCACATTAACCTTAATAGGATTAAAAGATTGGTATGTGACGGGACCTTTAAGTGACTTAAAGGTTGATGATCTACCAACTTGTGAATCTTGTTTGGAAGGTAAAATGACCAAAAGGCCGTTCAATACCAAAGGTGCAAGAGCCACTGAATGTTTAGGACTAGTACACACTGATGTATGTGGTCCTATAAGCATTCAAGCTAGAGGTGGATATGAGTACTTCATCACCTTCACAGATGATTACACAAGATTTGGTTATTTGTATCTCATGAGACATAAGCCGGATGCATTTGATATGTTCAAAGCATTCAAAGCTGAAGTAGAAAATCAGCTTAAGAAACATATAAAAATCTTGAGATCTGATCGTGGTGGAGAATATCTATCTGGAGAGTTTCAGCAATATCTTATTGATAATGGGATAGTTTCTCAGCTTTCTGCACCAGGTACACCTCAACAAAATGGGGTAGCAGAAAGGAGAAATAGGACTCTTTTAGAGATGGTTAGATCAATGTTGAGTTATTCAACACTTCCTATTTCTTTTTGGGGATATGCTCTACAAACAGCAATATATATTCTAAACGATGTACCATCTAAATCTGTCCCTAAAACCCCACATGAATTGTGGAATGGGTGAAAGCCTAGTTTACAACACATGAGGATATTTGGTTGTCCTGCACATGTGTTGAAAGGAAAGACAGAAAAGATGGAGTCCCGTTCGGAAACATGTATATTTGTGGGGTATCCAAAAGGAACTAAAGGATATTATTTCTATAGTCCTTCTGATCTAAAAGTATTTGTTTCAACAAATGCTTCATTTCTAGAAAAGGACTATATGAATAATTTTATGCCCAAAAGTAGAATTGTCCTGAATGAGATGTCGGGAGATACAATTCCACAAGAGGTTTCACAACCCAGCCCAATTGTAAGTTCCACTCCAACACAAGATCAACAACCTACCATTCCTCGTCGTAGTGGGAGGGTTAGAACACAACCCGAAATATATTTCCTAAAGTTATACTATTGGTAGTAGTATATTAAAAGTAAAAGACTTGTTTGATAAGAAAATAAATAATTAATTTTATTTATTTAACCAAATAAGAAGTCTTTTTATTTAGTCAATAAAAGAATAAAAATATCTATGAGTTGGATTAGGTTTTGAAGTCTAAAGGTTGATGGAAATTAAGGTTCAACACAAACTCTTTTTGGTATGTGATTTACGGCAACCCTAGTCCATTTAGAGGAAGATTTTGGCAATCCTAAATAGAAGAGGAAGCAAAATTTCGGCCACCTATATAATACCACATATAGAATTCGGCCACTATAGTTGATTGAATGATTCAATTTTTCTTCTTCTTCTCAATTCATAGAAAAGGATAATTTTTATTCTACTAAACAAAAAAGAGAGAAGAGATTATTCTTTGATAGTACACTGATTGCTTGTTCATCAATAAGCTTGTGTGTACAACATCGAATTAGGTTCACGCGAGTTTCGATCATTAGATTGAGAACTCAAAAGTGACCGGAATAATTTTTGTCTTCTTTTGATTGTTTTGTGACTAACAAAAGAAAAAGAAAACTTTGTTCATCCATTCTCAGGTTTGCAATTCAAAGAAAAAGGGAGACCACGCTCCTAGGTGATTCACGTACGTGTTCGGATTGGAAGATCTCGCGGTGCTGTTCACGATCACTGTTCACGCGGTTACTATTCACGGGCATCGGAAAAGATTTTGCGGATTACCAATCGACGTAAGTCAATCCGATCACGCGTCAAGAGGTATTTAACTCTAACAGTATATATTTGAGTTTAATTAATTAAAAGGTTAAGTTTCAACTTTGAGAAAAAAAAATTTAAAACCATACGAAATCTATTTTTCGTTTCTTCCGCTGCGTTTTATATCAATTTTTCCCTACAATTGGTATCAGAGCCTTGGTTGTACCTTTTAATTAATTAACGTATATATATATACGTGAATCTATTTTTTTTATTGTGATTATACATGTTTTAGAAAGAGATGGCGCTCTAGGTATTCGCATATATAATTACATGTTGAATGTATGGATTTATATATGTTTTATAAAGTGAATTGTTATTGCTAGATTTTGGTCCTAGAATTTCAATGTAATTTTTGTTTCAGATTTGTAACAAGAAGGGTGGTCTATTATCGCCATAATTCCTTCTTGGTAGTTGCTAGGGTTTTATTTTTTTTGTATGTAAAATAAGTGCAGTGTTTTTTTTTTTTGTAATCAGGTGCAGTTTTTTTTTTTGTAAATCTTACTGCAGTAAAATAAAAAAAATAAAATTTTTTGCTGCAGTAATTTATTCGTAATATGATGTAATGTATTCGGGTATTGAAAATTCGAAGACACGAAGAAAAACGAAGCAACCGGAACCGAGAACGAGCACCGTGCGCACCCTAGGACTGGATTGGGTTGCGCATGGCGAGCCCAATCCTTGGTGGGCTGCGCACGGCAGCCTTGTGTGGCCTTATGGGCTGCGCAAGGCAGCCCCTTTATGGGGTTGTGGGCTGTGCACGTCCATGGGAGGAGGCCGAGGTATGAGCGTATGGTTGATGGCCACCTGAAGATCTTGTATTCCTAACAATTTGTAATTTACTTGCTTTTCTAGGATGGGCCAAAATTGTTGCTATTTAATTTTTGCTTAAATATTACAATATTTGTTGTTGTATGATAACATGACATTTTAGAATAGGAGTGCCACTCATATATCTCTTTTGGTATGAACATGCATTGAATGATTTAGGTATCTAATTGGCATCTAGATAACTTGGTAAAAATCATTCTTTGGGATTTAATCACACGCCTTAAAAAATTGAGTGGGAGAAGGTGTGCAAGAACGCCTATGGCCTCCAAGATTAGTTGAGTTTTATTATTTTTGGTAATCCCCCCAAGGGGCGTCCATAAATGGAATTTAACATTATACTTCCTTACAAGGATAGACTAGACAATTGACTTAAACGAAATCTACTCCCCAAGGAGGGATTTTCGTGAGAGAAAATTGAGGGTCGATATCTTGGTAACACACTCAATGTAATTTTATTAATATCCTCCCAAGAGTTCTTGTTAATAAAAATTACAAGGCTAAAATTAAAAACGCTGGTTGTTATGTCAATAATTAGGTGGGACCTAGTCTAACTAGTAAATAGTGCGAACTCCCAAAGGAGGCGTAATATTTATGGTTGTTGGATCACCGTTGAATTTTTATGATTGAATTATTTATTTTAATTCAAGATAAATTTTTAAAAGTGCTATTATCATGATGATTTACTTATATATGTTTTTGTTTTAATCAAAAATCATGACCCCATCACTTATGAACATCCTGAAAGATAACACCTTAACTGGAGATAACTACGTAACATGGAAAAGGAAAATTAGGTTGTTGCTGCAAAGTGAAAAACATAAGTTTGTTCTGACCACTCCTAAACCACCCCTTCCTAATAATGAATCTAATGTGATGAAAAGAGATGAGTATGAGCAGTGGAAGACTTCTGATGATATGGCAAAATGTTACATTATGGCCACTATCTCCGACGTGTTACAACAGCAACATGAAGGAATGGAGTCAGCTGCTGATATAATGATGTCTCTAGAGGAAATGTTTGCTATGATGTGTAGGACGACTAAGAGAGAGGCAGTGACTGCTTTTATGAATCTTAGGATGAAACCTGGACAATCTGTGAAAGATCACATGATGAAAGTCATAGCACATCTCAATATTGCTGAACTAAATGGTGCTGAGATTGATGGTGAGACCAAAATTGATATGGTAGTTAACTCACTGTCAGATTCCTTTGATCAGTTCAAGTTGGACTACACCTTGTACAAAAAGGAATACACCTTGCAGGGCCTGATGCAAGATGTTCAAAGCGCTGAAAAGATCCTTGTGAAAAACAAAGGTCAAGAGATTCATTTGGTTGGTAAAGTTGCTACTGTTAAGACCCGTAAGAAGGTTAAGAAACAACAGAAGAAAAAGCAACTTGGGCCTACCAAGAAGGAAACCAAGAAAGTAACCAAGATCAAAGGGAAATGCTTCCTTTGTGGTGAAAAGGGACATTGGAAAAGAGATTGCCCAAAGTCCCAGAAAAAGAAGGAAGAAGGTAATGTTAATTATCTAGAAACATGTTTTCTGGCAGATTCTACTGATTCTTGGATCATAGACTCTGGAGCCACTAATCATGTTTGTTATTCCTTGCAGGGATTTCAGGAAAAGAGAAGGTTGAATGAAGATGAAGTCAATTTGCGCTTGGGCAATGGAACGTTAGTGTCTGCAAGTGCAGTGGGAGATATTAGAGTTATTTTAGATTCTAGTTGGCATTTAGATTTAATTGACGTTTATTATGTACCTCAATTCAAGAGGAATTTAATTTCAGTCTCTTGTTTAAATAAGTTTGGATATTCGGTTACTTTTAATAAACTTTTATTATTAGTAAGAATGACAAAGTTGTTTGCAAAGGTACATTGGAAAACAGTTTATTCTTTTTGCATAGAAATATCTCTCACTCGTTAGACACAGAAATAACGGAACCTAATCATAAAATAGTAAAATTATCAAAAGATGAAACCTATCTTTGGCATTTACGCCTAGGTCACATTAACCTTAATAGGATTAAAAGATTGGTATGTGACGGACCTTTAAGTGACTTAAAGGTTGATGATCTACCAACTTGTGAATCTTGTTTGGAAGGTAAAATGACCAAAAGGCCGTTCAATACCAAAGGTGCAAGAGCCACTGAATGTTTAGGACTAGTACACACTGATGTATGTGGTCCTATGAGCATTCAAGCTAGAGGTGGATATGAGTACTTCATCAAATTCACAGATGATTACTCAAAATTTGGTTATGTGTATCTCATGAGACATAAGTCGGATGCATTTGATATGTTCAAAGCATTCAAAGCTGAAGTAGAAAATCAGCTTGAGAAACATATAAAAATCTTGAGATCTGATCGTGGTGGAGAATATCTATCTGGAGAGTTTCAGCAATATCTTATTGATAATGGGATAGTTTCTCAGCTTTCTGCACCAGGTACACCTCAACAAAATGGGGTAGCAGAAAGGAGAAATAGGACTCACTCTTTTAGAGGTGGTTAGATCAATGTTAAGTTATTCAACACTTCCTGTTTCTTTTTGGGGATATGCTCTACAAACAGCAATATATATTCTAAACGATGTACCATCTAAATCTGTCCCTAAAACCCCACATGAATTGTGGACTGGGCGAAAGCCTAGTTTACAACACATGAGGATATTTGGTTGTCCTGCACATGTGTTGAAAGGAAAGACAGAAAAGATGGAGTCCCGTTCGGAAACATGTATATTTGTGGGGTATCCAAAAGGAACTAAATGATATTATTTCTATAGTCCTTCTGATCTAAAAGTTTTTGTTTCAACAAATGCTTCATTTCTAGAAAAGGACTATATGAATAATTTTGTGCCCAAAAGTAGAATTGTCCTGAATGAGATGTCAGGAGATACAATTCCACAAGAGGTTTCACAACCCAGCCCAATTGTAAGTTCCACTCCAACACAAGATCAACAACCTACCATTCCTCATCGTAGTGGGAGGGTTAGAACACAACCCGAAAGATATATCGGTCTAGGAGAATCTGTTGAGAATCTCCCGGATGACGATGATCCCTACACGTACAAGGAAGCTATGGAGGATGTTGATTGTCGTCATTGGCAAAAGGCAATGCAATCCGAGATTGAATCGATGTTCAATAACAAAGTCTAGTCCCTTGTAGACTTGCCTAAAGGGATAAAACCCATTGGGTGCAAGTGGGTATACAAGAGGAAAAGAGGTATGGATGGTAAGGTGGAAACTTTTAAAGCTAGACTAGTAGCTAAAGGTTATACACAGAAAGAAGGTATCGATTACGAGGAAACCTTCTCACATGTGGCCATGCTTAAATCCATTAGGATACTCTTATCCATTGCAGCATCTCTAGACCTAGAGATTTGGCAAATGGACGTGAAGACAGCTTTCCTTAATGGAAGTCTTGACGAGAGCATCTACATGATGCAACCAGAGGGATTCATTGAAAAAGGCCAAGAAGAAAGAGTATGCAAGTTGCAAAAGTCCATATATGGACTAAAGCAAGCATCCAGATCCTGGAACATAAGGTTCGATCAAGCTGTAAAGGGTTTTGGATTTATTCAAAACCCTGACGAACCTTGTGTATACAAGAGGATCAAACTGCGACAAGTTGGATTTCCTCATTCTTTATGTTGATGATATACTACTCATTGGAAACGATGTAGGTGTATTGACATCAGTGAAAGAATGGTTAGCAAAACAATTTGATATGAAGGACTTAGGAGAAGCAAGTTATATTCTTGGTATCCAAGTAATAACGGATAGAAAGAATAAAACGATTGCATTATCCCAAGCTTCATACATTGATAAAATCTTGTCTAGATTCACCATGCAAGATTCCAAGAAAGGTATGTTACCTTTTAGACATGGAATCAAACTTTCTAAGGGTCAAGCACCTAAGAATGAGAATGAAGAGCAATTCATGAGTAGAGTTCCATATGCCTCGGCAGTTGGAAGTCTCATGTATGCAATGCTCTGTACTAGACCAGATATTTGTTTTGCTATTGGCATAGTTAGCAGGTTTCAATAGAAACCTGGTCCTGATCATTGGACGGCAGTCAAGCATATTTTCAAGTATCTCAAGAGAACTAGAGATTATATGCTTGTATACTCTGGAGGGGATTTAATTCCCGTTGGGTATACAGATTCTGATTTCCAGTCGGATTCTGACTCCAGAAAATCCACATCAGGATCTGTGTTTACCATTGGAGGAGGAGCAGTTATATGGAGGAGTATAAAGCAATCTTGTATAGTTGATTCCACCATGGAAGCTGAGTATGTTGCTGCATGCGAAGCTGCCAAAGAGGCTGTTTGGCTCCGCCAATTCTTGATTGACTTAGAAGTGGTTCCTAGTGCGAATAAGCATATCACTATACACTGTGACAACAGTGGTGCAGTGGCTAATTCGAAAGAACCAAGAAGTCATAAGAGAGGTAAACACATTGAAAGGAAGTATCACCTTTTGAGGGAAATTGTTCATAGGGGAGACGTGACGATCACCAAAATCGCGTAAGCAGAAAATCTAGCAGATCCTTTCACAAAGGCTCTACCTCAGAAGAGCTTTGATGGACATCTAGAGAACATGGGAATGAGAGATATGACACACTTGCTATAGAGCAAGTGGGAGATTGTTAGGATTATGCTCAATGGCAAGAGTGTAATATTGTAATTGACAATCTTCTCATATTAATAAAGTGAATTCTGATTCTTACAATTACTTATAGCATTTATTATTATAATTGTCAAGGTAAATAATCATAAGGTCAAAAGACTATGAGACATGAAGAATTGTTCATACATCCGGATATGTATGAGGTAGACACAATTCTTTAGTTAGTCTTGAATAATGTTCACAACTTAAGTCAAAGGTTGGGCACCTCTATCTTGTTAAAGTTGTAGAATTCTTTTACTAGCATTTGAGTGGGATCAAATGAATATGATGAGTCTAAAATCATCGAAATGTTTTCGAGTAAAAGAATCCAGTGCACTAAGTGCATTGAACTGGATCACAATGAAATACTTTATCTAGAACCGTTACTAGATATAAGTCTTTTCATTAAAGAGGACAATCGGAGAGTCTATCTTAATCCTGAGATAAATGATGGACTTATGGTTGCAAGTGTTATCATTAGAGCTATCAATGAGTACGATTATATAGCATAGTCTATCCTCGATAGTTTGGTGGTATACATTTGTTAATCGATAGAGGACTTCATTTATAGATATGGACATCGTGGCTCCATTTATCATCATATGGATGTTTTGAGGTATTGGATATTAAATATCAACGTTGAGTATTCAATAATGATTATTGAAAACATGGCTTCTGGACAAGTCAAAGTATCCAAGTTCGAAATGTGGTCATATGAGGAAATATGGTAACTTGGAGAGCTATAGGCGGTCTATGAGCTCTTGGCGATTACTGATATTATTCACGAGGATACACCATCTCCTATAAGATTGTCTAGGGTATGAATGAGAAACATCTCCTTATTCTATCTTTATTTAAGAGTTCAATTTTAGCTCTTTAGTGGAATGAGTTAAAATTAATAGATTGGACCTAAGTGAATCATTTATTGATTGTGATTAGGTTGTGTCTATTGAAGCTTAAATTTAGATAGCCTGCCAAGATCCCCAATCCACACGTATTTGCATGGATCACTTGATATATTCTACCGGGCCGATTTAAGGGTCCATCTAGAAAATGATAATTTTTCTTCAATTTTTCTTCTTCTTCTCAATTCATAGAAAATGATAATTTTTATTCTACTAAACATATAAGAGAGAAGAGATTATTCTTTGATAGTACACTGATTGCTTGTTCATCAATAAGCTTGTGTGTACAACATCGAATTAGGTTCACGCGAGTTTCGATCATTAGATTGAGAACTCAAAAGTGACCGGAATAATTTTAGTCTTCATTTGATTGTTTTGTGACTAACAAAAGAAAAAAAAAACTTTGTTCATCCATTCTCAGGTTTGCAATTCAAAGAAAAAGGGAGACCACGCTCCTAGGTGATTCACGTACGTGTTCGTATTGGAAGATCTCGCGGTACTGTTCACGGGGGGTGGGGGTGGTGGTTACTGTTCACGATCACTGTTCACGCGGGTACTGTTCACGGGCATCGGAAAAGATTTCGCAGATTACCAATCGACGTAAGTTAATCGGATCACGCGTCAAGAGGTATTTAACTCTAACCGTATATATTTGAGTTTAATTAATTAAAAGGTTAAGGTTCAACTTTGAGAAAAATTTTAAAACCATACGAAATCTATTTTTCATTTCTTCCGCTGCGTTTTATATTGATTTTCCCTACAATTAATAGCATGAGATAATCGAAAACATAGGAGAAACGGTTTCGAGAAACTCACGCCTCCATGATATTTCCTTTTTTGAATTCAGTCTACCCAAGCCAGCCACGTAGAAGACCCATTTAAGTCAGCGTGAAATGAGAGGATTCCATTCTACTAGATAGCTACTGAAAATTCTCCAAATGTTCTGAATCCTGACTCCAACCCCTACCTGGCATCGGTGTTCAAGTCAGGGGGGACTTCTGTTAATAGGGTTTTCTGGCAAGCGACTTGACGAAGACAAGTTTTTCCCTTATGTCGTTTTAAAAGATCAGTCCGTCAATAATATTTTAAGAAACCTCACAAAGCCTAAATCAGTTTGCAAACATAAATATAGCGGCAAGTGGGTGTCGTCCACAGGGAGCGGAGTTAGCCAAATTAGTTAAAGCTAAAGCAATGGTATATATATATATAATAGTAAAACATGAATTGGTGAAAATGTAGATTGTGAACCAACTCTAAATAACACTAAACTAAATAAGTAAATAAAATGAAAGGGGAAATGGAGTGAAGGATATATAGATGATGGAAACTAAGGAGTTAATGGATTCGAAAGCGAATACTGGGCAATGTAACAAACTTGCCAATAGAACGGCTCTTCAAGGTAACCGACCTAGGATGTATAGAGTCGGTTATTTATCCCTAGAAGGTGGCCAACCTAGGCTGTATAGTGCGGACCACCTATTAGGGATTAATCCTTGTAAACTACCAACCTAGGATGTATGGAGTTGATTGTTTACCGGATTCTAGAAATGAAGCTCGTCTACCTAACCTTGACTCAACCGATTACAAATAGTCACCCTAAGATGTATAGCGATGACTTCTAACTCTCTCACGGATTTCGACCTAGGATGTATAGTGCCGGAAATACGATTGAGGTTAGATTAAAAACGTGGTTCAAGAGTCGGAATTCATGACTTTCCTTCTATTCTTTAGAGCATTAAACAACTAAATATGATGTATATCTAGATGCAATACTCATACATAATACAAAGACATCTTGCAAAGATCATGTATCTACACAAGAAACCAATGATAAACATTCACAACAAGAATAGATCAATGGAAGATAGACATGAATATCAATATAATATCAAGTTTATGTACAAGCCCAATATTAAACTAACTACTCCATCAATCCCTTAGAGGGGATTTAGCTACTCATTACAACTAGGAAATCAGTAGAGAGGAGAAAGAAATAACCCTTGGAGAACATCTCCTTCCTTGAAGTGGCTCCAATCTCCTAACTTCCTTGAAGTTGAGTAGAGAATGTAAGGATGAGAGGCAGAGAGAGAAACTAGATCTAAGAATACTTAATCTGTCCTAAACGGAGTCAAAAGCTCCTTCAAACGTTTCTATACTTTTCTATTTATACTAAATACAAAAATAGGTCACTTAAGCTTTGAAAATCAGACTGGCGCGCTCGGAGTGCGGGTGGAGTGCGGGTGATTTACCCGCACTGTACCCGCACTGTATGGGTTGCCTGCAACTTCAGTTCTCGGATCAGGACATTAGTGCGGGTGGAGTGCGGTTGAATTACCCGCACTTGACCCGCACTTGGCCCACACTTGGCATCGCACTGTAACCGCACTTCCCTCTTAGGTGCAAAATCTACCTTCTGTCTTGAACAACAGTGCGGGTAGAGTGCGGTTGGATGACCCGCACAGTTCCCGCACTCTAATGTCAGGTGCAATACTGCTCTTCTGTTCTTGATGCAAGTGCGGGTAGAGTGCGGTTTGATGACCCGCACAGTGCCCGCACTCTAGTGTCAGGTGCGATTCTCATTCTTCTGTTCTTGGTGCAAGTGCGGGCAGAGTTCGGTTCGATGACCCGTACAGTGCCCGCACTCCAAAGTCAGGTGCGATTATGTTCTTCTGTTCTTGGTGCAAGTGCTGGTGGAGTGCGGTTTGCTGACCCGCACAGCAACCGCACTCTAATGTCAAGTGTCTGAGCAGCTTCTCTGGTTTGGCAATAGTGCGGGTGGAGTGCGGTTAGCTGACCTGCACTGTACCCGCACTTTATCTCTGTACTTGCATTCTGCCCCGCTATGCACATGAGTGCAGCTGGAGTGCGGCTGGAGTGCGGTTGCGACCCGCACTGGACCCGCACTGTAGACCTGTTTGTGCTCTTTTGCCTTTGCTTTCGCCACTTTTCTGTTGGAATCACCACAATATGCTTCCAAGCTTGTCTCTGCATCATTTCCTTCAAATAAGCACAAAACAACCCATAAGAGACACAAAAACGCACGAAAACAGAACATAAGGTAAGGATCTGAGGGCCTAAATATAGTACATATTTGGCCCGATCAAACACCCCCAAACCAAACCTTTGCTCATCCTCGAGCAAATCAATTCAAAACAGTAAGACGCCAACTGAAAGTAATTTCTACATACCTAAACAATACATCAACAATGTCGCAAGTCCCATCTGTGATATGATACAAATAGATGTGATAGAGAGGAGAAAAACGTATGCACAAGATCAAGAGCAATTTGGAGACACCCAAGGGAGGCTTGTACGAACACGAATCCCACACCTAAAGGCATTCATGAATTTAGGACTACTTACTCCCATACCTTGAACATAATTCGCTTCAATTATAAAGCTCACATGGATTCCCTCTTTTCTTTCCTCAAGAGTCCTAAGTTCCACACAACAAGTATGCAAAGAAGATTCTGCATAAGATTTAAGCAATGAACTATCCTAGGAACGAGTCACCATGCCATGGATGCGAAAGATCGTGCTTCAACCTACATTCCCAAACTAGACTTACATGGATCAAATAGGGCTTTTCAACCGGTTATAGTATGGCTGTGGGGTTGAATGAGTTTACACAAAAAATATGGAAATTTAGGAGTTCAAACTCACCAATCATGCTAGAGTATATCCCTTCTCCCACACCATGTTCTTTTCTTGCTTTAATTGCAACCCTCTAGGAAACCATTTAACCCACATTTTTCCCTCAACGTTTGCATTCCGATTGGGCGTTTTTAGCATAAAACACTCTCATTATGGCACTTTAAGTACAATCTTTCTTTAAATTTTTCTTTTAACAATTTCCAAATAACAATGTTGTACTCCATTTGAGTTGTTACCATTTTCCCTTTCTTAGGCATTTAGAGTGCATAACTTACCCTTTTCTTTCATATTTTCAACATCTATCTCATTTTACCCACTGTGGGACCATTTTAACCCTTTTTCTCACTACCATTTCCCATCCTAACATGATTAGTACAAGGGTAGGCATGTGTTTAGGCTATTGGGTATATGGTTGAATGTGGTACCAAATGAAAGGGTAAGTGTTTGGCCTCAAATCGGCTTTGGAACACACAATATGGTAAGTGGTGTTTAGGCTATAGAGGTACTTCAATAAACATGCATTCCCTACTATCACTTCCACAACCATCTAAAAAGGGAATGAAAACATCCATCATGCATTCACAAAATAATGCAAGTCCTATGGCACATGACATACATGACGAGAGGCGTGTTTAAGAATAATCAATAATGCACTCAGAAAACGCACTTTCATGCTTGTGTTTGTGATCTCACGGGTATCTCCACTATTAGAACAAGACATGGGAACAATGAGTCCCCAATACTTCATACCAACGGGTGGGACTAACCCATGATGGTGCAAGCTAAGCCTTAAGTGGCACCAAACTATATCACAAGGTCATAGCACATATAAGAAACTCGTCAAAAACACACTCTAGAGGCATCATACCCATACTGGATTACAGTTTGAAAAATGGACAAGCGACAAAATTGAAAAATTGGACACTAAACTGTACACGGCGGAGGCGTGATGCACCCCCAAACCAAAACTCAACAATGTCCCCATTGTTGGAAAGAATAAGCATAATCGCAATAAATGGCGGAATGAGGGATCAACACCCCCAAACCGAATCTAGACATACATTCGACCAAGCTCATTCATCATAACAAAAACTAAATGGCATTCATTAAAAACTTAAGTACAAAACCGAAGGTAGAAAACTCCCTTTAGAAGGAAGATCGGTCGATGTCCATGTGTGTTGTTGTGTGCTTCCCAAAAGATGCACAACCTAGCTTAAAACCACACAACAACTCTACCAACGAAAATTAAATGCGAAAAGAAAAGAAAAATAAGTCTAAGCCGTTTAAAAGAAAATACAAATACAAATACAAATACAAGCAATAAAAGTTCTGATCAATAATAAAGAACAAGAATGGATGGTCAATCATCATCGGAAAACTCCCTCTCCGGTTCACTGGCGATCCCTTTGCCCTTGGGGTCAATCTCTGATTTGATCCGCCCTTCCTGCTCTCTCCTGGATCTCTCCATAGCAGCTCTGAGCTCTTCCCCATATGGGTCAATGTCTGGACCCCCTGAAGAAGGTGAGAACGCAGCTGGCCTCTTCTTTTTCTGTGGATAACCCGGAAGACTAAGTGCCTCCGTCATGTCCGTGAGGTTGCCCCAAATGTCTGTGAAGTACTCATTTGCTTCCACCCTGCTCTCAGTGATCTGCCTCCTATTTTCGGTGACCTCGGTCCTGAGGTTCTCCAATCCGGTAAGCAAAGTCTGCCAAGGGACCTCTCCATATGTCTCCTGCGGGGGTGAGGAAGCAGCGGGCCTATAATCACCATAATCGATGTAAACCGGCTCCACATCTGGTGGTTCCGGGATGTCTTCCGGCTGCCTGCTCGTGCTGCCTCCTCGAGCAGGTTTTCTCCTCCCTGTTCGGACCCTGACACTAGAGGGGTCCAGCTCTCTGACCTGGTCGTTCCATGTGAATCGCCCAACTGGCCCCAAACCGCATTCGAAAGGATCGGATCCAAAATCTACTCCGGCGGTTCTGCAGAATGCGGTGATGAGGCTAGGGAAAATGAGTGGCTGCTTGTCCACCCTAACCCCTCCCATTTCAAGGATCTCTCTCTTGATCAGAAAGCCGATGTCGACCAACTGATTCTGCAGTATACAGTACATGATCATGGCTGCATTGAAGTTCACTGAGGTCCTATGCTTTCTGGAGATCAAGGAATAAGAGATGAACACATGCCAGAAACCCAACTCACTCCTTAAGTTGGTGTGCTTCATACAGTGATCAGGGGCCACCTAAAAATCCATCGGACGGATCACTAATTGATTTGCAAAGTCCACATTTTGGGTCACAAAAAATTCGATCCAAGTCACCCCTTGCCTTAGACGTCCGACTGCTTCTGGATCAACTGGAAGCTCAGTCCTATAATACCTGTTAATGTCTGCTATAGTCATCCGGACTTCTACCCCACGGACCAGATCCGAAGAAGAGCGTTGAAAAGTTTCAGGTACCAACCCAGCAAAGAACTCTTCGACCACACGTCGACAATACATCGGGGGGGCTAACAAAGGTTTCCCATCCCCTTGCTTCAATCATTAGAGGAATTGGGGTGCCTTCCAATTCTTCAACCGTTATCCCCCTCTCCACCACTATGTCTCACTCCCTGAAATATTCTAAGTGTTCCTCGAAATCCGGGTGCCTGATGCACGGTGGTGGAACTTGGGGTCCTTGCCTCGGTCTTCGTTCGGAACCCTGATTGCTTTGCCTAGGCGTTCTCCTGGGTCTTCCTGACATCTACACAGTTTTAAGGCAATATTTGGATCAAAGAAACAAGAGGTTATGATCCAAGAATTTGAAAGGATAAAAACTCTGCCAAGAGGATAAAGTGCGGGTGAAGTGCGGATGAGTGACCCGCACTGTACCCGCACTCTAACTCGTCACCAGACACCAGCAAATGCAGAGTTCAATTCATGTATACATCTTAAAATTCTAGTTCATCATCGAACGAATCAACAACAAATGACTCTAACTCATGTACAGACTTCCATCCAACCATATAAACCCAATTCATAGTTTGAAAATCTAATTGCAATAGAAAATCAATTAACAATGAATACATCACATGCAAAATAGATAACACCCAACATTCCACTCTCTTAGACATTAGCAAAAGCAAAAACAAGGGGTCAAAACCCTAACTAATGAAGTTCATGCATAAGAGGCAAAAGAATTGTGATAAAGAGGGTTAGGGTTTTGGATTAGAGATATGAGAAATGAAATTAGAGTAAGAATCCATACCTTAGTTGCCGAAAAATCGAAAACGTGGCATACACGGAATACCTTTAGTTAGGAAGAGGGAAAAATTTGAAGTTTGCAGTTGGTTTTGTTCTTTTGTGGCAAGTGGAGCCCTAGAGAACGACAGGCATATATATACTGCGCGACAAAAGTGCGGGTGGAGTGCGGGTGACTGACCCGCACTTTACCCGCACTCTATTACCTGATGCCCTCAGAGTGCGGGATGAGTGCGGGTTACTGACCCGCACTCTAACCGCACTGTTCCCCTGGACAGACTCCTGAATTCTGCCCTGCAACTGTATCTGCACCAAAACAAACTCAAACAGTCTCAAAAGTTTACAACAACAAAACTAACCATCCGAAAAGTAAAAATAAAAATAAAAACAATAAAATAAATTCAAAAACGAGTGCAATGCACTCAAAGTGGGACCCGGTCAACCGAAGGAGGTTTGACCGGAATGGGGAGCACATTCAACTTGGCCACCTAAACCGGTGCCAAATGCCTACGCACTGCATCTCTCCCCACTCTCCTCATTTGTCCCACTAGGTCCTTTCGAACCCATATTTGTTTAACCTTTGGTGGGTTCATCCTAGAACTAACTCTACTTGCTTTTAATCTTTGGAAACTAAAGCAATAAGCTTTAGTGTGCCCTTTTTTGGCACAAAAGTAGCAAGTAATAGGACGGTTAGGGAAACTCCCTATTCGATCGTTGGCGTGGGCCACTTTTTTGTTGTCCGAATCTGAGGGATTTGACATTGTTTTCCATCACGGCGAGTTGCTCAATCAAATCCCCCTCCTTGACCTTAGCCCTGTTTCAACTCATCATCTTTTATGCTCAACTGTTCATGCAATTCCCTTACAGCTTTTGCGGACTCCTCCACACCTAGTTGAAATTTCCTTGTCCTTCTCCCATAGTCTTCCTCAAACTCTTCTGAGAGCTTTGCCAATGCATCTAAGTTCTTGGAGACTAACTCCTTTTTGGTGGCAAGCTCCACTACTTGTTCAGTTAACCCGTTGTTGACTGATGAGAGATCATGCAATTTAGTCTTCAACTGTACATTCTCTGTCTTTAGCAAATAAACCTCCAGTTTGAGCTTTGTGTTGTCTTGTTCAAGCTCACCTAATTGATCGAAGAGTTCAGTATTTGCTTCCTCCTCTTCGAATTCTGATTCTTCCCTCTCCTTGATGCAGTCTTGGTTTCCCAATTCCATCTCCTTGACACCTTCAAAGGCTTGCACAAGGGTGAGCACCCGGCTCCTTTTCTTTCTGGAATTAGGTGCCTCCAAGACTAAACAATCTCTAACTTGGCTTGTTCTGGGGGATGTTATCTTGAAGTTCACACTCTTCCCTCCACAGTTGAAGGAAATGTCCCTAGAATAAATATCGATCAACATACTTGCTGTGGCCATGAACGGCCTCCCCAACAGTAGTTTCCAGTCTCTACCACTGGATTCTCCTCTTTTGCAATCCAACACAACAAATTCTGCCGGCACCATCAAACCGTGCACATTCACATAAATTTCCTCTACAATACCTACTGGGGTGATGGGAGAATTGTCAGCCATGAGGAGAGTCTGGGAGGTGGGCTTGATTGATTGAATCTTCAGCTGTTCGTAGACCTCTAATGGCATCATATTGATGCTAGCCCCCATATCAAGGACCGCTCCCATCTTTGGTGAATCCTCAATTTGTACATCTATGACGAAACTCCTGGGGTCTTCAAGTTTAATGGGGGAGTCTATGTCACTTCCCCTATCTTCCTTATCCGCGACCTCTACCATACTTGTTTCGGTTTCCTCACCTCCCAACTGGACCACCTCTAACACGTTAACATGTTCACCGGAGCTTGATGCCTTTTCCTTGTTCTTCATCAATGCATCAAAAATCTATGCCAACTGAGTTTCCATCTTCTTCAGTGACGCTCCATGACTGTTGGCTCTCTGATCATTGGACTGCATGTAAGCTGACATTCATTGCTCAGAGGCATGCAAGGTGTTCTTGAGGGCTTCCGACCCGATACCAACAGTTTTGATAATTGTACTTACTATCTCCTCTAGAGACATGTCCTTTGGTTGGCTAGCGGAAGCGTGGGAATTGAAGTTGGATGGTGGGTTACTACTTGAACCTCCCCATTGATTGTTGTTGTTTCCCCCTTGATTGTATCTATTGTACCCCCGATTTTGGTACCCTTGGTTGTTGTTTCCACCTTGGTAATTGTTGTTGCCACCTTGGTGAGTGGTTGCTCCTAGGTGGTTGTTGTTGGACCAAGATAAGTTTGGGTGATTTCTCAACCCTAGATTGTATGTATTCGAATATGGGTCATTCCTAGGCTGCCTTGGGAATTCTCCAAGGGCTTGAGCTTGCTCTTCCTGACTGAAATGCCCTTCTCCCCCTTCAATCTCCCCCATGACTTGACTAACTCCATGGGAGGGCCCTGGTTTTCTGGTTATCAGCTCCTTGATTGATTGAAGCTCCTTGTTCATTCTGGACATCTGGATTTGCACTTGGGTATCCTGACCCACTTCTATTCTTCCACCCCTCCTCACATGTGATGTCTTCTGTTGTGAGTTCTGGGCAATCTTCTCCAGAATGTCATAAGCTTCAACTGCCATCTTGTCTGCAATGGTACCTCCGCATGCATTATCCACCATCATTTCGGTTATCGATGAAAGTCCACTATAGAAGGAGTTAACCTTCAATTCTGGATGGTATGTATGCGGTGGCATTTGAGCTAACAATAAGTTGAACCTCTCTCATGCCTCATGGAATGGTTCACCGTCCTCTTCGACAAAAGAAGCTATCTTCAACCTTAGGTCTTTAGCCTTCTGTGACGGAAAATACTTGTTGAAGAAAACCTTGCAGACTTGGCTCCATGTCACCAGTGATCCCGGCCTCAAGTTCATGTACCAAGTCATGGCTGCATCTTTCAGACAATATTGGAAACACCTCAGATGAAGCTGCTCTCTTGTCAATACTGCTTGGCGAGCCATTACAGGGAAGGTTTCTAGGGTGGCTCCATATTGTTTCATAAATTGGAGGCAATCCTCGGTACTTCGCCCACTAAACGACGGTAGGAGGCTGATGTGCATAGTTTTCAACTCGTACTGCCTTGTTACATCATCCAGTACTATGGCAGTGGACACATTCCCTACAAACGGGAGAGTGTACTCGCCCATGGTGAGGCCTAGCTCTTCATCCCCATGTACACTTCCCTCATTCTCTCGAGCCTGTTGCTCATTCTCTCTAGCATGCTGCTCATGCTGATTATGATTGTCCCTATTTCCCTCTAACTGCTCTATTCTTCTACCCAACCGATTGATGTTATCGATAACTGGCAACACTGTTCCTCTCAACGATCTTCATCCGTGCATATACCTAAAATCCTGAAATTTCACAACAAATAAAGCACAACGTAAACGAGAAACAGATAGGGCGGAGTAGGAATATTACTAGACTAGCCTTACTCATGCATAACTAATTAAACTAACATGCCGCTCCCCGGCAGCGGCGCCATTTAACGAAGACAAGTTTTTCCCTTATGTCATTTTAAAAGATCAGTCCGTCAATAATATTTTAAGAAACCTCACAAAGCCTAAATCAGTTTGCAAACATAAATATAGCGGCAAGTGGGTGTCGTCCACAGGGAGCGGAGTTAGCCAAATTAGTTAAAGCTAAAGCAATGGTATATATATATATATATATATATATATATATATAATAGCAAAACATGAATTGGTGAAAATGTAGATTGTGAACCAACTCTAAATAACACTAAACTAAATAAGTAAATAAAATGAAAGGGGAAATGGAGTGAAGGATATATAGATGATGGAAACTAAGGAGTTAATGGATTCTGAAGTGAATACTGGGCAATGTAACAAACTTGCCAATAGAACGGCTCTTCAAGGTAACCGACCTAGGATGTATAGAGTCAGTTATTTATCCCTAGAAGGTGGCCAACCTAGGCTGTATAGTGCGGACCACCTATTAGGGATTAATCCTTGTAAACTACCAACCTAGGATGTATGGAGTTGATTGTTTACCGGATTCTAGAAATGAAGCTCGTCTACCTAACCTTGACTCAACCGATTACAAATAGTCACCCTATGATGTATAGCGATGACTTCTAACTCTCTCACGGATTCCGACCTAGGATGTATAGTGCCGAAAATACGATTGAGGTTAGATTAAAAACGCGGTTCAAGAGTCGGAATTCATGACTTTTCGTCTATTCTTTAGAGCATTAAACAACTAAATAGGATGTATATCTAGATGCAATACTCATACATAATACAAAGACATCTTGCAAAGATCATGTATCTACAAAAGAAACCAATGATAAACATTCACAACAAGAATAGATCAATGGAAGATAGACATGAATATCAATATAATATCAAGTTTATGTACAAGCCCAATATTAAACTAACTACTCCATCAACCCCTTAGAGGGGATTTAGCTACTCATTACAACTAGGAAATCAGTAGAGAGGAGAAAGAAATAACCCTTGGAGAACATCTCCTTCCTTGAAGTGGCTCCAATCTCCTAACTTCCTTGAAGTTGAGTATAGAATATAAGGATGAGAGGTAAGAGAGAGAAACTAGATCTAAGAATGCTTAATCTGTCCTAAACGGAGTCAAAAGCTCCTTCAAACGTTTCTATACTTTTCTATTTATACTAAATACAAAAATAGGTCACTTAAGCTTTGAAAATCAGACTGGCGCGCTCAGAGTGCGGGTGGAGTGCGGGTGATTTACCCGCACTGTACCCGCACTGTATGGGTTGCCTGCAACTTCAGTTCTCGGATCAGGACATTAGTGCGGATGGAGTGCGGTTGAATTACCCACACTTGACCCACACTTGGCCCGCACTTGGCATCGCACTGTAACCGCACTTCCCTCTCAGGTGCAAAATCTACCTTCTGTCTTGAGCAACAGTGCGGGTAGAGTGCGGTTGGATGAACTGTACAGTACCCGCACTCTAATGTCAGGTGCAATACTGCTCTTCTGTTCTTGATGCAAGTGCGGGTAGAGTGCGGTTTGATGACCCGCACAATGCCCACACTCTAGTGTCAGGTGCGATTCTCGTTCTTCTGTTCTTGGTGCTAGTGCGGGTAGAGTGCGGTTCAATGACCCGCACAGTGCCCGTACTCCAAAGTCAGGTGCGATTCTGTTCTTCTAGTTCTTGGTAGCAAGTGTGGGTGGAGTGCGGTTTGCTGACCCGCACAGCACCCGCACTCTAATGTCAGGTGTCTGAGTAGCTTATCTGGTTTGGCAATAGTGCGAGTAGAGTGCGGTTAGCTGACCCGCACTGTACCCGCACTATATCTCTGTACTTGCATTCTGCCCCGGCTATGCACATGAGTGCGGCTGGAGTGTGGCTGGAGTGCGGTTACGACCCGTACTGGACCCGTACTGTCGACCTGTTTGTGCTCCTTTGCCTTTCCTTTCTCCACTTTTCTGCTGGAATCACCACAATATGCTTCCCAGCTTGTCTCTGCATCATTTCCTTCAAATAAGCACAAAACAACCCATAAGAGACACAAAAACGCATGAAAACAGAACATAAGGTAAGGATCTGAGGGCCTAAATATAGTACATATTTGGCCCGATCACGACCAAAGGAGAATTTTCCAACAAGTATCTACCTGGTAAGGACCAATCCTGGCTCCCAGACACCTAGCGGGACCGGTGCCATGACCTAGAAGAAATCAATACCCGGTAAGGATCAGAACCTCGACCACCTACCTACCTAGATGAAGCACCGGAGATACGAACCAAGAAGAGCAGGTACCATGCTGTGCATCCATTCTGACACCTGATAAAGAGGACACCGCAACATCACGTATCTAATACCTCGCAGGTACCTGGTACCCCGGTACCACGACATGTACCCGGTGTCTCATAGCACCTAGACATCAGCCCAGAATCAATACAGGCGTCCTACCTGCCCAGCAAGATGGATATCACTACAAAGTCACCAACATAATAGAACAAGTGATCGAGCCAAAAATGTCATACATTTTGGCCCTCATATCCTTTTTCTTTGTTTTGTTCTTGAGTGTCTTTATGTGTATTTATTGCTCTTTTGGTCGATATTTCAGGCATTAGGTGAAAAGGCATGAAGTGGGGAAAAAAGGACTAATTGGTACACAAATGAGGCGAAGAAGGCAATAGTGCACGGGTAGCACACCCATGCACTACCCATGCAATCAGCCGTGCACTGGAAGATGGAATTTGGAAAGATCTCATTGCACGAGTAACTGCACTGGTAACGCTCGTGCACCCACCCGTGCAATCCACCAGACCAGGGAGCGAAGCCTCGGCAAGGGTCAACTACACGGGTAATACATGGGTCACCTACCCGTGCAATAACCCGTGCACACTGCACAAATTTGAAGGGAAATGAAGATTGCATGGGTACATGCACGGGTACTACACTCAGTGCTATACATGTGCTAGACGTGATTCTCAGCTCGCCACATCAGCATTTTGGCCTTATTTTGGAAGGAAGTATAAATAGTTTCATATCTAATTTTTTAAAGAAGACCCATGACCATACACCCATTCACTTCATATTTTCTCTCTCTAAATCTCAAAAACCTTTCTCTCCCAAAAACCCATCCATTTACTTCATCAAATTGCTACTCACAAGGACATTGGAGGTGTGATCAAGCTTGAAGAAAGAATGTCTCATATGAGTTTCTTATATTCCTCTTCTCCTTATCTTTGTATTTCATTTGTCATGAGTAGCTAAACCCAAATTTGGGATTTATATAATTAATTCATAGATTGTGGGATTTCCACCATTTTGA
This sequence comes from Dipteronia sinensis, assembly GCA_033220585.1. Taxonomy (NCBI): domain Eukaryota; kingdom Viridiplantae; phylum Streptophyta; class Magnoliopsida; order Sapindales; family Sapindaceae; genus Dipteronia; species Dipteronia sinensis. The sequence goes on along the minus strand of CM065643.1, from coordinate 25,353,171 downwards.
CTTGATTAATATATTTCCATTCAATTTACTTAATTGTGTTTGATTGTCCCTTGAATTAAGTAGGCATTCCAACTCTTGATTTTTATGGATTGATTGAACTTATTAGAGTGATTAATCTTTAAATGAAGTCTTTGTTGAAATGAGTAGGCATTCCAACTCTCGTTTAACTTAGTGGTTGAATTTGCTCTTAATTGCATTTAATACTCACATTGGGTTGGGTAGGCATTCCAACTCCTAACCCTTTGTAGAGATTGAATTGTGGTTTCTTTGTGAGCCAAGTAGGCATTCCAACTCTTGGTTTATATTGGTTACCAAACTTTATTCTTAACCATTTACACTCTAGTTGTTTAATTAAGCGCAATTGAATTGGAAAAGGTATGTGGTGAGCATTCCAATCCTACATATCTTGGCTAGGAAAAAGGGATGGATTGTGAGCATTCCGGTCCAAGCCACCTCGGCTTCCCTATATCTATCCAAATCAAAAGTAAAAGGGATAGATTGTGAGCATTCCAATCCAAGCCATTCCGGAAACTCGAGCTAGGGAGACAAGCCATATGTTTGAATCGAGTCGGGCTTCAAAAGTGGAACTCCCATGATTTGTGTCTAGATTGCATCAATTCCCATATCAAGCATCATACATTACACACACCTTTTCTATCTTAGTTTATTTTAGCAATCTTAGTTTAGTAGCAATTGAATTTTCAAACTAGTTTCTATCAACATCAATTCAATTTTCCTTCATTGTATTTAGTGATAGAGTAGAATATCGTCACAACTATTTCACGATCTCTATGGAACGATCCACATATTTGCCATATACTAGTTTTATACTTTTTTGAGTGCATCTTGGGATTTTATAAATTTATTCGAATATTGCATACCACGGCAAAATGCTTGTTCAACAAGCGCCACGCCAATAAGTCAAATCAATACACCAGTATACCGAGCCACCAGGGTATAGAACCATTGTACCTCTCCAAGCAACACAACTAGGGAAAGTTGACACCTTTTCCATTTAAAACGCCATAAATGAGACCAAAACGGTCAACCGAATTAGAGTTTAAACATGACAGCGATTAGCGGGATCAAATCCCGCAGCCTTTAGCCTCAATCAACTCCTTTCAAACCCCTAAATTAGGATTCCAAATAATCCTCATTAATATAGTCGGATTCTGAGGGATATGGGGGGTCTATATATATGGCCATGAAGGATAGAGATGGGGTCTGATTTTTGATCACCAAAAAGAGACATTTGTAAGAACCTCTATTTTATGATTGACTTATTTCATGACAAACCACACCACATTGGGGATGATCTTGTAATGGGTAGCTTAGGACTTCGTTGGCAAGCTTCCAAGCATCTCTGTGACTTCAAGATCAAGAGCAAGAGCGAAAGGTATATTCACTTAACTTTGTCTCTTGAAGAGCTTAGGTGCACACACATACTTCATGTATGCTTTTTTCATCTTGCATTTGTGTTCTAATTGTTTATATGTGTGCATCCATTACACATTTCACACTTGCACCTCATTGTTAGATCTAAGTATGGTTTTGTGTAGTGTAATTCATTTCCGTTTGTGTGATCGGAAACGTCCGCCCTTGCATAATGGTGTGCATGTCTTAGTGCGATGGTTGACCATTTGAGAAGGTCTCATTCTTCTCTTGGTTAAGTGTTAGTTTTGGTTTGGTTGTTTGGAGTAAAGTGTCTAGTTTCAAAAGAGTGGTTTTCAATGTTTTAAATGTTTTTCAAAACTGACCTTTGTATGGTCTTGTGACCATAACATTTTATACAAAGATCCAAAATGAGTTTTGAAAATTTCTGGATAACCTAGACACCCATACCTTTCCAATCGTATATTATTCATAATATTTCATGACCAGTTTGGATTAGTTTTGAAATCTCCAAAGTGACCACTAAAACAGGACAACTCTATTTTTGTCCGAATCTGACCTTTGGTCACTCTTTTGATCATACTTGTTTCTATGAAATTAAAAACCTAATTCTGTAAATATAAGTAGACTTCCATACCTTTCCAACGGTATATCATACGAAAGGTTCCGATGTCATTTGGTTATGTTTTGGGTCGCTCGAAACTAGAGCTGGTGTGCTATCCAGTTAGTAATGCGACTTCCAAAGCGACTTTGTGAAAGTTGCCTTGAATGTCGCCTTAGACATCAGTTTTTCTCCAGAACATTAAGCAACTTTCAAGGCTACATGTGCAAGTAGCCTTGGATGTCGCCTTTTGCACCAGAACTCAGTTTTCTCTTCAAAACGATGTAGTTTCACTTGGGCACCTATAAATACATCCTTAACTCATCTTCTTCATTGAATGACTCTCAAGAACAAACCCTAGAGAGAGAGAGATTTTAGAGAGAGAAAGCTTCAATCAAGCTTCTTTAACTCTCCAAACCCAAAACCCACGCATCCATTGGCATCAATCTTCCATGGGTCTTCATCATTCATGACTTGGTAAGTAAGAACAAACTTTTATCTTTGATTATTGTTCTTAAAGACCAAGATTTCATTTTTAATGTATAGGATTTGTAGAAATCATTTTTGAATGCATTATTGTGTTGATTGATAACATGATTGGGTTTGCATTTTCATAGCTTAATTGATTAGGTCATTTTTGCCTAAAAGCTAGGTCATAAACATTCATTTGTGATTTATTGATGACTTGGTTGATAGATGGTCTTTTAATCAACTAGTTGAGCTTATTGAATGTTTATGTGTGTTTTGTGTAACAATTAATTTGTTGGAAATTCTCTACACAACTAATTGAGTTTGTTTGTGATAGCTAGAATTTAGGACCATTTTGCCCTTCTAGCTAAGTCTTTATGCCTTGCATCTAGACCTTGATATTTATGCCTCGCATCTAGACCTTGATATTTATGCCTCATTGATTGCATTTGTTGATTGCATATTTATTGCCCTTGTTATATATTGTGACAACTTGTGTTGGTTGGACTTTATTTGACAATTAGGTTGCTATAATCCCTTTGCATCTTATTGAGTCCTTAATTATGGGTTTGTAGGCATTGTTTGATAACTAGATTGTTTAATTGCATTACAACATCTAGTTAAACATTTTGTGTTTGGTCTTGCACATTATTGCATTGAGTATATTGTCATATATACACTTAGACTTCTATACTCTTCATTGAGTCAAAGTCTTGTGGCTTCGGAGTGAAGTTGCACAAGCATTCAAGTCTTGCAACCAAGGTGTGGTTGGCAAGCATTGATCAAGTGCCACTATAAAAGGCCCGCGAGGTAGAGTAGGAGGTGCTCACACCAAGAGTAGTGTATCAGGGGATATCACTAGGGATTGAACCAAGAGTGGTGAGTGGTAGTGTCCATAGCCTGAGGTTATCGAAAGTGAGAGTTTGAGTATCACTTGAGGGTGTAATCTTTTTTTCATTTAGTGGATTTCTGTGATCGTCTGTGACTAGAAGGATAGCAATCCTTGTGTTTTTATTGTTTTCCGCATATTTATATTGGATTGATTGATTGCTAATATGGAGTAGGATTATTAAAATTGATTAAGTCAAAAAGTTGGTAACAAATCAACTAAAACCTATTCACCCCCCCCCCCCCCCTCTAGGTTGTATTAGACACACTTTGTGTATTTTCACCTACATTTTGGTTTTGAGCTTAAAGAACAGTGTGGGAGGCAAAATGGTGCAAAAAGAGTAAAAACTGTAAAAGCTGGTGCAGAATGGTCAACTTTCAAGGGTCATATCTTCTTCTTCTGATCGAACCAAGTTGATATCTTTATATATTCGGAAAGCTCCGAAAGTCTAGTTTCCGGAACATTTCACGGATTGTGATTCCGAGCTTTCTGTAGGAAGTTATGCCAATTTCCATAACGGCGCGCGATGCTGAAATACTGAATTGCAGTCAGATCCAAACGGCTACTTCAAATGGCGGCCATGCCACAGAACCAAACTGCCGATTACCTTCTGAAGGTTGTCTTTTGCCCAAAAATTGAAGGGCAATCTTGTCCTTTCACCCAGCCTTCAGCCCTAACCTCCCCACACTATTTAAAGACCTTCTTCTCTTCTCTCCCAACAGACTTCTTCTTCCCCAAACTTTTTCTTCTTTATCTTCTTCAATTCACAAGAGAGAGAGAAGCTTTCAAAGCTTCCATTAAGGTTTTCCTCCATGGAAGGCTTACCACTACCATTTCTACCCATCCTTCCCCACATTTGAGAGTTGATTGCAGAGATTAGGAGTGGTCTTTGGACCAATTTCGTGCTAGGAAAAGGATGGAGCTCTTGGAGGGTTCTTCAAGGGTTGTATCTACTTACTCTTCTCTTGTATTTCATGTTTTCTCTTATGTGTAATCCCCCATTTGGGAATATTTGTAATCCTACATTTTGGTTATTTATATATGATGATTTATATTTATTTGGGTCTTGTTTCATTCTTGTTATTATTATTATGAATTAATCTCTTACTGTGAATTACATGTGTATGGATGATTTGAAATTAATATGTATTCAAGATTGGGATTAGGAGTAGATTAGTGTAATTTATGAGTAGATTAATTAAACAGCCCATGATTGTGTGTATGTTGATGGATAATTAGAAATGCTATGTTAGGATCAATTTAAGTGTATGAGAATTAGTTGGGGTTATGCTTTTGGAAGGGCCTTTCCGGGTATGATCTTGATTAATAGCTCACAAGAGTGGAAATAACTTGTTTTATTCATGGCTTGCTAGAATAGGTTTTGGTTATTTGTTTTGTGCTAAAATGGGTCATTGGTTATGTCTCACGCTAGGGGCTCTAGGTGAGTTTTGGTTGGGGACGAATTTAGTATATCCACTTGTGGGATTTTTGTCCAAGTCATTGGACCTAACGTTGCCATTTTACATTACCTAGTTAGTATTGGGGCTCAATCTAGCTTTGGTTTGTAGAATTGGTTCACAAATGTCTGTTGCAGTTTTGTGCTTGAGAGGATCTTGACACACCTTCAACCTTTAGCTCAAATGAATGAATACCCTAAGTTAGATTTAGGCTTGAACAAACCCTTGACTTGAGTGAATGTGCTTAAGTGTTAAACCATCTAACAGATATGCCTTTATGTTTGGTGAACTTATTGCCCCTTGTGTGACCACTTTCATGCATCTCTCCAATCCACCATTTTATTATTTCTCACTTAATCACCATTCTCACCCTTCCACATTCTCTTTGTTTGCATTATTTTCCTTTTCATTTTCTACACACACACACACACAACACCACTTCACACACCATTCTCACCCCTCCACATTCTATTTACATGCTTTCCCTAAACTCTAAAACTTGAAACGGTTAACAAACACATCCCTACGGAACGATACCCTTGCTTGCACGATGTACTAGTTTTATTTCTATATATGTCTTATGACTCGTGCCTTATAGCAAGGTACCTGTCTTGGGTGGATTCTGGGTTAATGTCGAGGTACCCTAGGGTACCGGGCATAAATCGCGGTACCTAGGTGTTAGGTAAAAAGGACTGGGTATATGCGAAGTACTAGGTACGTGGCATCGCGGTACCAGCTTTTCCTGGTATCAGGAACAAAAAACATAGTGTGGTACCTACTCTTCTAGGTTCGTAGTTCTAGTGCTTCATCTAGGTAGATAGGTAGTCGAGGTTCTGGCTCTACCATGTATCGATTCTTCCAAGGCCACAGTATCGATGCTGATGGGTACCTGGGAGCTGGGAATGGTTCCTACCAAGCAGTAACTCGGTGGAAAATTCTTCTGTGGACCTCTGCCAAAAATGGCTATTAACATAAGTCCTCTCTTACTTTAAAACAGATATCAGGTTGGGGTTGGAGCCAGAATTTGAAACATTTGGAGAATTTTCTATTGTAGAATGAAATCTTCCTTTTTGCACGCTGCCATTAACGCTCTGTCCAAGTGTTTAGCAAGGATAGGCCAATTTCAAAAAAGGAAAGATTTTGGCGGCGCGAATTTCTTGAAACGGTTTCCCCTACTTTACGAGTATCCCGCGTCATTAATTACCTTTCCTTCCAGTTGCAAGTAACCGTTTTTCTTCTCTATTTATACATCGACTTTCTTCCATTTCTGGCACTATGCTTTGAAGTTGTTCTTTTATGCTCTCGCGTAATTCTCAAACTCTTGAAAAACCCTAGCTTTCCTTCTTCCTCATTCTTCAGCCTTCGATCTCTCCTGTTTTCAAAATCCTTTTAATTCTATCAATATGTCTTCCCCGGATAGCGATAGTATCGAGCGATTCTTCACCGGTGGCGCTACTGCAAGTGGGAACCTTGCTCATAGGAAGAGGGCTCGTAGAGACGACAATGGCGGAGATGAGGTTCTCGCTCTTCAACACCGTCGTTCAAACAGGAATGTCGTAATCGGTATAGGTTTCTCAAACGATCCCAGTACCCCGGTCGATATTGATCGAGAGTCGAGCGAGGGGTCAGACGACGTCAGGTTGGAAGAAGGTCTGGCTGGGGATGCTGCGACCTCAGCATGAGGGGTACTCTCTCTTCCCTCTGAGTACCAGTGTATCCCTGACTCTAACTGTAGCACAGATGCAATCAGGCGCTTGAGGAGAAATTTCATGATCTTCGACGACATTACCATCACTGTCCCCCATCGGGGGTATTATATGTACACCCCTCCTGCTGGCGAGCTTCCGATTCATACGACGGCTATTGATTGTAGAGTCAGACTACCTCTCTATTCTTTACAGCTTGCCCCCCTCCAGCTGACTACTGGGTTCTAGAGGCACTTGGTTGGGTTCCTTGTGCTATGGAAGGAACAATGTGAGAAGGACAAGATCGACCAGGAACCGGGGTCAGATGAGCTAGGATTAATCTTCTAGGTGCCTGCCAATTCCCCAGGTCCAAAAAGGTAGATCTATGCTCGGACCAAGAATAGTATGAAATTTGTGGTACCGGGAGCTACGAGGAAAGTCACCTCTTGGAAAGAAGAATGGGTCATTGTCAAAGGGGAATGGGGTAGCTCGGTCCATATTGGGGGATCTAAGTTCCCGGTTCCCACCAGTTTCAACGGTAAGCCCGCATGGGAGAAAAACAATCTCTCTGCTGAATAAGAAAATTTTTGAAAGCCGACATGGCTCGATCCTATGTCAACACAAGGTATCCTACCTCAGATGGTTTTGAGGTAGGAAGGGTAGACCTCTATCTTCGTGTTTCCAATGCTTCCCCAGGTAAATAACGTTTTTGGATCTGCTTCTATAGTATTCTTTAACTGATTTAGTAGATACTAATTATTTACTCTTGGTAGTTTCTGCAATACCTTCATCGGCTCTTGAAGAGGAGCTCAACCAGGCTGGTGGCCGGCATGTTTCCCTACCAGCCTCCCCTACCGAGCCTTCAATTCGCATGATCCTACTATAGAGGCTGGTACCTCTACTGGGTTTAGCAAGCGCATATCAGTCACGGTCGCGGTACCTGGGGCATCTCCTCTGCCTCCTCCTGCCTCAGCTAGATCACCTTTGGCAGACTTTGTGGCCAAAGTGGTTAGGGTCAAGAGTGCTTCTGGTCAGGTACAAGGTCAGATGTCTACTATCCCTGCCATTACTGCTACTGTTGTAGTTGCTACTCAACCAGTCCATTCTCCCCCTCCTGCCATTATGACTGAGCAACCTACCAGTAGGTGCTAAGACTCTGTCACTGCCGCTCAAGCTGCTCCTCTTGATCGGTCTCGATCTCGGTCAAGGGATAGCAGCCAAGATGAGGTCTTGGCCAGGTTCACCACTTCCTGCCTAAGTGGGAGTCTGGAAACCATGACCTTCATGCCTACTGATCTTTTAATCTCCAAGGGATCTGATATTTTAGCTGAGGTAAGTTGCTTTATTATGCTTTATTATTATTATTATTTTGTGAACTCCAGGTATCTTGGTGATGACTAACATGTATTGTGCATCTGGCATGCCTTCAAATTTAATGTGGCGATGAGCCACCAGGTCAGCTCTCTCTGGAGGCAGGTTAAAGATGCTACAACATAGTTGGAGAAGGCCAAGGAAGAGCTAGCCAAAGCTGCCCAGGGCATGGTAGTCCTAAACCAGTCCTTGACTAAAGCTGAGAAAACAGCGACCGAGATGGAAGTAGATAAGGAACAGATGCAGCGTGCTTATAACATGGAACTGCTCAGGTCTGTGCGCCACAAATCTCAAAGGGGTGCCATGAAAAAGAAGGCAAAGGAGCTAGAGAATGAGGTTCAGGCTCTGAGCGCTAGCATGGCTGACCTAGAGGCTAGGGTAAACGCCTTCTTTAGGGACGGCTACTTCTTTACGGGGTACCAGATGGCCCAAGCTCTTCCTCTCCCATTTGACCTAAGCCTTATCGAAGGATGGAGCAGGGAGGAGATCATAGCTAGAGCTGTAGAGCTAGCAAGGACCACTCCAAATGACGCGAGGCATTCTCACACCATTGGTGCTCCTGTCATTGAGGCAGGCTCTTCTCGGACGGCTGGGGCAAATAAAGAGGTGGATGATGAGGACCAGCGACCTATCTCCTCTCTTATACCAGGTTATGCTAGGACAGATCCCAGTTCAAAGGTTTCTGAAGTCACAGTTGTCCAGCCTAAAGATGAAGGTCTCGATCTGCCCACTTCTCCATCTAGATCCACCAATGAGGTATGGGTCCGGCCTTCTTCTAAGGATGGAGATTCTGACATGCCTCCCCCTTTTTCTGGTACTGTTGAGGCGATGAAGGACCAGACTGGTCTCACTATGGGGGTGGAGGAGCAAGCTGACCTGGTGGAATCAGATGAGCTTTAGGCCGATCTTTCTTAGGTGGGGGCCCAGTCATGGCAAGTGCCCAGGTAGCAAGCGAGGTCCCAGCTGGTCCAGGAGATGGTGCTTCAGCAGGAGCTATAGAAGAGGTGGCCAACCAAGATCAAGTGGATGCATGATTTAGCTAGACCATTTATCAGTTACCTTTTAGTTTACTTCATTTTCATTTTGTAGCCCGTGATTAGGGATGGGCTCCCTGATTTAAAGCAATAGAAAAATTCTCTTCCTTCCTATATGGACACTTGCGTATTCACTACTCTGACCCTCTTAATTTAATCATGTTGCATGCTTCTAACTCTGATGCAGTATAAATCTGAGAAATAGTCCCCAGCATAAATCTGACTTAACCAATACCTAGTAACACGAGGAAGACTTAAAACTTGATAAGGACAAGAATATGGTGAAATAGGTGACTGGTACCAGGTAGCTAGAGCACTTAGTAAAGGAATCTCAGAACATCTTTCTAAAATACATCATTAGCACTGAATGTTCCATCCAGGAGAATCGACGTACCAGACGTTTCTTCTCTAGGAATCCCTGTTCGTAGGTGAAAATTTAGTCGTAAGAATCTAGGTACCAGGAATCCTCACTCTTTTGGGGATCATGGTACCTAGGTGTAAGGCATTCCTGTATAGATAAGCTCATGAGTGGATCCAGGTACAGGGCATTCCCTTATACATGGTATCCTGGTACTTAGTCGATATAACGATCGGGGTACCTAGTGCCCTTGTATTAGGAATCCCGGTATATAGGTGATAAATCTGCAGGCGAAACTGGGTACCTGTTATTCCTTAGGAATTATGGTACATAGTCAAAAATAATCCTGGTAGGCAACTATACCATCCAGATCCTTCCTGGCTGGGGGTGGTACCCGGCCAAGGCAGCAGGAGGGCCATTTGGCTTGTCCTGGTATTGAGGAAGCGACAGGCAACCAAAGCAACAACTTCACAACCTTGGTTTTTCAGGCAACTATGCTCTTACGAACCAGACCCTTCTTGGCAGGGGGTGGTGCCCAGCCAAGGTCTTGATCTAGCGGCAACTATGCTCTTACAAACAAGATCTTTCTTACGAACCAGATCCTTCATATGCCCCTGTTTCGTAATTTGGCCATATCTCACTCATTTGGAGTCCGATTTGGCTCATTTTTGAAGAGCAAATCATGGAATTTATAGGGCTATCATCTAAACACTATATATTAATCACTTTCTTATCTTCTTTATTCAATGACTCTCAAAAAAAGAACCCTAGAGAGAGAGAGACTCTTGAGAGAGAAAGCTCCATTGAAGCTTGTTTAACTCTCCAAACCCAAAACCCATACATCCTTCATGCATCAATCATTCTGAGTCTTCTTTATTGTATCACTTGGAAAGTAGAACAAACATCATATCTTTATTTATTGTTCTATCTTAATCAAGACATGTCTTTGATTGCTTAGTTTAGCAAACCTTCACTCTTATTGCATATTTAGTGAAGTTATGACATGATTGGGTTTTGTCTATGATAGCTTACATGATTAGGTTGATTTCCCTAAATAGCTAACCCTAGAACATTCTTTTGATATATGTTGATGATTAGGTTGATAGATTAGTGTTTATTTATCTAGTCAAGCTTTATTGAATGTTCATGTGGATTTATTTGACAATTAGGTTGTTAGAATTCTCTAGAACTCTAATTGAGAACTCATGTATGGGCATGTAGGTATTGTTTGATAACTAGGTTGTTAAATTGCATTATAACATCTAGTTAAGCATTTTGTGTTTGGTCTTGCACATTATTGCATTTGAGCATAGTGTCATATACACACTTAGACCATATACTCTTCATAGAGTCAAAGTCTTGTGGCTTCTAGGTGAAGTTGCACAAGCAAAGCAAGTCTTGCAACCAAGGTGTGGTTGGCAAGCATTGGTTAAGTGCCATTATAAAAAGCCTGTGGGGTAGAGTAGGAGGTGATCAAGCCAAGAGTAGTGGATCAGGGGATATCACTAGGGATTGAACCAAGAGTGGCGAGTGGTAGTGTCCATAGCCTGAGGTTGTCAAGAGTGATAGTCCGAATATCACTTGAGGGTATAACATTTTATTCTTATAGTGGATTTCTGTGATCGTGTGTGGCTAGAAGGATAACCCGTGGTTTTTCCCCTATTGAAGGGTTTCCATGTAAAAATCAAGTGTTTTTTAGTTTTCCGCACTTTATACTTGATTTTGTATGTTTGTTTTTTGGGGCAAATTTTTAATATTGGCTAATCAAGAAAATTTGGTAATTAACTTGATTTAAACCTATTCAACCCCCCCCCCCCCCCCCCCCCCCCCCCCCCCCCCTCCCTCCCTCCCTCTAGGTTATTAGACACACGCTTGAGTGAGTATTTTCAATAATCACTAAATCCTCAACAAAAAGGATTTAGCCACTCATTATTAAATAAATACAAGTAAAGAATAGAGAAAGATAAAGAAAGCTCATGATGTTCTTGATGCACTCCTCTTGCTTGCTCAATAAACCTTGCTTGATTTACAAAGAGTAGATTTTTCTTGCCACTACTTAGAAGATTCTAATTCTAATTTATGTAAAACTAAAGTGTTTAAACTACACTACAAAATCAAAGTAAAGTGATTTGTGATAAGGGTATTTCTAACTCTAGCTACAAAGTTCTTGTACTTCTCTCTCTCTCTTTTACACACTTTTCTGGAAAGAAAAAGGTGTTTATATAATAGGAAAAAGTCTTGGATGAAATCCACTTACAAGATGACGTGGAATGGCTTCTGCGACTTGGACCTCGCAGTCTCAGCTAGATCGGCTGAATATCTGCCATCATATTCTGCTGGTTGTAACTTGCGGATCTTCATTTATGATTTCTCTACGACTTGAATCTGCGATGTGGACGTCGCAGTATATGCTCGTAGTGTCTTCTGGTACTGCTCTGTGTGATGTTTCTGCGAGGAAGAACTCGCAATATCAAGTTACGGTATTTTCTGGAACTGAACTGCTAGATGGAACCTGTAGTAGGTTGTCGTAGGAAAATATCTGGTTTGGTTGCTACCTCTTTTTGCTAGGTAGATCTCGCAGTGCGTTCTCACAGTACTTTCTGTCTATGTTCTGCTACCTTGTTCTGCGAGTTGGTCCTCGCAGCGTTAACTCGCAGGTTAGTTCTGCTAGGCTGATGTCGCATCTCGAAATGGCAAAGTCTTCTGGACATGATCTGCGACTTGATCCTGCGAGGTGTAACTCGCAGATGTCTCCGAAAATGCAATTCTAACTTCCTTTTCTCCCATATTCTTCATCAAGTCCTAAATTTCTCCAAAATAACAATAACACCTGCAAAGGACTTAAAGAGATAATTAAAACACACAATTGTCTGATAAACGGACACAAAAAGGATGATTTAGGTGCTCAAAATATATACAAATTTAGAGCGATCAATGGGCAAACCACTTAATCAACCTCATTTTGTCAAAAATAATAATAATTAGTATTACACTATGTTTAGTTTGATGGAATATGAGAGAAAGGAAATGAAAATAAAATGGTGGTGGATTTCTTATCTCTTGTTTGGATTATTAAATGAGAAGGAAAATAAATGATAGAGGGAAAGGGAGAGAATATTTCCTCATTGTTCACCCAATTTGGTTTCTCACCAAAATTGAACGGAAAAGGAGGTAAATAAATTAAAAGTTAATAAATTTTTTCAATATTCCAAAATTAACCATATTAATAATGCATTTGTTTCCTTTCTATTCATAACCATCCAAACAACAATTATTAAAAACACTATCATTTCCTCTCTTTTCCT